>JAQPPZ010002592.1:1200000-1800000 GCA_028583015.1 Wollemia nobilis
ATCCTTGGCTCTCCTCGGAATAATCATAGTTGTTATCTTTCTACTCAATTGCCTCCTAGCATCAATGTCTTATATACTTGTAAAAAAAAAAATCCATTTGTATCTTCCTTCCCGATCCTTGTACAAAATGTTTGAAACCCTATCACCATATTTGTCTTGAAGCAATCTCATCCAAGGTTTCAAAATTGGATCTAAATTGAGTGGTTTTTTATCACACCAAGCATTTATCCAAATAGAAATTTTTTCTCCCGTTCCCACCACCCATCTTAAACCTTTAATCATTAGATCAATAGATTTTTTTAAACCATTCCAAAGAGTAGAACCATTTGGTAGAGCAAATGCAGTAAATATTAAAATTGGGTCATTAGGATCAACATACTTACTTAGAAGAATTCTTGCCCATTGTCTTTGACTCTCTTTGTACAATCTCCAGATTACTTTTCCCCTAAGAGCTAAGTTTGCATCTTTAAGAACTCTTAAACCAAGACCTCCCCTAGTTTTATCATCACACACCTTGCTTCATTTCACCAAAGGAAATTCCTTTTATCATGTAAACCTAACCATAAAAAGGATCACATAATATAGATTATACTTTTTTCAATTGATTTTGACATAGAATACAATGACATATAAAATGTTGGAATGGCATGTAAGAATGAATTAATTAACTGCACTCTTCCTGCTAACAATAACCATCTACCTTTCCAAGCTAGAATTTTATTCTGAACTTTACTAATAATTGGATTTCATAATTCTATCCTCATTCTCCCCTCAAATAAAGGCATCCCTAGATAAGTTGTTGGCAAATTTACCTCCTCCATTTGAAGTAACCTGCAAATTCTTGCTTTGATATTAGTTGGAGTGTTAAGAAAGTAAATTTTGGATTTTGTCCTATTAACTTTTTGCCTTGAAGCTCTTTCGTATTCCTTTAAAAAGTTATTCAAAGCTCTAGCCTCATTTATCCTTGCCCTTCCAAAAGGGTTGTATCATCTACAAACTGTTGATGGATGATGTTGTCGATGTTGTTACTAACCTTAAGTCCACTTATAAGCCCATCTTTGTAAGCCTTATTTAAAGTTCCTGCTCAAAACCTCTGCCATAATAATGAACAAATAAGGAGATAGAGGATCTCCTTGTCTAAGGCCTCTCTTGGCTTTTAAAGATTTTGTTACTTACCCATTGACCAACACTGAATAAGAAACTGTAGAAACACAAGCTTTAATCCATCTAATCCATTTCTTCTTGAATCCAAACTTTTCTAAAACTGCAAAAAGAAAATCCCATTTAACCCTATCATAGGCTTTACTCATATCAAGTTTTAAGATCATTGCTTTCTCTTTTCTTGAAGTTGCTGAATGTATAACTTCTTGAGCTACTATAATTTAAGTCCATAATTTGTCTCCCTTTCACAAATCTTCCTTGCTCTTCTGAAATGATTTTTTCTAACAATGGCCTTAATCGATTTGCCATCACTTTGGAGATAATATTATATGCCATATTACATAGGCTTATGGGTCTAAAAGAATCAAACAATTCAGCATCCTTCCTTTTTAGAATTAGGGTAAGATATGTTGCATTTATTTTATAAGGTATGTATCGTTTTACCCTAGACTGTTCCACTGCCACCAGCAAAGAATCCTTCACTATATCCCAATATGTTGCAGAGAGCCCATCTAGACCTAGGATTTTATCCTTATTAAAAGAGAAAAGAGCTAAATGAACTTCTTCTAGAGTAATAGGCTCCATCAATTTCCTATTGTTTTCATTCGCTATAACTGAAGGAACATCTTGAAGAAGTTTATCATTAAGAACTTCAATCTCCTCTGATCCTAGAATATTTTGATAAAAAGACTTTGCCTCTTTTCTAATTTTGCTCTGATCTTCAATCCAAAGCCGTTCTATTGATTTAATTCTTCTAATTCTAGATGGTGATCTCTATACTATGGCCATCCTATGAAAAAACTTTGTATTTTTATCTCCTTTTTACCAAGTCTGTCTTTATTTTGATCTCTGGAATTTCTGTTCCTTACTCAAAATATTGTGATATTCACTAATCAACTCCTTTTCCTCTGAGTTTGGATTATTATGATCATCTTTTTGGAATCTTGAAAGTTTATCTTTTAGTTCTTCTTTCTTCTCAAAAAGTTTCCAAAAGTGTTCTTGTTCCATTCTTTTAATCTAGATGTCATAGATTTAATTTGTTTTGGAAGAACTGCAGCCCACCATTTCCTGAAGAATTCCACGTTTGTGCTATCATATCAACAAATTCCCACATCTGCTCATTTAAAATGTGATCTTTTTTTGAATTCACTTGCCACCATTTTAACTCTTATTGCCAGTGATCTGAACCAATCCTTGTTAAGGTATTAATTTTAGCACAAGTTCCTTCATCTAACCAATGATCTGAGAGTATGCATCTATTTAATTTTTTTGCTATTAGGTTCTGGCCTCTCCTATTGTTTGTCCATGTATAGTTGTCTTCATCAAACTCAACCTCCTAGAGATTATTGTTTTGAATAAAAGTTGAGAAATCTCTCATACTTTTGGGTCAATTTCCAAATTCCCCCAAATTTTTCATCTAGCTTGGTTATGGCATTAAAATCTCCTATGATCATGAATTGGGTTTCTTGGTCTTTACTTCTCATAAAGGCTTCAATCCCACTCCAAACTTCTAATCTACCTGATTGAGTTGTAGGTCCATAGACATTGATAAGGATGAAACAATAATATGCAAAGTAGCAAGTGACTAAAGAGGCTATCCAATGCCTAGTTTTATGAATGGTTACATAGGAGGTTCTAGAAGGATTCCAACAAGTTAGAATTCCCCCTGCCGCTCCTAAGAATCCATAGCATCCCATTTACATCTTGCCCATAGTGCTTTCATAGTTTTTGAAACTTCTTCTTTTGTCATTTTTGTTTCCTAGATACAAAGAATATGAGGCTTATTACTTAGACATAGGTCCCTAATACACCTCCATTTTGAGGGGGCATTAGCACCCCTTATATTCCATGAGATGACAATCATGTCTCATTAGGGGCTTTTGGCCCCTCCTACATATTACCAATATCATTTATTTGTTTGGTAAAGAGAAGTTCATCTAACTTAGTTTGTGTTCCTTTCTCTATGTTTGCTCTTGCTTCCCTAGATCTTGCTTGATAATTTGAGGGTTTTTCTCTTTTGGCCTTGCCTATATCAGGAGTAGGTCTTACTATTCTATTCTTCAATATTCTTTCACAAATTTGTTTTTCATCATATTTATCCTCTCCTGGCTCTATTACAAGAGCTTTGATTTGTCCTGCTCATTTTCTGGTATTTCCTTATTAATGGTAGAGGTATTAACTTCAAAACTGCATTTTCTTTACCAATATTTTTCTCCTGAATGGTGCATGGTACTTCAAGAGAGTCTTCAAAATATGATGAGACACATTCCTTAGGTTTGTTGAGAATGTTCTTCCTTAAATCAGGATCATACTGAATAGACGGTTCCTTGTTAATATGTTGAAACTGTTGTATTGTATCCTCCATGTTTTTATCTACTTTTTCTTCATAGGCTAAAGCCTCAAAAGAGTTGGTATTTCTTCCAATATCCTTCCTTACTGGTCTCCACTGTTTATTTTCTTTCATTTTTCTAGATCTATTTTTTGGAAGTTGAAAACCATCTTCATCCATAACCATTTGTAAGTTTCTCTTGTAGTTTTCTACATATGATTCTCCTGGGCTCTTCTTCGGGCATGATCTCTCAATATGCCCCACCTCATGACATCTTCTACATCTAAAAGATATGTTCTCATAATCTATGGTTTGGGTCCACATCTTATCCTCATACTTGAGACTGATTGATTTTGGTCAAGCTTTACTTATATCAATCATGACCAATATCCGAGCATAAATAGCCAAGAATCCATCTTTTGTTGTATTTGAAATCTCAAGGAATTCCCCTAGAGTGTTGCCTATTTCCTTGAAGGTATCTATTTTCCAAAATTCAATGGGCAAGCCAAACATCCTAACCCAGACTGTTACTAGGGATAGATTTACATTTTCAGGTGAAAAGCCTTCATACCAGCTGGTAAGGAAGAGTCTTGCTAATCCCATAAACCAAGGACCTCCTTTTAGGATTTTTTCTCTTTCTTCCATAGAACAAAAAATGACTAGGAAGAAACCTTTGGGAATAAATGATAGAATCACTCCTGGAGACTTCCAACTCCTACCAATCCATTTTCTCAAGGCTGAAGCCCCTGGCCAATACCCATTAAATTTATCAAAAAACACCCTATCTTGGAGCAACGAGGATCTCTCTAAGGTGTGCTCACTAACCTCTACCACTAGAGATGATTCTAAGGATTTAACTATAAATCAGTCCATGGAAAGGAAACTAAAACTCAAAATTTATTGAAATTTATCTGAATGTCCTATAACAAATATAATATTTGATAAAAAATTAATAATAATTTGCATGCAAAGTTTCTAAGATAAAGAAAGAGAAAAAAAACTTAGCTGAAAAATTCCATGTCCAGATAGAATGTCTTGCCTCACTGAAGTCCTAGCCCTTCATTGCTCTTCCCATCATCCGAACCCTAGCTTGCAAATATTTGCAATTTTGTTTTTCGCGACTTGAAAATTTGTCACTGCCCTTGTTTCGGATGGTTAACTTCGTAGGGTCGTATCTCCCTCTCAGAATTTCAATTTTAAATCCTTGCTCTATTCAGATTTCATGACATTTGCAGTTTCAGATTTATTTGAAAGTTGTTTGTAACCATTTGGATCTTGAAAGAATGCCTTTTAAGAAAAAAATCCGGTTCAGTTTTTTTTCTTCTCTTTTTGTGGTGAGATTATTTTTTCTTTTTAATAACATTGTTGAAGGGAATATAGAAAGGATATCAGAGTCATTTTCCTGGCCTCGCAGGGCAACAACAACAATGAATTCCTTCTTTATCCATCAAATGGATGATAGTTTAAATTCTGAAATTGCTTTATCAGTAGAGCAAGTAACAAGAAATGAAAAACTCCATGAACAAGACGGACCAGACTCATCATTCATTGATTGTGCTTATGGAAAGAAGGGAAAAAGGAGACAAGGTTTGTAGAGAAGAGGAAGGGTACATGAGACCCCAAGATAAGAGAAGAGAGGCTAACGGACATGATGAAAATTAATCCTTTTGTTGAAGATTTGAATGTAAGGATAGTAGTTCAAGGGAATCTTGGTAATCTACAATATGTCGAAGGAAACCATATAAATCAGGGTTGCCTGAAAATCTTCCTATTTTGAAGTTTGATGGAGCCAATGAATATATTAGACCTAGAGCTTCGATAGGTAATCTATCTTGTTTCTTCTGACTAAATCCTATGGATCATTTCGCCATAAGTTCAAGTTTCCACCTTACACCTTGATGAGCATAGACGTGATTGGTGGCAAATGGTTGAGCATGAGCAAAAAGAGGATGTTGTACGTGATCGGCTAGAAATATCTACATGGGGTTAATTTGTGATGACTATTTATCATAATTTTAAGACATACATACAAGAAGATTACCTCTTGATCCTCAATAATATGAAGCCACAAGGCACCATCAGATATTATTGAAGGGAATTTCACCAAAGTAGCTTATTGGTATGCAATATTTCATCAAAGCATGTAGTTGCTATGTACGGATGGACTCAAAGAATCTATTAGGGAATATGCTAAGGGTTTGAGTCAGGTATTTGGCAGGATGCCATTTAGCATGCTGAAGCTTTTTTTAGGGCCGTTCGAAGTTATCTTATAGTAGGACCATTGTACATAACTAATCTGATGATAAAGGGAGAACAAAAAATTGCTGAAAAATCATCGATATCTCTCACTTCTACCATTGGGCAGCCAAAGGAAAAATGATAGACCCTGCTATCATTGTTGAATTATACTCAAATGACCCCTCTTTCAGTTGCAAAGAAGTCTGGGCCAAGAGATACAAGTGCAAATTTCTTAGAAGAATCTACATGCTTGAATTTATATATGAAGATTTAACTAAACAACTTCTAGAAATAGCAATAGCAGTAGCAAACTCAAAAATGTGAAACAAAAATTATCCATTGGAATAAAAATTCAAATGACATAGCAAGAAATCAATATCGCAGGAGTAGTGTTGGCAGTAGCAATGTCCAGTCAGTGTTGGAAGTGAGAGAACTGCCAAAAGGAACACCAGTCCTATTTTGACATCCACCATGAGAATATGTTGATGAAGGAGGCATGGAGCCATATCCTAAATTTCCAAGTGTCAAAACAATGAAGTTGGCACTTGAGTTGGTTAAGTCATGCCAAAATGAATTTCTTGAACTATTGCATAGCCTCCAAGGGCTAGGTGGATTGGTAATTGTTTGTCTGGTCAGGCATTTACCCAAAAGAGACCTAGGTTCAAACCTTGGGGGCATGCTTGTTTGCAAAGGTAGTAGTCTGCTCCGAATCCTTTGAGTGCGCGCTAGACCGACGACGACGGTACAAATCCCAAGCGATCGGTGGTCCTCTTCACGCCGGGTTATAAAATAACGAGGTGGTATAGGCTTGTTGGGGGCAGCCCCTGTGGTTTGCACCCTGCACTTGGCAGTTACTCAAAATAGTGTGGATGTAACCAGCTCTCCTATGTATATTAAAAAAAAAAAAATCTTGGCATATATTATTTAGTGGTTAGCAGCAGTGTTGGAAACGTTTCAGTAGATGGTTCATAGCTTGAAGTTGAAGGAAGAGCAAGCTAACCAATTGAGGATGGTGGAACAACAACTTCGGCAAGTGTATCAAGTTGTCGAAGCAGAGCTAGCTATGATGAGAATTGAGATGAAAAGCATGAGGCATGTAAAGGAACAACAAGATTAGTTGATTGGTCAACTGAAATCGGAATGCGTGATGAGAGAACAAACTCTTGAGGTGAAGATGCAAGAGATTGCTCACCAAGACCAGCTAATTGTGGAGCATGATGAGCAACTGGTGGAAGTTGCGAGGAAAGAAGCTGAAGCAACAAAAAGGGAGGCTAAATTAAAGGGCAGGCTGGCTGAATTCGAGCAAAAATCATATCACTATGGCTTCCAGTGGGCTTGTTACCAGGCCTATGCAAAGAGGTTGAAGGGAGAGACTGAAGCCTTGAAGCTACAGATCTAGGAGTTGGGAGAAGTACCTATGCTTATGCCTCAACCTCAACTTAGTCAGAGCCCTCAAGAACAACAACAGACGTTGACGACGATGTCGACCAATCTAGAGGGGAGGATAGATATAGATGCCAGTTCTAATGTACCACCCCATACCTAGAAATAGAAATAAGTGCGTTGGAAGTCAAGTATGCGCACAATGCAGTTTTGATGTAATAGTTTGTAATGATTGAGTGAAGTTTTAATGAAAGTACGGATGAGTAATAAGTCATTTAGTTGTCATGTAGTTGGAAATGAAATGTTTTAATGAACGTACGGATGAGTAATAAGTCATTTAGTTGTCATGTAGTTGGGAATAACTACCTTCCCACAAGTTTAAATAGCCCCTCCTCATTCATTTGAGTGGGTACATGGTAGATGGTATATACACACACAAGGTAGATGTTGTAGAGTGCATGGTATGTGCAAAGTGCATATACACATCTGTATAGGCAAAACTATATTGCAGAGATGTATCTTTATTAATAGCAATAACACAATTCAATTGGTGTCATTGTGTTTTCTTATTGCATGTGTTTGCATTTTATTGATATTGCTATAAATAGATATTCCAAACTATTTCCATTCATTATTATTTGCTATAGACAATCCGTACTGGGTCGTCTGGATTTGAACCTAGGCCATCCCATGCAAGACTAGGTTGTTTGACTTGACATGTTGTGCAAGTCTGTCAAGTGCATTGAGTCGCAAGCCATCTAGATTGCATGTTGCTAAGTTATTTTGTCAACCTACTTTGTCATTCATTCTCTGTTCCTCCAACTGTTGAATATCATCGCCATGCTACAAAGTCAAGCATGGTGAAGTTTTAGTGCCATGCAGTTCATCCAACAAATCATCAATAACAGGGATAGGAAACTTATCTTTGATGGTAATTTTGTTGAGAGGTCAAAAATCTTAACTCATGCCTCAAGAATTATTGTAGAAATGGAATACAACACACTGCAATACAATTTCTATATCACTTGGATAAACAAAATATACAATAGGGATAACTTACAAATACAATTGGATACACTACACACACATGCAATTGGATACACTGCATACACAACAAGTATCCTGCACAACAACTATCTATAATACACCATATACTTCAATAGATAATCTACCAACAATACACTTTGAACAACATGCACACATCTCTCTGCACACACTCTTGCATCTCCCACATAAATGTGTACTTATAGACATAACGAGATCGGTAGGAACTCCACGTTTACATAAAACATTGGAAATACCTCGTTACTTTACATTATTACAACACTTTGCTGCGTGCACATTATTACAAACACTTTGTACATGCATATAATTACAAACACTTGTCACTTAACACAATATGACAATCCTTTGCCATTTAACCCTATGGCAACATAATGGCAAACACTTTGTGTGCACACATTTGCACATATGCATTCATACACTTTAACATTCATTCATTCATTATGCAGACATGTCAATTCGTCTGCTTACAATCGTCCTTATGTCGCACCATCACCACCAAAGAGGAATAAGGACTAGTGCTTGGACAGATAATTCCTTGCTCTAACATCTCTTGAACCAACTTCTCTATCTCTAACTTCTAAGGTTGGGGATATCGGTAAGGATGAACATTGGGGAACTGACTTCCTGGGACAAGGTGGATGGCTTGATCATGCGTATGCTTAGGTGGAAGACCATGGGTTTGCCAAAGACTACCACATAACAATCAACAAGGGATTGCATGTGAGAAGGGAGAGTACAAGGGAGTTGCTCATAGGAGTGGACTTCCATGCAATTGACATGGGCAAAGAAGCCTCTACTGCCTTTCTTCAGGATTTTTTCTATTTGGTAGGAGCTGACAACCCTGGAAGGAGGAGCTTTGATACCTTGGAGACTAATGACCTTGCAGGCTTCCACCCATTGGACATATAGTTGTTGAAGATTAAGAGTAACATGTCCTATTTGAGACAACCATTGAGCCCCCAAGATGACATTTCCACTATCCAAGTCCATGGCAAAAGGATGCTCAGACCAAGTATAATCTCCCTACAGTCTTCGTGAAAGGGATGCAAACCCTAGGTGCAGTCAAGCATTGAAGGAAGAGGGTTGTTCGCAGACCGTCTCTTCAGTCTGTGAGAAAGCCTCTTCGGTCAAAAGAAATATCTCTCAGGGATCTTTGGGTTCACGGGTGGATGAACCTCTGCCCTCTATCAAGATTTCGGAGGATGAATTTGGGTTGGATCTGATTGATCATGAAGCCCAAACAATTATCTGCAAACTCAAGGGCAAAAGACCAGGCCTGGAGGAGCTCAAAGGATACATTAAAGATTGGTGGACCAGTACAAAATTCCAAGTAACTCTCCTACCCAAAAATTTCTTTTCTGTTTCCTTTTCTAATTTAGTGGATAGAGATAGGGTAATGGATTATAGATATAATTGGTTTTTCGGACAAAGGGGTGTCTATATAAGACCTTGGACTCCTAGTTTCAACCCCTTTACAGAAGAAGTTAATGGCTTCCCAGTCTAGGTGAATCTTTATGCTCTCCCTGTGGAGTTTTGGGGAGAGAAGATATTCACCAAAATCGGTAATGCCATTGGTGCATTCCAGTATATGGATGCCCAAACAGAGGAAAATTTGTCCAATAAAATTAATATGAGTAAAGCAAGATTGGTTGTTTGGATGGATGTTTCAGTTCCTGGGCCTCAATCCATTACTATCTCCTCAAGCAAAGGGGAATGGATCCAAAATATTGAATATGAAAACTTCTCCCTAAGATGTTATGGCTGTCAACAATATGGCCACCTGAAGAAGAGATGCCCGATCATCCGATCATGCTCTGATTCCTCCTTGGTGGAGGAGAAGGCCCTGCATGCGAATGATTCAAAACCTTCAAATGTCCTAGTTCAAAAGAAAGAAGCTCATCCTCCAGATGCACCAATTGTCCAACAGGAATCATGCGAGCAACAAAAGACTCAACCCCAAAAGGAGAATTTGAATCAGATCATTGATAAAAGCCAAATGGTTACTAAAGACCATCCAAACGGTTCCATGGAAAATATTAGCACCTCAGATGGTATTCTTGAAGCTAATTATGAAACAATTGATGACGGTCAATTTTCTGAAAATGAAGATCCTACAAAATGTGTTACAACTAGATATTACCTCAGGAGCTTGAAGTGCAAAAATGCATTCTCAGATCTTGCCACTCTAAAGGAGGAAGAACCTCTGCTACAGAAGAAAAATAATCGAACTGATTTCCTCTTTGATGGATGACTGTTATGTTTGTTTTCCTTCTATCTGTTGGAGTTATGTGTCATGTAAGGGTTGTTCTTGTTGTTAGTTCCTTCAAAAAAAAAAAAGTTGATTATGGAAACTTAGCAATTTGAGGAAGATGGAGAATATCTTTGATAGAAAGGCAAAGATGGGTATGCTTTAATTAACTTGTTAGAAATGTAATGAGAGCAATGTAATGTTTTGTTTTTGTAATGGGAGTGGCCCCCAATAGAAGCCACACATAGCTTATTAAAAAAAAATAGCAATACAACCCACATATTGAGTCATGCCCCCGTTAGTAATCAACACTCGGAATTTGTCTTGGGTTGTATAGTTGATATACAATCCCAAGGTCTTGGTTGTCTTGCTATCAATAAAATCATGCGTGCTACCTAAATCAATCAACACATTGACTTGCTAGCATTTGATGAAGCTTTGTACCTTGATGGTGTGATAGGCCTGGAGCCCCTTTAGGGAAAACACTGAAAGAGCCATGGTATCTGCATCATGCTTGAAATCCTTTGCTTCGGTTGGTGACTCTTGCTACGAAGGATCTTGACCTCCTTCTGAAATAGCCTCATCCTTAGCTTCCAGGTAAAAGTTACAATGCTCCTCAAACACCTGATCCTGTGGATGGCACGATCAACATTTGAAACAAAAGAATCTTGGTGGGCGCCCCTCATTGCAGTTATTGAAATAATGTCGTTGGGGATGAGACGACTAGAGCTTCTTTTCAGTTGTGTGAGCCAAACATTCAGCCTCATCAAGGGTATAGGGGTCAAGTAGTTTGACCTCCTGTTTGATGTCATCCCTAAGACCATGGCAAAAAGCTGAGACCACCACCGTCGATTATAGATGACACGTATATGTTATTATTCCCATGAACTCATTATAATAGTCCTTGTTCGATCCTTTCTATTTGATTTGCATCAAACAAACCACATAAGAGGAAGAGGAACCTCCATCAAGCTTGAGTAAGAACGTCTTCTTGAACTTTGGTTGCAAAACATGGTGGTCGCAGCACTTGAGTTCCTAGAGAAGCCATTAATAGGAATGGCTATCGAGTTTACAAGAGGTCAAGGTGACGTGACTATCCTCAAGAACACAGTACAAATGCATGAGGCCCTCCATTTTGGATATCTAGTTGTGTAGATCTATACCCACCAAAGGTTGGAATATTGATGTGAGGAACAAGAACATCAATGAGCGAGTCAAGTAAGAAAGCAACACTGCCTCCAAAGGAATCAAGATTAGATACGTAATCCAAGCTAAGCTTACCCATACCTAGTTAGTTACACACGACGGCATGGGAAGGAATGTATCCCCCACGGTAGTCGTTGAAATGGTAATCAAAGGGAGGGTGCTTGGCAAATCCGGGGTTTGGATGTTAGAAGGACCGTGGATTAGGGTTGTAAGGAGGCCATTGAAGGTGTTGGAAATCATCAAAGTGGAGATTCTTGCCAGGAGGAGGATCAAGCGGCTAATATTCAGGCTCTTGCTTATTTCACTGTTGTTGCCCAAAAACCTGTTGGGACTTGTTGTCCAGCGAACGCTCAAGAGGGGGATGTTACCCAAGTAGCTGGTTCAACGAATCCTAGATTGTATTGAGTTTCTCCAACCTATCCTCGATGGAATCGAATTGATATTGCATCCTGGACTATGAAGAAGCAATGGTGGATATCTTGTGATCCAACCTAGCATGCTCATGAGACAAAAAACCATGAACAACATGCTTGAGGGAAAAGAACAAGGACCTTCATGAGGAGTGGCTAGGGTATTCATGGTGTCTGAAGTAGCAAAAGGCTGCGGGTTGTTGATGTGAGATGGGATTTTATGATGCTTGCTTAGATTTCTTGGTTAGCGTTTTTCTGCTCATGCACACATCTTTGGGTTGATCTATGTGCTGTAAATGCCTATGGACTCTTGTCCAGCCAGTAGATGCTAAAGGTTTGCTCACACACTAGGAGTTGAAAGAAAAATCCTAAAGATACCTTTGAGCACTTCAAAAGAAGTATTACCAAATATGCACCTTATTTTGATTACCTTGACAAGACGATCAAGATGAGATAGGTCTCGCACAAGGCTTCCAATGCCCTCGATACCTTTTTTTTTTAATTGGATTCGGGAAAAGCAAACAACTACTAGATCACAATATTATAGAAGAAAATTGCATTGGAAGATGGAATCGAAAAAAAGTTGACAAAATTCGCCTAGACAACAGGAAGTAGATCTGGTTGAATGAGGTTCTGGAGTAGCTCACATGCCCTTCTGCTATTTTTCCCATCGCCACAAGGAGCCAAGATCAAAGCTCTAATACCACTTGTAACAAAACAACTTCCAAAAATAGCAACAACAGTAGCAAACTCAGAAATGCGAAACATAATTCATCCGAAGGCAAGAAATCAATATTGCAAGTAATAGATTCTAGATTCCAAATCAGTACAAATCCTAGCCACTTAGAGAGGGAAAAGTCTCATAGCCACTTGGAGAGGGCAAAGTCTCATATGCGCACCACAGGCGACTTAATAAGTGCGAATGATGATCTCAACTGACAACATAACTCCTCTATTTATAGAGTAAAATAAATAACAACCAAACCCTAATGCTCAAGGGCCGACTAACCTAATCCTAGGGCCTGATCTAATCAATAACAAAGATAGTTGACATGGCTATAATGGACAAATATTCCAAAGAAATTCTTGTTGCTATTACGAAGGAAATGGAAATAAAGGAACACATGAGGACCAAGAACAACAAGAGATACCACCTTTGTTGACATGATGGAAATTACCCAATACCACAATTTGATTGTAAGAAGGAAAGTGAAGAATAGAACTGTAATAACCCTTATCAATTCTCGTTGTACCTACTACCTATCATAGTTTGAACTCTTGCATACAAATCACGAATGTTTGCAAGCCAAATGCCTTGGCGAGTAACTCACGCTTGTGACTAGCCAGCAAGTTTTAGAAAAAAATTGTAAGTAACTTGCAAGTTTTTCTTTTTGTCAAGTATTTTCCAAAAACTTGTCAAAACTTGCTACCTGCAATTTAGGCAAGGACAACTTTTTTTTTTTTAATTGGTTATATGGGATTGAAATGGGCCCCACCCATATTGCATCATCACCACATAGTGTTGTTACAACAAATCTGGGATATTATCCATGTATCGTTTGGAAAAATTTGAACCTAGGTCTCCTCCTTGAATGTTGAGGAATCTAAGCGATTGAGCTAATGCCATTTGGTAAGGCAAGGACAACTTTAAGGTTAAAAAAACTCATTTTTGTTATTGTATGACGATCATTGACAATCATTTGATAGTCATGAGTTGGAATTATATTATTTTTAATCAAAATCTAATACCAAATTGACTTTTAATCTCTCAAAATTTTTTCCAATGTTTTTAAAGAAGAAATTAATTTGTTATTGAAGTATTTTTAATGGATTTATATATATGTTTTGTGTTTATTCTTGGTTCTGAGTCCAAGTCAAAATTTTGGGCTGCCTAGTAATTCCCAACTATGAGTTTGGAGCTCTGGTACCTATAACTTCATAGATGCATGATTGATAACATCTTCAAGCCTAAAGTTGATCCCATCACAAAATTCCAAGTTTCAATTGCTATGCTAATGATAACAACATAGAGTCAAAGGAATGCTAAAGAACATGAAATTATAGCTGGATAACTATGAACTAATTTCTGGGTTGTGGTGGCTCTAGCAAGGGCTGATGTTGTTATAGGAGCACAATGATTGAAGGCCTCTGGTGAATTCTAAATGAATTTTGATGAGTTGTACATGAAATTTGAGGAAGGAGTTGTTTAAATGTGATGGGACTGCTTTAAATCCATGTACTAAATTGTTATACTCAAATAGCACAAATGTCTAGAGGGATACTTAAGAAATTATGTTGCAGAGTAATAAGTTTCATGGAGAAAATGGTTTTTTTTGGCAGAGAATTGGTAGAATACAACATATCATACAACCATTGGGATGTCACGATTTAAGGCTTCCCTTGTTAATTGATTGATTCAGTGAAGACATTCAGCTTCTTCTTGTTCACATTTTTCTTGAACAAAATCAGCATATAATGAAACAGAAGAGAACCTCAAAGTGGCACCAAAGTGAGAGAGAATTTGACATAAGTGTTTGGGTTTTATTGAAGTTAATGTCCCTAGAAGTAAAAGGTCTTAAAGAGAAAGGAGGAGAGAAACTTGAGCCGAGGTACTTTCGGCCTTATGGTATTGGCATGAGCGGGAATGGTTGCATGCACTCTTGAGCTACTAACAAGAGCTCGAGTGCATAGCATGTGTCATGCTTGAAGGAGGCAGTTGGACAAAAAGTTAAAACTCCAAATTTCTTTCCCCCTCCAGATGAGGGTCAAATTATCATGATCCTAGAACATATTTTGACCTATAGAGAAGAAAAGGTTGAGGAATAAGGTATCGGTAGAGTACCTCATCCATTAGGAGGATATTCCTTTTGAATATGCAACATGGGAAATCCTGAAATTACTACAGCATCCCACACTACAATTGCTTTGAGGGAAGAGCAAGTCAAAGTGGAGGGACTGTCTTTTTTATTTTATTTTTTAACGAGTTATATGGGATTTGAAACGGACCCATCTGTATTACATCATGACCACATAGTGGTATTACAATGACTTGGCAATTATGCATATATTGGTTGGCAAGATTGGAACCTGGGTTTTCTCCTTGAAAGTTGAAGAATTTAACCAGTTGAGCTAATGCCATTTGATAAGGAGGAGGGACTGTTACAAACCACCCGAACCACCTTTTAAATAGTGGGCCTGCAAAAAGCTTCTGTTTAAAAATTGTTTGTGGATACATGGGCCTACTTCGGTTTTTTCTTTTCATT
Source organism: Wollemia nobilis (assembly GCA_028583015.1). NCBI lineage: Eukaryota > Viridiplantae > Streptophyta > Pinopsida > Araucariales > Araucariaceae > Wollemia > Wollemia nobilis. The sequence goes on from JAQPPZ010002592.1 coordinate 1,215,304, forward strand.
ACATGGAAACTAAAATCCCACATGCATGCAGCAAAGAGATTTCTAGTGGGAAATAGTTCTAAATAGAATATAATTGTAAGGGGAGGACTTACAGTAGAGAAATCTTGTATAGCTTTTGACTGTGATGTTAGCCTAAGATTGGCACTGAATTTCAGCAGAAAAGGGGTCTACCCCAATCCTTCAGAAATCACACTAGCTGTAACATGTTCAGCACAGCTAGTCCCTTAAATCAACACAAAGTATGTTCTATGTTTGATTCTTGTTGTAGTTCCATTTTTCCACATAAAGCTCTAAATATAGAAATTTTCTTGTGTTGAAGAGCCTACAGGGCTTACCGACATCCAAACCATCTATAGTTAGGTCTCTTGGGATCAGAACCCAGTGAAAAACATACATGGCAGTCCCCATAACACCCAAATTGCTCTAGGAGCCTGATTTGACAATCACACCCTGTTAAGAAAGTGCTCTCTTTTCCATTCAATGTGTTTTTTTTTTTAAGCGAAAAAACACTTGCGGGGCCGCGTTGGTCTGAGAGACCACGACTAGGGGGTTCTACACCTTCAAAGTCACCCGGGAGTTGTGCCCGGCCCTGCCCGCACCAACATTATCAATTGGATTTTGGGTACCCAATTCAACTTTTTGGTAGGGTGGAGATTCGAACCTGGGACCTCCCTTGGAGGATTGCCTTCTCCTCTCTAACTCACCTACAACACCTGGGTCCATTCAATGTGTTGTTATTTTTCATAATTTTATTTTTAGCTCCTTGCTGAGCTCAAATTCCAGAGCATTTGCAGTTTCAGATTTCACCTAGAATTTCAGATTTCAGATTATTTTAAAAATTATTTTTAACTTTTTGTAAAGGAATATCCTTTGGGAAAAACAAAGTTCAGGTTCAGTTTTTCTGTGAGTTCTTTTTTCTAAAGGAATAGCAAGTTTTATGTCATCCCTATGCCAGAAACTTTGTGGAACAGAGATAGTTTCCCTAATTTTCAAAGAAACTATCCCTTGCCATCCTGGAGGCAGCCTGCTGTACTGGAAACTTATCCCCTGGTTTCTACTGTCACTATATGTGAAACTTTGTTTAACATTGCTTATGACCTACCTAGTCTGTGAAAAATTCTATTGGTAACAAAACTTCTCCTGTATATTGCTTATGTTTCGCTAGATAAATAAATTTAAATGTATCAATTTCTATCAATTATTAAGTCCAACTTGATGTTCAAGTTTCTTTTGGAGAAGAAATTCAAGCAAAAACAAGAAAAAAGGAATGAAAAAAAAAAGGTTTTTTGAAAAATAGACAATTAATCATATTAAGATGAAGATAACTGCTGTATAGACTATAACAAATAAGAATGACTCTCAAAGTTATCAAAAATTGTCAACCAGTGGATATCAGCAAAGCTTAAGATTGAGCACTATTGACATCTTTATCCAAAGTCTTCAAATATGACAGTAGAATTTTATACATTTTGATAATCAAGATTGCAAAGGATACTCCCAGATTTGAAATTGACAGTCCTCAGGATGGCAAGATTTGAGGATTAATTTATGACAATATTCCATGTCTTTCGAGATTGTTTTTTCATGGATCAATCTATAGGTTGAATCCATTGTTACTCTAAAGTTTTAATATGATCATATTATCTACCATATTTGTGCGAATGAAAAGGCCCTCCAACATGAAAGGGCATGTGGTAAATGTTGGTTACGAATCTGCCACAGGAAAGGGTTTGGTTTGTTTATGCACCCTAGACCCGTCCAACACTTTGAAAGGCCGAAAGGAAGGAATGCCTTCTGTGCCAATCTCCAGAGAAGGCTGGCTCCTTTACTACACTAAGCTTGGGGTTTTAGATTAGGGAACTGGAAAGATATTGGGAAATTACTGAAAGAGATAAAGGTTGCAGGGTAATAACTGAGGGGAAGAACAAACAACACGATTACCTATCTCTATTCGGAGTAGCAGCGATCAATACAAAGAATGAAACAGAAACTAACACTATATTTCCTTCCCTATGTATCCTATAGGAAAATTCCAGATTCGTTCACTATAAGACGTTTTAATCCAGATGGCAGAATTATAACAATCACATAAAGAAACGAGCTTAACAGAAATAAACACAAGAGGCATCATACAAAGAAGAAATAGAGCCAAAGCCAGGAGTTCTTAATATTGATGCAAAAACTGAATACAGTGGTTTTCTAGCAAAGCATTCCCCCCTTCTTTTCATTACAATGAGCTGGTTTTTAAAGAGGACTTCACCTTTGTAGCATTAATAGCAAACCCTAAAAACTATTGGGGTAGCTGAGATTTGACCCTTATCAGGCAATTATGAAGTATGGCGCAGGCTGAGGGCTCCCTGAAACAACGTAATTATGGGACATGGCTCACCCTGAGATTAGTCGTTGGAAAATCACATCAGCAGTTACGAGGCTTGGCTTTGGGCAGGATTTGCTGTTGAAACGGCTCATCTCATTACTGCAGTTGGTGAAACCCGCCTCCAGAGGCTTCCTTGGACCTGACAGCATTGTTTAGATGGGATGGGGAAAAGACCCAAATCCGTGTGCCATGAAGATGCCTTAAATTCCCACCTACCACCTTTTATCTCGGGCAACGCGCCCTTCGGCTGCAGCTTTGGCGTCGAAAAATGCCGAAGGGGATTTTCGCACCAGAAATCCTCCGAAGTGCAGCTTCGCACCAGAAATCCTCCGAAGTGCAGCTTCGCACTAGAAATCCCCGAAGTGCAGCTTCGCACCAGAAATCCCCGAAGGGGATTTTCGCACCAAAAATCCTCCGAAGTGCAGCTTCACCAGCAGTTTGGGCGAAGTAGTTTTGACTCTTGCCTTAGACTTTTTTCCTGCCCAAACTGCCTTTTGCTCCTGGCAGGGTCCGAAACTCAGCTTCGCTACCTCCCAGGGCGAAGTCGACCCCTTTCTGTGCCTTAGCCAATTTTCAAGCCCAAAGTGGGCTTTCACTAGTTCTGCTTCCCGGGGCCATAACTTTTGATTCGTTGACCCGATCGCCTATTATAATATATCGCTGGAAAGCTTAAGAGAAGATCTACAATAATGAAATATCAAAAGATCATTTCGTCCACTTTATCATCCTTTCTTTGGGCCTGCAAAAATGCCAACACTTCTGCATGCGTTTTGCTGATTTAAGCTCCAGATGATTTCGCTGGCGAAGAGCGCTTCATACTTAGGCAAAAATTTGTCAAAAATTTTAATGTGGCAAAAATGCCAACATTTTTGGCGGCTCGCAGGGTATTGAGCCTGCCTCAATGCAAAGATCACAGGTCTTTATCCATTGGGCTCGGAGTCATCATCTGTCTCTTTCTTCTCTCTTTGGCGCTCAAAAATGCACGAACTAAACTAAAAAAAACAACTGAAACTTTACTTACTAGCCGACCTATTTACATTATTTACACAAAATTTTGCGACATGATTGGCATGCCGCCACCACAAACCTAGCTTCGGGTGTCTATCCGGTGAATCTGTAGTGTCCAGACCAGATCTGATTGTACTTTAGTTGATCTTTAAAGTTCGGTTGGCCTCCCAAAGTTTGCCAGGTTATGAACATGCAATGTGGCAGGCTATCATGGATACCGGTACTCATACAGTTAATGAATAACGTGGCAAAGAGATTTTCCACATGGGAGCCTTCATTGAGTACTGGCTGCGGGATCTTGGGTATGTGCTCCTCTAACTCCTTGATGTGACAACAGGATTTTTCCGATGATAGCCCTACTGTCAGAATCTCCCCAGGACCAGCCTCCTGAGGAGGTATGCTTATTGAGTCTCGGCCGAGTACTTGCGTGCTATGCTCAGGGATACAAAAAGGGTGCAAAATTGCGCCCTCTTCGCACTCAAAGCTTGTTGTTAGACCCTTCTCTTCCTCCCGGTTCTCCTCCGGAAAAAGGTTGCAAGCTACCATATTGTTCATTACTGGGATAACGCTTGCATACTCCTTCTGTCGGTGTTGGGAGATATCCACCTCTTGCGCTCTGAACAGCTGTATTCCGAAATTCTGCACAGTTTGTGATGACCATGACGGTGGATACTGTGCGAGATGGATGGGGGTAGCAACCGTCGGAGAAAGCGATGGAAAGGCAGTTTCTCCCCACTGTAATTTTCCTGATAGGAGCAGAAGCCGCTCTGCTTGTACTGCTTCTTGAAAGACTTGAGGGAATCTCTGTTCCCCTGATTGCAGTAGTAGGAGGCTTATGTCCGGGTGGAAAGCCCGAACATAGAAGAGGTGGGCCTGGGCGGGTGTCGGTCGGATCTCCTCTGGAATTCTCCTCCAACTCCTCCAAAATCGAACATTGAAGTCCGTGATGCTTTCTAGAGGTGCTCTCGTGATGGTGGAGAGGTGCATCAAGAGTTGAAGGGATCCTAAGAGTCGTCAAATGTGTTGATGAGTGCTCCCGCTAAGTCCTGCCATGAGCAGATGCTCTTACGCCCAAGCAGTCTATACCATTGTAGCGCTCTTCCTTCCAAAGACAGGACTGGAAGTCTGATCATGACATCTTCGTGGGTTATGCGATGGAGGGTCGCTAGAGCAACAACATCTTCAAGGTGCTCTTGGGCCATTCCCTCAGCGCCATTGTATTTTGTTAGGGTCTTCAGGGCATTTTTGGGAATCTCATGCCAACTTTGGAAATTCAGAGGGCTAGGATCATCCCAGCTGGGATAGCATACCTTTGCCATTATAGCAGTGGTCTGCAGAGATCACGGTCCTTGCCACTAAGTCGGAGTCGCCAGGTGAACATTCTTTTCTCCGCTTGTGAGGTCAAGGTTGCTCACCAAACCTTGATTCCTTCGGGGTGTCTTCTTTCAGCTTAAAAGGCGTCTACCATCAAGAAATCTGGATCTTCAGCTCAACAGAGTCGCCAGGTGATTTTACCATATGAAGGCAGGCCAGAGATTCACCAAATTCGGGCTTCCTGAAAGTATGGAGATTGTTCGTCCCACCGGGCGTGCCAGAAGAAACTGTTGGTTACGGATTTGCCACAGGAAAGGGTTTGGTCTATTTATGTGCCCTAGACCCGCCCAACACCTTGAAAGGTCGGAAGGAAGGAATGCCTTCCGTGCCAATCTCCAGAGAAGGCTGGCTCCTTTACTACACTAAGCTTGGGGTTCTAGATTAGGGAACTGGAAAGAGATTGGGAAATTACTGAAAGAGATAAAGGTTGCAAGGTAATAACTGGGGGGAAGAACAAACAACACGATTACCTATCTCTATTCGGAGTAGCAGCGATCAATACGAAGAATGAAACAGAAACTAACACTATATTTCCTTCCCTATGTATCCTATAGGAAAATTCCAGATTCGTTCACTATAAGACGTTTTAATCCAGATGGCAGAATTATAACAATCACATAAAGAAACGAGCTTAACAGAAATAAACACAAGAGGCATCATACAAAGAAGAAATAGAGCCAGAGCCAGGAGTTCTTAATATTGATGCATAAATTGAATACAGTGGCTTTCTAGCAAAGCGTTCCCCCCCTTTTTTTCATTACAATGAGCTGGTTTTTATAGAGGACTTCACCTCTGTAGCATTAATAGCAAACCCTAAAAACTGTTGGGGTAGCTGAGATTTGACCCCTATTAAGCAATTATGAAGTATGGCGTAGGCTGAGGGCTCCCTGAAACAACGTAATTATGGGACATGGCTCACCCTGAGGTTAGTCGTTGGAAAATCACATCAGCAGTTATGAGGCTTGGCTTCGAGCAGGATTTGCTGTTGAAACGGCTCATCTCATTACTGCAGTTGGTGAAACCCGCCTCCAGAGGCTTCCTTGGACCTGACAGCGTTGTTTATATGGGATGGGGAAAAGACCCAAATTCGTGTGCCAAAGAAGACTCCTTAAATTCCCACCTACCACCTTTTATCTCGGGCAACGCGCCCTCCGGTTGCAGCTTTGGCGTCGGAAAATGCCGAAGGGGATTTTCGCACCAGAAATCCTCCGAAGTGCAGCTTCGCACTCGCACCAGAAATCCTCCGAAGTGCAGCTTCACACCAGAAATCCCCGAAGGGGATTTTTGTGCCAGAAATCCTCCGAAGTGCAGCTTCACACCAGAAATCCCCGAAGGGGATTTTTGTGCCAGAAATCCTCCGAAGTGCAGCTTCGCACCAGAAATCCTCTGAAGTGCAGCTTCGCACCAGATATCCTCCGAAGTGCAGCTTCGCACCAAAAATCCTCTGAAGTGCAGCTTCGCACCAGATATCCCCGAAGTGCAGCTTCGCACTAGAAATCCCCTAAGGAGATTTTCGCACTAGAAATCCTCCGAAGGGCAGCTTCGCACCAGATATCCCCGAAGGGGATTTTCGCACCAGAAATCCTCCAAAGTGCAGCTTCGCACTAGAAATCCTCCGAAGTTGAGCTTTGCTAGCAGTTTGGGCGAAGCAGTTTTGACTCTTGCCTTAGACTTTTTTTCCTGCCCAAACTGCACTTCGCTCCTGGCAAGGTCCGAAACTCAGCTTCGCTACCTCCCAGGGCAAAGTTGAGCCCTTTTTGTGCCTTAGCCAATTTTCAAGCCCAAAGTGGGCTTTCGTTGGTTCTGCTTCCCGGGGCCATAACTTTTGATCCGCTGACCCGATCGCCCATTATAATATATCGTTGGAAAGCTTAAGAGAAGATCTACAATAATGAAATATCAAAAGATCATTTCGTCCACTTTATCATCCTCTTTTAGGGCCTGTGAAAATGCCAACACTTCTGCATGCGTTTTGCTGATTTAAAGCTCTAGATGATTTCGCTGGCGAAGAGCGCTTCACACTTAGGCAAAAATTTGTCAAAATTTTTAATGTGGCAAAAATGCCAACAGTAAACATAATTAATTACCAATAAGCATGTCAGGGATGTGTTCTTACCTACAGAACCCTTTTATATATTATTTTTGTTACTATATTTTCTTGTCTTTCGCATATCAAATATTTTCATATTTCCTATATTCAATATTTGCATATTCATCATATTTACCCTGTACATACCCATAAGTTATATAACACTTAGGTTCAATGTGAATATGCCATTCAGTTTATTTGGGTGCCTCCAACGAAAGAAAAGATAGGTGCCTCCAATGTCATCTCTGTAGAGGGAACTCTCATGTGCCCATAGTTACAAGGTTTCCCTGAACCTGGCCCAGGTTCCACCCCATCAAACTTTTCTTATGGATTGACTCCATGCTCAGCTTTATATATATAATGTTCTAGGAATTATACTTTAATCTCTATACAATTTGAAGGAAATAGTATTTTACTGTATTGTTACGTTTTCTTTATTTTTTGTTTTTTAATTATTAGTACTATTCCAAATTTGAACCTGGCCATTTTTGAAAATCTGAACTTTTGAACCTGCCCACCCCCCTTTTGTTTGGACTGAATTTTTTTGAACAGTGTAAGTATCAATGTGCCAACCTAGCCTGACACTTCAATAACTGTGTGCGTATGGATTTCAAATCATAGGATGACCCAAAGCTGTGTCTTATCCCTTGGAAGAGATAAACCTGCTAATTAGTCAGTCCTCTCAACTATCTCAAACAAGATACCAACCTTTGTTGAAGTTGTAGGTGCATAGACTGCATGGAAGACTGAACATGGGTTTCAAAAATCTGTGGCTGCTTGTGCCCATGTTCAGGATGCCCTGCAAAAGACTTGGTTTGTGCTGTCTTATGCTTAGGTTGCAAAAGTTCCAGCTGCTCATCAACATAGATGTTGGTGTCCATCTGATGAGATCAAAGATTTGAACTTGCCAAATCTCTATCATCATTTGATAACCATCCCAAAGGCCATCTTTTCAGAGTGTCATGCAAAATTGTTATAGGCTTTAGCAATGCTAATAGGAGTTCTCTCAACATCCACAACCACCAATTCAGACACCACTTGCTGAGGAGCAGAAGGTGAAGGAGTTGAAGGAGACTTAGAAGCAGGTGATCCTGTTTGTGCAGTTATATTCTCATTAACATGCCATGGATCAAAGCAGAAACATTAAGCATATTATGCAAAAAAGAATAATATGGGGTGGACCCAAATTTCTTTTCTTAAGGGGTACCTCGTTGTAGGTCCCTTTCTAAGATCTTGAACTGGCTGCTGAACTAGCAGTGCCTCTTATCTTCATTGGAATTTCATCTCCCTAGTTATGTACACTATCATCTGATGCATCTTTTTGCTTGTCCAAATAAATGCTGCACATTGTAGTATTCCTTTCTCTTGTATTGAAGTTACTGCTGCTGATGCCTCCTCAACTATGTCTTTGGCTTTCTTTTTTTGTGGCAAAGAAATTTCCTCATGATTGAGAATAATGGTGGTCATCTTCCTTGGTATTTTTGGCCTGAAAGGTAGGGGTGGACGAATCTCCAATGAGAATACAAGGTACAGCAGAATTCATTCTAGGGAAGGCTATGGAAAAATATCCACATTTCTTGTAACATTCAAACCTTCTATAGCAGTAGAATTATAGAACAATTCAAATACGTGCAATGTTGTAAATTTCCTGCTACAGGTTAGTTAGAAAGGTCTTAATTTTGCAAACAAGAACTCTTAATAAGTACTCAGCACATGGCTATTCTCGACTGAATGATTTAAGTCTTCTGATTTTCATGGTGGTGGTTTTTCATGTGGGGCTCTTATGGGAGCACAGTATATGAAGTAGAACAAATCCATACATGGTGTACCCGAAAGATCCCTGCATTAATTCAGTGATTTTTAAACCTATGCATGATCACTACTCTTAATTAGCACTCCACCATCTTGCCACCTGAGGTTGAGAGTCCCAAATATTTAATTTCATTAGAATAAAAAATTACACAGTATGAACAATCGGGACAGTTATATGCCACATTAAATCTAAGTTGACAGCTCCACTTCCTATCCAAGTATTTCTAGCCTTGATGTTGCTTTGTGGGCTTGCTTCCTTTGTTGTCTCTTTTTACTGGAGTATGCTCTCTGCAACTTTGCATCCCTGCCAAGGTTACTTCCATGCAGGCTTCTACTTGCTAGAGTGCCAGTAAGTTACCTGGGGCTTTTTCTCTCAGTATCTACAACTTGTCTCAGTTCAGATGACATAATTATGCATGGTCAATGGTAATATGAACAATTTGTCTATGGTACGATGTTTCCATCTTGACATCCAAGTGTATTAGCCCAAGAACTATCCTTATATTTGGATGTGTCTTTTCCCAAGAAGCATAGATTACAAGAAAGACCAGGAGTAAAAATAACACTTTGTTGTTGATCATTCCTATTCTCGTGGTTTTCAATTACCGTACAATTCAAGGATCCCTTTAAGCTTCCCATTCTCATACTAAATTTTTCTTCACTTGTGGCAGAACCCTTCAAGTAGATGTTAGTATCAAGGATCTTGTAGAGTTCCCTTAAAGTTATCCTTGATACAATTTGAACTTTTTGAATTGCATAGTAGTTTTATTCAATTGAGTTTCACGAGGTTGCTTCATTCGGCAAGATCTCCAGAAAGTTGAAGGGAACAGAAAAGAGGAGAAAAGTTTGCTTCTGAAATAGATCCGTATTTTCTTTAGATGTGTTCATTCTGTTTGGATTTAATTCATGCAATCACATTTATAAAATAATATTCTGTAATTTTCTTTTCCTTGTTCTGGACAACTAGCCTTAAGTTGATTTGAACCTTTTGTGCAGCTGGTGCCTAGGTGGCATGAACATTGGACATCCAATAAGGTCTATGATGGAGATATGATTGTGCTTCAAGGACAGGAGAAAGCATTCCTCGCAAATACTAGTCATGGTGCTTCTGATGTTAACAAGGAGTATTCAAAGCTTACTTTCACACCGACACAGGCTGACCGGTTCGTGCTGGCATTCCGCAATTGGTTGCGGCGTTATGGCAATGGAGAGCCAGAGTGGCTTGTTCCAACAGTTTCTGGACAGCCTCTGCCTTCAACTGTTCTATCTAAACGACAGGTGAAATAATTTAGATGTGTAACTTGGAGTTGTATTTCGTGGATGCACATAAATTTTTACAATTTCAATCTGACTGTGGTATGATTTATATGTGACAGATGCTTGATAGGTATGAGCAACATACACTTAAATGCTTATCTTGTAAAAAGGCATACGAATCTTTCCAACTTCTGCAAAAGTTTCTCCTGGGGGCAACTGTAACCTTTGCAGCGGCCGCGGGCATTCCACCTGAGATAAAGTTTCGGGTTATACTGGCTAGTGCAGCAGTTGTGTCTGCAGGGATTGCTTACATTCTTAAGGAACTTGAGAAAAATTTTGTATTTGTTGACTACATACATGCAGAGATTGACTAATTATTTGTATTTTCTTTGTATATCTTTATGCCTCATAAGGAGAATGGATGTTAATTCCTTGTCATTTTTAAGTAAATGCCCGGTATATTTATGTCCATATAGAGCTTTTGATTATCGATCTTGTATGTTGCTTTACATCGTCGGTTGAATGTTTGAATGTTTTCTTGAGTTGGTTTAGTATTCAGTTCTTACACATTATACCTCATGGTTGTGGAGTCTTCTTTATGAGAAAATCATCTCATTATAGGCAAATTTCAGAGTAGAATAATAAAATATCATCTCATTATAGGCAAATTTCAGAGTAGAATATTAAAATGTTCGGGAGCATCAAAGCTGACCTGCCAAAGAATGTAACATCTTTTTATTTTTAACAACTGGGCACTGGGTTGGTTCTTTCAAACCTCATAGGGGGCGGAGGTCCAAGGTTCAAATCTCGGGCCTCGTCGGACGGGCCTCGTCGGACTGAACGCTTGTCCCTTTCCTGGTGTATTCAGTGGCGTAAAAGGTTTAAAATGATTGTGGCATGGTGGTTATAGGGGCGGACTGCACGAAGATCTGTGTGGCGGCTTTCGGGGCAGATGGCGCAGAATACTGTGGCGGCCATAAAAGCTGGACAGCTTGCCCGGATTTGTGGCGGCTACCGATTCCACATGTAAATACAAAAAAAAACAACTGGGCACTGGGTCGGACATTCTTCTTCCCGAGGAACCTCCAAACACAGATCAAATCATCGAAGCTACCTCTATAATCCCTGCCTCTCCCGGTAAACACGATCGGAGTGAGGGAGATCCCGTGGCTCAGGGTGTGTACCTGGGATGGCGCAGTCCACTCAAATCAGATTATTACTACTTTGCTCATATTGGACATGCCTCCAAAATTTGAACCTAAGTCATGCCCAAAATTTTATCAATCCACTAACCTTTAGAACAAAAAGTTCTATAATAAACCACAGTTGCCTAAATCCGAAACTTACGGATCACCTGTTATTCAACTGTCTGCGAATGCGTTCTACTTAGACATTTTGATGACCCCATAGACAGTAAAACATCTGGGGAGAAAAAGTTTAAGCGAGAAAGAGACAAAAGTGGATGACGCCATAGACAGTAAAAGATCTGGGGAAAAATTTTAAGCGAGAAAGAGACAAAAGTGGAGGTTGACGAGCATTGAGACAAATTAAACCAGGGTAAAAACTGAGTTTTCTGATTTTCATCGGAGCATTAAACAGTAAAATACACTAAAATAGTTTTTGTTGGCAATATAGTTTATTATAAATAAAAAATAAAAAGGGGATGCATTACTAATCCTATACACCAAAAGCTTTGCCTCTTGGTTTTAAGAACTATATAACGAACATCAAACTAATAAAGTTCGATAATAGATAATAATTAATAAGAGAATGAGGTGCTCATTTTGATGAGTGAATATACAATATGAAGAAAGCATAAAAGAATCTTTATTAATAAAAAATGTTCTTTCTTTGATTATTATTATTTTGATCGAATAAATTTTCAATACAATATACAAAAATATGTTAATTTCTCTCCAAATTGTCAAATCTAGGAGGCATATCACATGAAAGGCATTTTCAAAATGGTGTATATCATATAATGACAAATAATGTAACTGAACAATGGGCCCAAAAAAATTATTCAAATTAATTTAACTCCTGTTTCAACATGAATATTAGCTTGAACAATCTTTCAAACTTTGTACTAAAATACTTTGTGAAATTGTTAAACTTGAAAAGGCTTTCAAAGAAAAAGACATATATGTCAATGGTATATATCAAATAAAACGTCAAGAAAACACCTTTAATAGTGTTTAAAAGTTGCATGATGATGAAGTAAAGAGATTGCTCATTTAAATGATAAAAATACCTTTAGTTAGATTGTATTGAAGTACAAAAAGATATCAGTACTCATTATGATCTTCTCATTACATGTTGAAAAAATAATATATATGGTTTTTGTGAATATTTATTAATTTTGGTATGGTTTAATGGTAAAAATGAGGTATAAAGGTCAAGGAGGTGGATAAAATAATAAAGATATTGTTTTTTAATAGAAAAAGCTAGATTATATTAATTTATTAACCGGAACATTACAATATTATGGTGTTAACATTGTCCACCATCTAAAAAACAAAATGAGGTGGATAAGGAGTAAAACATCCATAACTGAATATACATAAGAATAAAAGCTAATAACAACAAAAAGACTATAGCTATATCTTGTTGCAATACACCATATATTAACACTCATCCGTGGGAGATCTTGTTATACGAAAAAATTATGGGCGTGTCTTCCGTGATATCTTTTGAAGTCTTTAAAGAAGAAATATAAGTAATCAAAACCTGAACTTGCTCATCATTGTTAATTGCCTTCTTTTTAGTTTCTTGTTAGACCTTATGAAGATCCTGAACCATATGAAAAAGTTGATGAAGTTTGTCATTAACATCTCGAGGTGTGTTGGAAGTTCAATAGACTTGGGAATGAACGCACCCCACATGTAACAAAATATCAAAGGTCAAGTCTGCTAAAACAATATCCCATGGAGGAGCAGATCTAATAAACACTTTTTTGCATATGCACTTCCAAATGTGCTTGAGAAGGATGAGTCTACAAATATCCCAGAGTTTGGGGCACTGATGCAGCTGAGAAAAACCAAGTAGAAAAATCTTCCAAGATCTAGTGAAAGAGGGAAAAATAAAAGTGTAGAAGATATCCCAAAATTGTTTAGCCATGTCATAAAACCAAAACAAGTGAATAAGAGTTTCTAAAGCATTACAAAAATTGCATTGAGGGGAAATGTGTAAAATCGAAACCAAACTTTCAAAAGTTGGAAGTTTTTAATGCAAAATCCATCATCCAAGAAGTTGAGTTTTGGATTCAACGGGAACTTTCCAAATTTTAGTAGTAAGAGACTGCCATTGGGTATTGGTAAAATTCACTTGCTACTTGATATTGAGCTTAGAGTCAAAAGGAGGACACACAAGATTTTTGTATATCCAACTAGAAGTCATAGAAGAGATTTTATGACCATTAAGCCATCTCCAGTCATTCTATATATTATGGGCAGTTGTTCCCAACTTTATAAGGACCTCACAAGGGATGGAAGCCACAACTAAGCCATAAGACTCATTGAACCTGGAGGGAAGGGAGCAAATATATTATGGGTAGTTGTTCCCAACTTTATAAGGACCTCACAAAGGATGGAAGCCACAACTAAGCCATAATACTCTTTGAACCTAGAGGGAAGGGAGCAATAATTGCATATCTGGTTCCAGGTAAGAATTGAGCAGCTACCCGGATCCTAGATATCTCTAATTCTATTAATACCTTTCTTCAAAAAAGCTAGACCTTGAATGACACTACATAAAGCTAAAGGTTTATCATTACGAAGGATAAGTTTATTCCACCAAAGAATGTTTAGATTGATGCTTAGACCATGTCTCAAGGAGTCAAACTTCGAAACTAATAAATGAAAAATTGATTACCAAGCTTTCCGGTTTTAAGTAAATGGAATAGATCCTTTAACAATAAAGTAAGGTGCATTAAAGACCTTATCCTCCCAAAGGGTTTCTTTCCATTTACCTTTGTGAGTAGCTAGAGAGATCCTGTAACGAAATAGGTATTTCCAATTTGATAGCTCTAGCAACCCATTTTGCAGCAAAACTTTTGCTCTCGGTAAGAGGACAATAATAACTAGATCTACTAAGATATTTTTGAGTTTATTGTGTTTAAATGTTATTTTAGATACAAAGGTTTTATATTTTTTAATTGGAAGAGTGGTGGTAGTTTTTAGGACACCACTTAATTAGCGTACAAGGAGATGATGTACACATAATGGAGTATAAGTCAACTTTTGAGCAAAAATAGGTTAAAGAAAAATGCAAATGTTATCTTAATTAGATAGTTATGAAGTCAAGAGAGTTATTATTACAAAGTTTTTGATAAAAGAAAATAAATCTCAATATGCATATTATTGTCAACAAAGCCATACAATTGAAAGAGGTTGAAAGTTAAATTATGTAAATGTGTGTCATTCTTATTGTTAGTATTTATTATATTAATAAACTATATGTGGCTTCTAGTAGGGGCTACTCCCATCAAAATACCAATATATTACATTTGTTCTCATCAATAGTCATTCTTATTGTTAGTATTTATTATATTAATAAGCTATATGTGGCTTCTAGTAGGGGCCACCCCCATCTAAATACCAACATATTACATTTGTTCTCAGGTCAATTAAGTCATATCCATCATGCTTTTTATCATAGATATTTTTTATTTCTCTTGTTATCAAATATATTCATCATATTCCTGAAATTGTTATGTTTCCACAATCAATTTTTTGACATTATTTTTATTAATATATTAAATCATACTCGGTCAATTGCCTTGTAAAATTTGAATTTCACCAAGATAAAAAAATCAACACCACGGTTGGCCAAGTTATCTGTTGTTTGATTTCCTTCTTTATAGATATGCTCGCATTTCTAAGAGATTGATTCCAATAATAGATGATGGACATCAACGATAATATTTTTTTATCCAATCCCCACATCCATTTTTGTTGAAAGCATTAACAAATTTTTTTGAATCCCTTCAATTATAATATATTTCCATATTTTTACAATTGCAATTTTTACCCCCGTAAGAAGTGCCCCAATCCCAGACTTTGCATTGTTGTTAGTTGAAGTTCCACACGATTACAAGCAAGGAGAATTTTGCCTTCATTATTTTAAAAACACCACTTCCACCAGCTTTTCTTGAATCTCCTTTAGAAGCACCATCAAAATTAATTTTGATAAATCTAAACTTTAGACATTTCCATTTTACCCTAAATTGAAGCAAATCCTTTGCTTTAATGCCATTATCACAAATGACTTCTATATATGTTTAATTCATGTAATCAAGTTGTTACCACCTCTTCGTTTTCTGCATGTGAGGCTTCCCATGATGAGCACCATATATCTAAAAATTCTATAAGAGAGAATGATATGGGTCGAAACCTAGATATGATTTAGAGATTTAATTTAAAAAATCTATTATTCCTTTCAAGCCATAAATTCCAATAAAGAATGCATGGACCAATCCTCCAAGGAATACATAATGCTTTAGCTTTGAAATAATTAATCCGATATTTTATCAAATATTTCAATGTTGATGGAGCTCCCTAATATATTTTCATGTTTTTTACAAAGCAACTTCCAATGATGTGAGAAAAGGGATAATGAAGAATTAAATGATTTGATGTTTCTAAATATTTCTCATATAAGGTACGCCTAAAAGGTCCATGATATCCTCTACTTTGTGGACTCACTTTAGTAAGAATCTTATTTTAAATTTCTAACCAAAGGAATATTGAGACCTTAGTCTGCCTTTAGTGACCAAACATTCTTTTAAGGAAAATATTTAGGAGTAGAAAAATTTAATTACTCTAAAACCTTATATTCCAACTTTTTTTTTAAAGTAATATGAAGTACAACGGATGGCACAACTAGGGGCCACACTCCCCAGGGACATAGCAACAGGGGGCCTTCCTTCTCGTGATTCAATCTCAAATCATCAAGATGGAATGCCAACCTTATACCTTTAGGGTGTCCTCGTAGGGATATTATATTTCAACTTGATTGAGTATCCACCATGTTTTGATATATTCTAAACCAATTCATCTTTTTGTGTAAAAATCAACAAATAAAACTCTTAAAGCATATTTTGAAGTTTATGTGTAATTTGTTTGAGTTCCTCTCCTTCAATCGGGTTATTAATAAAAATCCATGATATGGAATCATTGCTCACATTAATATAATCTTTGAACTTTGGACCTATACAAGCTAGGCATGCCTGAGCCAATGGTTTCTATTTTGAATTAGAGATAAGAGGATAAGGCTTCAACCAAGCATCGGACCAAAAATTTACATATTTCCCATCATTGATTGACCATATAATATGTTTCTTGATCAATTGCAAACAATCTAATATGAAGTTCCATGTTGGCCATCCTTTGGGTAGGGTTCTTTTTCCTAAATAATTCATTGCATCAAAATAACCTCTCTCTCTATATATATATAATTGAAGTAATATTTTTACGTAATTCTTTCCTTGATCTTTAAATAATCTCCACCCAAGTTTTTCCCCTCAGGCCAACCTCATAAGTTTGCAATTTCACAAGCTCGTTCCTCCATTATTCTTTTATTTGCAAACCCTATCCAATTTACAAAGAGAAAACCTAAATTTTCCTTACCTCCTAAAAGAAAGTCTCTTTGTATTTTATCAATTTCTAATACTATAGGTATTGGAAATCTTAAAAATAACATCAAAATAAATAGGGATGGATTACAACGTAGTCTTTATGAGTTAGTGTTCCTACCATGGTTAAGAACTTACCTTTCCAACTTGCCAAACAAGAGACCCAAAGCTCCTTTTTATTTTCTTTATGAGAAAAAAAAACACCCAAGTAGGTTGATGGAAATTTTTTAATTTTAAACCCAAAAATATCCACAATAATTCATTGTAAATCTAGAGCATTATTAATGAAAAACCTAGATTTTTTAATACTAACCAACTATCTAGTAGCCTTCTCATAGCATAATAATATTTATTGAATCTCCATGGCCTCACTATTTGAGGAATGATCCAAAAGAAAAGTATCATCAACAAATTGAAGATGAAAGTAGAAGGAACCATTCTTTGCAACCTGAATACCTTTGATTTTTTCCTTTGAGAAAGCTCTCCTTAATGCCTTTGCAATAATAATGAATAGATAAGGAGATAATGGATTGCCTTGGCAGAGTCCACAAGAAGACTTAAATTGACCAGCAGGAGAACCATTGATCAAAAAAGAATTTTTTGTAGTGTTATAGCAACATTTAATCCATTCAAACCAATTGTAATCAAAACCAAACTTTCTAATAATATCATGTAGAAAACTCTAGGAAACTCTATCATATGCTTTATTCATATATAATTTTATAAGCATACCTAGTTTTTTCATGGAATAAAAATAATGTATGACCTCCTATGGAATGATTACACCATAAATAATTTGTTTACCACGAAGAAAATCACCTTGTTCATTTGAGATAACATAACCTAGAATACCTTTCAGTCTGTTTACCATAATTTTTGGAATGATCTTCATATTACAAAGGCTTATTGGGCAAAAAAAATCAAAATATTATCGTCTTTCTTGGGAACCAATGTAATAAAAGTGATACTGATCTCATTTATTATAGCCTTCCTCTTCCATACCTCTACAACCATAACCAACATATCACTCTTCAATAAATCCCAAAAAAATTGAAAGAAAATTGTAGTAAATCCATCCAAGTGCCTTGTTAATATGGAAAGAGAAAATTGCTTCATGTAGCTCCTCTATAGATATCTTTTTCATCAACCCTTCATTTTGTCTCGATGTGATAATTGATGCAATATTTTGTAAAAGCTTATTTTGTTCCTCCTTATCGTGCCCAGTATCTGACAAGATATTTTTGAAATAATTAATTACTTCATTCCTTATGTCTTTTTCCCTAATATTTCTTCCATTTAGAGTTAAACTATTTTTGATGTGACGAACAAAAAAAATTGTTTTTATTGTAGCATAAATTTTCTTTTGTATTTCTATCTCCTTCTTTAAGCCATTTCTCCCTAAATTTTTAGCAAAAATATGACTCATTTTTCAATGCATTATGATAATCATAAAGTAATTGTTTTTCTTTTAAGAATTCTAACACATTCCATTGATTCCTACTATCTTGTAATTTTTTGAGTTAGGATTCAATTTGCTTATTTTCTTTTAAAATGTTATCAAAATAGTTGTGATTCCAAATATTTATTTGCTCCTTTAAATATTTTATCTTTTGAACAAATTTGTACATATATTATCCTATAAAATTTGCTTCATTCCACCATAACATAACCATCTAGAAGAAATTAGAGTCTTGTATCCACATACACTAGAAGCAATGGCTTTGGATGACCATTATAGGGTAAATCACAAGTCAAAAGAATGTATTTGTGATCTGATTCTACATGCAATAAAATATCTGAAAAGATTGCATACTTTGTTTGCGACCAAATTTTGGATAACAAGAGTCTATCCAATCTCTCTGTTATATGAGTTTGCTCAATGTGTCAATTATCCCATGTATATTTAAAACTTGAAGGGTTAACATCCCAAAGGACATTTGGATTGAAAAATGAAGCAAAATCTTGCATTAATTTATACCATCCTAGAGTACAACCCTTCTTTTCCAAAGGAGATATAATTATGTTGAAGTCACACCTAAGAATCCATATATCATAATTATGAATCATCATTGTGTTTGAGAAAAATATTCTAAGGTCATTCCAATAGCTTTCACAAGGAGTAACTATAGTTGAAGAATATACATTGGAAGGGTATCGCTACCCTTCACTGATGATTAATCTTCTTCCACAGTTATAAACCAATTAAATCATGCATACATCTCAGAGAATGTAAATAATGACATAGCACAGAGATTAAATCAAAAATTATATCAAAGAGCAAAAGTAATGAGATCAAATAAGTAAGCCGCTTTAGGAGGGCTGGTCCTCGCCACTAGGAGGGATCAATCCTTTTGCACTTTGGCAAATGATAAATTTGATGATAAATATGATTATAAAACTAAATCAAAACTATCCTATTAATAATGATGAAATCAAATATTGGAATACAACCGACATTATATTTGGTGTGTAACATGGCTCCCCTCCTTGGAAAGCTTTGTCCTCAAAGTTGGAAATATCTGGAAAATACTTTTAGGTTCCCATGTAGCGTAGGTCCTGCCATTTGATGAGAAATTCTTGGATTGACGAGATATCAATATGCGTGTTCTGCTTTGTAAAATTTCTTTAGGTTGTAGATATATACGCCCTTCTTCATCGAGTACTGGTAATTCTGACTGACATTGCACTTTCTAGCCGATAACCTTCTTAAGACAGGAAACATGAAAAACTAGATGTATACGTGATGAGGGAGGAAAATCTAGTTGATATGCCACTTCTCCAATGCGACGCACAATTTTGTAAGGGCCATAAAATCGTGGATCCAACTTTTTACTGGACTTGATCTTCAATGACAATTGTTTGTAGGGTTGCAAACGTAGGAACACCATATCACCAATATTGAATTTTCTTTCCGAACGGTGTGTGTCTTGTTGTTGCTTCATATGATTTTGTGTTTGGGCCAAATTGTATTTGAGAATGGTGAGCATTGACTGTCGACGTTGAAACCAATCATCTACTTGGCCCACTTTAGAAGAGTTTGGTACATTAGTGGATGCTTCTGAAATAAGAGTTTGGAAGTAGTCTAATTTGAATATTAGTTTCTCCTCAAAACTTTTATAGTATCTGTGTTTGTTATAACAACAGTAATATGGATGATATTTTTCTCCACAATATTTACATGGAATAAAACTTTAGCAAATTATCTTCTCATTACCAGTCTTCCCACAGTAGGTGCATAGTAAAGATATTCTAGTATCTTTGTTATATGTTTTAGGAATATCATATTTATCTATTTATTTGATGAAATAGTTGAACCATGTGTGAACAATTGAAGATATTCTATATTTACCTTTTTCATAGATTTGTATGAGATATTTTGATCAATGTTCTTTTCTACCTCTTGAGTATGATCTTCAATATTAGTATTATCACCAATTCCCCATTATATTATGTCTGGATAATCTATTTTCTCATAACTATTAGTTTGTGAGTATTTAGAAATTCTTTTAAATTATATTGATTCTTCTATCCCATTAGCATCTTATTTATTATCCATCAAGTTTTTTTAATCAACAATCATGCTTTTAAGCCATATCGGTATTTTCCTTGCTCCTTTTCTGATTGCATTATTTAATGTGTTCTTTGGAGTAGATATCTTTCTTAGCTTTAGCTCTTTATGTTTTAAGAACACTTTTGATAGATCCTTTGAAGTAGTCTCCCTTATGACTCCCTAGTTTAAAGTATGTGAACTACTTTGATAAAACCTTTCAAGACTTAGGTTTTGTAGAATTCCTTATGTCTCCCTAGTGATTGGAATAAGCTATAAGCTTGATAAAGTGCTTAGTAAGTAATAGTTCACTATTTGGGTTGATTTTGTAATGTTTTATAAATAACAATAATCAACTCCTATTTCACCTTATCTCTCCTAATGAACTATGCACTTATTATTTTGAAGTTCTCTATGGTTGGATTTCTTTTGTCTCTTTAGTATGAGTATGAGACAAGTGTAAAATAATTCCAACTCCTTTAAATAAATGATGAACTTCCTTTTATAGCTCTTAATATCCAATAATTTAATATTTCTAAATTCCAATAATTTATGTTTGATGTAGTATGCCTTATACCTCCCTAATTTTGGAATATTAGAAATTGATAATAATATTTGCAATAATAATATTGTTTCCCAAGTAGTAACCCTTATACCTCCTATGTTGTTTAATTGCAAATATTAAAGTTATTGTATTTCAACTAAATGATTTGAAATACTATAAACTCCTTTATATGCTTTCAATTTTCTAAGGTTGATTTTCAACTTGAAATGAATATAGTTTCAACCTTAAAACATACTCCTTATTACTCCTTTAATGAAAGTAAACTTAATTAATATAAGACTTTACCTTATAACGTTGTATTCTCCTTACTGAGTGAGCATTGTAAGTCTTCGATGGTGGATGTATGACAATAGTTGTAGCATGTATGAATTCAGGCTTCAATGCTCCTTTGACTCATCGAATGTGTGTTGGATTTAAACTCTTAAACACACCTTGACCTTGTTGCTAATTTGGTTTAGACATCCTTGACTTCTTTGTGTTAATGCTTGCTCTGAATGCGCGTCTATCACTCTGAGTTTCTCCCTGTGAATGCTCTTAATGCAGTGGCTAGAAATATGCTTCTCTTATCCTCAAACAAGTGCCAAGTGGCACTAAGCATTACCCAAAATGCTTGGTCTCCTCCTTTGGTTGTGCGCCGCTCAATATGAATCGTTTGAGAGATGTTATGTAACATGGTGTAAGCTTGGTTGTAACTCTTGAGAGCGATGCTCTTCTTGAACGTTAGGAGTAATTATGATGAGTGTTTCTTTGATGAGCACTTCTTCCTTCTTTGAACATGGATGTTAGGATAGGAGGATTCTCTTACACCTTTGTGCCAAGTGGCACAATATCTCTCCATTGTTAAGACAAGTGTTCTTGTCTTCCTTGCATGCACACTTACCTTCACCATTCTAGCTCCTTAAAAACTCCTCAATGCTTATTCTTGCCAACTATTTGCAAGCTTTATTTACCTCCTTCATGACAGCAAAGAGTGAGATGGCTCCTCATTTTCTCCAACAAAGATGGATGATGTATTCCCACAAGGATGGCTCCAACTATCAAGCATTGCAATGGAGGTTCTTGGTTGGTGCTTCTTCCATGTTAGAGCTTGGTAAGCACTTCTATTTTATGTAGCTAGTGCTTCATTACCCTTAGTATTAACCTCCTTTTAGTGAGTGTTGGCTTCTTATGTAGGAATGTTGACGTTGCAGGTTGCTTGCTATGTGGGCACTGAGTTGGTGTCTTGGTACACCTTGGTGATGTGGGTATTGAGCCTTTTAGATTGACTCTACTCTAAAGCACCTTGAATATGCTTTCACCTTGTTGGCGATGGATTTTGAGACTTCTAGGATGGCTCCTCTTCAAGCACCTCTGCTGGTGCTGATCACTGATGTTGAGCCCTTTAGGATGGCTCATCTTCAAGCACCTTTGCTGGTGCTTTCCCTCTACTAATGATAACCACTTGTAGATGTAGAGGATAGGCTACTTAGGGTGTCCTTAAGACACTTTTCCTTTTGTCTCTTTTGAATATAATAATAGAGACAAAGTTGGTGCTTGTATATCCCTATAATACTTTCTGATTTGCACCTAAAACTTGAGACTCTCCTAGTCTCATTTTGTAGCTCTTTTCACTGATTTTAATGGTGGCTTTCTTCTCCACTCCTTGGAGGAATATTACCCTATTTTGGTGGCTTCTCTAGGCCACAAAATGTTGTAGGTTTAGTGCACCGAATAGTGTCTCTAGACACTTTGATATGAGCTGATTTGTGCACTTTGGTTATTCACTCACACTTAACAACCAATGCACATAATAATCCTTTAAGAGTAATAAGTTTAATATAGTTACAAGTAACTAAAATAGTGCAACAATAATCTCACCTTATTTCTCCTTGTAAGATGCACTAATAGTAACTCTTAAAGATCTTTCAAATGCACTAATAATCTCTACAACTTAATGTAGTCTTCTTTGTTGTAACTAGATAATAGGAAGATGATAAAATATATCTAACTCCTATTAATGTGCAGGTATAAACCTTAACAGAAACTTCCCTTTGCACTTCTCTTGAAGACTATAATGCAACCTTCTCTTTGCAACTTTAAAACTCTTAATAAGGTGCTCAATGAAACTAAATAATGAACTAAATATAAGTGTTCATAAAATGAACCCTTTGCACCTAAGTTGCTTACCTTTAAGATCTCTGAAGATGAAGGATTGCTAGGTGATTAGATTCACCTTATTTATACCTTTAACTGGATGGATTTTGTAGCTATTCTTGGCTGTTCGAAACAACTCTCTAACTCACCTTTTTGTAGCTCCAAAAACCTCTAACTTTTCGACCTTTAACTATAGTAGGTGATTTTGATTCTCCTTTAGGATGTATCTTGGAAATCTAAATTTCTACAGCTAATAATGTTGCCTTAATTGCTGCCCTTTCACAGTCAATATCAGTACTAAAATGTTGTTCTTGAAACTCAAAAATTTGGTAGGAAAATACCTCAAATCATAGCTGAGTTTTCCTTCAAGAACCCTTCAATATTTTATTGTAGATTCAACAAACCCCTATCTCTGAATGAGCCTTTTAGCCTTCAAAGGCAATCTTCAAACCTTTCAGGTTTGGTAGTAAAGTTTGGCTCATTTTCTCCTTCAACCTCCTTGTCATATTCTGACTTCAATCTAGGCCTTCTTCTCAAGAATCTAGAAGTCTTGAGGTATTCTAAAGTTTGGCTAATTCCTTGCCAAATATTTCTCTCTTGGGCTTGTTGTCGAATGGTGATAATTGTCCCAAGTTCTTTACTATCAGGAACTTCTCCTTGGTAGTAAATTTCTCCAATGAGTTCTTCTAAGAACTCCTTTAATGGCCTTCTCCTGATCTCCTTTAATGAGGCTCACCAAGCCTCCTCCTTATTTCTCCTTGAGACCTCACCAAGGTCTTCAATCTCATAGCTCTTATGGTCTTCCAAATGAGACCTTTCCTTCAACCTTCTACTAAGGAAGTGTTGGTAATGAGATCTTCTTCTAGATCTCTAAAATTTGTTGCTTCTAGATTTTAGAATAGGACCTTGTTGGTCCTTCTTCTCTTCTAAAAACTACAGACTTTAATGGAGATCACCAACCTCCAATATTCTAGAACTGGGAGTTTTGTAACTAGACCTTCTAAGGGTCTCTTCAGCTTCTTTAGGGTGAAGTCTTCAATCTGCACTAGAGATCACCAATCTCCTATCTTCACTGAGACTCTTCACTAGAGTCTTCTTCTCTCCCTTGAGTTTGTAACAAGGCTCCTATGGCCTTTTCTACTTTTGCACTCTACAAGTTTTGATCTTGAATGGAGATCACCAATCTCCTATCTCCTCCTTGACTCATCTCTGGAGTCTCTTCTTCCTTGAGTCTGCAATGAGGCTACTATGGCCTTTTCTTCACTTCTGCAATCTGCAAGTTTGTAGCTCTTGTAATGGGACATTTTTTTAGGTCTTTGAAATCTTTAGTCTTCTACTTGTTGTTGCAAGTGTTGGAATGATTCTAATGAAGATATTCTTCCTAGCTCTATGTAGGAAGCTTCCCAAATTTCTTTGAATCTCCTTTTCCTGCAACAAGATGTTAGAAAATGGAAGAATTTATAATTTTGGAGATAATGACCTTCACTAGTTGATTTTTCAATCTAGTGGAATTTATGCTGAGTCCTAGTCTTCACGAGTTTTTTTGCAACCCTGTGGAAAGACTCTAGCCAAATGTAATCTCAAAAATTTTGTAAATGAGATTTTTGGATTTCTCTTAGTCTCACTTGTGGCTCTCCCTATTTCCTATTTGATCTACCATGTGCTCTGATACCACTGTTAGCTTTTGATGAGACTGTAGTATAGGGAATACAACCACAAGATGCAAGATAACTAATCTGAGATATCTATAAACTAATGGCATAATAATATGCAGGAAAATAATGAAATGAACATCTACAAATAACTCAAAAATATATCATTAATGAAAGTGATAAAAATAGTACAATGCTATATAATGGAGGACATGAACACTCCATGAACAGATATGAAAGAACTACATTGTACCATACTACTAAACTATAACACACACTCTCTATATTTACTACTACTCTTCAAATCACTCACTATGAGCCCTTTATATAGGAAGATAGATTCCTTGGCCCTTACTCTACCTAGGACTCATGTACATGTGGACTACATGCACATTTACAACTTGCACATTGACACTTGTGCATTTATTACATTACTTGAAGTAACTAACTAACTTTACTCTAAAGTAAACTCCTATCCTAGTTATGTACCAAAGGTGGTACATTTACATAACCCAAATGATGTAATATACTCTAAAAATAAGGCTATAATGAGAAGGCTACTAATTCAAAATCCATGATTTTTTTCATTAATACTTCCCTAAATTTACAACAAAATATTGTGAATATTTTAGAGTTTAAAATTGAAAAATTTCCATCAACCTACTTGGGTATTCCTTTGTTTGATAAAAAAAATAAAAAGAGCTTTGCATCTCTTTTTTAGATAGAATGAAAGCTTGCTTGGCAAGTTAGAAAGATACGATCTTAACCATGGCAGGAAGGCTACAACACAAAGACTACTTTGCAATCCATCCCTATTTATATGATATCACTTTCAAGACTGCCAACAGGTATTGCATCATAAATTGATAAAATTCAAAGAGACTTTTTATGGAAAGGTTGTGAGGAAAAAATTAGGTTTCCTCTTTGTAAGTGGGATAGGGTTTGCAAAGGAAAGAATATTGGAGGAGCAGGCTTGTGAAATTGCAGACTTATGAATTTAGCGTTTGAAGCAAAAATTAGGTGGAGATTATTTAGAGATCAAGGAAAGAATTGGGTAAAAATATTACGTCATAAAATATAGGTTCTCTTGATGCAATGGAATTGTTTAGGAAAATAACTCTACCCAAAGGATCATCAACATGGAACTTCATATCAAAGAGTTTGCAATTGATAAAGAAACATATTAGATGGCCAGTCAATGAGGGGAGTTATGCAATTTTTTGGTCTGATGCTTGGTTGAAGCCTTATCCTCTTATCTTTGACTTAAAATGAAAACCATTGGCTTAAGCATGCCTAGCATGTAAAGGTCCAAAGGCCAAATATTATATTATTATGAGAAAAAACTCCAGATCATGAATTTCTTTTAGCAACTTGATTGAATGAGAGAAACTCAAACAAAATGTAGACGAACTTAAAAATATGCTTCAAGAGTTTTATTTATCGATTTTTACATGAAAGGATGAGTTGGTTTATAATTTATCAAAGGATGGTGGATACTCGATCAAGTTGGGATATGAGGATTTAGAACATTCAAAATTTCCTTCTTCTAAAGATTTTTTTGAGAAGAATATTTGGTCATTAGAGACTCTCCCTTAGACCTCAACATTTCTTTGGTTAGCAGTTCAAAGTAAGATTCTTACGGGAGAGAATCTACAAAGAAGAGGATATTCTGGACCCTTAAGACGTGCCTTGTGTGATAAGAATTTAGAAACGTCAGACCATTTACTTCTTCATTGTCCATTTTCTCACACCATTTGGGGTTATTTTAAATATGTGAAATTATTATTTTAAAAATATGAAATTATACTGGGTAGCTCCATCAACATTGGAAGAGTTGACAAAATGTTGGATAAATTATTTGAAAGCTAAAGCATTATGTATTATTTTGAGGATTGGTCGTGCCATTATTTGTTGGAATTTATGGCTTGAAAGGAATAACATAATTTTTAAAAATAAATATCAAAATTATGCCCAAGTTTGGAATAGTATTAGTGTCTCTCTTGCAAAATGTCTACAAATATGGTGTTCATCATGGGAAGTCTCAATTGCAGAAAAAAGGTGCTAATAACTTAGCTACAAGATTTGAACATACATGGAAGAGTCATCTACGACAACATAATTAAAACAAAAGATCTACTTTGATCTATGGTAAAATAGAAATATCCAGAAATTGGGCTTATCACAATTAATTTTGATGGTGCTTAATCCAAAAAAAGTTGATGAAGGTGGTGTTTTTAGAAATAGTGAAAGAAAAATTCTCCTCACTTATTCATAATCATATGAAACTTCAACCAACAACTATGCAGAGGCTGGGGCATTTCTATAGGGATTAACATTTCAAAAAAAAAAGATGGACATATATTTCAATTAAGGGGGACTCACAAATTATCATCAATGCTATTAACAAAAATGGATGTGAAGATTGGATAAAAAATAATATTATTGTTGATCTTCATCATGTATTACTAGAGGCAATCTCCTGGCAATGTGAGCATATTTATAGAGAAGGAAATCGAATAGCAGATAAATAAGTGAATTATGGTGTTGATCTTCATCTCAATAAAATTTAAATTTTAGAAGGCAACTGGCCAAGTGATATTTTATGACTTAATCAAAATGATGTTAAAGGGATGATTATGGAAACATAGCACTTTGAGGATGTTGAAGAATATATTTAAGAGAAAAAAAAAATCTATAATAAAAATGTATGCTACAACAAATGCAATATTTTGGCATTTTGATGGGAGTGGCCCCAACAAAAGCCACATATAACCTATTAAAAATACACACGTATATATATATATATATATATATATATATATATATATATATATTTTTTTTTTTTTTTTTGATACATAAGGGAGTTGGTTACATCCACACTATTTTTAATAACTACCAAGTGCAAGGTTCAAACCACATGGGGCTGCTCCCAACAAACCTATACCACCTCGTTATTGTTGACCTAGCATGAGGGGACCACCAATTGCTTGAGATTTGTACCATCGTTATCGGTCTAGTGCGTACTTAAAGGATTCGGATCAGATTACCACCTTTGTAACATGTATGCCCTCAAAGTTTTTTTTTATTATTTGTGGAAAACATCCCAGAAGGGATGCCACTTTCGGGTAAGACCCAAGGAGGCAGGGGTATCCATTCCGCCAAAAACGCCCAGGACTCGAACCTGGCCTACCACCTTTGACATACTCAAGGAGCAAACAAACACACAAAAACAATTTAAAAAAATAAATAAATAACAATAAAAATAATAAAATAAAATAAAAAACATGCTCCTTGAGTGTGTCAAAAAGAAAAGCACAACCAAACACACACACAATAAGATAAAAAAAAACACAACATGAACCACATAGAAAAAACACAAGAACAACATAACAAAACACAAACATGACAAAAACAACAGAACACTACAAAGACATAACAAAAAAAAACATGAAAAATAAACACAACCAAAACCTAAAAAAAAAAAAAAAATAAAAATAAAAATAAAAAACAACCAACAACAGACAATAAACAAAAACAAAAAACATAGAAAACACTCACACATAAAAACACTAATTAACACAAACAAACAGAAACACAAGAACAAGAACGACAAAAACACAAGAACAATAACAAAAAACATAAAAAAACACAAAACAACAAAAACACAAGAACAACAAAAAACAACACAAAGAACACAAAAACAAAACAAAACAAAAGAACACACACCTTAAAAAACTAAACAAAAAAAAGAAAAAAGAAAAAATGAACATAACAATGACCTTTCTAGACCAGAAGACTTTTAAGGCAAGAATCAACAGAGGAAACAAAAGAAAGAATAGTTTGAGCTAGGGAACTAAAATAACTTGAGCGAACCAAAGAGAAGCAAAAATAAAGCAAGAAGAAACTAGGTACCTTTAGAACTGGAGCCATCCAAAGAAATGATAGAAAGAAGAGCTTCCCTAATTTGTGAAGCCCACCATCTAGGAGGGTGGCCATAACAAGTAAGATCACCTTTGTCCAAAGCCCAATTAGCTAAAGCATCAACACTCTTGTTTTGATCTCTGACCACATGATTGTAATCAACTTTCAAAAATCCCATCTGGATTAATTGAATCTTCTCAATAATTCTTTTTATTCTCCAATCAACCTTATGATTCTTAGAAGGAGTCTTCAAAATATTAATCATGAGTTGAGAGTCGAGACTCAACTAACACCTTTTCCCATCCAACCTTAGTAGCCTCTTGAAGGCCTCTGAGGATACCATACCCCTCAGCAAGGTTATTGGAAAGAATACCCAAATTCTCAGCAAAAGTAAAAACCAGGGAGCCATCTGAAAGTCTACCAATTCCTCCTGCACTGGCTTTTCCAGGGTTCCCTCTAGAGGCTCCATCAGTATTGACTTTTCCAAAATCCTTAGGAGGAGGTTGCCAATTTCTTGTCCTATCCATCTTACAAATACTCACATTCCCTTTAAGTTGGTTGCCCTTAGAAGATTTAATCTTCAATCTTTGCATCACTTGATCCCATCTTTGGTGGGAGTTTTGGGGGTGATTAAGGAGTTGATGGACTGATTCAACTAAGTTGGCTAT
The DNA here is from genome assembly GCA_028583015.1 of Wollemia nobilis. Classification (NCBI taxonomy): domain Eukaryota; kingdom Viridiplantae; phylum Streptophyta; class Pinopsida; order Araucariales; family Araucariaceae; genus Wollemia; species Wollemia nobilis. The sequence goes on from JAQPPZ010002592.1 coordinate 1,244,338, forward strand.
GGTCTTTTGCCAAATATAGTGAATATCCTTCCTATCTTGATTAAAAATTTGGTTGTTCCTTTCATTCCAGATATTCCAAAGAAGAATGGTAGAACCCATCCAAACTAACTGCCTAATAAAATGATCAACACCCTCTTGTTTAGGCCAATCCCTCCAAAGTTGTTCAAAAGTAAAAAAATTGGACCATTGTAAGCCAAGTAAAGTGGCCATTCTCCTCCATAGCTCAGAGGCTAAAGTACACTCAATAAAAATATGGTTGAGAGTTTCTACATTCTCTTCACACATTTCACATCTAAAAGGGCCATGAAAACCATGCTTCATAAGTTGCTCACCAGTAAGCACCCTACGATGCAATAAAAGCCAAGTAAAGAACCTCACCTTAGGCCAGAGCTTTTGAGCCCACAAGCGAGAAAATATGTCAGAAGATTGGTTGGGATTATTATGGCATAAGGTCAAATAACCTTGAGCAACTGAATACTCACCCTTAGTAGTGTTGTTCCATCCAAAACAATATTTTTCATGGGACCAAGAGAGAGATCTCATATGAAGGATGCCTTGGATATCTTGTCTTTGCCTTTCTGGGATTTGAATAGGCCGAGTCCTCAATAGGGATCCAATATCTACCAACCTTTGAATTACCAGTATGGTACCGATAGTAATTAGCCACCTTTATCCAGTTAGCTCGGTGAAGCTCCTCCATCCAAGGCCTCCAATCGGGAAACTAAGTTATCAAAGGCTTGTGACCATCCCAAGAATCTATCCAAAAATTTACCTGTTGACCATTATGAATGATCCAAAATAAATTTTTCTTTATCAAATCCTCACCAGTCTTAAGAACTGCTAAAATGGGAGAACCTTTGGTAGGAAGTTGATAGCGAACAAGGTCTTCAGGACTTTTGTTCTCAGCATATTTAGCACGAAGATTATTGGCCCAAAGAGCATTGGGGTTATGCAACATCCTCCAATATAATTTAGCAGCTAAAGCTTTGTTGTTATTAATAGAAGACCGGAATCCTAACCCCCTTCATTCTTAGGAAGACATAAAGTGTCCCATTTCACCAAGGCCCATTTTCTTTTCTCCTTAGTACCACTCCAAAGGAATCGATGACTGATTTGATCCAGTTCTCGAAGAACAACCTTTGGGATATTCAACACGAAAGATACATAAATAGGAATAGCTTGAAGGACTGATTTTACCAAGGTGATTCTACCCCCAGAAGAAAGCCACCTGTTGGTCCACTTTCCAATTTTCTTCTTGACTTTGTCCAACAACCAATTCCAATATTTATTTTTTTGCCTTTGAATATTGATGGGAATACCTAAATAAGTGATCGGAAGGGAGGTCTTCTTATATCTTAATTTATCCAAGACCATGGATTCCTGTCTAGCAGAGCAGTGAAAGAAAATAACTTTAGATTTGTCTTCATTGATCAACTGCCCAGTAGCCTTAGAAAAATAGCTAATGATTTGCTTAATATTAGAAGCTTCCTTAACTGTAGCTTTACCTAAAAGAGTAGAGTCATCCAAAAATTGAAGATGAGAGATAGGTCTAGCTCCATGAGCAATGGTAACTCCCTCAAGGGTTTTGTTTTCCCTCTTTTTGGTTATAGTCCTACCCAAGCATTCAACAAGAATGATGAATAAATAAGGGGATAGCGGGTCACCTTGCCTAATACCTCTGGAAGCTGGGAACGACTGAGAAGGCCTGCCATTGATAAGAACTAAGTAGGAAACTGAAGAGATACATCCCATAATCCAATCCATCCAATCCTTAGAGAAACCAAATTGCCTCAAAACTTTGATAAGGAAGTGCCAATCCACTCTGTCATAAGCTTTGGATAAGTCTAACCGAATGAACATGGAAGGAGATTTTTGCATATCCATGGAATGGATGGCTTCCTGAGCAAGAACTATCTCATCTACTATTTGATGCCCTTCCACATAACCCCCTTGCTCAGGGGAAATAATCTTATGCAAAAGAGGCTTCAACCTTTCTGCCATGATCTTAGTAATGATTTTGAGAAGAACATTACATAAAGCAATAGGTCTAAAAGTTGAGATATGATCAACCTCTTGAGCTTTTGGAACAAGAGTAATATAAGTTTTATTGATAACCTTCAAAATTTCTTTGGCTTTCCTAGCTTCTTCCACCACCTCTAATAAATCAACATGAAGGATATCCCAGAACTCTTGGTAGAACTCAATGGGAAAACCATCAGGACCTGGGGTTTTCCCTTTTTGCATTTTAAAAACTACCTGTTGAAGCTCATTGATAGTAACAGGAGCAGTCAAAATAGAGTTCTCCTCAGAAGTGATAAGAGAAGGGATTGCTTGAAGAACATTTTGTTGAGAAGTTGAGTCAAGAGGAGTAGCAACAAAAATATTGGAAAAGTAATCGACAACAATAGAGTTCATGCCATCCCAAGTATAGACAACATCTCCAGAATCTGATTTCGGGGAAGAAATAAAGTTGTGAGATCTTTGAGCTAGAAGAGATTTGTGGAAGAAATTTGTGTTTCGATCTCCTTCTTTGAGCCATTGAATTCTAGATTTTTGCTTCCATAAGAGTTCTTCTCTTTTTTCCCATTCCTCTAACTGAGTTGTGAGTTTAATTTCATCTGCACTTCTATTCTCTGTGAGGCCATCTAAACGGATTTTCTTATTCAAATTTTCAAGTTGAGCAATAACTTCATGTTTTTTTTATGAACATCCCCAAACTCCTTCCAGTTCCAAGTCTTGATTTTGGATTTAATGTATTGCAGTATTTTGGCAAAACAGAACATCTTAGTCCCATGCCTAGGCTTACCTTCCTTCCACCATTGTTGCACATGAGGTCTAAAGGAACTGTCTCTGAGCCACATTAATTGAAAATGAAAAGGAGAGAAACTCACATTGGTTTTCCACATTTCCACCATGAGTGGCCGGTGATCCGAACCAACATTGTTAAGAGTCTTCACTTTAGGAATGTGACCATGGATTAAGAAATTTTTAGAGAGCAAAAACCTATCCAATCTCTCCATTATACAAGCTAAGCCTTGCCTTCTATTAGACCAAGTCATAAGGCCATTATCTGGTTGGATGTCCACAAGATGGAGGTTTGCAATATATTCGCTCATGAGGTCAGTGCTTTTGTCCAAATTTCTATTTCCCCCATTTTCTCATCCAGAGAGAGGATGGTATTGAAATCTCCTCCGATCAAGATCCAAGCTTCGAGAAAATGAGAGATAATATGAGTTATATCCTTCCACTGTCTTCTTTTTTCCTCCAAAGCAGTCGGAGCATAAACAGTAATGCAGAGCATAATTTGGTTGGAATGTCTACTTTGAATAGCTATAGCCAACAGACCCCAACTGCCAACCATATGGTGAATAACTACCTCTTTTGGGTCCCAAAGACAAGCAATGCCACCAGAAGTCCCCTGGGAACCGAGGGAAACCACTTTTCAAGCTGGCCAAATTTTACTGGCAATTGAGTCCATATCCTCCATTGACATCTTCGTTTCTTGAAGGAAAACAAGATGTGGATGATTTATCTGAATCATTCTTCTAATTTCATTTTGTTTTGAAAGACTCCCTTTGAGTCCTCTAATATTCCAAGTGATGATCTTCATTAATACCAGGGCTAAAAAAGTTGGGAAGGGCATTAATCTTACCTTCCTCTACAAGCTTTTCACCTTCTTTTACCATATGATATTGATTGGTCTTGCGACCTGCTTTTTGATTAGAATCCATCTTCAATTTTTTTCCCTATTTCTTGACTTACTCCAATTGAATATGAGATGGCTTCTAACCTTGAAGAATGCTCGTACACAACCAAAATTTTACTAGAGGGTTCAACAGAGTCTATATTGGGACCTGTATTATTTGAAGTTTTGACATTTAAAAGATTGTTTTTCTTGTGTAAATTTTCTCCCTTTTTTTCTGTTGAAAACCTTTGATTTGTTGGTTTGTCTCCGAGTTCTTCCCTTCATCTTTAAATTGTGTTTCTAAGATTTATGTTTCCATTATTTCCTCTTCCTCACTTGGGACATCATTTGTGGAAAGGATTTCAAACATATTAGCAGATGACTTTGATTGATCCTTCATAACTGGTTTTTCTGAGTGTTCTTCTTCTTAGGCATTTGGAAACCTGTTGAGTTTATATCTTCTTTCTTTTGATCGGGAATTTTATTTGGGCAAGCACTAGCCAAATGACCATATTCATGGCAAATTCTACAACGAAAAGGAATGTTCTCATAGTCCACTACTTGCTCCCAAGTGTCTTCCCCAAATTGTAATGTGATCTTTTTAGGTAGGGGTTTGTCAAAATCCATTAAAACACAAATCCGAGCATAAATAATATGTTCAAAATTTTGAGTACAATCAGCGAGTCATCATAAAAGTTCCTAAAGAGTTTCCAATTGAAGAAAAAATAGTAGGATTCCAAAATTCAATAGGGAGGCCAAAGAGTCTAACCCACACGGGAGCTATAGAAGGCATCTCTTCTTCGGACTTTAAATTTAGTATGCCAGGGCTTCATGAAAAGCCCTGCCCTTCCAAAAAACCAGGGACCCCCTTGAAAAGTTTTCTCTCTATCTTCATTATTAGCAAATAAAACAAGAAAATAACCATTTGGATAAATAGAGATTTGTAACTCACCTTTAGTTTTCCAGCTTTTTGCAGCCCAGACTTTGAAAGCGAGATAGGCTCGGACGAAAACCCATGAACCGACAAATTAGTCCTCTTTTTTCCAAATCTTCAATGCCAGTCTGAATGTTACCCATATCAAGCTTAACAATAGGAGTTCCATCAATTGCTTTAAGACATCCTGACTCCATTTTCCTGGGATCAATCTTAGGCATTCTTAGAGGTTTATGGGAAGCCCTAAGATTAATATTAGCATTGGGCTGAGGTTGTCCACCACGGAGGGCATCCCTAAAATTCATTTTTGGGGCTGAGTCTTCGAAATTCTTACCCTTGACAGGGGTTTTCACAGTAGAATTATTTTGTGGGTGCACCTTAGCACCAGATTCACTTGAGATCTGAGCCATTTTTTGATCAACTTGCTTGAAACTTGTTTCGTGATCTCTTTAATCCTTGCCCTAGACGTCGTGGAAAGGTATGGTTTTCACTTTTCTTTTGTGCAACAAATTGGAAGTCGTTGTCACTCAAGTTCACAACATGATCTATTGAAAGATAAATTTCTAACCCATCTTGGATCCCCTGCAACATATCCTGCTAAAATATTGAGCATAAACCACAAAAATATTGGCCGCTAGGGCCCGAAGGCCCTAAAAACCAACCTCTGGAGCTGCTTGCACTCAACCCGGATGAAACCCTCGCACAATCGCTTGCCAAAAATCTCGTTCACACATAGGGATGCGCTAGGATCTGTGTTGCTCCAAATGATCTAAAAATTGGTGGAGATGTTCTAGGGTTTTTCAGGCATCTACCCTCAAAATTTCAGCTCAATCCGAGTCCGGATGAGTGAGATATGGCCGAAACAAGTTCGACAGTTTGGGCAGTCCTGCGAAAAACGTCCCTCCTCAATCCAGCTTCCACTTCTTCTAAAAAAAAACATTCTTGATCAATCTCTCACGATTATCATTTTGAGCATAAACCCCTGTCATTACCCAACATCAGTTAGTTCTTTTTGTTCTTCAATTTAACTGTGTAAAATCTTTCTTCTACCCTCGAAGTTTGAACCTAAATATTTTTTTATAAATGTCTAGCTAGACAAACAATTACCAATCCTCCTAATCTTTAAGAATAAACATATATATACCTAAAATAAATTTATAATAAAAAAAATTAAAAACAACATAATATTATAAAATTTACACCAAAAATGTTCATGTTTTTCATGAAAACTTTAAACACAAGGAAAAATTTCTAAACGTCCCAAAAACCATTTTTACACACTACTATTTAGTTGTAAGTCAAAGATCTCTATAACATATACCTTAATCTTAACCTAAAAACTAAATTAAATTCAACATATACATTAAACACTTAAACAAAATTCATTACCATATACTTAATTTTAATCCATCTTAATTTAAGAATTCCTTTGCTAGCGAGCTATATATACCCAAAACCAATATAAAACATAAATATAATTAAAGAAATAAAACTCACCAAAAATTAAATTCAACATATTCATTAAACACTTAAAGAAAATCCATTACCATATACCTAATTTTAATCCATCTTAATTTAAGAATTCCTTTGCTAGGGAGCTATAGATACCCAAAACCAATATAAAACATAAATATAATTAAAGAAATAAAACTCACCAAAAAAAGCCTTGCCAATGACTTGCCTTGTTTTGAGAGCCATAAAAAGAAGGCTTTACCCTCCAACTTAGTTATCAAATTTTTCGAATTTTTAACATGGAATTCAAAATTCGTCGAATTTAAAATGTACACGAAACAAATTCGGCAAACAAACCTTAAATTTGGCATGGAAAAAAATTGAGTAAAACTGCATGTAAAAGAGAAAAACTGTGGACAAACCTTAAATTCAATATGGAGAAAAAATTGAATAAAAATACATGCAGAAGAAAAAAACTGTGAACAAACTTGAACAAACCCTAATTCTAGAAAAAATTGAATGAAATGCATCAAAAAAGAAAAACGAACCCACACATTTTTTGGTTTTCAAAAATATTAAGCATGTTTTTGATAAGCGCACTTGTAGAGACATAATACAAATTATATATGAAAATAATAATAATACTTTTATGAAATTTGATGGGGGAGTTTTGAAGGATTAGAGAATACAAATTATATATAAAAAAATAATAATATTTTTATAAAATTTTATTAAAAACGGCACCAAATTATTATTTTGATTTAGTGGATTGTTATTTTTATTTTTAATTAGTGTTTCCTAATGTATTAAAAAATATTAATTTTATATTTAATTCATAAAAAATATTGTATATACTCAAATTTTTAAACCTATTATTTTTTTCGAATTTTAAGAGTGTCAAATTCGAACACGAGCACGAACTTGATAACTAAGCCCTCCAAATGTTGATTTGGATGACCTAGAAATTGGTTATTAATGTAATTTTTTTTTATTATTATTACTTGCCATAACTACTAGTCTACTACTAGTCTACTACCATGTACCGAGACGATGGAAGTCCTGGAAGCCTTCGTAGATAGTTTGAACCCTACCAGCTGTGCTGGTAGTTACTAAAAATCGTGATTGTAACCATTGCTTCTATATACAAAAAAAAAAAAAAAAATCGTAAATGAACTGATTGCAATATCCTCTATTTAGCAGACATATAATAAATCTATCTCTTGAAATTGGTTTGTATTTTGAAAACTTTCTATGGGATCGCTCTGTGAAGGACAATATCCCTCTTTCTGAGGTCAGGTCTCAATCTGTATCTCAGCTTCTTCAATTGCAATGTATTTGTTTAATTATTTCTATATGTAGCGACGGAATCATAAATGAACTGAATGCAATATGTTTTCTATGAAGAGATAAATGATTCAAGTTTTCCTTTTCAGCAATGCACTGGTGATTTTTGCAATGATTCAAGTTTTCTTTTTCAGCAATGCACTGGTGATTTTTGCAAACTTCTTCGAATAGGGAGGGAGCGACCTGGGAGTGAAGTGTGGATGAGATGCATGTCCTGGCATGGAAGGCTGCGGCCATTACACAACCTGCGCCTACCGTCAAATGGGGAATAAGAGGAAACGCGCGTTTAATGACACCCGTTCTCTATAACAAAGGTAGCGACTCATTTTATGTACCCTACTTGCCTATTATATCTAGTTTCAAAATTGACAGAGCACACATGAAATCCCATTTGAAAAATTTCACTCTCGTCCTGAACGAGTAGATGATTTACAATATTCAGGTTGTGGCAGCCAAAGGTTAAATGCAGCAAAGAATAGGATAACGGTGTGCTTGCATGCCGATAGAGATTCCTCAAAAGCAAGTTTTTGTGTGGATTCCAACGCATGTGTTCCCCTAGTGAAGATGTGCGGGATTACCTCTGTGCATGACGCGGTTGTTGCAGCTGAAGCAGGTGCCAATTTCATTGGTATGATTTTGTGGCCAAAGTCAAAGAGGTCGGTGCCGCTTGATGTCGCGAAGGAAATTTCAAGGGCTGCAAGAGAGCACGGGGCAGAACCTGTAGGAGTTTTTGTGGATGAGGATGCTGACGAGATTGAACGAGCATGTGATGCAACAAACATTGCCTTTGTACAGGTGATAAGCTTAACTGGGCACTTCAGGCTCGTGATGTTTTTAGATGTTATACATGTGACAGGCAATTCGAATCTTGGACCTCTTTACAACGAGCGCAACCTTAACTTGTTTGTATCGATCTCTTCTCACTCGCCACGGGGTCTTGATATTGATTTGTCCAATTTGTACTGCTTGAACAACAGTTAGAAATTATAACCCCATAGTAATAGAATATGCTCAGCTTCTAGAGCTCAGGTTCCCAGGGAAGAAGAGCAAGCACGGTTTAAAAAGCTTCCAACAATATTTGAAAAAATAAAAGGAGGAGGCAAAAGAAGTCCTACGTTATCAGGCAGCTGCGTACAAACACACTTTCTGAAAAAATTCCCATTCGTTATTCTGTTAGAAGATGGAATTTACCCCGTGAAATAATCAATTCCCCCAATAAAATAAACAAATCATCATGCAGGTCTCATGAGAGGTGGGAGCCCTAATCTGACGAAAAGCTTGAGTCTTTAGGATTTGCCTCCTTGCATAGTGAATAAGGGTCAGCCCTTTACCAACGATTATTGCAACCATTACGGGTGGGTACTTATGCATGGAGGATAGCAAGAAACAAATGGGAAAAATTCTCATTGCGTCAAGATTTCCATTCCCACAAGGCGGATATGAGCAATGATTTGAGCTGGCGACAAAACCTTTTAAGTGGGCTTTAACATGGGCGAAACGAGTTTTCCTGCTCGACTCTTGACCAGGTACTAAAAAATTGTCTGTTTTTAAAAGGCCTTAGGAAAAAAAACTTTTATATCTTATTTATTGCGGGCGTTTTTTTGTTGAGTCCTTGACCAAGCCTTTGTCGAGTCACCTATTCGAAGTCAAAAATAGCCTTGTTGAATCCGAGAGGCCTCTATGCAAGCTCAGGGCTGAGATGGAAAAATTGACCCCTGAAAGAGTCCTGACATGGCAGGCCCACTTTTGCTTTTGAGAGTTATAAGCTCTTCAATTATTGCGGGACCACAAGGTGACAAACATATAAAGATCTACTTTATATATTTATTTATTTATTTTGGGTGCAAGGAAGGCCAGAAGCTTAAAGTCAGTATTCATGGAATTTAATCCAAGTAGTCATGAAAATAATGCACTAAGTTAGGGACATCTTAAGATGCCACCGACCTTTTGCAAGTTGATTACAAATTTTCACCCTAACCATTAGTTGATTTGTAGTAACTTTGAATCTCATGACTAGATCTAGGTTATAATGGATAGACTCTAGGTGATATTTTTTAAAATGCCATTTGGATATTCCTCTACTTGCATACTTGGGGTGGCTTCCCTTATTTATTTTTACAAAACAACAATTCAAGCGTTACCATTCACAATACACGTTTATCATATATTCTGAGCACCTAATATATTTTAAGAAGATTTTCTTTTCTAAAGGATTCATCCTTAACAAAAAAGTAGTTAACTAAACAGTAAAGAGATTGCTAACAAAATTAAACGGCATTTAGCATATAAATTACAGAGCAAAAACGAGACTAAAGCACCATAAAGACTATTTGTGGAAATAAAACTGATAAATTCAACTTTATCCATAGTAAGAGACAACTTAAGACATCTTAGATGATAGAAATAACTTCTGCATTGATACTGAATTCCTTTTGCGTCATTATTAAATCCCTTCCAAAATAGAATATGGACACAAAATTTTGCCTCCATAATTCACAGTTCTTGAGTTTGTCTGTTCTTGAAAGTGTACCAAAATATAATATGACTGTTCACTAAGACTCAAAGATCCTTATAATTCCTTGTTATGGACTTTGGAGTGAAATTTATACATTTATAGACAATTTGCAACACCAGTTGGATGATAGTTACTACTTGGTGTTTGGCTGCCGTATGACATCTTCTCCTTTTGTGAGATCCATTTTGTTGCCTTCGTTGATATAATTTGATCTATATTGTTGATTTGCTTACAAGGCAAGCCCTTAGCTTGTTTGTTGCACATGTGGCTAGCATGAGGTTCATGGCTGACATATGTCCCAAAGGGCCTGTTATTTATATGTTGATTATACTTTGCCATTTGAAGATCTGAAGCATTTGTCATTTTTGTCCACCAGCTACTCTTTGTTTGAATCTCTTTTCAACTATGGGGAGGTGGAGTGACACATATCTCCAAATATGCTGCTTTGATATAATTCCAAGTTGATTGATGGATGTATTTTGGGATTCCTTTGAATTGATAGTTGATCTAAAATTTCAACGTGATAGGAGTTTGGTGACATTTTGTTAACTTTCGTCAATTTGAGCCTTTTTGACCAATGTAAGGGGACAATTGCGTATTTGGCTAGATTATGCACATTTTACAGATCATTCCTTACATAGCTTTTTCCTGTCGTCGTGACAGCACTTTTGAAAGCTTGACCAACCTATTTGAAGCTTGATGGAGGCTTCTTGACAGTGAAGAATTTTACTTCTCGAGGCACATTTGGCATGTTGGCCTTGCAACCTATGGACGCCATTCATATTGGCTTCTAAATTCTAGTGCCTTCTCTTTCACATTTTGCATTTCAATGTGCAATTCTCATGTTTTCTTTGCCATCAATGAATCACCTTTTAGTACGTGGTCAATCATATGAGTTTATAGTCGAGCAGTTGAGTTGTGACACTCTCATGCTTTGGTTGTGTTTTGTCTGTTTGTCACTTTACTGCCACTAGAGATGTAGCCTCTTAGTGTTTTCCTATTACGATGGAGATGAAGTGACATTTACAGAGTCTTTATTTTACATATTTTTCATGCCCGCACTGCTAGTGGGACTTAATCATTTTGGCCTTTGAGGTTTGGTGGACTTTCACTGTTATTTGCACATCTTGCTTGTTGTGTCATTCTGTCTCCACCAGTAATAGACAATTTTTTGATTCTTGGTGAAGGTCATTGATTTGGCCATTGGAAGAGGACCATAACACTTTCTAACTCTTTGAATCATATTGGAGAAGAAGGGGCGACATTTTTTTTTTTGAAATGGGTTAAATGGGATTGAAAGGGGTCCCACCCATATTACATCATGACCACATAGTGGTATTATAACAACTTGACAATAATGCATATATTGCTTGGCAAGATTCGAACCTTAGTATCCCCCTTGAAAGTCGAAGAATTTAACCGGTTGAACTAATACCATTTGATAAGTGGCGACATTTTTTTTATTTCTATACTTTTTGACAAATTTTCATGTGCGTGACTCCAACGCTTTGCTTTGAACAGTTTGTGATGGTTTTATATTTTCTGCCTTTTCTTTCATTTATCTCATGTGCTCCACCAAACACTTGGCAATTTTTTTTTTAAATCTTCATGATGGGCCACCACTTTTTGTGCATTTTTTTTGGTATTAACGATCGTTTAGTGATATGTTGTATGTACTATGGACTATAGTATCAATACTATGAATGCTTGTTTATTGTTTTAATGCCCAAGCTGATTTGTTGTTAATTTCGTGCATTTTATCATGGTTAAGTAGGATGTAGAGTAGTATTAATGCCATAGTTGAAAAAATCGCCAAAAATCCCTATTCGAGCCGATTTTTCTTGATTCACAGCCTGGCCAATCAAATCTGCATCAAAATCGTGAATTTTCAAAAAGTCGTCGATTATTGAAAAAATTGGCAAAAGATCTTGATTTTTCGCCGGAAAAACGGTTACGACCGCACAAGTATAGAAAATGACATAAAAAGTTTTTTTTTTTTTTTTTTTTTTGCATTTTGTCTAATTTTGCTTCTTCCAAACTTGAGAGAGAGGTCTACCTACCTGCTACCACACCAAACAAAACCCTAAAACACATCCTAACAACGGATTTTTTGGAGTTTGAAGGAATCCGACAGCCACCAACAGCTACCAATTGCCACCCAGGTAAAATGTTTTTTTTTTAATAAGCGAAATTTCAATGAGTTTACACAGGTTTTTATGAGGGGTCCCGGTTCCCTCATATTGAGTGGGGTTTAAACCTTGGACCTCTCAAAGAGAGGCCAAAGCCCTTACTACTGCAGTAAGCTTGCAACTTGCCCAAGTAAAAAGTTAAAACCAATCATGATCATCATTTAAGTTGGTGTTTTATTCAGCCTATGAGTTGTTGAAGTCTCATATTAGTATTTGCAACATCCTTTTTGCACCAAAATGCAAACAAGGAGAAAAATTCAGTTCATATAGTGAAGGTATTAATGGTTTTTCCATTGAGGTTTCGGGGCGCTGAAGTTTAGGGTATGCAAGAAGGGTGTTGTCCCTCGACCCCGCAAGGGGCATTGCTTTTGACCCTGCAAGGGGGCTCCCGCCCCCTTGACCCCAAACACAAGTGGCGATGGGCGGTAGGAACCAAGGCACAAGAAGAAGTACAAGCATAAGGACAAAGAGAGATTAGAGCTTCTGCTAGGGCAAAGGGCAAAGGCATTTAAAGATTTTGAGACATTGTATTTGTTATGACTCATGACACATTTTGTAATTTGTACCTTTTTTATATTATAAGCAATACAAGAATATTTTAATTTTGGACGCATTAAAATTTCTTTTTAAGATGTGTTTTATCACTTTCATGTGTAGTTTAAGGCTTTAAGCTTGTATCACTTGCCACTTTCATGTGTAGTTTAAGCTTACAGTCTTACATCATTAATATTTGATTTGCATAATGTTAATTCATTGTGATATGCATGAAAAAAACTTTTTTCAATGAAAAATTGCATTTTCTTCGGTTTTTTTTGTTGTGGATTTTTTCCCTGATTCGTTTGCTTTGCCGATTTTTTGCCAATGCCAATTTTCTCAACTATGGTTTATGCTATTTGGCTTCTTTGTTGACTTTGGCGTATCAAGCTGATCTTTCTGGGTGAGAAAATTCTGTCCCTATTCTATATTGCAAGGTCGTCACTGCAACCCAGGGTGTCTGTTGTAGTTTTATTGTCCTTACTAACAGCACTGTAGCAGCAGAACTGAGCTGCTATAGTTGCTGCGGTCACCCTGTGGATACTCGTGCATGCTCGCAATAGGTAGCACTTGGGGTGTAGCAACTTAACCCCTACACAACAATGCAGAAACATTGGTGCATGAGTGTTTAACTGCACTGCTGGCGTGTCACCCAGCACCCTGCTCCACGTGGCAGTAAGGGAAGCTTGGACGCTTATGCATGAATACCCAATGAATGGTTGAGGCAGTTTCAACAACTGAATTGGCAATGACCAGCTGTAGCTATTGCAGTTGTTTGACTGAGGCTAAAACTGTAGCCGTCGCCAGTTCAGATGTCACTCAGCCATTTGCATAAACAAGATACATCAATAGCAGTTTCAGACCGTCGTCCAGACATCCCCTGTTTCGTAATCGGCTAATGGCCTTACCGTCCAGCTTTAACATGTCCATAGCGAATGTCCTGACAGTTATAACAATCATGCATATAGATGGATTTAGCGATTTGGTGCTGTACCACTGATTGTCGCACTGCTGTCCTTTCCACTCATAAGGATTTCCCAAACTTGAGTATTCTAACAAGAGCATTGGGCATATCCAAAAATCTTGTAGGAATAGAACACCAGTTACGTTTGTTATAGTCTGACTGTAATCAGAATTCTAAAGAATATTCTATGTAACCAATCGCTTTATAAATTGAACTCCGAGAGATATGAAGGTTTAGTCAGTCAACAATTATTCAAATTCGAAGGGAATGCATGGAATTTGATTAGTTTCTGAATCACAACTGAGTGTTGTAATGATGCCATTGTGATTCTCTTTATAATAAAAGGTCTCCATTTTCATCAGTTGATTGTCATTTCGTAAAACAGTTTAAGAGATTAACCTTGGGTACCACAAGAGCAAGGGCCCACTCTTGGAGGCACTCCAAGTAAGCTGATTCCTTCCCAGTAGCTTAGATTTGTGCGTATTTCCTTTCATTTGTACAAATTTAGTTCAGAGTGTGTAGTTACTGCTGCAAGTATTTCTCCTTTTTAATCTGAGTTTTTTAGGACTTCATAAAAGTTCTAGTGTGTTGATTTTCTTATGCTTAGAAGGCTTGTTTAGGAGGATCTCAATTGCGGTCTGGTCAAGTTGGTCTATTATGGAGACAATCGTTGAGACTGTGGATAAGATTCTAGTGTGTTGCTTTTCCAGTTGAAGGGACTTGTTTGTAGTCTGCACAAGTTGTCCTGGAAAGGGTTAGACCGGGTTGGGAATTTTCATTCCTCTGTCCACGAAGAAAATTGCAGCAGTAGCCCTTATTAGGAAGGTCATTCACTCTAGTCCTTGACGATTGTGAGGCTTGCAGCCAGATTCTTGAGTGTGTTTCCTAGCTTTCATAGATAAGTTGCACCTGGATAGTAGAGATTAGGTGACTTCAGATCTATTTTAGCATGCTATTCACATATAAAGTGTAGGTGCCTTCAAAGCTCAGGACCCTGGATTCAACAAGTATATAAATGACCTGTCACTTTACGCTGTGAAAATGTGTATAATTAGACTTGTATGCACACTTTGCCATCTTAGGGGATATAACAATGTTGTTTTGTGCCTTTGCCCTGCAAATGTGTGATGTTTACCATAGGCCATTTTCAAATGTTTGCAGTTTTTAAATTTACCCTAGAACTTGGAGCTATTTCCTTGTTATTCCTTTCCACTTCTGAAGATTGATAGAGAAAACATATAGTGTTACGGGTTGTTTGGTCAATTGGGAATTTCATATTGTAAAAGGATACGTAGTGTGTGGAAGACTTTATTATATGTATTATAAAGCATAAATTGACTAGAGTTTGATTATGCACACAATATTTATGAAGTGTTGCCACTAAGGCTTTTTAGCTAAAAGTTTTCCATATGATGACTTTTGAATTGCATATATATGAACAATCTTATATGCAATACAATCATTCTTTACAATTTCGATTTGTTTCTTTTTTTGTTGTTATATGAGTATACAATTGAATCAATTCTGAATTTAATTCTCTTTGATTTGGCTTCCCTTGTTCTTGGTCACAACATATTGTCTACCCCATCAATAAACAAGGGGACTAGTCAAATTTTAATAACTAAAGAACTATCTTGATTGGGCACACATTTACAAAGTTTAATGTCACTATTTTAAACATGAGACTCTTAGAACAATTGTAGCAAGGCAAGCTTAGAGATGGTAGGCTGGTTTTGAAGGTGATCATAATACTATTGACCATGTTTTCATTTTTCAGGCCTAGAGGCTACTAACTACTTGATCTTGGTCTTTTTGTCTCAGGCTTTCCAGAAGTCTGCCTTGTTCTTTAGTTATTTCTTGCATGAGTTGTTCAGTTTCGGCAAGTTGGGTCTTGAGTCCTTGACTTGCTTATTCAATTGATCCTTTTCGGCAACCTCCTTTTTCAGCCCTTTATTCTTTTCCCAAAGTTGGCCCCTCTATGCCTTTAGTTGTGTTAGTTCTGCCTCCAGTTTTCTGTTCCTGATTTGCGTTGCTTCATCCTCAACAGCTAGCCGACCATATTTCATTGTGACGCAAGTGTGAGCTGGTTAGCCAACTAGACTAGTTGGTATGGGTCCATTTTGTCTAGATCCAGTTGTGACACCCTAGTTGTTTAGTCAACAGGAGCTGATGCTATTTTGGAGGGGTCGGTTTCATTGGCTTCGATGAAGTACACTATGTCTCCCTTTGACTGTTGCAAATGAAAGAACACTGAGGCGAGGTCTTCCTGCTGAGTTGCTTGTATTCTATCTTCCACCCTTTCTCTTTATGCACTATATGCACTTCAAAACAGGTTTAGGAATGCATGTAGGATGAAAAGAACTCAAAGTGGTTGGAGAGCACTATATGCACTTCAAAACAGGTGTAGGAATGCCGAGTTGTGGGACTGGAAGACCACCAAGGTCTTATTTGGCCTACTTGTTACACCGGTTCTGTTGTATGGTTGCGAGGTGTGGCTAGTGGCACAACAAATGCAAAATGGAGGCAAATAGAAAGGATTCAAAAATATCTAATCACAAAATTTCTCAAAATTAAGGCCACAATCCCTTATGAAACTATTCTAGCTGAAACTGGAATGTTCCCTTTAGAAGCAATTGCTATGACCAAGCTGTTATGTTACTTGAAAAAAACAGAAAACATGACAAATGATAGATGGCCTAGGGCAGCTAGGGACGAAGAGTTGCATAGGCGAAAGAATACATGGATTAAACAAAATCAGAAATGGATGAAACGTTGGGAAATCAACATAAATGAATGCCCAAATGTCAACAAAGACATAAAAAATTATTTGAATGAAAAGTTCAGAAGTGGAATGTGGAAAAATGCAAGCAGGAAAATACAATATTATATTGCAAATTTTAACCCAACGTATGACCACAAGGAAAAAGCGTATATAGGCGCTGAAATCAAGTGGAAGGAAAAAATACTCATTGCTCAGATAAGGACTAGCTCTCATAGGCTTAGATGTGAAACAGGGAGATGGACAACGCCCAAAGAACAATGGGAAGAAAGGATATGTACTCTATGCAGCACAAGGGCAGTAGAGACAAAGGAACACTTCATCTATAAATGCCCGAGTTTTTCAGATATCCGTGACAAATACAAAGAAACACTTGGGAACGAGTTTATGGCAGATTTATTTGAAGACAGTAAAATAAAAAAAGTTGGGGAATTGCTAACACAAATCAGCGGGAGAAGGAACAACCTTCTCAAAGATATTAAAGATCATGTGATATGATTTGAGTAATTGTACTTCCATATTTGAGGTCCCATAGACCATATTTGGGTCTCGCGGACGTAATTAAAATCTTTCATTTCATTTAGCAAAAAGGATATCTAATGCCTTGACGGTGCTAGATTCTCCAACCTTGTATGTATAACTTGGTCCAAGCCTCTCAAACGCAGTTGTTGATGGGGGAGTTGTTGCATACTCAATCCCTTGGGCAGGGATGGTAGGCGTTCTTGCCTATAGAAGAAGTTGCCGTGCGTGGGATGGTGGACGAGTTGAGGTGGATGGCATGGAACGAAATGGAAGTGGGGGAAGTGGGGTCTGATGCCAATTTGACTAGAGTGTCTGAAAGGTGATAGGGTTTGCGAAACTAATGGTTGTGAGGTGAGGGCTTGGATGAGTGGGGAAGGAAGTGACGTGATGGGAATGGTTCCCATTGCGATTGTGATTGTTGGAGGCAGGGAGCCTCTAGGATAACCGTGAGGTAGGGTTTCTCCTAGAGAAATGGGTGTTGTGTTGGTGGATGGCTAGAGAAGCACAATAGAGGAATGGGAAAGGAGTTGGAATAGAAATATAAGGGGTGGAGAGAAAAAGGGGCGCGAAGGTAGAAGAAAGAGAACCGTTAGAAAGAGAAGATGGAGCGGTGGATTGTGGAGATGTAGGGTGAGTGTATGCAGTTGTGGCCATTGAACTGGCCATTCCTAACTTGGGAAGGGAGCCTCCTTGAGGGATTTCCCCCTCCTCAAGTTGGGTTTTTTGCCCTTGATGCTATTCTGCTGTTGTGGACACCTCACCAAATATTGACCCATGTCTTTCAAACCCTTTTTGCCCCTTAATTATCGTCTACCTAATTGTTGTGCTAACCACTGCTAGAGTCATCGGTGCAGCTGAGATGGTAATCATCGGCCTTACCTGCTTACTGGGCTTCTCCTTGTGTGGGGTTGAAGTGCTTGCTGCTACTTCTATTACGAGTCTAGCCCTTTTGGCGCCTTTAGGATGTCTCTTGTCCCAGGTGGCTGAAAATTTGGCATCAAATAGACCATCTTTATTTGGCTTGGACGCAAGGATCTTCATGTCTATGTATCCAAGCTTTCAGAGTGCCCCCAACCTCTAGTGGTTCAACTCATAGTTGAGAAAATCAGAATCGGCTGGGGAAAAAATCGGCAAAAAAAAAACCGAAGAAAAGACAATTATTTTTTTTGAATTTTTTTTTCATGCATATCACAATGAATTAACATTATGCAAATCAAAATGATCAATATAAATATTGTAAGTAATACAAGCTCAAACTACACATGAAAATGGCAAGTGCTACAAGTTTAAAGCCAAAGTATTGAAGTTTTAAACTACTACACATGAAAGAGACAAAACACATCTTGTATTGCTTAATACTTATAAGTTACAATATTAAGTTTATAACAGTACAAAATTACAAATTACAAAATGTCAAAATGTATCATGAGTCAACTGTCAATCAATGTCTTTGAATCCCTTTTCCCTTTGCCCTACTATAAGCTCTAGTCTCTCTTTGAGAAGAAGGGGGGGTTGACATGGCTCCAAATGTTCTTTTCTTTATCTCTTTTTTTTCCTGCGTTTGAAGTGACAATTGCCATGCATTCTCTCTCAACATCAATTGGCACTTTTGGGCAGACTCTAACATTCTCACCCAAAATCCTTGCCAAATGAAATTTGAAGCGGTATATTCCTCCAGGTATAACAGTTTGACAAAATTTGCAAAAAATTTTTCCTTTTTCTTGTTCTTCTCCATACTTCAATGCTATATCCTTTTTATACTTTTTGCTGGACCCTGACATTTTCCTGTGGCTGCACATAATAACAAATAACAACAAACATTTAGATAGAATTACTTAAAAAAAAAACTAAACCCTAAACCCTAGTTTGAAACTGTAAACGTTGGCAGTTGAAAACATGCACTTGCATACAAATTTTAGACAGCAAATATCAAACAAAGAAATAATTAAAAAAAAAAAAAAACTAAACCCTAAACCCTAGTTTGAAACTGTAAACGTTGGCAGTTGAAAACATGCGCTTGCATACAAATGTTAGACAACAAATACTAAACAAACAATTAATTAAAAAAAAAAAACTAAACCCTAGTTTGAAGGTTGACCTAGCATACTTGTTTCAAGTTTCAACTAAACGCTAGTTAAATAAACCCTAGTTAAAAAAACTAAACCCTAGTTTGAAGTTTGAACTAACATACTTGTTTCAGGCTTTCAGCTAAACCAATTAAACCCTAGTTTGAACTGGCATACTTGTTTCAACTAAACCCTAATTAAAAAAAAAACTAAACCCTAGTTTGAACTGGCATACTTGTTAGTTGTTTTAAAAAAAAAAAAACCTAGTTCAAACTAAACCCTAGTTTTAAACTAAACCCTAGTTCAACTAAACCCTAGTTCAACTTTCAACTAAACCCTAGTTTAAAAAAAAAAAAAAACCCATATTTGTTTCACTTTCACTAAACCCTAGTTGAAAAAAAAAACCTAAGTTACTAAACCCTGGCATACTTGTTAAGTTGTTTCAATTTCAATTTTCAAACATTCAACTAAACCCTAATTAAAAAAAAAACTAAACCCTAAAATCAGTTTGCTTACCTCAAATGAATCCTTTCGGTGGTTGTTGGTAGCTGCCAGGATCCTTAAAACTTCAATGCAATTCGCTGTTGGTGGCTGTTGGTGACTACCAGATTCCTTCAAACTTCGAAAAATCCGGATATTTGATGCGTTTTAGGGTTGTCCTTAGTGTGGCAGGAGGTAGGCAGACGTTTTTCTCAAAGCTTGGAGGAAGAAAATGAGCAAAAATAAAAAATAAAACACCTTTTATAGAGTTTCCTCTACCCATGCGGCCGCGGGCGAAAAAATCGCGATTTTGATTTTTCTCCGATTTTTTCAAAAATGCAGATTCCGATGCGATTTTAATTGGATCTTTGCGGAATCGCGATTTTCCGATTCAAATCGCGATTTTCTGCCGATTTTCGCTACTATGGTTCAACTTGATATCTAGGTCAAATTCGCCCTTCAGCTTTGGGTAAAAGGTGTGCCACTCTAGGGTGTTGTCGTACCAGCTTTGAATTTCATCTTCATAACCTCTATTGCTCCCTAGAGTGTCAAGGGATGTCTCTTCGTCGAGGTTGGCCTGCTGCTGGACATTTTACCTTTTGTCATGTGTGAAAAAGGTATCTAGCTTATTGTTGCGGAGGGCCTTCTCAAAAATTCCCTTTGGGTCATAAGACCATTTGTCCCTAAAGCGTTCAAGATCCGTCTCCCTCAATCTTGCCTCTACCACCATGTGAAACCCACACATCTTAGGGGCGATGCTTATGATCTGTTTTTGGAGTGGGTAAACATTGGTTTTCTTTTGCCCTTTGGAATACTTCAAATCCACATAGTTGATTTGCCTCATGTACCCAATATTGAATGATGGCGATTCAGCCAGATTATTTCACTGGTCCTTTTATCAAGGATCAAATATTAATCACAATATAAAAGCATACAACTCTTTGGCCAATATTAATGAATATCATTCATAGAATAATAACAATATTTCTCAATAATAAAACTCATAATATTATTCATAAATCAAATATACAATCTCTTGTATTCTTCATGATGATTCGATTCATGGAGCTTTGTCTTCATAATATAACCTTAGAAGATGACTCTTCAATACTTGACTATTGCTCTTCTCACATATCCAGGAGATGCATCCTTTCCTATTCCTCACATATAACAAAACTCTTATGACTCTTGATTTTACATCTTGCCACATATCATGTGACTCTTCAATATTTGATACCTAACTCTACGACTCTTGACTTACTTACCCGACACTCTGCACACACTCACACTCTGCACACACTCACACTTGCACATTTTATTACATAACACTTAGACTCTTCTCACACATTGACACAATATAACTCACACTCTCTAATCTAATATTTACAAATATACAATGTACCATGGGGATACTTTAACATTTACCAAATAATGTAATATCTCCAACACCCCCTTGTATTACATTATTTGGTTTGAAGACTTTTAGTCTTCAATCTTCAGTTCTTGTTCTTCTTTCTTCAGTTTCTGTTATTGCACTGTTTGAAGTTTTGGCACTGACCTGTTAACTTGTTCTCCTTCTTTGCTTTGTGCTTCTTTGTCTTGGTCTGGATCTTGATGTTGTCCTGTTGATGTTAAGTCTGGATATTGAGTCAGTCAGTCATCACAATAATAAATTTATGAATTTGATGGCTTTTTATTATCAAACTTGCTGTCATATGTTGAATGTAATAACAAGCCATTTGTGTCATAACTGATGTCTTTTGTCGCTGATTTATCCTTTAAGATTTTAATCAACTCTTCTTGCTTTAAATTTCAATTGTAAGTAATGCCATATACATTACCATACCTATATCGATAGGTAGTATCATAGAATTTTCATGTGCTTCAATGAATTCTAACTTTAAATAATTGCCAAATATTTCAAAGTTTTCATCTTTGGCTTCTTTGTAGATTGAGTATAAATCCTTCTTTAATTTCATTGGTATGTCCTGTTGCTCATTAATATTTTCCATCAAATATTGTATGCAAAGTTTCAGAACTTTTAATCTTTTCTTATTATTATTTACCAACACATTCTGGTTATTTTCTCCCTTGATGATTTCCACAAGTCAATTCCTTTTATGTAGAAATCCTTATTTCTCCAAAATTCAATTAAACAATTTCTTCAAATTCAAAAACAATTTCTTCAAACAATCAAGTTCAAGCTTTAATCAAGCAATCATTATTTCAAATTCTTTTTTTTTTTTGATAGTTATAAGTGTTTGTATTTATAGCGGGTTTTAACAAGGATCCCAAAACCTGATTACATAAGCAATGGGCCTAGGGCATCAATCCCTTGAAACTGAACACCAAAAGCAAATCCCGCCAGCGGTAACAATAAGCATGAAACAATCCCTCTTAGCGGGAAACAAACAAATAAGAAAGAAAGTAGTTTTGGAGATTCCGCCCAGTGGGGAGTAGCCAAAAACCACCATCGAGAAGATCCCGCCCAGCAGGAAGCACAGAAAAACCGTTACATTAAAATCCCGCCTCGCGGGAAGCAGTCAAAACCACCACAAACAGTCTCGCCTAGCGGGAAGCAACAAGGAAATCCCGCCATCCGGGAAACCAGCAGAAAAGAAGGATCCCGCCTCGCGAGAAAACCGGCGGATTTGGCGGATCCCGCCCTGTGGAGAAACCATCCCGCCCACCGGGAAAACATTCAGTTCAGCGAGAGCCATCCTGCAGGAAGCCGACAGCCAGCACAAAGAGGATCCAGCCCATTAAGAAGTGACCAGAGAGTTGCACCACAAGGAACCCACCTCGGGAAAACAAAAGAGGATCCCAGCCCGCCGAGGATTCACAAGAAAAAGGGGGAAGCTGTCCAAACCCTAAATCGTAACCTCCACCGCACCGAGAAACGCAGGGGACCAGATCCACGCGAATAATCTGCAAAAAACCCCAGGGGGAAGCCTGAGGGAAAAAGGGAAGGGATCCCCAACCAAACAGGGATCCCTGGGAAGCACCAGTCCGAAAAAACAACCAAGGAACCCCTAGCCGGCCGGGAGGGGCGCAGATAGTGGAGAAGGATCTTCCCCCAGGAGATCATCTGCAAACAACCACTCTCCGGGAGGGATGACCTGGGTTGAGCCAGGGACTGGGCGGGAACCAAGAGCCATGGGAGGGGGAGCAAGGGAAGGACCAGAGCCCTCCATTTCAAATTCTTTTTAATCTTCACATACATCTCACAAATTTCAAATTTCAAAATTTTAATTTCTACTTATGTCTCCCAAACTTTCAATTTTCAAATTTCTTCAAGCAATATACCATCCATTAATTCTTCATTCATTCAATTTTAATTCACTTCTTATCTCGCCAATTTTAATTCATTTCTTTAAAGCAAATTTCTTTGTTTCCTTATATCTCCCTTGCATCAATTTATCCCTTCATTCATTAATTCATGCATTAACTTTATTTTCCCCTTATCTCTCCCAAAAGCATTAATCAAATAATTATTTAAGCACGTTTCCCTTATAACTCCTAAATTATAAAATGTGTGCCCAATGTTGAATAAATTTGCTTCAAAAGATTAATTCTTACCTTAATTCGCGCTAGAAAAATATGTTGCTCAATCTTCTGACGTTGTCAGGACAAGAGCTAATTCATCAGCTTTGTTAGGTGTAATGCTTAGCATGAGGAACGTCTTTGTATTATACTCCTTTTTGCTATTTGGCGCTTGTATTCTTGTCTACTCTCTATATATCCTCGGATGCTCTTCTTTTGGCTTGGCGCTCTGTATCTTGCTTCTTGACATTGATGCTCCTCCATTGGCTTCTTGACGTCCTTTCTCCGGCGCTCTTGTAGCTTTTGCGCTCTCCTTTCAGCTTCAACAACGAACCTTCTATTGTTTGGCTTCGTTTTCAGACACTTCGACTTTGAGGATGTGGTCTTGTCTTCTTAGGTGCTTATCTTTCGTTCGGCTTAACTCCTTGCACATTCTAGGCCTCTGCAAGTTACAATCCAAGCAGCATATGTCTTCACAGCAGACGTTCTTATCTTACGGCTTTAGACTTCAAACATCGTGCTTTTCACTTAGTTAGGGCTCTCTCCTACAATACCCGCTTAACGTTCTTTTCACTTAGTCAGGGCTCTCTCCTTCAAGACCTGCTTTAACGTTCTGGTTTCTTTCCAGCATTCGACTACTTTTTATAGGTAGCTTTATCTTCACCTTTATGCAAATTTCGTCCTTCAGTTTCCAGCAGATTCAACACTTCTCCCGTAATCTTCCTTTTCCTCCAACTCTTCCTTGAATGACATCCTCTTCAACTCTTCACGGTGCAATATCAACCGTTCCCTCAAATTCAATCTCTTCTGCAAATATTTTCGAGTGCACTTATCAACTTGTTCTTCTTAACTTCTTCAACACTTCCTTCTTTTCAATTTGCAACTTGGGTGACCTCAACTCTTTCTCCAAACTTCACAAATTCAAATGGCCAGAGTGCAACTCTGATACCACTAATGGCGATTCAACCAGATTATTTCATAGGTCCTTTTATTAAGAATCAAATATTAATCACGATATAAAAACATACAACTCTCTGGCCAATATTGTAAATTTTCCTAACCCTAGATAACTGCTGTCCTATATTTCTAAATAAAATCAGATCTGAGGTGAATTTATTTTAAACATACAACAATCACACAGATGGCTGGAAAAATAAACAGAATGAACAATGGAAAATATACTACAAAACCTGCATATTTTATATAATGGAGGAGGTTACAGTTACAGCAGGATAGTCTGCTCTCTTGCTGCCTTTCTGGCTAGCAAATCACTTTTCACCTTTGCACAATAGCCTTGCAGTTTTCCTTCTGCAGTTTGTTCACCTTCTTTTCTTTCTGTGTGTAAAACACTCTTGATCTTCTCCTTTTATCCTTGAAAAGGTAACCCTAATCCTTTACCCTAAGATTAGATCTCATCTCATCTTGAGATGTATGGTTAAAAATAGAAAATCACTTAAGTGAATTACAAAATAGAATCACTTAAGTGAATTTCAAAATAGAAAATCACTTAAGTGAATTTCAAAATAGAATTTGAAATGTCTCGAACCACTTCTAGCACGTTCATATTGAAGCCTGTGCAAGAAGTTCCTGTCTGAGCTACATTTCTCAACAAATATTAATGAATATCATTCAATGAATAATAATAATATTTCTTAATAATAAAACTGACAAGGTGTTTATGGACTCACTGTAGCAGCCCGTGCACTGTAGCGGCCGCAAAAATTTTGGCCCTAAAAAAAAAAAAAATGGCAGATTTTGGAGGCAGCAAGTTGTGACGGATGGAGCAGCAAGGAGGAGGAGCGGGAGGTCTAGGGGCAACAAACCCTAGGTGTGGGGCTTCGGAGGGCAGATCAGCAGACGCGGCAGGTGGGGGCTCTGGTGAGATAGCAGGCCCCCAGGCGGAGGATGTGGACAAGGAAGTTCTATTGGAACCGGTCCAAGGGCGTTGGGCGGATGCGGTTGAAGATATCTCTGAGGGGGACCGGGACTCTGTGCGTCAGGATCAAAGGAAGACCCGGGGAAGGAGACAAAGAGAAACACGGCAGCTGGAGACCTTCATATCTTAATGCTCTTCGCGGTAAGCAAAAATTATCCGACTCTTGTTTTAATCTAAAATCTGTCAATGGTAGGTTGCACGTCCCGGATACCTTAGCTCAGCATGTGGCTATGGAGGGCAGAACATCTCTGGTGGCAAAATTTATGGGGGTGAGGCCGGACTTGGAAGTCATAAGGAGATGGGCCGTCCAAAAATGGCGGCCAAGGGCCGGTATGATGATTAAGGCTTTACCCAAGAGTTTTCTTTTGGTGACATTTCAATGTGAACGGGACATGGAAAGGATTCTCCAAGGAGGTCCTTGGTTTTTTGGGAAAAGGGGCTTGTATCCGAAGCGTTGGTCCCCCGATTTCAACCCCAGGACTCGAGTCTTTGGATTTGGCTCCTATTTGGGTTAAGATGCCGGGATTACCTCTGCTTTTCGGAATGAACAAATCTTGGGTGGGATAGCTACAGAGATTGGAGAACTAATAGCTATTGATCCTGCAACCTTGAGCAAAACAAGACTCCTTTCTGCTCGCATGTGTGTGTTGGCGGACCTGAGTAAAGAGCTCCCTAAATCCATTATATTGTCGTCTATGTTTGGCCTTCATACTCAGGTCTTTGAATATGAAAATATGTCTTTTAAGTGTAGTGTTTGCGGGAAGGTAGGGCACCAGGGTATCCACTGCATTTCCAAGAACCAGCCCCCACTCCAAAATACTGCTCCTCAAACCCAGAATAATATCCCTCCCCCATAGATCTCCATTCCTACCCAACATGGGCCTCAAGGACGTGGAGCTCGAAATCCGAATATCAGAGACCCTGTTCGCCCTATTGTAAGCAAGAGGCAACGTTATAACCCTCCTCCCAAAAATACCTATGCCCCGAAACCCTCTCACGGGGGAGCTGGTCCCTTTGATGGGAACCCTCAAGCTCAACTCTGCTCCTAAGATGATACGACAAGCCTCGGAGCCAAATCACAAAGGAAAGAACCCCATAGATCAACGCCATGGGGCAAGTAAGTTTGATTGGGTAATACGGGAGGCCTATGGAGGCTCGGTGGAAGTGGTCCCATGTACTGCAGAGGAATTTATGGGAAGAAATTCCAAGGAGATCAACATCCCAGTGGAGAACAGTTTTGATGCATTAAATCATACGAAGGGAGATCGGATAGATAGCCAAGAAGTGGAATGTAAGGTAGAGGAGACCCAAGGAAAGGATTTAGAGGAGAAAAATCGAGAGGAAGGAGCGAGGAAACTAATAATACGAGGCAAGGATACTCGGGGAGGAAGAGGTGAACCACCAAGATCGGTGTAACCCCAAAGCAGGGAAAAAAGAATCTACTAATCAAGAAGCTAAGAGCACGGAATCATCTCCACTATCAGAAAGACTAGTTAACCTGGAAAGAGAGATTATTACCCCAAAGACCAAAACTGACCTATCCAAGATGGTTACTAGAAGCCAAGTGAATCCCAAGGAACCCCAGCCTAGAGCGGATGTATGGGGATATGGTTCGGTAGGAAGAGGGAAACCTAGCAATGTTGCCTTAAGGCGAGAAAGAAGCGAGAGCGAGGAGTGGGTGATGGCACTCAAGCATTATTGCTCTTTGGGGCGAAGGCTCGAGGATCCAAAGCCCATAAATGAAGATTCTTTCATGGAATATTCGCGGGAGTAATCCTGACAAAAATAAGAGCTTTGTATGCTCTTAGACAAGAACACAAACCGGATATGATTTTACTGCAAGAAACTAAAATGGAGGAGAGTAGAGTTATTCCTTTTAAGAATAGGACTTGGCGAGAAGGCTGAAGTAGTAGGCCAAGAGGCCACTGGAACATCAGGAGGGTTGCTGGTTATGTGGAACAAGAATGTGATTGATAGTAGAGTGATTATGATGTCTAGTTGGTTTATTTGTCTCTTATGTGTGGATAAAACCACGCGGGAAGAGTGGATCTTAACGAATGTATATGCTCCGGTTAGACGAGGGATCGAGAAGGGTTCTTTGGAGTCAGCTAGCTGAATTGAGGGAGACGGTCCCCAACTACCCTTGGATTGTGGCGGGGGATTTCAATTGCTACCTTAATCCTGCAGATAAATTGGGGGGCTCTCAAAGAATAACTGTTGATATCTACGAGTTTAGAGATTTTGTTGAGCAACATGAGCTGATGGATGTGGACCTGCGTAGATTCTCCTATACATGGTCTAACAAAATATTGAAGGAAAACCAAATTCAGATCAGATTAGATAGGTTTCTTCTTTCTCAAGAATGCCTGGAGAGGTTTGGGGACTCTTCATTAACGGCACTCCCAAGAATCGGGTCTGATCACAACCCAATTCTATGGGAAACAAGGGAGGACTCTAAGAAAAGATACATCGAGACCCTTTCGATTCGAACTTATGTGGTTCCAACATCGGGATCTCAAGGATCCGGTTGCCCAATGGTGGGACAAAAAGTATAATGGTTCGAAAGCGGCCCAAGTGGCATGTAAACTAAGGAATGTGAAGGCTAACATTAGAGAGTGGAACAAAACTTCCTTTGGCAATATTTTTGTTAAAAAGCGAGAACTAAAAGACAAGATCAATGAACTACGGGAGAAGCTGAAGTCGGAGCGGCTTACGAGAGGATCTGAGAAACCGGGAGAGGGAGTTGTTAGCCGAATACCACACGATGCTAGGATTTGAAGAAACCTTTTGGAGGCAGAAATCCAGGCTGCATTGGTTAAAGGAGGGTGACAGAAATACAAAGTTCTTCCATGTCTCTACTCTTCGCCACGGGAGTACTAACAAAATTAAGGAGATCAAGATGGCCGATGGGTCTAACACCAAAGATATGGAAGACATAAGGAGGGAAGCGGTTGAGTACTTTAAATCGTTGCTAGAAGATGTAAATCCGACTATTGAAGAAGAGGACTCTCTGTTGGCGGCCATTCCACCCCTCGTAACTGAGAATCTTAATGGATTCTTACTTAGTCCTTTCACAAAGGAGGAAATCAAGAAGGTGGTTTTTGACATGGATGGTAACGGCTCCCCGGGGACCGGATGGCTTCCCCGTGACTTTCTTCCAGAAGTTTTGGGATATCCTAGGCAATGATGTAGTGGAAGCTATAATTGAGGCTCAAAAGGACATGGAAATCCCAGAAGGAGTTAATGCTACATTTTTAGTCCTCATCCCTAAACTAGTGGGAGCAATGGAATTTTCCAGTTTTCGCCCTATCAGTTTATGTAACACTCTGATGAAGATTCTCACAAAAACAATCGCCAATAGGCTGAAGGTTATCCTTCCTTTCATCATTGATATGAACCAAGGAGGCTTTGTGAAAGGGCGACAAATACTGGATGGTATCATCACAATTCATGAGGTTATTCATTCAATGGTGGCTAGTAAGGAAGCGGGTATGTTACTAAAGCTTGATATGAATAAAGCCTACGACCGGGTCTCATGGCGGTTCCTCACCAAGATTTTGGGTAAGTTTGGTTTATGTCCCCAGTGGATTAAGTTGATTTTTAGTTGTATCTCTACTACAAGATTTTCTGTCATGGTGAATGGGTCACCCTCCGGTTACTTTAAGAGTGAAAGGGGGTTGCGACAAGGAGATCCTTTGTCTCCATACTTGTTTATTATTTTAGCGGAAGCATTGGGTAGGAACATTTCAGCAGCGGTGGCAGATGGTCGATTGGAAGGTTTCAAACCAGCCTCAACAGCAGAGCCAGTGTCTCACCAACAGTTTGTGGATGATACAATCATTGTGTCCAAAGCCTCGGTGCCTCAGGCTAGGAAGCTGAAGAGAATTCTAACCAAGTATGAGACAGAAGCGGGACAGTACATAAACTATAAGAAGAGTAGCATCTATTTCTTTAACACGCCTGGTGGGAGGGAGGAAAGAATAGCTAACCTCTTCGGTTGTGGAAAGGAGCTTCTACCAGCAACTTATCTAGGCATGCCTATGTTCGAAGGAAGAATGAAGGCTACATTGTGGAACTCAGTCATTGACGGGATCTCCAAAAAGTTAGCGAGGGTGGAAGGGCAGCCTTCTCAGCTCCGCAAGAAAAGCCTTATTAGTTCAAACTACTTTACAGAGCATTCCAATTTATTGCATGTCTCTATTTAGAATGCCTGCAAAGGTCCGAGCTACATTGGAGCAAATTCAACGCAACTTCTTGTGGTCAGGTTCAGAGGAGAGAAAGAGAATTTCGTTGGTAGCATGGAATCAGGTGTGTGCAAGCAAGGATCGGGGGGCACTGGGGCTAAAGAGAATGAAAGAAATGAATCAAGCTATGATTGGCAAACAGGTATGGAGATTTATCAATAATGATCAATTGGGATGGGTAAAACTTCTTAAGGCAAAATATATCAGAAATAATCGGGACTTCCTAAAAGCTGATAATCTCCCTAGAGGATCCTATTTATGGAATTTTTTGCTCGAATGTCGGGAGGTAGTCGGGAAAGGCATCAGATGGAGAATTGGTAATGGAAGACAAGTGGACTTTTGGCAAGACCCGTGGTTGGAAGAGGCCCCTATGAAAGATAACTTAGACCTTCGGGTCCTCCAACATAAACTTTCGGAGGAAATGGGAGGAAAAGTAGGGGATTTTATTGCTGTAGCACGGGAAACTTCCTCTTGGAAGAAAATCACAGTTCATAATCTGTCAGAGCAAGAGAAGGTGGCCCTAACCAAACTCAATGATGCTTTAAGGGTGTTCCCGATCATTCCTGGGGAAGGAAGAGACAAGGCGATTTGGGGCAAAACTACAAGTGGGATCTATTCAGTAAAAACTGCCTATAAGTTAATCCACTCAGGATTCAATGGTTGGACTCCGACTTCTATTATTTGGTTAAATAATTTAACCCCAAAAATAGCTTTCTTCTTTTGGTTGGCGAGTTCAAAATAAGATTCGACAACGAGATAATCTGCAAGGGAGAGGTTTCCAATTCATCAATCGATGTATCTTGTGTGAGAAAGCGATAGAATCTGTAAGTCATATATTTCTAACTTGTGAATTTTCTTGTACAGTCTTCCAAATGATCCTGTCCAAATTTCATATAGATTGGGTCTGTCCAAATAGCATGTCGACTTACGCATACGGTGGGCTTCCCCCTTCGGGCGAAACTTTTGACTTGGCTCTGGAAGCTCAGCTTACCCCATTTTTTATGGGGGATATGGAATGAGAGAAATAAGAGAGTATTTAAAGGACGTAAGAAAGATCCCAGGTTATGTGGTAATAAAATAATCGAGCTTTGAAAGAAAAGCTGGAAAACTTTCTTCTTCAAAAATGAGACCATGTCTCTAAGGGAAAGGAGGATTTTGTGGAGCTGGGGAGAGGAACTTCCAGGCCTAGACATTACAACCAACCCACGGGATGGTGTCAAGTGGATACCCCCCACACAAAAGTGGGTTAAGTTTAATTTTGACGGGGCAGCTAAAGGAAATCCGGGGCTGCGGGAGCGGGAGGAGTTACGAGAAATGAGGAAGGAAAAGTGGTCCTTGCCTTTGCAGAGCCTTTGGGAACTCAAACAAATCATTTTGCGAAGCCCGAGCCTGCATGCGAGGCAATGAGAATTGCCGGACTTGAGGGTTATAAGGAAGTTATCTTTGAAGGGGATTCAGCTTAATATAATCAAGGCAATTAAGGAGGATAAAGACCCCAGCTGGACCATCTTGGAGCTTATCCTAGAAGCAAAGATTCATAAATCTCATTTGGTTAATGCCCGAATCCAACACACCTTCAGAGAAGGGAACCAGGCGGCGGATCTAATGGCAAATATTGCAGTTTCTGTTGGGGAGATGCAAATTTGGAAGGATAACTTCCCTCAAGAACTATTGGTGTTGGCTTCTAGAGAAGAGCTAAGATCAAACCTGTTAGAGCATCAGGGGATCAGAGGGGTTGATGATGAGTAATCCGACGAGATGGAATTAGGCGAGAAAAGGCATCCCATTTCCTTGGGGCACTGGGAGGTGACAAGTGTACAGTACAACAACCTAGTGGTATTAGTAAGTGCTAGGTGTTGTTTGGTTTTTGTTTTATCTGAATAGTCAAGCGACAAGTATAGGACTGTGGACTCTAAGTATGGCTTAATGTGGGTCTTAGAAAGATCCATTTTGTATTTTGATTATACGGGCTTGATGCTAGAACCAGCCCATTTTGACTATGTAAAAGGTTTGTGGACCTTATAACCACCTCTACCTTATACCAAAAAAAATCTGACAATATGATTTATAAATCAAATATACAATCTCTTGGATTCTTCGTGATACAATGCATGGAGCTTTGTCTCCATAATATAACCTTAGAAGATGACTCTTCAATACTTGACTATTGCTCTTCTCACATATTTGGGAGATGCATCCTTTCCTATTCCTCACATATGACAAAAATCTCATGACTCTTGACTTTACATCTTGCCACATATCATGTGACTCTTCACTTGTATATTTGACACCTAACTCTATGAATCTTGACTTACATGACACTTTGCAAACTCACACTTGCACACTTTATTAAGTAACACTTGGACTCCTCTCACACATTGACACATACATTAGGCAAAACATAACTCACACTCCAATATTTACAAATATACAATGTACCATGGGGGTACTTTAACATTTACCAAATAATGTAATATCTCCAACATTGAATATGTAGTTTGGGACTCTTGTTGTCAACTCGAAGGGCATGGCTGAAAAGCCATAGATGCGAATGAAAGATTTGGTCCTTCCCAAATAAAAGTCCCCCTTTGGCCATTTTCCCTCCGTCAGCAACTTTTGTGCCTCATCTGTCAGTCTTGACACCTATGCCTTTGAACCTCTCCATAATGGCCTCGTACACATCGTCATAGAAACAGTAGGAAATCTTTTTTACTTCTTGGCAAGGCACGTCCGTGCGCTCCACGATGCTTAGGGGTTGTCCATTTGCCCCTACCTGGTCTAGCTAGAGGGTGGGAAACCAACTTTTCTTTTGGTATAAAATTAACTAGACTAGGTAGGTGTAGGTGAACTTTTTTCCTTCCTTGGAATCCTTTAATTGATTGTCCATTTGATGTAATTGGCACAAGGTACGTTTGGACGACATGCAACAAGGCGATGTGTTCCTTGTAGATCTTCTTATCATTCCTTTCCCTAAGGATGACGACTATTCCTGACATCACCATTTGAGCATCTTCCTTAACTGATCCAACTCCAGTGGAATACTGAAGTTGGATGGTAGGTTAGGTTTCTTCAGATGAGGGATCAAGAAGCTTTGCCAATAGGCATTAGTTTGCCTATAGTAAAAGTCCTTCTAGGTCTTCGAGCTACAAGAGATTCACATGGCTAGGTCATCGGTTGCCTTAAGTATACCTTATGACTCTCGTCCAAATGTAGAAAGTATCTTCGGTCCATTGTAGGAGGTGGAAACTTCTTGTTGCTGAATCATATGTCTCCACCACCATCTCTATCAATTTTTGGCAACTCCACACTTGTGGCACCAAATTCATCGCCAAGTCGGATGTCCAAATCTGGTTGATGCTCCATGAGTCTGTCTTGGGGTCGAGGTTGTATCTTCTCAAGGCTTCTTTCCTTGCCCCATGAAGTGTATAATTTCCTTCCCCTACTTTCCAATATGGGCCCTCAAATTGCTCTTCAGGTCTTTTGAGAGGTGGGAGCCTTGCCTCTTTATTTTCTTCCTTTTCTTCTATTGTGCTTGCTTCCTTGATGTCCTAGCCTCCGTTGTGATGATTGTAATGGGTGATAATAGAACGACGAGGGGTGGGGCAATAGTTGTGGAAGGTGGTGAGACAACTTGAGCTTCTGGAAGTGAGGGTTGGCGGAAGCGGATGTGGTGTTCATGGTGAAGTAACTATGAGAAAAGGCAAAAAATTAGAAAATTTGGGTAAAGTTAATTATTTTGGGGGTGGAGCGATTCACTTGCCAGAGGAAAATTAGGCTGCTTAGGAGGAGCGATTTGGTTGGGGAGTGGTGCGGTTCACTTGGCTAAGTGAAGAACACAAGCTTATACTGAGAGGGGGGGTGAACAGTATAAGACCACTTTTTACTTTTCTTTCCCAATCAATATTATGCAATGTATAGATAGCAATATCAATAGCAGTAATCAAAGCAATGCACAAATCACCACACACAATAGAGACACCACAATTTACGTGGTTCACCCAATGTGGGCTACTCCACGGAGAAAATATTTCACTAAAATTTTCTCAATCAATATCTTGGGAATCCTTTCCCTATTACAATGTTTATGGACCTTTGTCCAAAGGAGATACCAATCCCCTAAATCAAGTTCGTGGATTTCTATCCACAAGAGAACTCCTCCTCTGCTCTGGCTGGTGATCCTCTAGAAGACTACTGCCTCCACTGCACTGGCTTGTGGATCTCTCTCCACTGAAGACTCTTGTCCTCACTCAGAAGACCTGTCCTCACTGCCCTGGCTAATGGATCTCTATCCACTGGAGACTACTGTCCTCTGCTCTCTGTCACCTCCAAAGATCTGTCTAAAATCTGCACTAAACACAGTCCTTCGGTCTAGCACAAATCTGCTCAATCTCTGTCTCTAGTTTGGCACAAACCTGTCCTCAAATCTGCACCAAACTCTGTTCTCAATTCTGCACTAAACACGATCCTTCGGTCTAGCACAAATCTGTCCTCAATCTCTGTCCTCAAGCCTTAACTCAAAGCTTGACTCAATCTCAAATCAACTTTGCTGGATCTGCCCTAAACCTTAACTCAAGGTTTGAACAAATCAATCAATCAACTCTGCTCTCAAGCCTTCTCAAAGACTTGTCTTAAATATGCCTTGTAAGCTTCCTCAAAAGCTCACACTAATCTGTCCACAAGTCCTCTCTAGAACTTGCTCAAATCTGCTCTACAAGTCCTCTCTAGAACTTGTTCAAAATCTGCTCTACAAGTCCTCTCTAGAACTTGTCCAAATCTGCTCCACAAGTCCTCTCTAGAACTTGTCCAAATCTGCTCTCAATCTGTATTGTAAGCTTACTCAAATCTGTTCACAAGTCTTCTCAAAGACATGCCTCAAATCTGCTCAACAAATCCACACAAGAACTTGTCCAATCTCATAGAAACGTAAAGAGATTTGTTAGAGACTCAATGTTCTACACTTATCACAATGCTCAATTACTTTCAATCACACTCATAGAAACATAAAGAGAATTGTTCGAGACTCAATATGCTTCTTATTCACCTCAATGCCCAATCACTTTCTCAAATCAGTTCAGAATATAGAATAGTTTGTTTTATGGAACTTGAACAATCACCTCACACACCCACTTGACTAGGTTCAACCAACTCTACTCAACCAATCACTCAATGAAATAATTCTTGCTCACACACCCTAGTCCATGCATATGAAATTCACTCAAAATGTTTTTAACAATGCTCAACAACCAATCTCACATAATAATGATACTCATGTTCTTTTCAAACCCTAGTTCAAGTTCTTTGCTCAACAACTCACTTCAACAACAATGCTTATAAAACAATCTTCACATAGCAATGATACTCAAACCCTAGTTCAAGTTCTACACACAACCAATGGCTTCAACAACAATGCTTATAAAACAAGGTTTTAACAACAACTCTTTATTCCAGAAAACCTTGAAGCATTAACTCAACACACTCAATAGGAAATCCTAATCAAGTCCTTTTCACTCCAAACTTATTTTCCAGAAATCTGCTCATACCTTTTTCTTGATGAAGAAGGAATCTCATAAATATGCCACAATCACAAACACTTCTTTGCCAAGCTCAAAGAAATTATAAGATGATAAAATCCCTCAAAAATACAATGTAAATATCAAGACACATATACACCTTATCACTCCATCTTTAAGAAAACAATCATCAACATTTACAAAAAAATAATTCACCACTTACACCTTATAATCTCCCAATTAAAATAATATTCAATGTACTCTTCTTTTCAAAATAATTCAATGCAAGAAGTTCCCTTTATCCTTTTAAAACTTCAACAAATAATTGTGACACAAATACTTTATTCAAAGATAAAGCTAACTCCTTATTCCTCCAACTTATCAAAAATAATAATCAAAAATCTTTTAAGCAACCCTTTTAACTCCCTAAGACCTCATGTCAAACTTTAGGCAACACAAAAATAATAATCAAAATTTATTACCTTGGCCTTGGTGGGAATCGAACTCACAACGCAGCCTCAACCAGCGCCCTAGCCGCGGCTCCAACCACCACGCGAGCTAGGCACTCGCTTGGGGAGTGGAGAGCACCGCGTGCTCTATGAAGCTCCCCACTTTGCCAAGCAAAACGTGCGCCTTCCCTTTGGCGCTTCCAACACAAACAAACTCACCAAAACACGCTGCCGCTGCGTTTCGAACGCAGGTCACCGAGCACCCAAACACTCTAACCATTGCCCTCTTGCCACTAGGCCACGCTGCCCAGATGGCTTCCAACTTTCGGCGCTTTTCGTTTTTTGTCTCTATTCGCTGGCACATAAAACAAAATTCACTTCTCTTTTTCCGCACGACCTCTCAATACAATTGCAGGCATTAACGTTCGAGCAAAAGGATAAATTTAATGCCTCTAAGGCATTGGTATATATATTGATTTCCTCCTTCATGCATACACGTCGGTGTTAGAAAATATAGCAAAATTATGTGCAAGCAAAAAAACACAATAACACAGGAAAAAACAGTAACACAGATTTTACGTGGAAAACCTGCAATGTGCAGGAAAAACCACGGGGCAATGGCAGCTTGATATTTTATTGATTTCGGCAGAATTACATTCAATCATAATTTACATGCAAGGGGTCATTTCCCTTTTATAGAAAAAACAAAAACTGTTTGTTTCCTCTTCCAAAGGAAGAGTCCAAAAAACTGTTTGTTTCCTCTTCCAAAGGAAGAGTCCAAAAAACTGTTCGTTTCCTCTTCCAAAGGAAGAGTCCAAAAGACTGTTCGTTTCCTCTCCCAAAGGAAGACTACAGAATACTGTTTATTTCCTCTTTATAAGCTGCACCACCATGCACCTCTCTGCTGAAGAACATTGGAGATCTGGATATTGACTTCACCTCCTAACATTCTCCCACTTGAAGTCGATATACAAGAATTCTTTTGCCTATGTTTTTCCATCCAAGTGCCAATTGCCCAATGCTGCCCTTATCACATTTTCAGCAAGCCCAGAGAAGTTTTGCACCACTCAAACTTCTCTGTCTTGACCGGCTTAGTAAGCATATCTACAGGATTCACTTCAGTGTCGATTTTCTGCAACAGGATCCTACCTTCTTCCACCACATTTCTTATAAAGTGGTACTTGACATCAATGTGTTTCGTGCGATCATGGAATGTTGGGTTCTTCACTAGCTGAATAGCACTTTGGCTATCACAATGCAACATAATTTTCCCCTCGCATTACCTTGAAGTCACCCAACGATCGCTCTAGCCAAATTACCTCTTTGCTAGCATGAGTCCCTACAATATATTCCGCTCGAGTGGTTGATAAAGCCACCACAGATTGCAACTTAGAAGCTCAACTCACAACTCCACCAGCAAGAGTGAAAGTATATCCTGTAGTGGACTTTCTCCCATCTCTATCTCCACCATAATCAGAATCCACAAAACCTTTAACTTGCAAACTATCCGATCCGTAGTAAATAGCAGCATCTGAAGTGCCTCTTAAATATCTAAATATCCACTTCACGGCATTCCAATGCTCCTTACCAGGATTTGCCATGTACCGGCTAACTACTCCCACTTGCTTGGGCAATATCCGGTCCGGTGCTCACCATGGCATACATGAGGCTTCCTACTGCTGATGAATACGGTACACGAGACATGCTTGTCTTCTCTCGCTTCGTTCTAGGACACTTGGTTGGAAGACAATTTTAAGTTTGAAAGAAGTGGGGTACTAACTGGTTTTGCATTCTGCATATTGAAGTGTTGCAGAATCTTTTCTATATATGACTTTTGACTTAACCGAGATATTTCTTCCTTTTCTGTCCTCGTGTATCTTCATCCCTAAAATTTGGTTTGCTGCTCCTAAATCCTTCATTTCAAATGTCCTAGCCAACCGAGCCTTAAGATCAATGATTTTCTTCATGTTGGGGCCTGCAACCATCATATCATCAACATACAACAGCAAAATAATAAAACTGCCATCATCAAACCTCTTATAGTATCCACAATGGTCAGCTTCACTCCTGCTGAAACCTTGGCTCTTCATGAAGGTGTCAAATTTCCTGTACCAAATCCTTGGCGCCTGTTTCAACCCGTACAAAGATTTCTTCGATCCGCAAACCAAATGCTCTTTGCCTCTTTCCTCATAGCCCTCAGGCTGATCCATATAAATCTCCTCCTCGAGATCACCATGCAAGAAAGCAGTCTTTACATCAAGCTGCTCTAGTTCTAAATCCTGTGCAGCTACAAGTGCAAGTAGAACTCTAATAGTAGTCATCTTCACAACTGGAGAGAAAATTTCATTAAAGTCAATACCTTGAAGAACACAAGCTTATACTGAGAGGGGGGGTGAACAGTATAAGACCTCTTTTTACTTTTTCCTTTATACTTCAAAACAGTAAAGCAATATACCCAAAGCAATATCAAAACAAAGCACAATATCATCCACAAAGTGACACCAATTTTAACGTGGTTCACCCGGAAAGCTCAGGCTACGTCCACAAAACTTTTCTCTAAAAGTTATCTCAAAGTTCTTTGGGAAACCTTCCCAATTACAATGTTTATGAGCCTCGGCCCAAAGGAGATACCTTCCCCCAATCTGAATTTATGAGCCTCTACTCAAAGGAGATACCTTCCCCTCTATCTGAATTTATGAGCCTTTGCTCAAAGGAGATACCTTCCCCTCTGCTCTGGAAATGATCCCTCAGAAGATCAACTGCCTCTACCTCTTGCCAGCACGTGGAACTCCTTTCCACCGAAGACCTCCTGTCCTCAATGCTTAGCCTAAGAGACCTCTGCCTTCTATGATCATGTCCACAGCAGCTCAGACAACTTGTACCAAACACAATCAGTCGGTCTAGTACAAGTCTTCCTCTGTCTGTCGGATCTGTCCAACACTTGAACAAATCAATCCTTTGCTCACAAGCCTTCTCAAAGACTTGCCAAATCTGTCCTCGGGTTCTTCTCAAAGAACCAATGCACCTCTGTCCTCAAGTTCTCTGATAGAACTCTCAAACTCAGCTCACAAGTCCTCTGCTAGGACCTGTCCAAATCTGCTCACAAGTCCCCACCGGAACCTGTCCAAAACCTGCTCACAAGTCCCCACCGGAACCTGTCCAAAACCTCAACAAGCTCACCAAGAAAAACTTGCTTAGCATGAACCCACAAAGAGAATTGTTAGAGACCCAATGTGATTCATCAACCTCATAGAAGCATAAAGAGAATTGTTAGAGACTCAATATGTTCTATACTTAACTCCCAGTATCAATCTCAACTCAAACTCAATCTCAACAGAATAAGATAGATGTAGTATGTTTTTCTCAAGAACATGAAACACAACCCAACAATTGCCAACTATGCAATATCTCCTATAACAATGATACTCATGTTCTTTCCACAACCAATTAGGGTTTTAACAACAATGCTCATCAAACAAGGTTTAGTCAACCAACACCATTCAACTCAACATCAACCTTGAAGTATTCAACCAATCATCACAAGAAAAGGAAACAAGTAGAAATCCTTTTCCCTCCACACTTATTTTCAGAAAATCATCAATCAATAACAACCATGGAAGAATGTGCCCATACCTTTACTTTGATGAAGAAGGAGAACTCAAAAACTGTCACAACATTAACTCTCAATTTACCACCAATTAGAGTTAGCAACTATACAATAATACACAATAATAAAGATCCAAAATAACACCTTATTACTCCAAGTTAATATTAACCACCAAAAATATAATATACATACAAAGTAAAATCTCTTTACACCTTATTACTCCACATAAGCATCAAGCATTAATAATAACAATGTCAAAACAAAGATTACAACTTAACCTTATACCACCATCAATAATTCTTGATCAAATCAACTCAAATATCCCAAGTCAACAATAAAAGGATTTACCTTGGCAATACTTAGTTCTCCAACCTTAGGAGAAATGAGGAGCCACTACTATAAGCACTAAAGCGCATTATCCTCTACTTACGTAGCCCAATCACAGCCGCTCTCCTTCGTGCATCGCAAAAAAAAAAAAATGCACTCGACGTGATTCGAAACCTGTATCTCTGCCTAGCGAACGCCTTTACTCAAACTCCATCGTCGTTGGAGCACAAGTGCCCGACAAAGAAATATTAAACTATCCTTTGTTTTATCTTCACTTGATCGTAGGATATGGAAAACGTATTCGTTTTCCTAGCACTGTCCAAAACATAAGTCACTGAATGCTTGCATTAATCATCTCACAACACGATCTGGAAAAACACAGTTCAGGTGCAATTGCCAATCCACTATTGTCAAGCAAAAAGGTAAGGATGCAGCCCAAGCCCAAATCCGAGTATGCCAAGCATGGTTTCCAAGACACAGATCAAGCATGATTTCAAAGACGTCAATTGGAGATTCGAAGACAGAGCAAGCGCAAATCGAAGACACCAAGCGCTATTCGAATGATACAGAGCAAACGCAAATCGAAAACACCAAGCGCTATTCGAATGATTCAGAGCAAACGCAAATTGAAGACTCCAAAATAATCGGTGGTGCTGTTACTTTAGAAAATTGTCCCCACTTATATAGCCATTTCTCCTTAACTGTTTGACGTCGGCGCTCCTCCAACGATGGCAACACGTCGGCGAAAGAAAACTTTATCTGCATCGCTTAAGGGTTAAAAGACCCTTTAATAATAATTAAAATAATTATTATTATTATTTTATTAATAATAAATTAAACTTAGACCTTTGTCAAAGGTTTGAGTTAATTTAATTATTAATAATAAACATGGACCTTCAAGGTTTTTCAAGAAGTAAAAACCTTTGCATTAAGTTAAGCTTGGTTTTAATAAAAACCCTTAATGAGTCCAAATGGTTTTAAGAAAAACCTTTAACCTTGTCACCATGGTTTTAATAAAAACCCTTTAACATTATGAAGCTTCTCAAGATATTTTTGACATCACACTCTTTTTGATATCAACACAAAAATGCCTTTTGACATCAATGACAACTTATACACTTGAGCAAAGGCAATGTACCCAAAGTACCCAAAATTGCCAACATACCTGACTTTTGCGCATAGCCTTTTGCCACCAAGTGAGCTTTATAGCATTCCAACAGCCCATCGTTGTTCTTCTTCACTTTGTACACCCACTTGTTTCCAACAGTCTTTCTTCCAAGTGGGAGATCCACAAGTTCCCACGTTTTATTCTTGCGAAGTGCCTCGATTTCCTCCTCCATGGATTTCCTCCACTTTTCTGCATTCTCAGACTCTCTAGCTTCCTGAAATGAACTAGGCTCACCATCATCAGTTAACAAAGCAAAAGAGGACTGATAAACATGAGAATACCTTTCCGGATACTTTTGTGGACGTGTAGATCTTCTAACCCAATGATCTGTTGATTGTGGCTCTTGGTCTTGTGACTGTTGTGGCTGCTCTACTTGTTGTTCTACTTGCTGTTCTGCATGCTGGTCAAAAAATTCAGCATGCTGATTTTCATTTTCATCTTCGTTCATGTCTACTTCAACTGGTACAACATTAGGTGTTTGTTGTACCTCCTTCCTTTGCATGGATTTTTCATCAAAAATAACATCTCGGCTAATAATTACCTTGTGGGCAGTAGGATCCCACAGTCTATACCCCTTTATTGCATCTCCATAGCCGAGAATAACACATTTGCTTGACTTCGGGTCAAGTTTGGACCTTTTTTCTTTAGGCACATGGGCAAATGCATCACAGCCAAAGGTACGCAAATGAGAGTAATCAAATGGCTTACCACACCAAACCTCCTCCGGAATTT
Source organism: Wollemia nobilis (assembly GCA_028583015.1). Taxonomy (NCBI): domain Eukaryota; kingdom Viridiplantae; phylum Streptophyta; class Pinopsida; order Araucariales; family Araucariaceae; genus Wollemia; species Wollemia nobilis. Next base: position 1,285,318 of record JAQPPZ010002592.1, read on the forward strand.
GTCCATCCAACGCAGCTGTAGGTGACCTATTAATGAGGTAAACAGCTGTATTAACAGCCTCTGTCCAGAACCTTTTATCCAACATGGATGTGCTGAGCATGCTTCTTGCACGTTCCATGATTGTGCGATTCATTCGCTCAGCCACACCATTTTGTTGTGGAGTATATGGTACAGTCTTCTGGTGCTTAATTCCTTCCTGCGTACAAAATTTATCAAATTCCTTGGAGCAATATTCACCCCCATTATCTGACCTAAGACATAAAACAGGCTTGCCCAAACTTTTCTCTACTCGAGTTTTGAACTCTTTAAATTTCTGCAAAGCTTCCGACTTCTTCTTCAAAAAATAAACCCACACTCTCCTAGAATAATCATCTATAAATGTCAGAAAATAGATGGCACCATTTAAGGACTGAGTGGGGATTGGTCCAAATATATCCGAATGTATAAGTTGAGAAAATCAGAACTCTTACCAGGGCTTGTAGTAAACTGAACCCTCTTTTGTTTACCAAAAATACAGTGCTCACACAAGTCTAAATTGCAAGACTTAATCCCAGAAAGCATACCTCTGTCATGCAGAATTTTCAGACCTTTTTCACTCGTATGGCCTAAGCGTTGATGCCATAGCATTACTACATCCTGAACTGAAGTTGCTACTGCTGCATGGTTCGTCACCGTATCACCGCATAAACGATATAAGGTCCCATAAGATTCTCCCTTTGCTACTACAATAGCACCTCTGGTAATTTTGCAATAGTTGTTATCGAAAGTGACAGAATACCCTAGCTTATCCATCATCTTGATTGAGAGCAAATTCTTCCGCAAATCGGCACATGTCGCACATCACATAACATCCTTTCTCTACCATCGTCTAGCCTGATCCTTATGTCCCCTCTTCCCACAATTTCTAAAGGGTGATCATCACCCAAGTAGACCTTCCCACCACTATATGGCTGATATTTGTCAAACCAGTCTCTGTGAGGAGACATGTGGAAAGATGCACCCGAGTCCAAAACTCGGGTATATAAAACATATCTGTTGTTGCTGATACGGAAAGCCTCGCATATTGCCGTCTCTCCAGAATTTACTGTACTGGCTTCAGCTGAAGGCTGAAATTGGTTTTCACCATTTTTTTCCTTTTTAACTGCCAACAATCCTTCTTTGAGTGCCCTAGCTTCCCGCAATGCCAACACTTCCCTTTCAGCTTTTGTCCTTTAGACTTAGATCTGGATTGTGATCTACTTTGTTGACTCTTCTCGAAAGATCGACCTCTCACAAGTAGGGCTTCATTGGTTGAGGGTTCCAAAGACGTTTTCCGCCTCAACTCTTCTGCCAACAAAGCGGCTACCACATCATCAAAAGTTAGAGCTCCTGATGATGAATTGCTGATGGTCATCACCAAATGATCCCAAGTCTCCGGGAGGGAACAAAGTAGGGTGATAGCTTTGTCCTCATCCTCCATCTTCACATTAATTGAAACCAGTTTATCGATAAGGGTATTAAACTCATTCAAGTGATCCGCCACAGATGAGCCCTCCTTCATCCTTAGGCTGTAAAGCTGTTTTTTTAGAAAAACCTTATTTGTTGCAGATTTCGTCTCATACAACTTTTCAAGCTTCTTCCAAAGGGCTTCCGCGGTTTTTTCTTCAACAACATTGAACAAGACGGAGTCCGCTAGGCATAGACGGATTGTAGAAACCGCCTTCCTATCCAGGGTTGCCCACTCCTCATCTTTGATGCTTGCTTGGTTTACTCGCAACCCCTTTCAAGGCTAGGGCTTGGTCATTTTGAACCAACAAATCCTCCACCTTCATCTTCCATAGGGCGAAGTTCCTGCCATCAAACTTTTCAGTCTCAAACTTGGTTACACTTCCAGTCATCGTTGCAGCTCCCACTCGCACAAAACCCTAGGCTCTGATACCAGATGTTAGAAAATATAGCAAAATTATGTGCAAGTAGAAAAACACAATAACACAGGAAAAAACAGTAACACAGATTTTACGTGGAAAACCTGCAATGTGCAGGAAAAACCACGGGGCAATGGCAGCTTGATATTTTATTGATTTCGGCAGAATTACATTCAATCATAATTTACATGCAAGGGGTCATTTCCCTTTTATAGAAAAAACAAAAACTGTTCGTTTCCTCTTCCAAAGGAAGAGTCCAAAAACTGTTTGTTTCCTCTTCCAAAGGAAGAGTCCAAAAATCTGTTCGTTTCCTCTTCCAAAGGAAGAGTCCAAAAGACTGTTCGTTTCCTCTTCGAAAGGAAGACTACAGAATACTGTTTATTTCCTCTTTATAAGTTGCACCACCATGCACCTCTCTGCTGAAGAACATTGGAGATCTGGATATTGACTTCACCTCCTAACAGTCGGCACTCAAATTTCCTTCAAACTTTTAGACGTCGGCGCTTTTTATTTTCCTTTAAACTTTATTAATTTATAAATTATTTAAATTCTTTTGAATTTAAATTTTATAAATTAATTCTTTAAAACCCTTTGGTTTTATTAAGGCCATCTCTCATTGTACAACTTTGTATAAATAATATTTATTTATAAAATTTAAATTCAATTTGAATTTAAATATTTTATAAAAAATATTAAACCTTCCTTTAGCTTTGCAATAAACTTCCTTGGGTTTTTATGAAAAACCTTTTAACTTATGCTTCCACATAATATTAAAAATATTATGAAACCCTTTTGCCTTTAACCTTTGCATTGTTCCTTGACATATTCCTTGACATCAATGATGACTTCATTCCTTGACATCAATGACAACTTTGACTTAATGACTCAAAATGTCCAACACTAAGGACAAGTGATTTGCTTGATTGAATTGAGCGGTTTGCTAGCAATTTGTGAGCAATTCACTTGCGTTTACTTACGCAAATTTTCGGGGGTTTACAATTGTTTAATCGAGCGGTTCGCTCAGTAACTAGCAATAGAGCAACTCTTGTGGAGCTGCTACTTGGCTAGGTTTTGACTTGCAATTCGATTGGGCTGCGCGGCACACACTTTGCTCTTTGTTAGAGTGTGCTTGAAGAGTGTGCAACACAAATGAGTACTGCTTGGTCCCCCCTTGGGGCCTTTATAGGCCCCAAGTAGTGCAAGCGTGGGCAGCTCAGGTAGGCCGATCAGCCCTACCTTGCAGTTGGTGCAGGGCTTGTAGCTAGGGGCGAGTGCTCTCTCGACTTGGTGAGCGAATTGCCCACCTAGCCTGACATACTGCTATTTTTGGGAGAGAAAATGGAATATAGCCGAAAAACTGGAAAATTTTGAAGAAAAGGAAGAGACGAAAGTGGGGATAGAAGGGGAATATACTTGTCGAGTTAATAGCTGATACTATGTACATACATATTCCTTTGGCTGGAATATTGGTTGTTATACTAAATGGAGGTGTTGCCCATTCACTAAGATAGGAAGCATTACTCATTCCATGAAGGCAAGCTTGTAGGCGTTTGGCCACGCAATTTCAGCGATTTGGTAAGGTCTACTCCATAACGAGTCAAACTTCTGATGAGCCCCTGGTTTTGCGTGGTGATCTTCATCCCATTTGAGCACAAGGTCTCCTTTATATTCTTCTTTTGTAGCTCTTTTATCAAACAACTTCTTGACGGCCTCTTGATGTTGTATGGTCTTCCTGAAAGCTTTTTCTCTCTCTTCATCTAGGCCCATCAATGCATTCACTTTGGCTTGCATGGGTTTGATGTCGGGTGTCCTTTAACTCGAGTTGTTGAGACATTTGGAGGAAAGGGAGCTCAAGGTTACTCGGCAACACTACCTCCTTGTCGTATACTATAGCTTGTAGGGGTTGACCGGTGGACGCTTTTGGTGTTATTCTATTTGCCCATAAATGTGTTTTGCAACTTTGTATGCCAGTCCCTTTGTGATTCTTAAATGGTCTTCAAGATTCTTGTCATGTTTTTATTGGTTGATTCGACCAATGTTTTTGTAGACAGCAGTTCGATGAAGAAATAACATACCGAACTGTCTGACAAAATGTCCATGGAAGAACTACAATTTTGAATATGTACATCAATTTTGATAATGTTTTGAGTTATTTGATGTAATGTTTTGCAATGTAAATCAACCGATCTAATGAATACGGACTGATTAGTTTAACTGCACAAAAGGACAAACGTAGCCGTCATTTATGTTAGACGTCTGGATTAGTTAGACGTCTAGACTAGCTTAGTTAGATGTCTAAGACAGTTGTTACGCTTGAAACTGAATTGTTAAGCATTAACAATAGGGCGGTTGGGACGGTTGAGTCAGGTTGGTTGCAGTAATTGCCTGGACTTGCCTATAAAATACCCCCTATTTCATTTTGTAATCTATCCATACTTGTCCATAAATGCAGATTTGTTGTGCAACAAGAACTATTTTGGAATGCATGTCATGTGATTGCGTTGTGAGAATATTGTTGTGTTGCAGGTATTGATCAATGTTGGGTACAAGATAGAGGATCGTCGGTTGTGTTATGTTGTTTTGTATTGTGCTGTTCCAGGAACCAGAACGCAGGAGCAGTTGTAAGATGAATGCACGAACTGCAAACGTCTAGGCCCACCCTTCTAAGCCCGTATGTTAGACGTCTGAGCCTAGTTGTCTAGACCTGTTGGCAACCCGTCATAGACGTCTCCTGTCTAGATGTCTACACCATTGTCCCAGACGTCTGCCGTTTAGACGTCTACCCTGTCGTCTTAGACGTCTGCACTTCAGACGTCTACTTGTGTTGTCCTAGACATTTAACCCGTTGTCCTAGACATCTACTACCTAGACGTCTAACCTTTTGTCCTAGACGTCTCCTGTTTAGACATCTACCGTACTGTGCCCTAGATGTCTACTGCCTAGACATCTACCCTGTTGCCCTAGACATCTGTCCTTTCATCCTAGACGTCAGCTGTCTAGACGTCTACCCAAGTTTACTTATTCAAGCTGATCAGTATGTCAAACAAAATCAATCGTTCTTGATTCCTGTCAATCCCTCGTCTCAGGAAAGCACTCACCCTTGTCTACATTTGGCATCGTTGCCTAAATCAAACTTTGGGTCAAGAGGCATATGTGATAAGGCAAAGAGGTGAATGACACATTCCAGGTAGAAGAGGAAGGAGTACGAGACCGCTAAGAAGAAGCGCACGACTGGCGAACCAAAGAACACATAACCAGGACGAAGTTTCACAACCCGAAGTGGAAAGAGTGTGGAACCCCGTAGAAGACGAAAGTCCAAGAGTAGAGACGTTGTTGGTGACAACAGAAGGTGAAGAGCAAATAGCGAAGGAAGTGCCTATTATTGAAAACGAGGAGTGGACGATAACACCTGAACCAGCGGAGAGGAGTTGGCCGGCGGATACAGAAGTAGGAGACTTTGTACCGCAACAACCACGTGTAGGTTCGTGGGGAGGAAGACCAGAACCACATCTCGTTTACTCGCGAAGGAGGTCGCGAAGCGGAGGCTCACGAGAGCCAGGTAGAAGGCTATTTGATCCAAATTTCGCACCATCAACAACAGAGAGGGGGTCGGATAGAACTCCACCCCGATCACCACCGAAAAGTCCGCCTAGTGGGATAGTCCCAATGGCGAACATTGCTAACCGAGCGGGCAAACAAAAATGCCCACCCTTCACCGGGGAAGGAAAAGAAGACCCGACCCATCATGTAGGAACTTGTATCACCATTTGGGGATCAAATGGGGTAACGCAAGATACAAAGTGGTTGCAATTGTTTCCAGCCACCTTGCGGGGAATGGCAATGGATTGGTAATTGAAACAACAAAATATGCAACCATTCACTCAGTGGACTTCCCTGAAGGATGCATTTATCGAAGATTTTCGACCATTAAGAGATGACACGAAGATTATCACCGAAATCTTCGCGACAAAGCAAAGACCAAAAGAAGATGTCAAAAGCTACAATAGGAGACTAAAGCAGTTGACAGACAAAATGGAAATGCCACCTACCGACGGAATGATAAAACGTTGGTTCTTGGATGGATTACTGCATAAGTACCGAAAGAAGATGAAGGCAGTACCAGCCTCGACGTATGCAGAAGCCCTTGAGAAAGCAAAGAACTTCGAAAGCGAAGCTAAGCAAACAACTATAGGAATCGAAGGACAACCAAGACGTGAAGATTCCGATAGTGATGGAGAAGATAAAGTTCAAAGTGCAATACACTCCTTTCGGAAAGAGTTTGATAAAATCATAAGAGAAGTCAAAGGAGAAGGGAGGAAAGATAGGAAGGATATTTGGTGTTCCGACTGTAAAACGGAGGGACATGCAAATACCAATTGCCCAAAGAACGCGTATTGCAACATATGCAATATTGCAGGTCACCCAGTAGCAGATTGCCCATTCAACTTAAAGGGAGCAAGGCACCAGACCCTTGCAGTCCAGCAAGGAGATCAACCTGATACTTCAAGAGGTGGACAAGGTGCAACAAGCGGTGGATACAAGAACAACCTCCGAGGTGGAAGACAAGGGGGGCAAAGTCGATTGCAGTACGACTCTGAAGGGAGACCCATAATCCAATGTCGGAATTGCCAAGAATGGGGCCACTTCGCGAAGAATTGCCCCAAGCCTCAAAATACGAGCAATGTTGGTGGTAGCAATGCTACCCAAATGTGTAGGTGGTGTGGTCTAGGGAACCACAAAGAGGCTAATTGCCCAAATAAAGCAAGTTCAAGTGGTACGCAAAATGTCAATTTGATTGACATTGGCGAAGTGAGTACAGTGATAGAGAGGGAAGATGAAGTCCTAGCAGTAACAAGAGCGCAAGCTAGGAAGATAGAAGAGTACCCAAATCCTGCCAAGGAAAAAGGGCGATGGCAGGAAGGTCAAGAATTGATAAAGACTGAACTGGACAAAGAAAAGCAGAACATGCTAGTTCTGTAGAAAGCTCTAAAGAAGGTGGAGATCACAAGTGACAAGCAAGCATCAATAGAAGGCTTGGTGACACAGGTACTGAATACGACGGTGGAAGTGGAAGTAGCAAGTCTATTCAATATAGTACCCGAGTTATATGCTACGGTTGGGGAAGTCATGAAAACAAGAAAGAAAATTGAAACCCGACAGGTAGCCAACATCAAGCAAAGTCAATTCATTGATCCAACGATACTGATGATCGAGGCAGGGAAAAAGCCAGCTTTGGTTCACATGGAGATACTGGACCATAAGTTGAATCAGGTAATCGTTGATGGAGGATCAAGCGTGAACGTGATGCCAGAAAGAACGTGGTGGAGTATTGGCCAACCCGCACTAAGATCTCCAAACTTCAAACTATAAGGAGCAGATCAATACGACAACGAGACAATAGGCATATTAATGAGCCAAAAAGTACGCATAGCGGAACAGGATTTTCTATTGGATTTCGTTATAATTGCTATGTAGAAACCAACATATGATGCATTGTTGGGACGTGGGTGGTTACGAACAGCGAAAGTAAACCACAATTGGGAGAAAGAGCATCTGACCTTCAAGAAAGGCCAACACAAATACTTGATTAATCTAAAGAACCAGGCAGTAAGCCAGGAAATTGCAACTTCGGATGACTCAGGAGCTTCTTCCTCGAATGAAGGTATGAATCGCAACTAATGAACCAAACGAAAGAGTACTACACTTGGAAGAATGCACGGAGGATGAGTACAACGAAGACAAAGGCTTACTCCATTGGCAGTTAGAAGACTATGAAGTATTTTCTCCCCAGTGTTTTTGCATTGACGCAGGAGACGAAATCCAAGAGGATGAGAAGAAGGAACCGGAAAAGGACGGAAGTAGTAAGAACCAGACATCAATAGAGAAGGATAAGGAAAGAGAAAAATGGACATTTCCCAAGAACTTTGCAAAATATACGATGGGGGACGCAGTCATTGAAGACAAACCAACCCACCCCATCGATGTTCTAAAGGCAGTAAATGAACCTGAGTCCATTCAATATGAAGGGCCTAGAATGATTCAGGTGAACTTGGGAGAAGATGGCGAGGAAAAGATGATCAAGTGTGGAGACGACTGGGATCCAGTATTGAAAGCGATGACATTTAAAATCTTTCTTGAATATAAGGATGTCTTCGCTTGGACATACAAGGACCTGAAGGGAGTTCCACCAGAACTCTGTGTACACAAGATTCCCTTGATTGAAGGCGCACAACCAGTGAGGAGGCGACCATACAGGATGAATCCCAAGTATGCAGCCCTGGTGAATGCTGAAATTGAAAAGATGCTAGATGCAGGCATCATCTTTAAGGTTACGACAAGTGAGTGGGTGTCACCAATTGTGATCACCTTGAAGAGGGAGGCAAACAAAATCCGGATTTGTGTGGACTTCCGAAGCCTCAATGCCGTAACCATAAAGGATCCCTTCCCGATCCCTTTCACAGACTCCATCCTGGAAGAAGTAGTGGGCCATGAGATCTATTCATTTTTGGATGGATTCTCAGGATACAACCAGATCAGCATTGCGGAGGAAGATAAGTTGAAGACCACCTTTGTAGTAGAAAACGGGATATATGCTTATAACCGCATGTCGTTTGGATTGTGCAATGCACCGACTACTTTTCAGCGAATCATCTTATACATCTTTTATAAGATGTCCACAAGCAATTTCAAAGCTTTCCTAGATGATTGGTCGTTGTATGGCAGGACACAGGAACATTTGAAGGCGTTGGATGAATGCATGAGCTTGTGTAGGAAAGCTCGGATATCCTTGAACCCAGGCAAATGTGTCTTGATGGTACCATATGGGAAGCTGTTGGGGCATATCGTATGCCAAGAGGGTTTGAAGCCCGATCCTGACAAGATACGAGTCATACTGTTGATGGAGGAACCACGTGACGTGATTTCAGTAAAAACCTTCTTGGGAACAGTAAAATACTACAGAAGGTTCATCCGGAACTACGCACAAACTTCTCATCCATTAGACGCTCTTACGCGTAAGGGTGTTCCTTTCCAGTGGGCAGAGGAGCACCAGGGAGCTTTTGAGGGCTTAAAAGCACATTTGGTGAAGGCACCTATCCTAGTTTATCCAGACTGGGAGAAGGAGTTCCATGTGCACGTAGATGCCTCAAATTTTGCCATTGGCTGTGCATTGGCTCAGGAAGGCCAATTTGGGTTGGATCAACCCATTTATTTTGCAAGTCGGTTGTTGTCTCGAGCTGAGAAGAACTACAATACAATAGAGCGCAAAGCACTAGGGATGGTGTACGCAGTACAAAAGTACCGACACTATTTATTGGCTAACCCTTTTGCTTTCTATGTAGATCATCAGGCGCTATTGTACCTGATTAACAAGCCAATGATCTACGGACGAGTGAGTCGATGGCTCATCACTCTGCAGGAGTTCATCTTTCGAGTGGTAGTAAGACCAGGGAAGAAGCACGTAATTGCGGACCAACTATCGAGGATTCACTCAGGAGAACTTGCAGAAGGAGGAATACCGGATGAATTCCCCGACGCACAATTATTCATGATAAGTGCGATACCCGTGTGGTATAAACATATAGGGGAATATTTATCGACAGGAGAGCTGCCAAAGGAGATGACGATAGCAGAACAACGAAAGGTGATTACAAAATCAACACCCTTTACCTTGATTGCAGGATTGCTATACAAGATGGGGGAGGACCACATTTTGAGACGATGCGTGATGGAATATGAAGTGCAGCAGACCCTGAAGGAGGCACATGAAGGACTAGCCGGAGGACATATGGGACTTGATGCAACAACTAGGAAAGTGTTGTTGGCGGGCCTATGGTGGCCTACCCTTTATCACGATGCCAAGAACTTTGTTAAGGCATGTGATACGTGTCAAAGGACAGGGAAGCCGTTGAAACGGGACTTCATGCCACTGCATCCATCGCAACCTCAAGAACTCTTTGAGAGATGGGGGTTGGATTTTGTGGGTCCACTGAGAACAAGTCACAAGAGGAAGTGCAGGTATATCGTAGTCGCAACAGAGTATCTAACGAAATGGGTCGAAGCGAGAGCCTTACTAGATAATTCTGCAAGAAGCACGACTCGCTTTTTGTATGAGCAGGTTATCACACGGTTCGGGATACCTCTTCAATTGACAAGTGACAGGGGAGGCCATTTCGTTAATGAAATCATCCAGAATTTGACGAAGGAATTCAGGATCTTCCATTCCTTGTCAAGTCCGTATTATCCCAGAGCAAATGGGCAGGCGGAGGCGACAAATAAGGTCTTGGTTTCCATCATGTATAAAACATGTGCAATCGAAGGAGCAGACTGGGAGGAGCGCTTACCAATGGTTTTGTGGGCATATAGAACCACCTTCAAACCAACCACGAACCACACACCCTTTCAATTGATGTATGGATAGGAGGCGGTAGTACCAGTGGAATTTTTGGTACCAAGTTTAAGGGTAGCCATTGAAATCCACCTGAATGAAGAAGACATGGAAGAGAGACTCACCGCATTGGTACAGTTAGGCGAGAAAAGGGTGATGGCACAATGGGCAACGAAGATTGCTCAGCAATGACGAAAGTATTGGCATGACAAACATCTCCGAAAAATGAATTTGAAGGTTGGCGGATTAGTGCTCAAGTACAACGGAAAAAGAGAGATCAAGCCAGGGAAGTTGAAGACCCTATGGCTTGGACCCTTTCAAGTGGAAGAGGTATTGGACAACGGGGTTGTCCGATTGAAGAAGCTGGATGGAACAATTTGCCCCGATGTGGTAAATGGTTCTAAGTTGAAGGTTTATAAGGCACAGGCATAGATAAACGTAATCAACTTAGAAATTTCGAAGGACACTTTTGGTAACGCAACTGAAGAAGTACAACCAGGTATACGATCCTACGAACACGGTGGGCCAAGTAACATTGTTCGAGAGGATGAGCCAGCTAACCTGGAATGGCTATTTGGAACTAAAGAACCAGTAATCGAGCAAAGGGAGTTGGAACCTCGAGAGGGAGAACGGAGACGATTACAAGTCCATGTTCGATTTCCGAATAGTGAAGCAGAGGAGCGACTCCAAACCCTCACGGATGTCGCTTTGCAGGAATAGGTGCCAGAAGTGGAAGATGACGAAGGACAAGGAGCTCGATATTTGCAACAGATGGCTTTAGAAACGCAAAGATTGTAGGAGTATGAAACCCTAAGGCAGTATAATGCACGATTAAGGGAACAAGTCATTCAGGAGTTGGATGGAACCATGCAGTGAATGAACCAGCGACAGGAAGCACGTAGGGCAGAATGGGCGGAAAGAGACCAAGAAGACTTAAGAGGAAGTGCAGAAGGTAATGAACAAGCCTCTTCAGAAGGTAGCCTATTCTCTATAACCAGTAATTTGCCAACTACAAACCATCCTCGAAGGCAACAAAATCATAGACTGGAGATGCAACTAGAAGGGCAAAGAGAGGATACAGGAAATAATGCGGAAGGGCACCCCACCTTATCCTCTAATTCCGATAGTTCATCTACAACCACGTTGAGAATCCTCTTGAATACCGACGACTCCTCAAGAACTGCTTCACCATTAATCCGACATCCTCGAAGATTTCGGAGATCACCAAAACAGGATTAGACGAGGGAACTGCGTCAGAACTTGGCTACCAATAGCGAATATTAGATGAGTCGAGAACAGGCAACCGAGATTCTATGGCGGGATGTCAGAGAGGTACCCGAACAACCAAGGTATGGAGGATGGCTAGAAGATTCAAGCGAGGACAAAAATCAACCTCGGGACCCTGATATCCCCTACGCCAGTCCCAACCCAAACCGTAGGAGACAAAGGGATGAACTATGAAGTCGACAAGCAGGGGTTAGATTCCTCGAGACAGTGCAGGTGATTGAAGACGAGGAATCTCTGAGCCCACAAGACGAGGACAACGAAAGGCTGAATATTCCGTCGGATAATGAAGACACAGTACCAGGAAGATCAGTACCACGTAGGTGCAGAGTGCCATTTGAAGACATCATGCAATGACCGACTGAACGTTGGGAAGTGGCCGAATATTGGTTGGTTGCAAGGGATTTACGACGCCATCAATGAGACGTCAGGCGAATGCAACGAAGGGTTCAAGAAACCTCAAACTGGCCAATGAACACTGCAGGAGAAGGAAATGACTCAAGCACGGATTCGGCTTTCTCAGATCAGTACCAAGAGGCCCTAGCTCAGTGTGCACCACAGAGACGCTTTGAAGAAGCAAGGTGGCAATGACGGTTGATAAGGGCGAATAGGAGATTAAGAATCCTACACCAATTGACACCTGGAAATCAGGCACATGCAAAACCTAGCTCACGAGCAGAACTATAAACCAAGCCCGAAATAGAGGTGACTTGGGCAATCTCGGGAGTTTGTCAGGACTTCTGGATAACTCAAGCTTACCTGACCAAGGGGGAAGTGTGGTTGGCCTCCATCCGAGTAGCCCGAGAGGAAGAAATTCCCCTCTTGCTACCCGTAGGTCGACTAGTCCGCAGATTGGGCCGCAAGGACCATCTGTGGACATAGTCCAAGTCAACCCATTACTACGTGTTCTTGAGGATAGACCCTTGGGCCTACCTCAACGAGCTCGTAGGAACCGAAGACGTCGTCAAGAACAACAGAGGGATTGACCAAATCTTGGGCAGCTGGGAATACAACAACCCCACATTAGGGAGAGTCAACTGACAAGGGGAAGAGGACGAGTCACATAGGCTCAAGGAAGACATGGGTCCCAAAGTAGGGATCTTGATCAAAACCGGATAGATCAAGGATGGGCAGTCGTCCGTCAACAAATCGATAGACTTCGAGGCAGAGGCCAAGGGACATGAAGGATCTATTAAAACATTGGACAAAGGGGAAATCATCATCCTAGTGGTAGGATGACTAACCGTCAAGAGCAAGAAGGGACTGTGTTCCTCTGTCTTGACGACTGCATGATAATCCAACGGAATGACGAAAGAACTGAGCGAGTTCGTTTTGAAGATGAACCTACCCGTCTGAACGAGGAGTCAACACGTCTAGACTTTGGCAGCACCCGTCGAAACTAGGAGTCAACACTTCTAGACTCTGGCAGAACCCGTCTGAATGATGCAGTTACACGTCTAGACGATGAAGGGACCCGTCTGACAAACGTCTGGCTGGAACGAACCCATCTGGCAACTGATATAACCTGTCAGGACGGTCAAGATGACGTCAACAAAAGTAGACGTCAAGCAGAAAACTATCAAACGATTGGGCAGGGGACAAGTCATCAGCCAGAAGAAGATGAGCAGCCATATTGGCATGTCATTCCATGAAGAACCGCAAGACATGAGGAATAGCCTTAGAGGGAAACCCCCGTAGTCATGGCAATCACCGATATCGCCAGTTGTCTGAAGCACAGGCGGCCGATGATGATTTTTGCAGTTTCGGGATTGGTAGTCAGCGCCAAGAAGACAACACGTTGGACACATTGGAAGTATGCATTGGCATTTCCGTACACTTCACCCGACAACGTTAAAAAGAAAAGTGCAGTTTTGAAAAATAACAAAACAAAAATAAAAAGAAAAATACAAAAAGAGAAAAAGATAAAAACAAGGAAAAAGACAATAGCAAAAAGACAAAATTAGAATAAAGACGCTAGACGTCTTGTGCATGCAAAAACTAGGTGAGGTGGCGCGCATGCAAACGAGTGCTAGGTGGCGGTTAGACGAGTAGTTACAAGGGCGGCAACTTGCCCATAAATTGAATGCGCTTGGGCAGGCTTGTTCATTCAACTTTGAAGCATTTGCAGGTGCAGAGCAGATTTGGAGCCGAGAGGGATTGCCGGCGCACCAAGAATATTTTCCAGGACGAAGCTAGACGCCACATCAACTGGCAGATCTTGTGCTTCCTGATATTTTCGGTTTTTCTGTGCCAGTGCAGGCAGTTCGCTTTCATGACATTTTTCTTGTACTATTAAGTAGTCAACCACACTGGATCCTTGTGCAGTTTGGCAAGTATATCTTCCTGTCCCTGTGAATGAGAAGTCCAATTATAAATATATAATTGCAATATTTGCAGGAGAGACTCTCTTTTATGTACATTTAGAACAGGTGGAATAGGGAACTCATGAACTATTAACTACAGTGAATAACAGTGGAAAAACTCAAAAATAGAGAAACTGTTTAGACAAATGGTTAAAGAAGCCATTCTTGTATAATCCAATTTCAGTTATACACAAAATATTTTAATTATACATCTATTGAATCACAGATCTATGTATATTATCATTTCCAACATGTCCATGGTTACTAAAATTGAGCACTATAGGCTATACCATAGATATATAATATAATCCTTACTAGAATAAGGGGATGGCATTATGTGCTGTTACATTCCTATGCAATATGAATAAATATCGATCTCTCATTTTGCAATTATTACTAGTTTTTCCATCCATCTTCATACCGCAAATGCATTAGTAAATCATCCTATGTGTGGCGTGATTGCATTCAATACACAATAAAATCATGCCACATAAAATTAGAACTTAACAATAAATAGTCATATAGATTCTAGCCATAGTCATTTGCATAACATTATATGATATTGAACTATAACCAAGAAAGTAACAGATAAAGAGAAACAGTAACCACATCAATCATTGAAATGTTGGGAGTAAATGGAGAATAATTTACTGTAAGATATCATCCTTAAATCTGAACCTAAATGAAATTAGCCTCGTAAATCATTCCAAATTGAAAGATGGTATAGTTTGGATGCTTTTCAGTATCGGCTTGTAAAAAACATTCCATCCAGAGGGCAAACCCACTTGTTATCATTAGATATTTACAGGCAATAAAGGGAACTAGAACTAAAGTTTAGAAACATGCATCCCATTGTTTCCTTAGAAAAAGGCATCATTATAAAGGATGCTTTTACAGGCAACCTGTTAAAACAGCAAGAGTTTCTGTCTGATACTGTTGCTACCTTTAATTAAATAAGTCTCAGCACTTTTTAGTATTTGAAGATTAGTTCGCTTTCATGGTTCAGTAAATAACCTTCTATAAATCACCTTTAATATGCTTTATCACATGAAGTTTAGACAACTACAAAATCTGTCTTTTTCCTTATCAATCTGCAGTCGTTAGTATGTGGAAAACTAATATTTTAGGAGGTCTTGCCTAAATATACCATTCACTTACTTGACATGTTTCATCATAATATGATGCTTTTTGAGGGGAAGTCAAAGGTATTATTATTTATATTCTTTGTGGACTTGTTACCATAGGTTGGCCTAGTTATCATTTACTTGGTGATCCTCCAAAAGGTGCTTCTTATGGGATTTGGGTCAATTGGTGGTTTGTCGCTTGGCTTATGATAGGTAGATGGTACAAGTAAGACTGTACTAGTTTGTCATTCTTCTTCTCTCTGATTAACCTTCCAGTGCTAATCTTAAAAATATAAAACAAAGGTGCTGCTTGTGAGATTATAGGTTAATTTGTGGCTCATCTTGTGGATGATGATAGCTAGGTTGTTGAAGGAGGACTCTCGTCTAGGTTTTCATTCATCTTCTCTGATTAACCATCCATTTCTAATTTTAAAAGTTTAAATATTTAATTTGCATTAAATGAAGATTTTATTGTCATAATTAAAATTAAGAGATACTTCGTTAATCATAACCATGGCAATTATAATTAGCTTTCAAATCGATATTAATTATGGTTTGCATTGAGCCTTTTTTTTTCCGTTGTTAGTTATTATGTATTGCCCAAATTTTGCACCATAACAGAAGCAGAAACTTTATGAGTGGCAAGTGGCATAAATATGCATAAAATATAATTTCCCTTTTTCATTTAGAAAATAATCTAGTTTTTTCTTGATGGATATGAGATTGCGTAAATTGCAGCTTCATGGAAATGGTGCTCGGAATGCTTTATCGCAGTTGATTCAATATCGCAACATTATTTATGTATTGCATGCGGATAAGGGAGGCAAACTTTTGACAAAAAACCCTAATGAGGAGTCCTCAGTTTTGGTTGATTGGATTTTGATTGATAGCTTGGGTGGTGGAAGGTGAGTGTGCTCAAATATTATAGGGTCCAGTATTATGTATTCCAATACATGCTTATAATCTTTCTGCATTGTTTTTATTATGTTATTTTATGTGACTTGAAAATTTGAAATGTCTAACACAATCTTTATGCTTATGAACTTTTTGTTATTTTATGTGACTTGAAAATTTGAAATGTCTAACACAATCTTTATGCTTATGAACTTTTTGTTTGCAGTGGTCAAAAATTTGATTGGGAGAATCTGCAAGTTCCAGTTAATTCTAGTAAAAATGGATGGTTGCTAGCTGGTGGTATTAATCCAGAAAATGTTAGTCAAGCAATATCAATTCTTAGACCAGATGCAGTGGATGTATCAAGCGGGATTTGTGCATCTGATGGTATCCAAAAAGATCCCAGTCGTATTACTTCATTTATACATGCAGTGAGGCCAAAAAGTTAAAAGCCTCGTGCCACCAAGTATATAACCCTTTAAAGTATCAAATATGAACTTGTTTCAAGAGCCTGTTTTTACTACAGGCAACATGCGCCTGTCATTAGGAGTTGGCCACAAGGCCATTTATAGCTTTTATAGTTTATCCCATAAGTATTTTCCACTTACATCTACTCATGCAGATCTTTCTCCAGTTTTATATTGGTCAACCATTTAGTATTTTCTTGGAAAATTCATGAATTCTTGCAAAGCTTGTATATTAACCTATAAGCTGTTTGATTTTGTTTTTTTAAAAGGCTGTGTCTGGCACGACATCATATTTGTTAATCATATATATATATATATATCCCGCATGCATGAGCAAGAGACAATGAGCATGTTCTTTTCAAGTGTTTTAGGTGCAGCTTCTTAACATGTGAAAGGAATGTTTCATGTTTTAATTCTATCTAAACTAAGTTATGAGAGATATTCTTACTAATGCAAAGTATTTCTTGTTATTTTGATTGATATGTGGTACTTTATATGAATGATATCTTTTGTTCTTTTTCTTGGCTCCTTTTGTTTAACATGTTGAATGCCTTTAATCTTGATACCTAGAGGGTTCCTTCATGAAATCTGTTTAGAATCCTTGTTTATTTTATGCCTCCACTATTCATAGGTTTGAGAATATTGAATATATGTGTACTTGAAAATATTTTAATTGGAACCAACAATTATAAAAAATAAAAGAGGTTACAATAAAAAAGGAGTCGGAGAGATCACAGCTCGAGGCCCAAGGCCATCCACACCAAAACCAAAGTTTGAGAACAGCCAGAGAAACCAAAATATGAGGCCTGAGACCAAATACAAAAGCAGCCCTTAAAAGGACAAACAAACAACTTCACTAAGCACAAGGAGCCACTCTTGGAGGAGGATCATTCTTTTGCCCAAAAGAGCCCAAACCATAAGTATTGTCTACAAGTGGATCGATAGACCAAGAGTTATCAGGGACAACAGTGTTCATCAAAGGAACCATAATACCCTAACCATGGGGAGTAGAATTCATCAAAGTTGAAGGCGGCAATGGAGCAGGGGGAGAAATAACCGGTTGAGGAGATGGGCTAGGGCTTCAACCAGTACCATGCTTGCTGTGAGATCTGGGTGGAGATCGAGCCCTACTATGAGCACTGGTAGAATGGCCTAAGGCCGGAGAACGTCGCTTCGTCGACCTACTACATTGAGGCCTCGGACAAACTGAGGGACCTTGAGGCAGGAGGTCAGGCGGAACCCTACTGATAGTCCACGGAGCCTCATGCCAATACTCGAAAAGGTTCATCAATTGCGCCAACTCATGCGCCACCTTGGAAGCCTACGAATGGATATGAACAGTGACAATAGAAAGCATCGTAATCTTTTCATTTATAGAAAATTGTAAAGAAATTAAGAATACATAGCAACATTCCTAGGTTTCCATAGCTGAAACAAAATAATTGCACGAAAGAAATTCCATAGAGCAGCAATATAAGCAAGCCAACAACTATTATCATAAAAAAAATTCATCTGCCATTTGAAGAACTCGGGATGAAAAGGTTTAAACGACGAGTGAATCCAAGCCCAGACAAACTGTGCACGAGGGTAGAACCAAAACATATGCTTAAATGTCTGAAAAAAACCTCAAGTAGGACACTTAGGATTAGGAAGACCAACCCTACTGAGCCTCCCTCCCATAGGAAGACCTTGATAAATAAGAGACCAAAGAAATAAGGCGATCTTAGGTTCAAGATTAGAATGCTCGATATGGTTCAAACGAGCAATCCAAGTAGAGGTAGAGTGAATTTGCCATCTCTCATTAAGTTTGTCAATACCAAAGGGAAAAGAAATAAGAAATTTGATAAAGCAAGGAAGAAGAGTAGTTCTTGAAAGGAGTATCTACATTCCAACGTCAATCCCTCCACTAGGCACTCGGGGGTTGAAGGTCGAGCTTATGCAGCATGACATCAAGCATAAGCTCTTGGATCTTAAGAATAGAAAGAATATTTGCGTTTTGAAGATTAAATTTACGTTCGAGGTCAGGCCAAGGAATCCAATCTCGAGAATGCACTAAATATTTAATAAAGCAAATGCCTTTGCAAATTATCCTCAAAGCTTTAATCCCTAGCATATCAGCAAGAAGAACCAAAGAGTTAGACAAAATAGGAGACCACCAGATATTTTGAGAATTGAACAAAAAACCATTACAAAAACCATCACCAATCCAGCGAAGATGAGGTTTCACTACCTCAAAAGCTTGCCAAATACTTTTAACAACAAAGGAACCCTGAATATTAACCGGGGCAGAAGTAATGATAAGAGTGTGAAGGCCAATATTAGCCCAAGATTTAAGCCCATAAGACAACGTTGAAGAGATACAATGGCGAATTAAAATCTTCCAGGCTTTAGGGCCTTCAATATCTTTAACCACCCACTTAGCACACAAATAAATGCTTTGCCTGTAGATGTCAATGATACCCATCCCACCATTCTCAGTAGGCGTGCAACAAATATCCCAAGCAACCCGATGAAAACCACGAAAATTCTTCTCCTTGGCCAAAAGAAAATCCCTAAGGATTATGGCCAACTTATTATAATAATTCTTAGAAGGGGCCCAACATAAGGAATAGTAAACATGAGTGGTAGCAAGAATCTTAGTGATGAAATCTTCTTTTCAAGGGGACGTGAGGCCCAACATGAAATCTTCTTTTCAATTCTATCAATAACATATTGCTAGAGTTTGGAGGGTGAGTAGTCAAAAGCAAAGGTAATTCCCAAGAACTTAAAACGCCACCCCTCTGAAGCCAATGCCTTGAGAAATGTCTAAGCCAAGTAGGCAGAGCAGAAGAAGCAAGGCGAAAATAAAGAGACTAAACCCATTAGATGTTGGAATCAGAGGCCTTACAAAACGTATCCAGACAAGTCAAAGTAGTCGAAACAGAAACCTCATCCTCACTAATAGTGAGAAAAGAATCATTTGCAAAATGCTGATTAATAAGCTGAGTGGACATATCAAGCAAAAGGATGCCTTGGATCAACACCTTAGATGCTTGATTGGCAAGAAGATAACCAAAAGCTTCAGCCACAAGGATGTAAAGCGAGGGGGTCAAAGGATAGCCTTGGTGAATAGAACGAAACGAACCAAAATCCTCTAACTTATGCCCATTAATTGCAAGACAGGCCAAAGCATCAACAAACAACATATTGACAACCTTAATAAAAAGGACCCAAACCCGAGAGCTTTGAGCATGGAAAGAATAAAATGCCACTCAATACGATCATAAGCTTTCTCAAAGTCCAGCTTAAGGAAAAATGGCTTTTGGCCAGAGACACACCCATTCTAAACCTTCCCAGGCAACAATAAGATTATCCAAGATATAACGCCCTTTAATGAAACCCGTCTGCTTCGGTCTGATAATCACAGGAAGAATGTTTCGAATACGAAGAGCTAAAGCCTTGGCCAAGATCTTATAAGAAAATTTAAGCAGAGTAATAGGTCTCCAACTGGTGATAAGCTCAAGATTGCTCGCTTTGGGAATGAACTTTATCTTTAGCATGCTCAACCATATTAAAGTCGCCACAAATAAGCCAATACACCATTGGCAAATGATCAGCCAGGTACCACCAAAGGGCAGAATGACTAGGCCCATTATTAGGCGCATAAATGTTGGTAGTGCCCAGGGTGTTCCCATTAATATTCAACAAAATCCAGATCACATGATGAGAGGGATGTTGGGAAACGATGTAAATTGCATTAATCAACCAACATTTAAATAATACAATATTGCCCTCAACTAATCCATAGTTATCGGATCTAAGAACAACTTAGAACCCAAAATAACTTAGGCGTAGTTAGGTCTAACAACTAACAATAAAGTTGCACAAATAATGAAATAATAGCTAATAGTAAAATATACGCTAACATCCCCCCTTATTACATTATTTGGGTAATGTAATAACTACTAGCTACACTATCATCCCCCCATACAACTAACATAATATAACTACTAGCTAACATCCCCCCTTACAACAATATTTGGGTAAAGTATATAATTGCCCCAATACAATGAAGAAGAAGAGAAATGAAAGAATGGTGGCTCGTGCTTTGTCTTCGGCTCTAGCTCTGGCTCTGGCTCTAAGAGTACCTCTGGGTCTATCTCTGGATCTACCGATGAATCTACCTCTGGATCATTGCCTCTAGATCTGCCTTTGGAACTTTGTCTCTGGGTCTATCTTTAGGTCTGTCTCTGGGTCATTATCTTTGGGACTGCCACTCGGTCTGTCATTGGATTTGCCTCGGGGTCTACCATAGGTTTTACCTTTTCGGTAGAAGCCATACAACATTTCTTTCATCATGGTCCATTGTGTGTGATCTATCCATCCACAATCTATATGAACCTTGTTGGCCATTTTTAGTTTGTACCAACAACTGGAAGAAGAGTGATTTGTACATCCACAAGAATCACAAGGATGTAATCTCCAACACTTAGTTGCAACATGTCCTATCTTTCCACAATGACTGCAACAATGTTTTTTAGGAGATGTAGGAGATTTAGGTTTTACAAACATGGAATTACTGGTACTTGCATGTCCAGTATAGCCAAGGCCTTCATGCTTTGCCCTGACATTTAGCATTATAGGAGTTTTAATGCCTTGTTCCTTTTTACCTAATCTCTCACCATTGAATCCCATTTTCTTCATCATTTTGGATCCAAATCCTTTGGTGTGTTTTTCAAAACACCCAATTTCAACATCTTCATCAATGCTTTTAACAATATTGCATTTGTCGCTATTGATGAGATTATGGAGTTCTTTTTTAGGAGGTTCAGTTTTTAAGTCACTAGTGTCACAAGCAAAATCTGCTATTGTGATGAGATCACCTATGCTACAACTGATATCTACCATAGAAGGTAGGAGGTCACTTGTATCACAACAAGCATTGGCCATCATGGGCTCAAGGTCACATGTGTCACAACAAGCATTTGCCACCATGGGCTGAAGGTCACTTGTGTCACTACAAGCATCGACCATTAGGGGTTTGACCTCTGTTTCCTCACTAAAGTCCCTGTACACTTTACGTTGGGCAATATCAAGAGAAATCAATGATATGTAGACTGCCCTTATGACGCCTATAGGGATTTGAACACCATTCTTCTGAAGGTCTTCAGAATCTTTGAGAATGGATTTTACACCACTGCGTAGTGTAGAATATTTTTCATCCTCATAAAAATCCATTCCTTCCATCTCTAGTGGAAAGTAAGGACCTTTAACTGATTTTTCAACAACATCAATTTGTTTAGGGGCTTGCTTTTTCTTTGATCTGCCCATTTTTAAGGTGTCGGTCTTTGCCGAAAATGCACCTTTTTACAATAAAATTTTGCAAAATAATTTGACTAAGGTGTCGGTCACTGTCGAAAATGCACCCTTATAAGTCTTTCCCCCCTTTTGGTTGCAAAATTATAATGTATTTGGAGAAAAAATAATAAATATCCTCCCTGAATGCAAAAATTCGCAACAATAAAGCCTCTTGGGCTTTTGTGTGATAAAGCTTGCCTCTTAAGCAATTGGGGAAAAGTGTCCCCCTTTAATGCTTCTTTGCAAAGGTATTAAAAACTTAAGTTTGAATTTTGAAAAAATAATTTTAATTAAAACAAAAATTTATAGCAATTAAATATAATTATTCTTAATTAATTTCAAAAAAATAATTAAGAATTTAAAAATATTTAATTAAAACAATAAAGTTTTGAATCAAAAAAATAAATTTCAAAAAATAACAAACTAAAGTAAAAAAAATAAAAATTTTACCTTGCTCTCGAGGGGAATGGAACCCTCAACTCCTTAGTGGGCAAAGTCTTAACGCTTGGCCTGACGACCAGTCGGGCTACCACTGCCCGTGAGAAAACAAGGAGAAGATTCTCCTTTTAACCCTTCTCGATCCCGCGAGAAGAGATGTCACGTCGACTGGCCCTTTCTCCACGAGCGACGGCGCTGCTCCCTCTGGGTGGCTATGCGGTGGTGGCGTTGGTCTGCGGTGCTACCACACGGCTATGAAATTGATCGTCCAACGATCGTCCTACTGTCGTTTCAACACAACCTTCACCTGTAATCTACATCAATTTTTTTTAAATATCTACCACTTCTATAATGACAAAGGGGATGCTAAAAATATAGATGGCATTATCATATCTCTGCTTCTACGACACTACAGTCACCAATCGCTAGGTTGCTTCTGGAGAGTTTTTAGATCATCCGCTAGATCAATTTTATTCGTAGGGGAGAATTTGAAACAGGCTGCCAATTGGCCTTTATCATCATCGTGTGCTATACTGCAATCTCTACAAATAATGGCAAAACATCGATTCAATGTTGCCACTCTTTTATCACCCTTGGTCCGATCTGCTGCTGAACGATATCTGCGATCCTTTTGACAAAACAACTTCCGTCATTGTTCGTACATGACACATTTGCTTTCGCTTCAGCTCAAATGCCTCCAATTCGTCCCAGCGTGCGACAAATTATTGCAGGCCTGTGTCTTGGCTTGAATATTGCCAAAGGAAGGTGCCAAAATGTTTCTTACAAGCCAATTGCAAAACAACCACAGTGGACTGAGATAAGCTAGGTTTAATCACAGACGTGATTTGATGTGAATCATTTAACAGAGAAAGAGCAGGTATGGATCAAAATGATCCGCTTAATGCATCTATTATAAAATCACAGCCAACCATTAATGGCTACTTCTATGCACTGTGCATTCCTCTTCGGCATGGAGGGTAATTTCAGAAGATTGAATAGTGGATGCACAGAAACCACCTGTAAGAAATCACTATCACCAATTGACTGGGTCACAATTGTCTGCTCAGGCTAGCTATTTTGCGGATGGTGTTTCATTTGTACACTGCTTCAGATTTTTTTATTCGTCGTCCTCCTATTGTCAATGAACCAATCTGATATCGCAAAGAGAATTTAAATATCCCACATGTTACGAAGTGCATCATCTACATGATCTCTCCCTTGGAGTCTGCAAAGCCGAAGCACAGTGCTGCCAAAAAAAAATAGGTAATGGCGCTGTCGAGCTTCTGCTACAATTAGTGACATCCGCCAAAAAATTAGCTTATACCGAATTCAAACTGTGTATGTTTTGAATTGCCTTCATGGCAGCGCCGTCTCCAAGCTACGTAGCATGCTAACAAGTCGTCACCACATGCCCACAGAAAACCGCAAAATCTCATTGTTCGATCAGGGTCGTCATCACTGCGTTTTAGACTACCCGGGATAGATATCCCACATGGGCTACGACGCAACTATTTTAAGACTTTAAAAATAGAAAGCCTTAAACAATAAAATGTCTACCTTACGGTAGGCTATACCCGACTACACGCATGCATAAGAGATGTCCGCTTCTAAATTTTGTCTCCTTAGCGCCACGTCTTGCAATTAGGTGCAGTCAAGTTCTGTCGTCTAGGGTCACCTCCCTTAGAGTCCACGTAGGCAAGTGGTCACTAGATGTCGCGTCAGGTAGGGTCCCTGTAGGGTTTTCGCCTCCCGTCCGGTGCGTCTGAGTCTGACTCAGGCGTGGAGTCGTTTGGACCAATGGATCACTTGACCCATCACAGTCACATAGGGTCCCTGTAGGGTTTTCGCCTCCCGTCCGTTGCGTCTGAGTCAGATCAGGCGTGGAGTCGTCTGGACCAATGGATCACTTGACCCGTCACAGTCACAAAAGGATCTGCAGTCACTGCACAGTGCTGGCAAAAATTGTCATATCACCTCATCCCCCTCCTTGACTGTCGTCTAGGGTCACCTCCCTTAGATTC
This sequence comes from Wollemia nobilis, assembly GCA_028583015.1. Taxonomy (NCBI): domain Eukaryota; kingdom Viridiplantae; phylum Streptophyta; class Pinopsida; order Araucariales; family Araucariaceae; genus Wollemia; species Wollemia nobilis. The sequence continues at coordinate 1,309,536 of JAQPPZ010002592.1, forward strand.
CACGTAGGCAAGTGGTCACTAGATGTTGCGTCAGGTAGGGTCCCTGTAGGGCTTCCGCCTCCCGTCTGTTGCGTCTGAGTCTGACTCAGGCGTGGAGTCGTCTGGACCAATGGATCACTTGACCCATCACAATCACATAGGGTCCCTGTAGGGTTTCTGCCTCCCGTCCGTTGCGTCTGAGTCAGATCAGGCGTGGAATCGTCTGGACCAATGGATCACTTGACCCATCACAGTCACAGAAGGATCTGCAGTCACTACACAATGCTGGCAAAAATTGTCATATCACCTCATCCCCCTCAGCCCTCTGTCAGGTCAATTCGAATCGCCATTAACTAGACCCGCTTGCAAGCTACAATCGATGAGCCGAGAGCATCTCTCGGGCTCTGATATCATGTTGGGAAATGATGTAAATTGCATTAATCAACCAACATTTAAATAATACAATGTTACCCTCAACTAATCTGTAGTTATGGATCTAAGAACAACTTAGAACCCGAAATAACTTAGGCGTAGTTAGGTCTAATAACTTAGGCATAGTTAGGTCCACATAGGCAAGTGGTCACTAGATGTTGCGTCAGGTAGGGTCCCTATAGGGTTTTCGCCTCCCGTCCGTTGCGTCTGAGTCAGATCAGGCGTGGAGTCGTCTGGACCAATGGATCACTTGACCCATCACAGTCACATAGGGTCCTTGTAGGGTTTCTGCCTCCTGTCCGTTGCGTCTGAGTCAGATTAGGCATGGAGTCGTCTGGACCAATGGATCACTTGACCCATCACAGTCACAGAAGGATCTGCAGTCACTGCACAGTGCTGGCAAAAATTGTCATATCACCTCGTCCCCCTCAGCCCTCTGTCAGGTCAATTCGAATCGCCATTAACCAAACCCGCTCGCAAGCTACAATCGATGAGCCGAGAGCATCTCTCGGGATCTTATATCATGTTGGGAAACGATGTAAATTGCATTAATCAACCAACATTTAAATAATACAATGTTACCCTCAACTAATCTGTAGTTATGGATCTAAGAACAACCTAGAACCCGAAATAACATAGGCGTAGTTAGGTCTAATAACTAACAATAAAGCTGCATAAATAATGAAATAATAGCTAATAGTAAAAAATACGCTAACAAGGGATCCTCGCCAGACCCCAGCAAAAAATCCTCAACTTTAGAGGAGATTGAGATAGAAGCACCACCCCAACCATCTTCATGGTGAGTAGTGAAGTGCACAAATGATCCTGCAATACAGCTAAAAGAAACATCTAACAACAAACCGAAGATTTTAACTTCTTTTAAGCAAATAATATCAACATGGCCAATACTTTTCAAAGCAGGTTTAACAAAAAAATTTCTTGAGGACTCTCTAAGTCCTTGAACATTCCATGAAAGGAAATTCATGGAGGAAGAATATCCAAGAGCCATCTCCCAAAGGACTACCTGCATTGTCAACCAACATTGAGAAACTATTAAATAGAGAGGTCTAAGAAGGGTGAAATAGATCACCAACAGTCAAAGGACAATTCTTAGCCTCCTAACCTCCCCTCGATGATGACGAGCCATCCTGAGATGGACTACACGAACGCCTGGAGGGTGGAGGTATTGTCTATGATTTCCCTTCCTCTGAGGCAGATTTATGCTTGGGAGGTTTCTTAGTAGGAGGAGGTTGAGGAGCTAAGACTGGATGCACGAGAACAATAGGAGGTTGAGATGGCGGTTGTATAACCCTATCTCTGCTAGAAAGCGTCGACTTAGGGTTGGTTGCCCCCCTATTATTAGAGATCGTGATCCAATCACCCTCAACAGAGGGTTTGGTAGGCGTAGGCACAACAGGAGGAGCAAGAGCAACCATCGAATATTTTCGAGCAACCAGCGAATAGTCCTTGATATGATGCTTAGATTGACATCAAATTGCAAGTATTAGGCAAGTTAAAGTAAACAATTTTTTGCATAAAATGCTCTGTACCAACCTGAATGTCCACAAATTCTTTGAGATCCTATGCGAGGTCAACCTCAACATAGATTCTCTTATTGGGTTGTGCCAAGAAAAAAATGTTATTCTTCCTGACATATCACCCAACTAATGAGTTTGATACTATCAACAATAAACGCCCATAAGGGCAACAGAAGACTAGGGAATTCAAGCCAAATCAGGACTTTCAAGGCAACTTGTTCCAAAACTCGAAAATGAGGAGTCCAAGAAGAAAGGACCATCAAAGTATTGTGAACAAACCAGCAACTCCACTTAGCAACCACAGTTTACACTTGTGAGGGCTCTTTAAAATAAAGAAAAAATAACTTTGGTAAGATTGTGGATACCCGAAACCACAACGCCATAAGCTTCCCAGTGAATTTTAAGTCAGTTTTGAAGATATTCTTGCAACGAGATTCGACCAACAAAATAAGCAATAAGACAGTGATTCTCATACCATTTTACAATTGGAGAAATAACATCAAGAGAGAGTACAACATCTAGAGAAGACTCATTACCTTGTCCACTACTTTCAGAACAAACTTTCGAGCTCGCTTCAACACCATGAAGACCATTATATGTAACAACTGTTAAATTTGTGGATGGCGAGACCATAAGAAGGAGATCAACTACCTGACTAGCAGCAATAACAATATTCAAACCACCACGTTGTACCCATAAACCTCCTCAAACCCTAGTTCCTTCGAAAATCATTTATCTTGAAAATATTTGAAAGGATGCTTAATTGAATTTTTAACTTATTTGATTTTATTTAACCTTTTTATTACAAATTACTGGTAAACATAATTCATGAGTCTAAAGGTCATAAAGAATTTTTCACTTGATTTATGGAGCATACACAATAATATTAATCATTGTTTTTGAATGGTTTGGTTATTTTATCATATGAAAAATATATAGGCAAAAATATGATCAACCAGGTGAGTTCGATCTATTCAATTTCAATGCATATTTGTCGAGTCAAACGAAGGAGTTTTGCTGAGAATTTATTTGTAAAGACATCAAAATGTAAAGAATACTTGTATCAAATTCAGCTCAATACTATGCCAAATGATGTGGATATAGCTTTTGTAACTTTATCTTTTGTTATTGTGAAGCTAGTTGACTATGTCCTTTCCATAGCAACTAATTGCTCCTTGAGTAAGTAGCTATAAAATTTTATGATTATTCTCTTGGATCATTCAAAACCAATAGTTACAATAAGAACTAGAATAGTAAAACATTCAAGGAAACCAAATATAGTTAGAATCAAAATTAACATAGCAGGATAAAGCAATAACTATCAAGCCTATCCTTCTCGTTTGAAAGTGGCTTGGGATAATAACAAGAATTTTATAAAAGATACAACATTGACTTAGTTCCTCATTCTTACAAGACTATTAGAAGTTGTTTTAAGTCAATTAAATATTACATAAGGTTTATATAATTTCTTGGTAATATTATAACTAAGTGTACATGAGGGAGACAAGGATTTGAACAAGAAGGCAACATTGCATGGACTTAACATATAAGTGTACAAGGAAATTAGCCATGGTAGATCGACACAAAACTATAGGTCATCACATCAAATTGAAAGATAAGGTCATCTCTAATTAAGATTATATGGTGGATACGACATTTTATAGAAAAATCTAGAAATTGAATAATGTTTTGTATAATATCTTGTAAATATTACAACAAAGTATACATGAGGGAGATAAGCAAATATATTAAAGAAAAGAAAAAGAAACATTGCATGGACATGAAATACAAATATGAAAGGAAATCAACCATAGTAGACTTCTACAACAATATGAGTCATCACATCAAAATGAAAGATATATAAAGGTCATCGTCAATGAAGACCCATGATGGTCAAGAAAGTAAAAGAAGCTATAGAGATTGAAACATGTTGGAATAATATTAATCAAGATTATGAGCTTAATTTAAGTTGCATATTAAGATCTATTTTAAGCATTAGAAATAACAATAACTATTACCAATACATTGTTAAAAGTCGAAAGATGCTCATTGAGAGATGCTACCAAAAGAAAATAATAAACACATCATTGAAAGAGCATGTTACCAAAGAAAAATAATAAACATATCATTGAAAGAAATGAAAGAGCATGTTACCGAAGAAAAATAATAAACATATCATTGAAAAAAAATAAAGAGCATGTTACCAAAGAAAAATAATAAACACATCATTGAAAAAAATGTAGCATACCACATGTATAAATCGAGGAATTAATCATACCTATTTTATTTGATCAATGTTTCAAATTGTGATAAGAGGATTATTTGCCATTGAAGGATTGTAAATAAAATTTGAAAAATAGACTTGAATGTTTTTTTTAAGTACACACTCACACACATCTTTTGTGGTTTAAACTTGGGTTTCCTAGATGAGAACCCAAAGACATACCACTATGGTGTACTAACAAGGATAAATTTATATGTATTTACGCATTACTTTTAAAAATCCAAATTATATTTAATCAACTTTTATTATCAATTTTTATTAAAATCATGTGATATTAATTTTAGATGGGATAAATTCGTCTGCTTTGGTATTGAATACTGTTACTATCGCTAGTGAGGCGGTTGATCTCCTTATGGCCTCGCCATCTACAGCTGTAATGGCTATTACAGATAGTGGTTTTCATGGCACCAAAGTGAGCTTGAAAGTTTGTTCTAAAAGTAGTGGACGAGTTTATGAGTCTTCTCCAGATTTTATACTCTCTCTTGTTGCTATTTCTCTAGTTGTAAAATGGTATGAGAATCAATCTTATTGCTTAACTTGTTGGTTGAATTCTGTCGCAAGAATATCTTCAGAACTAGCTTAAAATTCACTGAGAAACTCATGACATTGTGGTTGCAGGTATATGCAATCTTACCAAAGTTTTTTTTTGCTTTCCTTTAAAGAACCCTTGCAAGTGCAAATTGTGGTTGTTAAGTCCATTTGGTAGTTTGTTTGCAATACTTTGATGGTCCTTTCTCCTTGGACTCCTTTAAGAGTTTTGGAACAAGTTGCCTTGAAAGTCCTGGTTTGGCTTGAACTCCCTGGTCTTCCACTGCCCTTATCGGCGCTTATTGCTGATATTGTCAAACCCATTGATCGAATGATCTATCAGGAAGAAGATTTTTTCTTGGCATGACCCAATAAGAGAATTTGTGTTGAGGTTGACCTCGCACAGGATCTCAAAGAATTTGTGGACATTCAGGTTGGTACAAAGCATTTTATGCAAAAAATGTTTACTTTAACTTGCCTAATACTTGCTTTTGGTGTCAATCTACTTTGCATCATATCAAGAACTATCTTTTGGTTGCTCGAAAGCCTCCGATGGTTTCCCTTGCTCCTCCTGCTGCACCTGTGCCTACCAAACCCTCTGTTGAGGGTGATTGGATCATGATCTCTAATAAGATGGGGGCACCCAACCCTAAATCGATGCTCTCTAGTGGCGATAGGATTATGCAGCAGCCATCTCAGCCTCTTGTTGTTCCCATATGTCTTGTCTCGGCTTCTTAGGTTCCTTCTACCGAGAAACCTTCGAAGCCTAAATTTACCTCGAAGGGAAATCATAAAAAATACCTCCACTCTCTATGCATTCGCATAGTCCATCTCAGGATGGCTCCCTGTCATGTAGGGGAGGTCAAAAGGACAAGCGTCAGCCTTCGAATGTTGATGATTTATTTCACCCTTCTCAGACCTCTTTGTTTAATAGTTTCTCGACGTTGGCTGATAATGTGGGTAGTCCTTTGGGAGATAGCTCCTTGGATATTCTTCCTCCATTAATTTCCTTTTATGGAATGCTTGGGGAGTTATGGAGTCCTCAAGAATTTTTTTTTGCTAAATCTGCTTTGCAAAGTATTTGCCATGTTGATATTATTTGCTTACAAAAAGTTAAAATCTCTAGTTTTTTGTTAGATGCTTCACTCAGTTGTATTGCAAGGTCATTTGTGCACTTCACTACTCACCATGAAGATGGTCGGGTGGTGTTTCTATCTCCATCTCATCCAAATTTGTGGATTTTGCCAATGGTGTATTGGCTTATTTGTGGCGACTTTAATATGGTTAAGCACTATGAAGACAAATTTGGTTGCCTCCTAATGCGCTGGTGTGTCGGTGAGCATGAGGCCTGGTTTTTTCTTAAGCGTGGATGGGGTCTTTTTTATGCCTTTTTTTACCAGTGCAAATGCACGCCTTTGCCTTGGTTCACATGGTCCAATTTCTTTGTTGGTAATGACAGGGTTTGTAAGAGCCTCTATCTAGTTATGATGTCAAAGCAACAAATTTTTCCTTCTCTATCTCCAATAATAAGATTGTGAGGATTTGGGATCAATTCCTGTTGTCGAATCATTTCTCGATTTCCTTCTAGATTGAGTGAAGTGGCCACCAATTCAATTTTTTATGCAATCAATTCTATTTAAATACTTCTTTATTACAACACCTAAGTACGATTTCCACGATTAAGAGAATCTAGAATTTATTACCTTGACCTCCTCATTCTGCCAGTTGGTTTTCTTGATCGAATGAGGCAGTTTGTATTACCTCTTTCATGCGATATTTTGGTAAATAGGTGGCACATGTTAGAATGCGTGCTCATCTAGTTGTCACGAATGAGTATAAACAAAATTTATCTTTGTTGAAAAATGATTTGTACGATCGACAGTTGCAAGCTAGGGTTGGTTTTCAGCACCAGCTTACGCTCCATAAATGACATAAAGCCAAGGGAGCTCAGCTTCGGCCTTGCCTGCATTGATTGAGGGTGGGTGATCGCCCGTACAAAGCCTTTTTCAAATCTCTTCATTCCAGATAGGCCAGAATCCAGATCAAGTCTATGTTAGAATATATTACATCATTTGGATATGATAGATTACTTTAGGGGGAAGTTATCTAGATACTACATGCAGTATAATAAATGCACAAGTGTCATTGTGCAAGTTGTAAGTGTGCGAGGTGTCCCCTTGCACAACTAGTTAGAGTGTTGGCCAAGGAATCCATATTCCTATATAAATGGCCTCATAGCTCCATTCGGATTGTATCACTTCTATTCATTTCAATAAGATGTTCTATTGCTTTGATCTCTGTCTCCTGATGTAATGTTGCTAAAGCTATCAGTGGTATCAGAGCTACGGTCATTCCTAGAGAGGAATAGGGAAAGTCATTGCTACAGGTTTTGCAAAATAGACGCACCTTTGGACCTACCACTTGCAAATTCCATTGTTGTGAGATCATTTGAAGAGCTCGGTAAGAATAAGGAGAAGGTTCTGATAAGAAAATATTTGGGACAATTGTCGCCATCCGACAACAAGCCCAAAAAGAAGAAGGTAGAAGACCAGAAGGAGATCTGCCAAATCTAGGAAGAAGATTACAGAGAAGCAACAAGCTTGGTGAACCTAATCACCAAAATCTACATCCTCTACAAAAGCATTTCAGCTTTAAAAAGGTATGCAACTTGGGTGCAATCAGATTCATTGATTAAACTTCAAAAATTGGATCATTTATCAGATTTGTTAAGGCACCTTATTTAGATTAAAAGTTGCAAAAGAGAAAAATATTGCATTATAAGTCTTCAAAGAAGTGCAAAAAGAAAATTTCTTTTTAAGGTTCATTTGCACATTAATTTGGAGTTGATTAGATTACAAAATTACAACTATCTATCAACTACCTATCTTATATCTTGAAAAAGAAGACTAGATCCTACAACTATGTTTGTAGTGAAATTTGCAAGAATTTATTCCAGATTATATTTGAAAGGTTGCAGTGGAATTGTTAAGAGCATTTTTTGAGAAATTAGTGGAGCAATAAGGTGAATTTATTGTTACCATTTAAAGTGCATCTATTAAGCACCATTCTAGTTAATTTTTAACTAGTTGCTCTCAATTAGTTTGTGTTGTTAAGAAGCACAAAAAAAAATTTGCAGCACTTTCATGGCCAAAAGAAGCCACCATTACAAGCAAAAAGGTGGAGTAGAAAACCACCATTGAAATCCTTGAAGGAAGCCTCAAATCGAGACCTTGGAAGTCTCAAGATTCAAGGAGAATATAAGGGTTTATTTTTCAGCACAGAGTGCAGGAATCCTCATTTCATTAGCTTGGATTGACTATCATCCAAGAAGAAGCAAGAAGGATTATAAAAATTCTTCATTTTGGTGCAAGATTTACATATTACAAAAGGCACCTCTTTTGTTCCTTGGAAGAACAAAAGTATTACTATTTAAAAGGGGTAAAAGGACATCCTTATCCAATAGACTTGTGACCAAGGAAGGAGCTATCAAAAAGCTCACACAAACAATAGATTTACGACCAAAGGAAGAGCCATCGAAGAGCTCACACGTCCAAGAGTTGAGGTGTTTAAAAACACCATTTTCCTCCATCAAATTCAGCCCTATAAGCAGCACGTCACCTGCAATAGTGGAGCCATTGAAAGAAGGTATTATCACTCATGCTTACGTAGAAAGAAGGGCAGCATTCAGTGACAGGTTATCTATATAAAAGATAAAGCAAAAGGATACTCATTGGCTGTTATAACCAACGTTGAAGAAAGGTAAAAATCGGCATTAAAAACCTGCAAATAAGTGCAGAGATAAGAGCTATACCTAAGGCATCCATTGAAGCAAGCGTCCACCAAAAGAAGAGCTCAAAAGTGTGCCATAAGACCGTGAAGCAATCTAGTTGTAGCCATCCATCATCCTCACCAAGCCAACATGCAAAAGAAAGCTTGCATATCAAGAAACATAGCAAGCTCACGTAGGATGCAAAGATAAAGGAAGAATTAGGGTTGCAAGCTCATATTTGGAGTGTTAGAAAGAAGGCTTGCATGCACAAGCCACTTGGCACAAATTCTCTATGTATCCCAATGTTCAAGCGCTCACCTAAAGGGAGTTACATTCATTTGGAGGGAGTTAAGAATCTTTGGAGGTTACCACCAACCTCATCATTGCCAAAGGAACGTTAAAGACATCTACCTTGTAACGCTTCAAGTGACACTTGTCATGAAGCCCATCCTACTTAAGATATCGATATTGGAGAAAGAAAGAAATAACAGTGTGTGAAGTAGAACACAACCAAGCAAAGCAAGGGAGTAGTCAAACAGAGTTAAAGCATTGAGGTGAAATGACTATACACCATTCAAAGGTGTAAGAAAAACATTTAAGATGTTATCATAAAACCAATGAACAACACTTGCATTTGGAGAAGCCCTGCAAAGCATATCCCAAGATATCTTTTGCCGCAAATTGCAGAAGGGAAGGATCACCAATCAAGGAATAAATTAGCACTGGTCAAAGAGGGCTCTGACTGCCCATGAGCGCTACACAACACGTAGCTATGAATCTACCAATGCACAACATTGAAGGACTATTAAGGTAAAGGTTGATTTTTATGCTTGTTTTTAACATAAGTTTTTTGGAGTTATAAGGGAACATTTTATCTATTGCAATATTCAACATTAGATATTTATTAAGCAAGCATACTTCAGATTTGTTAATATTTGCAAAAATTTATCAAGGAGAAATAAGGGTTATTATTGAAATTTAAATTACTTGCAAATATTATTTTCTAATTTTTCCAAATTTGGGAGTTATAAGGAATACAACATCAAACTTAGGAATTGGAAATTAGAAAACATTAAAATCAACCAAAAGGGGTATTTAAAGAGGTTTATTAAAGTTTTCAAAGGTTGGAATTTTTATAATAGTGTTGTCTCAAAACACTTAAAGGAAGGAAAATAAATCCAACATCAAAACCTCTTCAAAGAATTGAAAATAGTGCTTAGTTCAATAGGAGTAATAAGGAGATAGAAAAGTTGTTTTTTGTATTTACAAAATTTTACAAAATCAACTTAAAATTGAACTACAATTTACAAAAGCACTATATTGATCATATATCCTATCCAAAACATCCTAGGGAGTCATAAGGTATTCTACAAAACTTGATAATATTAGCATCTAAAATTATCAAGCTCTGAATTCATTCACTATGGATTATTGGTATATAGACTCAGGAGCAAGCAAGCATATGACTGGGAACATTCATTGGTTCAATTATTTAAAAAAGGTACATGAGAACCCAGTTGTTGTAGCAGACAACAAGACATATGAGGTAAAAGGAATTGGAAATATTTTGGTAAATCTAGGAGATGGAAAAGGAATAATAAAAAATGTACTATATGTTCCAGGATTGACTACTAATCTACTTTTTGTTTCTCAACTCATGGATCAAAACATAACCATTGAGTTCAAAGTTTTCAATGACAAAAAACAATGTCACATCTCTAGGCAAGGAAAAAGGATAGCATCAGGTTCCTACAAAAATGGTCTATTTGTTCTAGACACTACTACTCACTCAACACTTTCAGTCAAAGCTTCAGATCTATGGCACAAGCATCTAGGACATACAAGTGAAACTTCAATGAAGGAATTATTCAAGTATCAAATGGTTGAAGGATTACCCAACTTATCTCCAGAGACTAATGTATGTCCAGAATGTTTAGCAGGAAAACAACATAGAATTCCTTTCGAACTACGTCAACACAGAGCTCAACAACCTCTAGAGGTAATATATACAGATTTATGTGGGCCAATGAGAGTTGATAGTGTTGGAGGACATAAATACTTTCAGTTATTTGTTGATGATCACACTAGGAAAATGTGGGTATACTTCATGAAATACAAGTCAGATGCATTTGGTTATTTCAAATAGTTCAAACTCAAAGTAGAGAAAGAATCAGGAAAGACTATAAAAGCACTTCATTCAGATAGAGGAGGAGAATTTATTTCTAAAGAGTTTGACTCATTTTTAGAAGAAAATGGAATTAAAAGATAACTCACTACAACATATTCACCTCAATAGAATGGAATTGCAGAAAGAAGAAACAGGTCAATAATGGAAATGGTTAGGTGTATGTTGAAAGAGGCACAACTTGATCACCAATATTGGGCAGAAGCGGTACAAACAATAGTCTACATACAAAATAGGCTACCTACAAGAGTACTCAAACATATTACACCAGAAGAAGCATGGTCAGGACAAAAGCCCAACATAGAAAAATTAAAAATCTTTGGATGTAAAGCCTATATGCATATTCCAAAACAAAAGAGGACTAAACTAGATGACAAAACCATGGCAGGGATATTCGTTGGTTATGACAATGAATCTACAGGATACATAATACTAGATCCATCTACAAAAAAGTCTACATTAGTAGAGATGTAGTCTTTGATGAAAAAGTCAAAGTTGACACAGAGAAATCCAATGGTGACACAGAAGTTCTTCTAGATCTATCCGAAGAAGATACAATAAGTGAAGAGTCAAAATTAAAATCTCAAGAACAAGGCACAAAATCTCCTAGAAGAGAACCAATATGGCTCAGAGATACACTCAGAGAAGCAAATCTAGAAAGGATGCTAGATCTTACTACTACAAGACCTCAAACTCGCAGCATAACCAGAATGAACAGAGGAATGTTGGGTAATATAGCAGAACCAACATCAACACTACAGGCACTAAATGATTCACACTGGAAAGCAGCCATGGAATCTGAATATATGTCACTTCAAAAGAATAAAACATGGAATCTAGTGGAATTACCCCTAGGAAAAAGGGTAGTAGGATGTAAATGGGTTTACAAGGTCAAATACAAAGCAGATGGAACACTAGACAAATACAAGGCTCGTTTAGTGGCCAAAGGATATACTCAAATAGAAGGAATAGACTATGAAGAAACATTCGCACCAACAACTAGGATGACTACTATTAGAATGGTCTGTGCACTAGCGACACATCAGGGATGGAAACTTCATCAGATGGATGTAAAAAGTGCCTTTCTTAATGGTGACTTAGAAGAAGAAGTCTATATGTCACAACCAGAAGGCTTTATCACTCAGGGATAGGAAGATAAGGTATGCAAATTAAATAAATATTTATATGGTTTAAAGCAAGCTCCCAGAGCCTAGAATATAAAGATCAACAATCATCTACTACAACATAACTTCAAAAGAAGTTCATCAGACCCTAGTTTATATACCAAGAAAATTGGAAATGATATCCTGATTCTCATAGTATATGTTGATGACATTGTGATTACTGGAAGCTCAAAAAAATTGATAAGAGATATCAAAAAGGATCTAGAAAAGGCATTTGAAATGACAGATCTAGGGTTAATGAGTTACTATCTTGGTCTAGAGATTTATCAAGGAGAGGACAAAATAGTAATCACTCAATCAAAATATGCAAAAGCCCTTTTGGAAAAATACAGAATGACAGAATGTAAGCCTAAAGATACACCAATGGAACAAGGGATTCAACTATCCAAAAATGATGAAACACCATTGGTTTCAGTGATATTATATCGTCAGTTGATTGGAAGTCTTCTATACTTAACAAACAGCCGACCAGATATTGCTTTTGCAGTAAATTATCTATCACGGTTCATGCAAGAACCAAGGGAAAGTCATTGGAAAGCTACAAAAAGGATATTGCAATATATCAAGAAGACTACTGACTATGGATTAACCTATTTAAAAGATGTCAAAGGATTTTTTCTTGTAGGGATACTCAGATTCAGACTATGTTGGATCCATTGATGATAGAAAATCTACCTCAGGATATGTCTTCTATCTTGGATCAGGACCCATATCTTGGCACAACAAGAAACAACATACAGTAGCACAATCATCAACTGAAGTAGAATATCGAGCAACAAGAGATACAACCTGTGAAGCTCTATGGCTACAATACATACTAGCCGACATGGGAATCAAACGAACTCCAACCATGATATTCTACGATAATCAAGGAGTATTGAACCTGATCAAGAATCCTATCATACATGAAAGAACAAAGCATATTGAAGCACAATGTCATTTCATCAGGGAACACTTTTAGAATAAACATATCATCCTCGAGTATGTGCCTACAGAAGATCAGATAGCAGACATCTTTACAAAAGCACTTGGAAAGATCAAATTTCAAAAATTTAGAGATCATCTATGCAATTCAAAAGAACCTCATACCAAATAATGTAATATAGGGGGTGTTAGAATATATTACATCATTTGGATATGATAGATTACTTTAGGGGGAAGTTATCTAGATACTACATGCAATATAATAAATGCACAAGTGTCATTGTGCAAGTTGTAAATGTGCAAGGTGTCCCCTTGTACAACTAGTTAGAGTGTTGGCCAAGGAATCCATATTCCTATATAAATGGCCCCATAGCTCCATTCAGATTGTATCACTTCTATTCATTCAATAAGATGTTCTATTGCTTTGATCTTTGTCTCATAATGTAATGTTGCTAAAGCTATCAAGCTATTAAAGTCCCTCATGATAGGTTGAATTCTCTTCCTGATATCGCGTCGATCTTTGTGGCTCGTTATAAGCTTATCTTTTAAGTGCAACAGGATTCTCTAGAACATCAGATGGCGCTCCACCAATATCTTGATGTTGTTCCTGCTAAGTTGTCTACTTATAATAGGCATATGTGTGAGGCTCCTCTTTCACTTGCTAAGCTTCATAATGCTCTTATGACTATGTCAGATGATAAGTCCCCTGGTCTTGATGGCTTTCCTTGAAAGTTTTATAAAGCCACTTGGAATTTTACTGGACCTAATATGCTCAATATCTATAATGAAGCGTTAGCCAATAACTCTCTAGGTAGTATTATCAATCGTGGAAACATTAAGTTCATTTCCAAAGCGGGTAATCCTGAGCTTATCACCAGTTGGAGACCTATTACTTTGCTTAATGTTTCTTATAAGATCTTGGCCAAGGCTTTAGCTCTTCGTATTCGAAACATTCTTCATGTGATTATCAAACCAGAGCAAACGAGTTTCATTAAAGAGCATTATATCTTGGATAATCTTATTATTGTCTGAGAAGGTTTAGAATGGGCATGCATCCCTGGCCAAAAGCCGCTTTTCCTTAAGCTTGACTTTGATAAAGCTTATGATTGTATTGAGTGGCCTTTATTCTTGCCATGCTCAGAGCTCTCAGGTTTGAGACATTTTTTATTAAGGTCATAAATATGTTGTTTATTGATGCTTTGGCATGTCTTACTATTAATGGGCATAAGTCAAAGGATTTTGGTTTGTTTCATTCTATTCGCTACGACTTTCCTTTGGTTACGTTGCTTTACATATTTGTGAATAAAGCTTTTGGTTATCTTCTTTCCAATCAAGCATCTAAGGGGTTGATCAAAGGTATTCTTTTTTCTGATATGTCCACTCAGCTTATTAATGATTATTGTGTCGATGATTCTTTTCAAACTATTAGTGAGGATGAGGTTTTTGTTTTGACTACTTTGGCTTGTCTAGATACTTTTTGTAAGGCCTTTGATTCCAACATACAATGGTATAAGTCTCTTTATTTTTGCCTTGCTTATTTTTCTCTACCTACTTGGCTTAGACATTTCTCATGGCATTGGCTTCATAGGGGTGGCATTATAAGTTCTTGGGAATTACCTTTACTTTTGATTGCTCGCCCTTTGAACTCTAGAAATATGTTATTGATAGAATTGAAAATAAGATTTCCTATTGGGCCTCGCATCCCCTTTCTCTTGCTAGTAAATTTTAGGTTTGCACTAATATTCTTGCTACCACCCATGTTTACTATTCCTCCTATTGGGCCACTTCTAAGAATTCTTATAATAAGTTGGCCAGAATCCTTAGGGATTTTATTTAGGCCAAGGGGAAGAATTTGCATGGTTTTCATCGGGTTGCTTGGGATATTTGTTGCATGCCTACTAATAAGGGTAGGATGGGAATCATTGACATCTACAAGCAAAGCATTTATTTGTGTGCTAAGTGGGTGGTTAAAGCTATTGAAGGCCCTAAAGCCTGGAATATTTTAATTTGCCATTGTATCTCTTCAGGGTTGTCTTATGGGCTTAAAGCTTGGGCTAATATTGGCCTTCACACTCTTATCATTACTTCTGCCCTGGTTAATATTCAGGATTCCTTTGTTGTTAAAAGTATTTGGCAAGCTTTTGAGGTAGTGAAACCTCATCTTCACTGGATTGGTTATGGTTTTTGTAATGGTATTTCGTTCAATTTTGAGAATATTTTGTGGTCTCCTATTTTTTCTAACTCTCCGCTTCTTCTTGCTAATATGCCAGGGGTTAAAGCTTTGAGGCTATTTCGCAAAAGCATTTGCTTTATTAAATATTTAGTGCATTCTCGTAATTGGATTCCTTGGCCTGACCTCAAGCATAAATTAAATCTTCAAAACTCAAATCTTCCTTCTATGCTTAATATCTAGAGTTTATGTCTGATGTCATGATGCACAAGCTCGACCTTCATCCCTCGAGTTCCTAGTGGAGGGATTGACATTGAAATGTAGATACTCCTCTCAAGAACTACTCTTATTCCTTTTTTTATCAGCTTCTTAGTCCTTTTTCCTCTGGTATTGACAAGCTTAATGAGATATGGCAGACTCACTCTACCTCCTATACTTGGATTGCTCGTTTGAACCGTATCTAGCATTCTAATATTAAACCTAAGATCACCTTTTTTCTTTGGTCTCTTATTTATCAAGGTATTCCTATGGGAGAGAGGCTCAGTAGGGTTGGTCTTCCTAATCCTAAGTGTCCTGCTTGTGGTCATTTTGAAACATTTAAGCATCTATTTTGGTTCTACCCTCGTGCACAGTCTACCTAGGTTTGGATTCACTCGTTGTTTAAACCTTTTCATCCCGAGTTCTTCAGATGGTAAATGATTTTTTTGGTGATAATAGTTGTTGGCTTGCTTATATTACTACTCTATGGAATTTCTTTTGTGTGATTATTTTGTTTCAACTATGGAAAGCTAGGAATGCTACTATCTATTCTAGAGATTTAATTTCTTTATAGTTTTTTATAAATGAAAAGATTACGGTGCTTTCTGTTGTTATCGTTCAGATCCATTTGCAATCTTCCAAGGTGGCAAATGAGTTGACACATTTGATGAATCTGATCGAGTATTGGTGCGAGGCTTCATGCACTATCAACAAAGTTTTTTTGGCCTCCTTCAGCCTTAAGATCCCTCAATTACTTTGAGGTCTTGACATAGTAGGTCGAGGGGACGACGTTCTCCAGCCTCAGGTCATTCTGCCAGTACTCACAGTAGGGCTCGATCTCCTACCAAATCTCACAGTAGAAATCATTCCTATTTATGCTCTCCACAGCATGGTTGGAATCATGTGTATCACTCGAATGATCATGATACTGGTTGGAGCCCTATCCCATATCCTTAGCCAGTTACTTCTCGTACTCCTTTTGGTTCTTCTCTTTTTCTACCTTCAGCTTTGATCAATTCTACTCTCCCTGGTTGGGGTATTATGGTTCCTTTAATGAACATTTTTGCTCTTGATAACTCTTGGTCTATCTATCTGCCTATAGATAATCCTCATGGTTTGGGATCTTTTGGGCCAAAGAATGATCCTCCTTCTTCAAAGAGTGACTCCTTGTGCTTAGTTGTGTTGTTTTTTCACCCTTTTAAGGGTTAGTTTTGTATTTGACCTCGAGCCTCATATTTTGGTTTCTCTAACTTTGGTTTTGGTGCCCTATTTTGATTGTGTGGGTGGCCTTGGGCCTCGAGTTGTGATCTCTCCAGCTCCTTTTTTATTGTAACCTCTTTTATTTAATATAATTGTTGGTTCCAATAAAATCTAGATGGGATAATTCAACTCACTAAATGTTAAGATCCTCACCTCCAAAACATACATGTTATTTCTTTTGTTTATATTTTTTTCTTATGATATACATTTTGAGATTTTTTGTAGTATTTAAATTTTTTCAATGTCAAAACTAAAACCCATAAATTTTTTCAGTTTAAAGTAAAAACTATTAGCCTCTAATAAAGGAGATTTTTTGTAGTATTAATTTTTTTTAATATAAAAACTAAAATCCATAAGAATTTTTAGTTAAAAGTAATAACTATTAGCCTATAAGAAAGGGCTTCATGGAAAAACCATATTTCCATAATATACCTTGATGGATTGTGCCATGTCAATAGTGAGTGTGAGATGGTGGGTCTATAAGGCATTGAAAGTATTAGACTTTGTCAAAGGTGACATTATGATAAAAGTCCTTGGGTTGAGGTTCTAACATCTTGCATTGTAGTATTCACATTGCTCAAGGTATTTAAGCTAGCATTATGAGGTTGAGGTGTTAGTAACATCTTTATTTTTTATTTTCTTGATTTAAAATTGCTTAAAGTGCTTGTATGTTTTACAGGTGTTTGTAAATAATTATTTTAAAATTAGATAAGGTTTAAAAAGGTCTTTTGAAAACATAGTTTATGTTAATGAAGCATAAATCTCACGGAACACTTTCTTATAATCAATATGCTAATGAATACCTCTTTGTTGGACATTTTGAGTAGATGAAGTTGTCATTGATGTCAAGGATGAATTGTCATTGATGTCAAAAGGTCAAAAGGAGTAATGCAAAAGGTTGGTGGCAAAAGAGCTTCATAATGTTTATTTTTAAATATTATGTGAAGCACAAAATAAAAGGTTTTTATTAAAACCATGGTTGGGCAAAATAAAAGGTTTTTATTAAAACCATGGTTGGGCAAATCAAAAAGGTTTTCTAAAACCTAAGGAGGCTTTTATTTTAAAAGCCCAAAGGAGATTTAAATATTTAATTTATAATATTTAAATTCCTTTGAATTTAAATAATTATAAATAAATATATTTCGAAGGTAAAGTTGGTAGCGCCGACGACAGCATTGTTTCCCCGACGTATTTTCCTCTTCGTCGATGTGTGTGACAAGGGAAGGCATATGGTATAAATACCATAGCCATTCCTAAGGTTTGGCATCGATTTTATTGCATCCACCTTAAGCGAAAAGAAGCTCATGCAAATTTTGAAACGTGTGCCTCTCGAATAGCGTAGTGTGTGGTTCCGTCGACGTCGAAGGAAGAGCCAAGGGCTCTTAAGGGTTTGAAGGAGTCAAAGCACACGTTGTGCTTTGAGGCTCCAAGTGGAGCACGTGGCTCACATGGCGTGGAAGTCATGACCAAGGCATTGTGGGAGTATTGTGCCAAGTTTCGAGCCCCATGGATTGTGAAAAGTGGTAATATATTTTTGGAAATTATTTTAATTTGTTTTGCTAAGGTTTAGGAGGGATAAGGTGGAAGTTAAGTTGTGAAATTAACCTAAGTGTTGAGGAAATATTTTTTTGATATATGAAGGGTTATTTTTGCTAAAGTAAAAGCTAGGGTAATTTTGTTTTACCTTAGAAAAGTGAGAGATTGACTTATTGCATTATTTTATAAAGTGATTTATTTAATTAATGCAATATTAAGTAGGGAGTCATAAGTAGAGTTTGGATTATTTTTGAGATATCTTTCTGAAAAGGGTTATGATGAAACTGAATTGTTAAGATGTTCTTTTGATGAGTTAGAGTTTTGGAAGAAGTGTTTTGATTAAATATTTGTGGTGTTGGATATTATTTTAAGATGGAGTAATAAGGTGTAATTGAATTTTGATTATTTTTGTAATTGAGAATTATTTTGTGAAGAGTGTTAGTGTGATATTTTGATCATCTAACCATTGAAAATTGGAAAAGAGAAAATTGTGATTGAGACAGGTTTTCTAAGGTCACTTCTACATCAAATAAAAGGTATGGGCATATTCTTCTTTGGTTGAAGTGATTGATTGAGGTTTTTTAAAACAAGATTGGAGTGAAAAGGACTTTGTTAAGTTTTCCTTGTTGAGTGTGTTTTGAATTAATGCTTCAAGGTTTTTGGAATAGAGGTTTAAGATATAAGTATCATTGTTTTATAAGCATTGTTGTTGAAGTGATTGGTTGAGTGAAGAACTTGAACTAGGGTTTGCAAAGATCATGAGTATCATTGTTATGTGAGATTGGTTGATAAGCATTGTTGGAAATATTTGAGTGAATGTTCATAAGTTTGGACTAGGGTTTGTGAGCAAGGATTATTTCATTGAGTGATTGGTTGAGTAGAGTTGGTTGAGCCTAGTCAAGTGGATGTGTTGAAGTGATAGTTCAAGTTCTATGAAACAAATTGTTCTATATTCTGAATTGATTTGAGAAAGAGGTTGAGTGTTGATGAATGTGAAACATATTGAGTCTCTAAAAATTCTCTATATGTTTCTATGATAAAAGAGAGATTGAAAGTGATTGAGAGTTTGTGAGTGTGAAGCATATTGAGTCTCTAACAATTCTCTATATGTTTCTATGGTAAAAGAGAAATTGAAAGTAATTGAGCATTGTGGTGAATGTGAAGCATATTGAGTCTCTAACAATTCTCTATATGTTTCTATGAGATTGGACAAGTTCTAGTGAGGACTTGTTGAGAAAATTTGAGGTAAGTCTTTGAGAAGACTTGTGGATAGATTTGTGTGAGATTTTGTGGAAGCTTACAATATAGTTTGAGGACAGAGATTATTGAGCAGATTGGACAAGTTCTAGTGAGGACTTGTTGAGAGATTGGACAAGTTCAAAACTTTAGTATTGAGCTTTTATGGAAGCTTACAAGGTATATTTGAGATAAGTCTTTGAGAAGACTTAAGAGTAGAGTTGATTGATTGATTTGTTCAAACCTTGAGTTAAGGTTTGGGGTAGATCTAGTAGAGTTGATTTATGATTAGATCAAGCTTTGTGTTAAGGCTTGAGGATAAATATTGAGGATAGATTTGTGCTAGACCGAAGGACTATGTTTAGTGTAGATCAGAGGATAGATATTGAGGATAGATTTGTGCTAGACCAAAGGACTATGTTTAGTATAAATTTGAGGATAGATTTTGGTGTATATTTGAGGATAGGTTTGTGCTAGACTAGAGACAGAGATTGAGTATATTTGTGCTAGACCAAAGGACTATGTTTAGTGCAGATTTGAGATAGAGCTGAGAGTAAGCTTTGGAGGTGACAGAGTATAGAGGATGATAGTCTCCAGTGGATAGAGATCCATTAGCTAGGGTAGTGAGGATAGGTCTTCTAAGTGAGGATAGGAGTCTTCAGTGGATAGATATCCATTAGCCAATGTAGTGGAGGTAATAGTTCTTCTAGAAGATCACTAGCTAGAGCAGAGGAGAAAGGAGTTCTCCTATAGATAGAGATCCATAAACTTGATTAGGGGATTGGTGTCTCCTTTGGATAGAGGTCCATAAACATTGTAATAGGGAAAGGATTCCCAAGATATTTATTGAGAAAATATTAGTGAAATATTTTCTCCATGGAGTAGCCCACATTGGGTGAACCACGTTAAATTGGTGTCTCTATTGTGTGTGATGATTTGTGCATTGCTTTGGTTATTACTATTGATATTGCCATTGATTATATTGGATAATACTATTTGGGAAAGAAAAGTAAAAAGTGGTCTTATACTGTTCACCCCCCTCTCAGTATAAGCTTGTGTTCTTCAATTGGTATCAGAGTTGGTTCCTTCGAAAAAGGTTTAACAACTTGAAGGAAGATCTTACAAGAACACAAATGGCAAAGAAAGGCAAAAGTAGAACCATGAGACACAAGAAGAAAAGAACACACATGGTCATGAAAGAAAAGGAAGATGAATTTAATATTGTTGTTTTGGGAGGAATAATGGAAATAGATTCAAGAGATGAATCAAGCAGTGGAGAAAAGGTCAGATTGATAAAGTTTTGTACCAGATGTAGGAAGATAGGTCACCTTGCAACTTATTGTTCACAAGAAGGTGAAGAATGTTTTGTTTGTGGTCAACTCGATCATGATGCAGGTTATTGCAATGGGTTTAGTAGTGGTGAAGATGAAGATGATACTTTCAGAATTGAAGTCCTAGAGGATGGTTCAGAAAAGGATAACAGGGATAATCAAAATAGGTATGAAGAAGAAACTCTACTTTGGACAATAGAAGAAATTGAAGACCAAAGAAAAGAGAAAAATTTAGAAAGAGAAAAGGAGGAAGTCACTCTTAAGGAACTTGTTGAGTTGAAAAGGGAGAACTTAGAATTAAAGGCTCAAATACAAGAGGATGAGAAATGTAAGACAAAGCTTCTACAAGATCTCTCTGACTTGAAAGATAAGGTTGAAAAGGCAAGGAGAGTTGAAAAAGGTATGGTTGAACAATCAAAGGTAAAAGAGCTAGAATGTGAAAGACTTATTGTTGATCTCAAAGAATTAAAAAGGGAGAACTCAGGATTAAGGGTTCAAGCTCAAGAAGATGAGAAAGCAAAAGCAAAGTTTCTACAGGAACTCACTAACTTCAAAATTAAGGTTGAAGAGGCAAGAAAAATTGAAGAAGGTATGGCTAAAAAATTAAAGATAAAAGATCTAGAGTGTGAAAGATTAGAACATGAGATAGTTTCACTAAGGATGGAAGTAAAAGACTCTAAGGACAAGCTACACAAGTTTGAGAAAAATTCAAAGACTTTGGACAGGATTATCAATGCACAAAGATCATCAGTCACCAAAATAAGACTTAGTTTTGAAGAAGAACAAGGAAAACAGGAAGAAGAAAAAGGAGAGTCAAGCTCAAGTACCAAAGAAGAAGAAGCTTCAAAAGAAGAGAGTGAAAGAGAGAGTGAGACTTCTAAGGATAAGTTGGACAATAGAAAGTTCAACAAGGAAAGGAACAATGCACAAAAGAGGAACAGATGGAACAGGAAACAAGACAGGGAAGAAGAGACTAAGAGACCAATGGGGTCAAGGCAAGGTTTCTTCAATGGATGATGCTTCTCATGTCACAGGTTTGGGCACAAGGCTTCACAATGTAGGACACATGAAAGATAGGAATATGGGAACTTCAGAAACAGGTAACCTTTTCATGGGTATTGCTACTCATGTAATCAGTTTGGTCACAAGGCAATGAATTGCAGGGTCCATGATAGGAATAGATATGGCTTCACCAGAAGAAATCCCAAGATATTTGCACCTCCAAGGAATAACAATATTAAGTGTTATAAGTGCAATAATTATGGACATACAACAAAGTGGTGTAGAGCAGATATTCCAGAACCAAGCATGAACAAGAACAGGAATATGGACATGAACAAGAATAGTCAAAGAAATCAGAAGGATCAGATGAGAAAGAAAGTGGACAAAGGTAAAGATCAGTGCTTTATGGGAGTAGAAATACTCCCACCCCATAATTAACCACCTCAAGAGGAGGTGGGGGAGGGGCTAAGCTAAGAGACTCATTCTTAGCCCCGAGCCCCAAAGGTGACCCTTTGCCATTGATGTCAAAGGGGGAGAGATTTAAGTAAGGGGGAGAGATTTGATTTAAGAAGAGAGCATTGAGTCAGGGGAGCAATTTCCCAGGGGGAGCAGGACAGAAATAGGTTAAGAAAATTTGAAAAGATAATTGGGTTGCCATCAATGACAAAGGGGGAGATTGTTGGACATTTTGAGTAGATGAAGTTGTCATTGATGTCAAGGATGAATTGTCATTGATGTCAAAAGGTCAAAAGGAGTAATGCAAAAGGTTGGTGGCAAAAGAGCTTCATAATGTTTATTTTTAAATATTATGTGAAGCACAAAATAAAAGGTTTTTATTAAAACCATGGTTGGGCAAAATAAAAGGTTTTTATTAAAACCATGGTTGGGAAAATCAAAAAGGTTTTCTAAAACCTAAGGAGGCTTTTATTTTAAAAAGCCCAAAGGAGATTTAAATATTTAATTTATAATATTTAAATTCCTTTGAATTTAAATAATTATAAATAAATATATTTCGAAGGTAAAGTTGGTAGCGCCGACGACAACATTGTTTCCCTGACGTATTTTCCTCTCTATCGACATGTGTGACAAGGGAAGGCATATGGTATAAATACCATAGCCATTCCTAAGGTTTGGCATCAATTTTATTGCATCCACCTTAAGCAAAAAGAAGCTCATGCAAATTTTGAAATGTGTGCCTCCCGAATAGCGCAGTGTGTGGTTCCACTAGCATCGAAGGAAGAGCCAAGGGCTCTTAAGGGTTTGAAGGAGTCAAAGCACACATTGTGCTTTGAGGCTCCAAGTGGAGCACGTGGCTCACATGGTGTGGAAGCCACGGCCAAGGCATTGTGGGAGTATTGTGCCAAGTTTCGAGCCCCGTGGATTGTGAAAAGTGGTAATATATTTTTGGAAATTATTTTAATTTGTTTTGCTAAGGTTTAGGAGGGATAAGGTGGAAGTTAAGTTGTGAAATTAACCTAAGTGTTGAGGAAATATTTTTTGATATATGAAGGGTTATTTTTGCTAAATTAAAAGCTAGGGTAATTTTGTTTTACCTTAGAAAAGTGAGAGATTGACTTATTGCATTATTTTATAAAGTGATTTATTTAATTAATGCAATATTAAGTAGGGAGTCATAAGTAGAGTTTGGATTATTTTTGAGATATCTTTCTGAAAAGGGTTATGATGAAACTGAATTGTTAAGATGTTCTTTTGATGAGTTAGAGTTTTGGAAGAAGTGTTTTGATTAAATATTTGTGGTGTTGGATATTATTTTAAGATGGAGAAATAAGGTGTATTTGAACTTTGATTATTTTTGTAATTGAGAATTATTTTGAGAAAGTGTTAGAGTGATATTTTGATCATCTAACCATTGAAATTGGCAAAAGAGGAAATTGTGATTGAGACAAGTTTTCTAAGGTCACTTCTACATCAAATAAAAGGTATGGGCATATTCTTCTTTAGTTGAAGTGATTGATTGAGGTTTTCTAAAAATAATATTGGAGTGAAAAGGACTTTGTTAAGTTTTCCTTGTTGAGTGTGTTTTGAATTAATGCTTTAAGGTTTTCTGGAATAGAGGTTAAGGAAAGTATCATTGTTTTATAAGCATTGTTGTTGAAGTGATTGGTTGAGTGAAGAACTTGAACTAGGGTTTGCAAAGATCATGAGTATCATTGTTATGTGAGATTGGTTGATAAGCATTATTGGAAATATTTGAGTGAATGTTCATAAGTTTGGACTAGGGTTTGTGAGCAAGGATTATTTCATTGAGTGATTGGTTGAGTAGAGTTGGTTGAGCCTAGTCAAGTGGATGTGTTGATGTGATAGTTCAAGTTCTATGAAACAAATTGTTCTATATTCTGAATTGATTTGAGAAAGAGGTTGAGTGTTGATGAATGTGAAACATATTGAGTCTCTAACAATTCTCTATATGTTTTTATGATAAAAGAGAGATTGAAAGTGATTGAGAGTTTGTGAGTGTGAAGCATATTGAGTCTCTAACAATTATCTATATGTTTCTATGGTAAAAAGAGAAATTGAAAGTAATTGAGCATTGTGGTGAATGTGAAGCATATTGAGTCTCTAACAATTCTCTATATGTTTCTATGAGATTGGACAAGTTCTAGTGAGGACTTATTGAGTAGATTTAATATTAAATATATTGGAAAGTTCTATAACTTTTGAGAATAGAAGTCTTTGAGAAGACTTGTGGATAGATTTGTGTGAGCTTTTGTGGAAGCTTACAATACAATTTGAGGATAGAGATTATTG
The DNA here is from genome assembly GCA_028583015.1 of Wollemia nobilis. NCBI lineage: Eukaryota > Viridiplantae > Streptophyta > Pinopsida > Araucariales > Araucariaceae > Wollemia > Wollemia nobilis. The sequence goes on from JAQPPZ010002592.1 coordinate 1,333,921, forward strand.
AGCAGATTTGGACAAGTTCTAGTGAGGACTTGTTGAGTAGATTTGGACAAGTTCTAGAGAGGACTTGTGGATAGATTAGTGTGAGATTTTATGGAAGCTTACAAGGCAGATTTGAGATAAGTATTTGAGAAGACTTGAGAGTAGAGTTGATTGATTGATTTGTTCAAACCTTGAGTTAAGGTTTGGGGTAGATCTAGAAGAGTTGATTTGTGATTAGATCAAGCTTTGTGTTAAGGCTTGAGGATAGATATTGAGGATAGATTTGTGCTAGATCGAAGGACTATGTTTAGTGCAGATCAGAGGATAGATATTGAGGATAAATTTGTGCTAGACCGAAGGATTGTGTTTAGTGCAGATTTGAGGATAGAGTTTGGTGTAGATTTGAGGATAGGTTTGTGCCAGACTAGAGATAGATATTGAGTAGATTTGTGCTAGATCGAAGGACTATGTTTAGTGTAGATTTGAGACAGAGCTGAGAGTAAGCTTTGGAGGTGACAGAGTATAGAGGATGACAGTCTCCAATGGATAGAGATCCATTAGCCAGGGTAGTGAGGATAGGTCTTGAGTGAGGACAAGAGTCTTCAGTGGATAGAGATCCATTAGCCAGTGTAGTGGAGGCAGTAGTTCTTCTAGAAGATCACCAGCCAGAGCAAAGGAGAAAGGAGTTCTCCTATGGATAGAGATCCACGAACTTGATTAGGGGATTGGTGTCTCCTTTGGATAGAGGTCCATAAACATTGTAATAGGGAAAGGATTCCCAAGATATTTATTGAGAAAATATTAGTGAAATATTTTCTCCGTGGAGTAGCCCACATTGGGTGAACCATGTTAAATTGGTGTCTCTATTGTGTGTGATGATTTGTGCATTGCTTTGGTTATTGCTATTGATATTGCCATTGATTATATTGGATAATACTATTTGGGAAAGAAAAGTAAAAAGTGGTCTTATATTGTTCACCCCCCCTCTCAGTATAAGCTTGTGTTCTTCACTCTTTTCATAATATACATCAACGGGTTGTACCACATTAATGGTAATCATGAGATATGATGAGCTCTTGAGGAATTGTACTAAAAACTTTGCCAATTTAAAAGTGAGCATTGAGGTGAAAGTAGTAAGGTTTATATGTTAACATATTTTTTTCTTTGGTATTAATATTACTTAAAGTACATGATGGCCATATTTCCATGGTATTTCAATAAAGCAAATAGTGGTGTTTGACAATTATGTATATCTTATTTGACAAAATTTGAAGTTGGGTCTTTGCATTTCAAAATCATATTTATAATCATTTGATCTCATACCATTTGATAAAAGTTAAGATTCACCCTTTGAATAGAACTTTGCTCTGTGATATACAACTACTTGTTACCCATTACATGTCCTAAACATTACTCTATATATATATATATATATATATATATATATATATAAAGAGAAAGAGAGGTCCTAATAGTGGATCATGGATTTTTAAGCCTTATTACTACCACAAATATCACAAGATCAAATATAATATAGCCACAATACAATAAGATCAAATATAATGATATGAGTAGAATAATATGAGCAAATTAATATGTAGATCAAGGCTTATAATAACTTCAATAACATTTAATAATAAACAACAATATGAATGTAATAGCTTGAATAATACATGTACAAAGCATGTAATACAACTTGTAGATTAAAGATACAACGCCAAACAAAAGATAAAGAAATCACGATAAAAAGTAATGCAAAACACAGTTGCACAAAACAAACAATTTTTATTAATCAATGGAGTTTAAAAACTCCTTTTGAGTACAACAGGGCCTGTAACCCTTTTCGTGATACACAAATTACAGTTTGTGCTAGGGTTCTCCGAAACCCTAGCTGGCACAAAGTGGTGGCATTTCCGAAGACGTATCCTTAATCCCAACAAAGTGAGTGGGCTTTGTTGTATCCTTTGGCTCGGACCACTCCAGCTTAAACAGCTGCTATCAACACACCAGATCTGCCATTAAAATCCTGCACACATTAACACTATCAAGGAGTTAGAAATTAATAAGAGGGCTCCACTGTGTGAGCCCTCGTAAACAATTTAAAACCCTAGAAAAATAGAATGCAGGAGTTCAACAACAGATTAATAAAAGAAAAGAAGTTACTTGCTTTAAACCGATTTATACCTGTTCTCTCGTTAACGCGGCTAGACCAAGCGGCACCCGGAAGTAATGTGGTCGTCAAATCGGCTACGGAAGGCGCCCGGTGCACTCGCCGAACGCCCGCGTGCTTCTGGATCAAGGTTTCAGACGTCGGTCTGAGTCTGTGGCTACGGGTAAACGCCCGTGGGCACTTGCGACAAGAATGGGGGATTCTGCGAGTGCTGCAGAAGAGATGGCGACGAAGTTGGCGACGGATGCGGCGATGGATGCGACGAAAAGGGGCGGCGATGGATAGCTGAAGAGATAGATGAAATAGAAGAGATAGGTCCAAAAGATAGCAAAGATAGCAAAGATAGGAGAAGAAGATAGGGTTTGAGCCATCAAAGTGACTCAATTTATAATCTACTCTTAGGGCACACTTTAGGGTTTTAACGACACTTTGAACGTGTGGCTAAGATTAAAGTGGATCCAAGGGTAGAGAATAAATCTAGGTTGTGAAACGGATTAAGAAGGATGGACGGATGAGATTAAATGAAAGATGGACGGCTTAGATTAAATCACTTAAACTATATTTATATATATATATTAAAATATATTAAAATATTAAAATATATATATAAATATTAATTTAAATAAATTTGGGGATGAAAAATGGCAGGAAAGGTGAAATTGGGCCAAATAATGGCGGGAAAGTGTGGATTTGGGCCAAATAATGGCGGGAAGGATGGATGATTGACATGTGGCTGACAGGAAGGTATAGATGACTTACAAGTGGTTGGATTTTGGTGTCTACAGATGTCTCTTTTGAGCCGCTTTGTGTGAAGACACAATGCAAAGACAAAAACTTAAGACACCCGAAAAGTCGGATCGGACGCAACTCTCTCTCAAGATTAAAGCACAACTTTGAAGACCAAAGAATAAAAGAATATTTAAAATTTTTCAGCTTACCCCCTCAATTGGCGAGCGAGAATGGTTCTCACAAGCCAATTGGAAGAAATTCGGAAGAAAATGAACCGTTTTTGCCCCAACGGTGAAAAAAAGGGGTTGGTGTATGAACCATCTGTTTATGTCCCAACAGAAAAGGGGTTGGTGTACAAACCGTAAAAGAATATGAGTGATGTGAAAGATGGACCGTTTTCTGCCCCAACGGTTATAAAGGGATTTTTGCCAAACTGTAAATTCCATGATCATGTAAGATAAATTCCACGATAGGAAAGTTAGAAATTGATAACGGATGCCCCAACTCCTATGTGTGAATCCATACCGTTGATGAAATTGCCTTGTTGGCGCCATTGATATGCAGAGATGAAAGATGCATGAAAGAGTCCAAAACTCACAGATGCTCCTAGTGACTGTATGGATAATTCCTCGGGTCGGAACCAATCAACCTAGGTAGCCTCAATCTCTAGCAAGACTCAAAATAATGATGATATTAAAGATTGTCCATGTTTAAGGCCCCATGAACTAGGCCATCAATGACAACTCGTTGAGCAAATTAATCTTGGTATGAGGTCACTTGAAAAGTAGAATACCCAAAATTGATTTCCAATTTTCAAACAAATGAAATAATTGATGATGATAAATGGTAAGTGTCCTTATGGTGGTTTAATCCTCTTACCGAATTGCATGGATTCAAATCGCCGCAATCGCCAAGGTGATAGAATATACCACTAGATACGAGGTTTACTTTAATTTGATTTGGCAAAAATATGCATGATGAAAGAAGAATGAATGAAATTGACGATAGATCGGAAGAATTGATGAATGTGGTTAATTTTGTGAAGGTTTTGAATGTTTTTAACCCAATTTGTAAAACAATGATGAATGATGCGCTTTTTGAGCGAAATGACAAAATTTGTGTCCAAAACTCGTTGTAACCTTCACAAAATGTTTTATTATGATAAGAAGAATGGATGAATGCAATTTGATGAAATTTGGAGGAGGTAAGCTTCAATTTTGCAAGTTTTGTTCCTTTATTCAATACTGACACCAAACGCCGGTGTGCATTTGGGGGTGGCAGAGACGCCCGTCGGTGTTTAGGCGCTCTGCAAACGCAGCACTGCGTCTGAATGCGCCATGAAATGCCCCACTACGTTTCAGGGTGCCAAAACCAGCTATTTAAACAATTTCAGCGAGAATTTCGCTCATTTGTGCGTTCGAGCTTGAGAGAAGTGCGTCTGAGGGAGTGGGAGTGAAAGGTTGTGTGAAGTGGGGAGCTATGGCGGAGGTGGGAGCGGACGCGCCAGTGCAGCCAGCTGAGGTATTTGTTTATTTAAGCAAGTACTTATTATGTGTTTTTTTTTTTTTTTTTTTGGAAAAATTTGTAACAAATTTTTGTTTTGTTGTTTTGCAGCTTAGGGTGTTAGAGGCACGACACCGATTCTCCCCTATCATTCCGGGGATGAGGAGGTCATTGTCCCAGGCAGACTGGGAGATATTGGAGGCAGTGGGGCTAGCGGAGGCAGCCCGATTGGAGGTAGTTCGGGCGGATGAGGGGTACCTCTCGGCTTTGGCCGAGAGGTGGGATCCAGATCGGGGGACGTTCCAGCCTCCCGACCGGAGAGATGACGGTGACGCTTGAGGATGTATACCGCATCCTCAAGGTGCCCGTGGAGGGGGCATGGGTGGAGGTTGGACGAGATAGGGCCACGGAGATGGCCAAGTTGTTTGGGGATGACCGGAGAGAGATCCGGACGGAGAGCGGGGGATCCCATACTTGGCCATGTATACGGCCAAGGAGTTGGTAGCGGTGGAGGCTCGATGATGTTCGTGTTGACCAACATTGTGGCCCCGAACAAGATCGGGTGCAGGTTCCCATGGAACCTGATGGGTGTAGTGAGCGAGATGCTCACTAATAGGGTAGTGTATGCCTGGGCGCCCGCTTTATTGGCGCAGGTGTACCGGGAGTTGTATGAGGTTCGGAGACGGGGCCGGAAGGGCCTAGGTTGTAGTGTGGTTCTCCAATGGTCGGGCCGGGAGCACTTCGGAGTGGCCCGACCGGAGGGGTTGCCATGGGCTCACTGGGACGTGAGCCAGGCTTATGGTAGGAGATGGCCAGTGGCAGAGGAGAGACAGCCGAGCCGCCCCGTGAGATCGGGGCAATGGTATAGGAGACTATGGGCAGACTTGACAGATGCCCAAGTCATTTGGAGGCCCTGGTGGGAGGCGAGGTGGATCGGGGATGGAGAGCACCTGAGACGGGTGCGACAGGCCAGATGGGTAGTGGGGCGGAGCCATAGCGAGGCGGAGTACATACAGATGTCTCGAGTACTCCGCCAGGTCGGATTGAGGCAGGATGTCCCCGGTGAGCCAGTGCGCTACCGGAGGCACAGATCAGAGGGTGATTTGCCGTGTGCCGAGCCGTGGAGGGAGGCGACAGAGGACGATGAGGACATGGAGATCCCCGACGTGGACGACGTCGGGGTGACAGCTGAGTATGCAGCATGGATGGCCGCAGAGCCGAGGTGGGAGCCACCATTGGTGGCCGGTGGAGCCGGAGAGCCCGAGGCCGGGGTTGGAGAGGGCGAGGGAACCGCGGAGGTTCCCAAGCGCAGGGAGGGTCCCCGCCTTCGATCTGACAGTCGAAGGCGAAAGGGGAAGATGGCACGGTAGGCTCCGGAGAGCGAAGATGACAGGGAGGATGACGGAGAGGGCCTAGGAGAGGCCACAGGAGAGGCTAGGGAGGTACCCCCTAGCGGGCACGAGGACGAGCTGGCACAGCTGCAGCAGTAGATAGCAGAGCGCGATGCTATGCTAGCTGCCCGAGACGAGAGGATAGCTCGACTGGAGCAACAGGCGGCAGAGCGGGATGCCCTGTTAGCTGCTCAAGAGGAGAGGATGGCCCAGATGCAGGCGGACTTGGATGGAGCGACCAGGGTGCCCCAGGATGACAGGGTGACGAGACTCCAGGCAGAGCTAGCGGAGCGGGAGCGACGACACGGGATAGACATAGCTAGGCTTAGGTCTAGGACTCGTTACATTGAGGCTCTGGAGGACACATTGTTTAGGCATCACATTGTGTTGCCTGATCCTCCATCCTCTTCTCGTCTCTAGGCGTAGTGAGTCTAGGCACACCACTAGGTCTAGGGCTCCTACTAGGTCTCAGGGGTCCTCTTTTGATGGTTAGCTTAGTGCTTAGATGCACTCTTTATGAGCCTTGGTGCTCTATTGTATATTGTAGCCTTTTGGCATTCCTCGTACAGTTTGTCCTTTATACATATATATATATACATGGCTTTTATTTATTTGGTGTTTTACTCTCTTTTGTGTGAATGCCTATGTTTTTGTGATGCATGTTTTTATATGTTTTAATGTTTTTGATGCATATGTGATGGAATGGAATGCAAACTTATAGATGATTAATGCGAGACTAAGTATATAACATACAAAAATGGATGAGAAAAAAATGAAAATGGAGAAAAATGCGAGACTAAGTATATAACATATGCACTAAGAAGCACTCATATTTTTAGATAGTTAGATTTAGCCAACTCTTATCATAATTGTTTAATCAGGGGCACCGAACTTGGTGGCTTGTGAATGGATGACGTATGGAATGACATGAATATGGAAGAAGATATGGAGGAGGATATGGAAGACTGTTTTACAAAGACTCAAACATGCTAGTGGTATCAAACAAACTTACTAATACCGCCTAATTCAACTAGGACCAAATGTGTGTGCATGCGAGTTCATTAACCAAATCAGAAGCATGGTAGTGACTCTAGGCAATCAAAAACTCGTGTGTGTGCAAGTGTGTTCATTAACCTTATCTTGCATAAATTAGGTAACCCTGTTATGGAGAAGACCCCGAAGCTAGTTTGTCCGTATGAGCATTCAGAAGGTATCTTTTTGAGGAGAGACATGTCGCCACGCAATGAGTATACTCCACTGCCACCAAGCGCCTATAGCCCCGATGAAGGTTAACTCCATAGTCCATGTTGTTTTTGACCTTTGTAAGCCTTGGGGATGACTACCTATCCGTCTGATTGGACAAGTAGTACGATCCTTACAACTTATTTGGGATCAGTGGTGTGTGAAAAATGTTCATTTCCTTAGAGCTTTGGGGAATCGGATTCTCAACCGAAGTATGATGAGAATTTTACCCTATCCTTACTACTCGGTTTATATTTATATTTTGTGATTGCTTGTGATAGTGGTAAGAACCACTGTTTTATGGACTATGTTTGCATGATAGGACAAACGAGGATTACCCTTTTCACTTCAAGGCACAACCCAAGGATGGTGTTATCTCTCTTTGACACAAGATGTTTTTAAGATGTGAAAATGTGATAGGTTCAAGACCGCTTTTGAAATCATTTCCCAATACTCAAGATTTTATTTAGTGTAATTTGTGATATGGCCCTAGAGAACTTTGACATGCATTTCAAAGTTTGCTTAAAACACTAGGAATGGCCGAGTGACTCGAAAACATTTTGGCAATGTAAATATGTGCAAATGGAAAATGGGTGTACGAATGACAATTCGGTTTGATGGATTTTATGAAGGTGCCCCCGATTAAGGCAACATGACTTTTGCTTGACCAAATTTTATATCCAAAAGATAGAATGGTCTCTAACATGATATGCAACTATGGCTGAAAATGAAATGTTATGGTTTTCAATGAGATGTATGCACATGAAATGCAATGTTTTTGAATGAGATGTATGCAACTAACAATGAAATGCAAATTCTTTTTATTTTATTTGTTTTTTTTTTTTTTTTGTTGTACAAGCCATGTATATATGTACATATAAAATTCAAACTATGCGTAGAATGCCCTCAAGTGTATAACATTAAGTGGTTCGGGTTCTTCCTCTCCCTCTAAACTCGGCAAGTCTATAAGTTCCATTACCCACTCTTTCAGTGGCCATATATGGACCTAACCAATTAGCCGCGAATTTATCTCGAAGATGCGGCAATGCATTGGTGTTTTGTTGATTCTCTTTAAGGACAAGATCCCCTACTTGAAATTCTCTTAGATGAACTTTGGCATTGTAAGCACGTTTCAATCGGTCTTGATAAACTCGCAAATGCTCTAAAGCATTGATTCGTTTTTCATCTATGAGTGTGAGTTGATCAAGACGTGCTTGTCTAGCAGGATCATCATCGATAAATTCCTGCAAAGAAATTCGCAAGGAAGGGATCTCGACGAGGCGGAGCTAAGACCGGGAGATGCTAAGTATCGCTTGATGTCATCAAAGGCTTTCTCGACACTCATCTCGTCCATGAAAATTGTACCCCTTTTGTAGTAGGTGGCAAAATGGCCTACATTTATCGGAAAGTTGTGCAATAAAGTCGACGATTGAATTAATCTTTCCTTGTAAACTATGCAACTCCTTCAAATTAGTTGGGGGACACATTTCCATAATGGCTTTGACCTTGTTTGGGTCCACCTCAATACCTCGTTTAGAGATAATAAAACCTAGGAGTTTGCCTGAGGTAACACCAAAGACACATTTCTTAGGCTTATCCGGATCATATGGATTATGGAGCGGGGTGAATAAGTCTTCGAAATTCATTGTCGACTTATGGAAGAAAGGATGGGCGGAATGGAAGGGAAAACCGGTGAAGACCTCGAAGACCTGAGATGCAAAACAACATAGTTTTTCAGTTTTTTTTTTTTTTTTGTAGTGGTGAAAACCACTATTTTAGTATATACATATAATACAAGTTTGGATTATGGCTTATGGATGTGGCGGAGGGGGTGGTTCACCTCGTTCTTGTGGAAGAAGCAAGCGAAAGATGGCCTCTTGGAGAGGGAACAATTGGAGATAAAACTCGCCTTGTTCAATGAGGGGAACAATGGGCGTCGACTCTTCTTCGGATTCATCACCATTTGACATGACGTCAAATTCTTCATAGACTTCATCTTCGGATTCGTCGAGGTGGAGGATTTCTTCTTCTGAATTAAGATTAATGCTTTGAAAAGCTTGCTCAAAAGAAGAAAGGGATGGAAGTGGTTGGTAGCCCGCACCAAAACGCTCGTGGGTCTCTCGATATGGCATATCGATGCGTTCGGTTACCCCTTGCTCGTATCGACCTAGGCCAAATTGCCGCCAATTATGTCTGTGGAAATAGCGAGAGGGAAAACCCTCCATCCTTTCGATATTGGCAGTGACTGGATGCTTAGGTTCTAGTATGGTGGTAGGACTAGAAGATGACTCTATTCCCCCATATACAAAATTAATGGAATTTGGCATAGAACCCATGTTATAAACCGATCCAATGGATAAATGTTGGTCATGTGGACGACCAAAATCTTTAACTGCTTGCACATTGAACGGTGTGATGTGGACATCTTGAATGGCATACTCACCAATACCTGCATCAGCGAGATGGACCTTGACTTGGGAGGGAGATAGACTAGATGATGGAATAGAAGAATGTGGGATAGAAGAATTGGAAGGATTTGGTTGGGTTGATGCTTCACTAACTTGTGAAACATCACCTGGTGATGGTTGGGAAGATGGAGGAATAATAGGTGATGTTGAAGAAGGTGTAGAAGAAGGGGGTAATGACGTGGAAAGAGATGATTGGTCATGGCCACATGTGCATGTGGTCACTGATGAAGAAGAAGGAAGATTAGGAGATGAAGAAAGTGGTGAATGAGATGGAATAGCGGAAGAGGAAGATGGTTGCGATATGATGGGTAGCTCCTCGAGAATGGGAGCTTTAGAAGAAGATGGTATAGAAGAAGTAGATGGGGTCAAGAAAAGATGAGTGGATGGCAACACAATCTCATAAGGATTTGAGACATAGTTGCAATGTTTGAAGGGTTCAATGTCAGCAGGTACACAATGAACCCGTCCCTCATATACATACTTCAGACATTGATGCAGGATAGAAGGGACACATCTCATCTCCCTAAGCCAAGGCCGTCCAAGCAATACATTGTATGCCATGGACCCTTCCAAGATGTGAAACAAGGTATGCAAAGTTCGGGCCCCTACCTCAATGGGCAAGATAACCGTGCCAACCGTGGAAGATAAAGCATCATTGAATGCTTTAAGAGTAAAAGTCGACTTTGTGATAAGGGATGGCGACAGCTTTAGATGACTCAACGCCGATGTTGTAATGATATTGATTGAGGAACCGGTGTCAATTAAGACTCTCTTGAATGGCTTGTGATCGATCTTGGCCATGATATGCAGTGGAGGATCTATACTTTCGTTGACATAGGTTTGATTTCAAAATCATAGAAAGTGATGGAGGGCTCCATGCATGTTTGAATACTCCCCACAAAGTTGTTGAAGGCATTAGTATCTTGAGTTTGAAGCTCGATTGACTTTAATATTTCCATTAATGCCTCTCTATGCGGGGGAGATTGTTGAATGAGGTCATAGATCGATAACTTGGCGTAAGCCATTTTTAAACCGGTAGTTAACCGGCTACTCAATGACATGATGGGTCGTTGGCGTTGAGTAGAATGATTTAGCGGTTGTTGAGAAGTACTAGCACGTCGTTGGGTCACCGTTACCCGAGGTGGACCGGGGTTTGTACAGGTGGCCGTGGTTCAGCCTCGATTTGGTTGGTTCGCCCTTTGACCCCGGGTTACTACGTTAATAGTACCCACAAAACCTTGGTATTGTTGTACATGGTTGACTTGATTAGGAGGAGTTACCCGAGTTACTCCCCCTGAAGTTGTTGGAGCTTCCTCCCGATGTGGAAGGGGTGTTTGAAATATACCAAGATTTTGATTTTGTTGGGCTAAGGGGCTATCCAATTTAATGGCTCCAATCTCAATAAGATCTTGGATCACATGTTTGAAAGCCGTACAATTATTGATATCGTGCCCATTTTGCCTATGATAAGGACAAAATAGGTACTCTTTGTAATACTTCCCCTTTCTAGATGGTTCTAAAGGTTTAAACTCGGGTAAAGTTAACTCGATTTGTGCTATATAACTTGTTGAATATGACCGCATATGGTTCATCTAAAGGTGTGAACTGTCGCTTGGGACGATTGTTTTGCCAAGGTCGAGTTTCCATGGTTGGCCCAAGTATTGGGAGCTGGTTGAGGAGGGGCGGGTACCGCATGATAAGCAATTGGTTGCGGTTGACTTTGCATTACTTGTTGTTGTTGAGCCATTACGGGCTGGCTCGCCACCACTTGATTAACTTGGTTAACATTTGAGGCTGTACTAGCCTGTGCTTGTTTGTTTTGGCCATAATTATTATTTCGTTGTTGGCCCTTTTGTTGCCATTCTTTTCTATGGGGTTTTAAAACACCCTCTTGGACTTTAATGTCTTCTATGATACTTGCTTGGGCCAAAGCCTCTTCAAAAGTCCCGTATTGTTGTAATTGGAGTAACCAAGAGATAGGTTTTAGACAACTCGGGTGAACATTTTGGTTAACTCCTCCATTGGTAGGGAGAATGGCAATTTATTAATGATAGCCCTCCAACGGTTTCCAAAGTCATAAACAGCCTCATCGTCATGTTGCTTGAGCTTGTATAAGTCGGACAATGAGACTTTCCTTTGTACATTTAGGGAGAATCGTTCTAAAAATAGATTAATCAATTGCTCGTAAGCATAAATGCTATGGTGAGCTAAATGATTGTACCATTGTACAACATCTCCCCCTAATGTCTGGAGGAAAAGTTCGAGCATAAGAGCGTCATTATTTTGGATTCTAAAGCAGTCATGCATGAATGAGCTCACATGTTCATGAGGATCCTCAACTCCTCGAAATTTGTCAAACTTCGGTAATGTGAAATCAGTCGGATATGGCGGTGAAGGTACCGAAGGATGAATTGGTTGATTGATCAACGACCTTAGCATAGGTTTCTGACTAGATGAGCCTGGCATGTTGAGCATAAGGTTGTCAATCTATTGTTGCATAGCATGGAGTCGAGAATCTTCATGAAAATTTTGACTCGTTTGATGATTATGATGATGCAATGGAGTGGAAAAATGATGAGATGGGATGAAATTGCCTGGATTAGGCGGTGTGGAATGGACAAGTTGTTGGTATGGATGATACCGAAAAGAAGGTGATTGGGGTGAATGATGAACTGGACTAGGTTGGGAGAAAGGTGGGGTAGGAATGGACACCACCGAAGATTGGGGTACCTGTGTGGGGCCCGAGCTAAGAAAAGTCGGGTCGGGTAGAAATTGGTTGAGGTGTAGGATTTACTACGATAGGTGGTTGAGCATTTTGTTGCTGTTGTTGTTGAAGCAACTTGTCGAGGTACTCCCTAACCTTATTAATCTCTAACCCAAGGGAGGTGGGATGATTGGATGAAGGTGGAGGGCAGGCTGCCATGGTAGTCACAGAAGACTCGCATAGCAGGGGCAATGAAGGTGGCTGAAGTAGGCGGTACTCGGGAAGAAACAAGAGACTCGTGCCTCTGTAGGGTGAAACCATAAATGGTTTGGGAAGAAGAGGGTTGAAATTGGTCATGGCTAGAGGAGGTTCCACCAACCTCATAGAGAGAATTGGTGTACACCCGGTTAAATGGAGGAGAAAGTGGTCGGGAAGACACTACATTTGTCTCCAAAGGAGGACAATTGAGCATCCGGGAAGATGTTGGAGATGAAGCCGGCTGAGCAGATACAACATTAGCCTCAAAAAAAGGGTTAGTGTAGACCCGAGTGAAACCAAATAGGTATGGTTGATGCAATATCCTGCTGAAAAATAGAATCTTGCATAGGGGAATCTTGGATTGGCTCAAGGACATAACCAGTGCCATCTCTTAAGTGAGTTTGCACTTGGGCCATATCAATGTGGGTAATATGACAGGAATTGTCTTCCTCCATGGGCATGGCCATGTGATAGACTGTAGAAGGACGTGAAAGACCCGCAGCGAACCTCGCCTGAAATTCACTAGGATAAGTGGCCATGTTGGTGGTGGGGATGTTCTGTGAATTACCCATTTGATTATTTAGATTTAACATTTTAGATTGATTCCTTGTTAAGACCATAAAGCAATAAATCTAAACAAATTCAGAAAAGAAGAATGCAAAACTCGAATGATAAATTTACACTAAAGAAATTATCAAAAAATAGTCACAACCTAGGTTTCAACCAATGTGTCTTACCTTGCGGTTAATTAATTATTTTCTCGATCTTAATCAGTAGTAAATTTTAAGTGTCCGGTTTATGAGTTTTGCATGTGATCTAATCTTGAATTATTCACAAAAAAGGTAAAAACTATGGCTAGGAAAGGACAACGAGATTCTTACCCGGTGATGAAATCCAAGCAAGTTTGCTCTGGGGTGACCTATGGTGTCTAAGGCAGAAGTTTAATGGATGGAGATGAATTCCACCGTCACTAAACTTCAAGCAATACCTCGGTGATGAAATCCAGATATTACTATTTTAAATGCAATATGAAATGCAAGGAATTTTATTTTAAGTGTTTTAGTTGTCTAATGTATACATACAAAGCTATAAATCAAAAGTTCTAATGATCTAAGCAAGAGGCTACCGAAAACATGCCATTTCCTCTCGAAGAAGTGGAGTACACCGTTTAAAACCCCCCGCCTACCAATGATATCAGATATCAAAGGAGCAACCGGAAGGTTCGTCCACTTCTCTCGCCTCGGAATCACCCAATGGCAGGAGTACTATTGACATCCAATCAATAGTCCTACTTAGATAACTAAAACAAATAATTCGTAGCTATTCTAATATGCAGCTAGGTATGCAAAATTTTTTTTTTTTTTTATGCAAGCAACAACCAATAATGCAATGCAGAAAAATGTAACTAAAAATAACTATTCTTTTCCAGATTACTTAGTTTTTGTTCATTTTAAAGCAATGATCTGAAAAAGAAACAGAATACAGCAGAAAAACCAAAAACGTAAAAAGTACAGTTAAAAGAAAAACGCACTTACTCGAAAGCCTACGCTTTTCTGTAAAACTGTCTTCAAACGCCCACGGAGTCCTCGCACACCCCCTCGCGTTTCGGATTGGACTTCCGTACGCCGCTCATCTCGTTTTTCGCAAACTCCTCAAACCCTAGTTCGCTGGAACAAGAATTTCACGATTTCTAGAACCTGCAAAATAAAACAAAAACAGGAATAGATTAATAAAGCAAGTATTAAAAACATGAAACCCTAGGGGGTCCCACCGTGATCGCCATTTGTAGATTAAAAATACAACGCCAAACAAAAATAAAACCACAATAATGGAATACAGAAAAGTTGCACAAAACAAACAATTTTTATTAATCAGTGGAGTTTAAAAACTCCTTTTGAGTACAACAGGGTCTGTAACCCTTTTTGTGATACACAAATTATAGCTTGTGCTAGGGTTCTCCGAAACCCTAGCTGGCATAAAGTGGTGGCATTTTTGAAGACGTATCCTTAATCCCAACAAAGTGAGTGGGTTTTGTTGTATCCTTTGGCTCCGACCACTCCACTAAACAACCGCTATCAACACACCAGATCCGCCATTAAAATCCCGCACACATTAACACTATCAAGGAGTTAGAAATTAATAAGAGGGCTCCACCGTGTGAGCCCTCGTAAATAATTTAAAACCCTAGAAAAATAGAATGCAGGAGTTCAACAACAGATTAATAAAATAAAAGAAGTTACTTGCTTTAAACCGATTTATACCTGTTCTCTGTTAACACAGCTAGACCAAGCGGCATCTAGAAGTAATGTGGCTCACAAATCGGCCGAGAAGGCGCCCGGTGCACTCGCTGAACGCCCGCGTGCTTCGGATCAAGGTTTCAGACGCTGGTCTGAGTCTGTGGCAGGTAAACGCCCGTGGGCACTTGCGACAAGAATGGGGGATTCTGCAGAGTGCTGCAGAAGAGATGGCGACGAAGTTGGCGACGGATGCGACGATGGATGCGAAAAAGGAGCGGCGATGGATGTGAAGAGATAGATGAAATAGAAGAGATAGGTCCAAAAGATAGCAAAGATAGCAAAGATAGGAGAAGAAGATAGGGTTTGAGCCATCAAGGTGACTCTATTTATAATCTACTCTTAGGGCACACTTTAGGGTTTTAACGACACTTTGAACGTGTGGCTAAGATTAAAGTGGATCCAAGGGTAGAGAATAAATCTAGGTTGTGAAACGGATTAAGAAGGATGGACGGATGAGATTAAATGAAAGATGGACGGCTTAGATTAAATCACTTAAACTATATTTATTTATATATATATTAAAATATATTAAAATATTAAAATATATATATAAATATTAATTTAAATAAATTTGGGGATGAAAAATGGCGGGAAAGGTGAAATTGGGCCAAATAATGGCGGGAAAGTGTGGATTTGGGCCAAATAATGGCGGGAAGGATGAATGATTGACATGTGGCTGACAGGGAGGTATAGATGACTTGCAAGTGGCTGGATTTTGGTGTCTACACAACTTACAATATTAATTGCTCAAAAAGTATGCAATCTTTATTACTCCTCTTTCTCTTACAAATATAATAGTAATGATCATGATTGTTTGTTATGTTATGCTTATGAAGTATTGCCTCCATAATATAGCCATAGTAATATGACTCTTTGGATACTTGACTATTCCTTTCCATATGCCAAGTCTCATGACTCTTGGCTTCTTTACTTGACACTTGCATACTTGATGAACACTTGACTTTATAATGTATGCACACCTATACATGACTCTTACACTTCCATAACTTGCACACTCTAACTTAAGACACTTGTGCACATCCTTACATTACATATTTGCACTCTTATATATGAGACAATTGTGTACATAGACTCAACTTACACTTGCACATTAACTCAGATGACACTTGTGCATTTCCTGCACATTCACACTTACATAAAGGGAAATATTGCACTCTAATTATGACTCAACCCTAATATATTATTTATAAATATACCATGAAGGTACCATGGGGGTACATTAGCATGTATCAAATAATATAATATACTCCAACAACCCCTTGTATTACATTATTTGGTTATTGAAGACTTTAGTCTTCAATTATGGTCTTCGTCTTGATCTTCAATCTTCAAGTGATCCTAGGACTTGTGCTTGCTTTGTTCTCTTTTTGCTTTCTTTTGAATTTTCCTAATATTCTTCTTCAACTTTTTCATTTTTTTTCTTTATTGTCTTGGTCTTATCATGTTGCCTTCCTGTATCCTGATCAATTGTAAAGTTAGTACCTTCCAAACTCTTTGAGAGAAATACATCTTTATTGATTATCAATTTTGTTGAGAGATATTTGAATTCATTTTCTTCAGTAGTTTCTTCTAACTCTTGAATTTCATGAATTTCTTGAGCTAGATGTTATTTTTTATTTCCATCTCTATATTGTAATTGAGGTTGATGTTGTTGACAATACTAATATTGAGAAGGATATTGACATTGAAAATGTTGAGGCTAAAATTATTGTTGTCATTGTGGATTGTATTGAGATTAATATTGTAGTTGTTGTACTGACTTATTTGTTTGACCACCTTGATTCATATTCATTTGATTTCCTTGATATTGATTTTTTTTATTGTATCTATATAAATTTGTGCTAAGACTCTTTTTCTTGCATATTTGACAATATCTTATATTCCATTTGGATCTATATCTTGGAGTTGAAGCAAGATTACCTTGTAAATTATCTTTTGATACTAAGGCATTGTTAGTCACTTCATATTTGACTGAGGTTTCTACTTCATATTCTTGTAGAATATTGACTAACTCATCAAATGTAGTTTCTTTGCTTAAAAATTTCAAAGATGTGACTAGATATTTGTAACTTTCTGGAAGTGCTCTCAATATCACTTGAACAAGAAATTTGTCTTCTATTTTTTATCCTAGAGTTAATAGTTTTGCTTTTATATTTGCTACCTTTCGAAGAAATAGTTCAATACTTTCATCGCTATTAACTTTTAAGGAGTATAATTGAGATTGAAGTTTAAGGATAGTGGCTTTGTTTTTCCCTTAAAATATTTTACACAGATTATTTCAAGATGTTGTAGAAGTTTTTGCTTCACTTATATAAGATTGTATTTCATTAGTTATTCCAAAATTTATTACCATATGTGCTTTGGCTTCACCATATTCAAATATTTGAATTTCTCTAACATCTTCAATAGGTTTTGTTTTTGTTCCACTAACTATATCCCAAAGTTTTTCTACAACTAAAATTGATTTCACTTTGTTTTTCCATGAAGCAAAATTTGGTTCTTTTAGAACCTAAGATTTAGAAAGGAAAAACTTGTTAGACATTTGTAGTCATTCAATAAATCCTTTATTGTAAACAACCTTGTAACTCCAAAGTTTGGATAATTCAAATGTTT
Source organism: Wollemia nobilis (assembly GCA_028583015.1). Taxonomy (NCBI): domain Eukaryota; kingdom Viridiplantae; phylum Streptophyta; class Pinopsida; order Araucariales; family Araucariaceae; genus Wollemia; species Wollemia nobilis. The sequence continues at coordinate 1,351,296 of JAQPPZ010002592.1, forward strand.
TTAATTTAATACCTATGAAGTACTAAACCTTGTCTTCCTAATTTTAGAAACTAAAAATGAATTTTGCAAATTTATGTTTTCCTAATATTTGAATTTGAAATCCTTTTATCTCCCAAATACTTAAATTTGCAATAATTCAATAATTTCATTTTTCTCAAAAATATGAAATCAAATTAAATAAACTTCAAACTTGAAATAACAAATAGACTATTCAAAAAAATACTTATCTCTCCACTAAATAACTTAAAGAGACTTTTAAAAATTGAAACAAACTTAATTAACCCTACTTATCACTCCATTTTCCTAATAATCCAAATAATTCAAATGTCTTCTATTTTAACCTTATATCTCCTAATATAAACTTTAATATAAACTTTGGCTTATGAAAACCCTAATATTAAAAATACCTTTGAAACTTGCATTGACTCCTGTGCACATGATTCCCTTTGCTGCGTTTCACTCTCTAGAAAATTTGTGTGAAATCCTTCCTCCTAATAGGCAATATGCTATTGCAATGTGTAGCTATGCATGGTAACCGTTTCTCAAACTATTACACTTCTCATTGCACTATTTTAAATGATGTTCTAGTTCAATTGAAGCTAACTTTTGGATAATGTGTGCTATGAACATTACGTTCGCACCCAAAGTAACACTATGCACTTATTGCTTGGCGCATATGCTTTCCAACACTTCACTTCCTTCGTCTTCTTTGTCACTTTCATTTTCAAACGAAACAACTTCTTCCCTCAAACTACTATTCCATGATCTTTGGATATTCTCATTTCTTAGAACATTGTTGGACGTTGCTAGGTCGACGCTACTCTAGTGTATGTTATTGTTTCAAACAGTTAAAGACGTAGCTTTACTAAGAATGTTGCTAACCAGAATGTGAGCTGAATAGATACATATCTTTGCTCGTGAGCTAGATGGCTCCCTTTCTACCTTGTTCTCTTCTTGTGTGGTTCATATGACTTTGGCCTAGAATTAGCCATATGGATCTCGTCCTATTGCTTTGGTATGATCCAGATGGCTCTCCTCCTTTCTGTTATGGTAAGATCCAAATGAATGGCTTTCTGATTTTTAGTATGAGCCAAACAAATGACTCTGTTAGGATATTTTATTACATTATTATTAGATCATGCACTATCAGCTAAAAGGTTATTAATAACTAGAAGATTATTTTAATATTTCTTGCATGTAATGATCTCCTAAATCTGGAGGATCGATCTTCCAATTTGTAACCCAAAAGAACGTATTAAATATGCTCTTGCCTCAATAAATAAATTAAATATTTTTTCTATCATTGGTATTAGAGCAGGGTAATATGAGCATGCTCTGAAACAATAATGTTATGTTGATATGGTTTATCAGAAAAGATTCATTGATCTGAGCCACCACTGAGTGTGTGAGGTATGATAAGGGACAATCGTTGCTATCCGATGACAAGTCATTCCACCATTGCGTGTGTGAGGTGTGATAAGGGACAATCATCACTATTTACCCTTCTAATTTTTTGATGTGCATAGGTCTAATTGTTTTCAAGTTTGATTCGTGGGAAATATATACATTGATAATCAGAGCGTATGTGACCGTAGCCTTGGATTTGGTATCGCACATCATGTTATTTTTAGGAGCTACATATTCCTTTCTAGCAATCGAATTTAAAATATTATTGCACCATAGCATAGATTATTTTGATTACTATAAAAACGAGTGGTCATGTGCCAAATTCAGAGTAGTATTAAAAAAATTATGGTTGTTTGAAGTTGGGCTATCAATGCTATTTTTTTGCTGCACAAAAATTCATCAAGGAAGAAAAATTTATATCTCCCAAATCTTAATCCAGATCTAAATATAGATACAACCTCATGTGTAATATCCATGAAGTCCAACACCTTCCCCCTTGCAAAGTTCATAAAATATTGTAAAAGGTGCATTATTGGTGGAGTCTAACACCATTATTTCTTCCATGTTTTTTAAGTTTTGTAGGTGATATTTTGCAAATTCACACATATGACCTCTTCCAAAGTGTTTCTCATAGATTCTCAGCTCCTAAAAAGATCCAACTTTAGAGCATGGAAGACAAATGCAAACTATCTTCTTCTTCTTTTTTTGTGTGGAAAGCATCCCAAAAGGGATGCCACTTTCGGGTAAGACCCAAGGAGGCAGGGGTATCCATAAATGCAAACTATCTTGATAGTGGGGAAAATATGGGACATTATGACATGCATCAAAACACGACCTCAAGGTATGGATCAAGCAAATAAGTTTTATGAGGTAGATCAACGAGCACTTATGTTAATAACCCTTGCTATAGCTGATAAGATTTAACCATACATTTGTGATGGAAAAAATTCTAGTCAAGCATGGGATGCTCTTACGACCATTTATGAAGGAAAGAATCAATCCACTATTTTTAACCTTCAATCATAACTTCACACATTGCAAGTGGGAGATGGAGAAATGATGGATCAATTTCTTTACAGAGTGGCAGACCTAAAGGGAAAATTGAATGTTATGGGTGAAAATGTGGATGAGAAGATCTTAGTGCCAATCATACTTTAAGCTTTACCTAATTCTTTTTGGATGCTTATTACCTCCTTATAGGTCTCCAACAGGGTAGTTTCCTTTGAGGAGTTAGTCAATATGCTTCAATAGAAAGAAGAAACCAACAAACTAAGGGACAAATTGTCGAATAAGGCACTCGTAAGTCAAAAACCTATAAGTCAAAAATTTAGAAAACAGATGAGACATAAACATTGTTCAAAAAAAGGTCCTTCCTCCTCATCATAACATCAATCTCAAAACCAAAAGAGGTATTTCTATATCTATGAATATGACAGCCATGATACTAAATATTGTTGGTATAATGTTGCCACACGAGGAGACCATGTTTGCATACCTCAAAAAAAGAAACATGAGTATAGGTCATGAATCCAATATGAGTAGCAAAAAGGGCATGTTGCCATTTAAGTGTGAGGTTTAGATTATGAACAGGACATGAATAGTTAAATTTTGATTCTAAATAGACACACACAGTACTTATGACCAAAGCTACTACCAAAACCAAGAATGATTCTTGGTACATTGATTTTGGTGCTATCCAACACATGACAGGGGATAAATATTGGTTTGTTACCTTTAAAGCTAAAGAAATGAAACCAGTGATCATCACAAATGATAAAACCTATGAGATCAAAGGAGTTGGTGATATTTTGGTTCAACTTCCAGATGGGAAATGCACCATCAAACATGTCATTTATGTCCTAGGACTAGCCAACAACTTGTTGTACGTGCCCCAACTACTGAAGAAAATATAAAAGTTGATTTTAGATTTGAGAATAGCCATAAGAGGTGTTTTATCACTAAGAATGGTAAGCATATAGCCACTGGTTCCTATAAAAGTGGCTTGTTTGCCCTATATGTCTAATATACTTTTAATGTAGCACTATTAGTAACCAAGACAATTACAATCTCCCAAAAGCAATCCCAGAGGCAAGCCCAAATGTAACTAATAAAGAAACAGGCCAAGAGGTAACAAATCTAGAGGCAGGCCCAAAGGCAACAAACCTAGAAGCAAACCAAGAGGTAACAAACCCGTAGGCATACCCAAAGGCCAACCCAATGGAAGATCTAACGGTAGACTCAAAGGCCAACCCAATGGCAAACATAATGGTAGACCTAGTGGCCAACCCATTGACATACCTAGAGGAAAATCTAAAGGAAGAGGCGGTGTGTTAGGATCCCACATCCTAACATTTAATTATTATTATTAGTAGTATAGTTAATTGATATATCGACTTGTAATGTGAACCACCATATTGTAATAATTTGAACCGACGTAGGGTTAGGGTTAGGATAGTTATGCTATAAATATGTGTAAGAGTGGAAGAGATAGTATCAAGGAGAAAATACTTTGTTTATTTTAAAGTTGTAAGGAGGAAGCCCCCTCAAAGTGGCCTGCGATTCTTGATAATCAATAAAGCTGTTTGGACTTTCTCCATTCTGAGATCTTATTGTGTTACCTTTAAATTGAAGATTGTGGATAAATCTTGTATTAAACCCTCAGGGTCTTAACATCTGGTATCAGAGCATGATCGTGGCCACCTGTGGGTGGATTTGAAGGAAAACTTGTCACTCCAAAATCAGTTAGATTGAGAGGCAGCGTGAAGACAAGGCTTCCTAGACAAGGCGCTTCGACCCGACCAAGAGGTTAGCAAGATTTTCATTTCTCTAACAAAAAAATAGTATTTTGCTACTTTTTGATTCTGCACTCAAAAAATAAAAAATCGTGCAAATCGGAGCTATAATGAAGAAGTTGTAGTGGTTTTATCATTACTCTATTTTGAGTAATTTTTAAACCAAAAATAGGGGAAAATAGCACTAAAAAAGTCATAAAAAGCCCTAGACAACCCAAAAAATCCTCAAATTTGTTTTGTTATCTTAGTTAGCCCCTTCTGCACCTCTCACAAAATTTTTGAGTCCTAACTCCTTATTTTCTCGAAATTCCTCAAATTTATCATTTTTCCACTAGCCCTTTTTGGCCAAATATTCCACAAATACAAAATTTGATCCCAAAAACACTTTTTTGAGTCCTAGCCCATTGTGATCAGCTCGTCGCACTGATCATTTTGATATATAACACCCACAACTTTTTTTCGGAAGTCAAAATTTTCTAAAAAAAAATGGCCAAGGAAGAAGATCTCAAGACCCCAACTTAGAAAAATTGGATCATGATATTCGACAAATCAAGGACCTGCTTTCACAAGTTAATATCAAGCATACTTTTCAAGAAATGGAGGTAAGGATGGCTGGATTGAATGCTAAATATGACTCTTTGAATAAGAATCTGGCACAAGTACAACAAATCGCGCAATCAGCTGTAGCTAATCAGTATCAAAGCACACAAGGTTCAGGCTCACAACAGTCTTCAGGACAAACTGTAGGATCGACGCATCAGATGCACATTGGGGGCCAACAAGCATCCATCCTTCCAAGAACAACTAAGTTAGATTTTCCCAAGTTTGATGGAGGAGATCCAACTAGCTGGATCTATCGGGCAGAACAATATTTTTCATTGAACCAGATTCCTGAGGGGCAAAAAGTTCGTATTGCATCATTCCACCTCGAGCATGATGCTATCCAATGGTACCAATGGTACGAAAAGACTAATGGAACTCCTACTTGGGGGGAATTTACAAAGAATTTGTTGGTCCGGTTTGGTCCAAGTGATTTCGAAGACTTCACAGGAGCTCTCACCAAACTACGTCAAATCACTTCAGTGAAGGAGTATCAGACTCAGTTCGAGAAGCTCGCGAATCGCACCAAGGGGTTGGATGAATCATTTTTCAAAAGTTGCTTCATCAGTGGGTTGAAAGAAGAAATTAGGGTGGAGGTGAAGATGTTCAATCCCAACACCATGATGGAGGCCATTGGATTAGCCAAGTTAGCAGAAGATAAATTCAATGCTCAACGTCGACAAGGGAAGCAACCTATTGGAAAATCACAAGTCACGCAAACTACCCCAAAACCTAACCGACCCTTGCAGGTTAAGCGGCTCAACCCGAAGGAAATGAAGGAATGATGGGAGAAAGGCCTCTACTATAATTGTGATGAGAAATATGGGCCAAATCATAGATGCACTACACATAAGTTGTATTTGTTGGATGCAGATGTTCCTTGTAACTCAATAGAGGAAGAAGATGAGGTAGAAGTGGAAGAAGTGACAGATGCACCTGATAACAACAATGAAGATATCCCAAAAATTTCTTTCAATGCTCTCGCAGGATTTTCTTCTCCATAAACTATGAAAGTTCGAGGGTACTTCAAATGACAAAATCTCATTGTGCTCATTGATTCAGGAAGTACACATAATTTCATTGACCCAAGCATGGTGAAACAGGTTGATTGTTATATACAACCTTGCAATAGCTTTGAAGTAATGATTGGTAATGGGGGATGGATTGCCTGTAAAGGGAAGTGTCGAAATGTCAAGCTCACCATGGGTGACTACAACATGAAAAGTGAAATGTATGCACTTCCATTGGGAGGATGTGATGTTGTCCTAGGGGCTCAATGGTTGCGAACGCTTGGGCCAATACTATGGGATTTTGCAGCATTGTGGATGCAATTCACAGTTGAAGGACATAAATACACTCTAAAAGGACTACAAGTAGGTTCCTCACAGATAGTGAGTTCTCACCGCATGGAAAAGCTTATTCGAAAAGGAGGCAAAGGGATGATTGCACAATTATTTTCCATTCAATCAACAGGGGAAGAACAAGATGAAGTGGAAGAGTTACAACAACTTTTGACATGTCACTCCAGAGTATTTGAAGAACCAAAAGGGTTGCCCCCCACCGTAGTCAGGATCATGCTATACAACTTCTTCCTAGGAGTCAACCACCAAATATTTGGCCTTATAGATACCCCTTCTTACAAAAAAGTGAAATTGAGAAACTTGTGCAAGAACTATTGAAAGCGGGTGTCATTCGACCAAGTGTCAACCCTTATTCTTCTCCAATCTTGTTGGTTCGTAAGAAGGATGGGTCATGGTGACTATGTATCGATTTTCGAGCCCTCAACAAGATCACAATCAAGGACAAATTTCCAATTCCTGTTATTGATGAGTTGCTGGATGAACTTCATGGAGCTAAGTATTTTTCAAAGTTGGATCTATGATCAGGGTATCATCAAATCAGAATTAGAGAAGAAGACATTCCTAAAACAGCTTTTCACACCCATGAGGGACACTATGAATTTTTGGTCATGCCTTTTGGCCTTACAAATGCTCCTTCAACGTTCCAAAGCTTGATGAATCAGGTATTTCGCCCTTATCTTAGGAAATTTATTTTGGTTTTCTTTGATGATATTTTGGTTTATAGCAAGACTTGGGAGGACCATTTGGTTCACTTGGAAAAGACCTTGCAAATCTTGGGCGAAAACCAATTGTATGCCAAACGCTCAAAATGTTCTTTTGGGCGGAAGGAGATTGAGTATCTGGGACATATCATTTCAGAAGATGGGGTTAAGGTGGATCCCCACAAAATTGAAGATATGCAGAATTGGCCTATCCCAAAATCATTGAAAAGCTTGCATGGATTTCTTGGATTGATCGGGTATTACCGTAAGTTCGTAAAGGACTATGGCAAGATTGCAGCCCCATTGATAGCTTTACTTAAAAATAATGCCTTTCTTTGGTCAAAAAATGTTGAAGATGCTTTTCATAGATTAAAGGAAGCAATGTGTTCCACCCCAGTATTAGCCATGCCAGACTTCTCCAAGACCTTTGTGATTGAAAGTGATGCTTCCAGATTGGGAATTGGTGCAGTTCTCATGCAAGAAGGTAGACCCTTGGCTTTCACCAGCAAGGCACTTTTAGGATGAAACTTGGCATGATCAACATATGAGAAGGAGATGTTAGCCATCATTCATGCCATCCAATGTTGGCGATCGTATCTCATTGGTCGACATTTCATTATCCATATAGATCATCATAGTTTGAAGTACTTTGTGGAACAACGTATCTCCACCCCTGAGCAACAAAAGTGGGTCACTAAACTATTGGGATATGATTATGAGATTGTGTATCATAAAGGGAAGGAAAATGTAGTCGTTGATGCCCTTTCATGCAAATTTGAAGATTTGACAACATTGCAAGCACTCTCTTCACCAGTTCCGCAATGGATAGACAAGGTAACACAGGAATGGCTCAGTGATAGTTCAACTCAGGCATTAATTCAGCAACTCCAACATGATCCCAATAGTAAGCCTAACTTCACTTGGAGCAATGGAATGCTTCGGTTCAAAGGACGTATTGTACTACCTCCTACATCTTCATGTCGATCGGAGATACTCCATGAATTACATGCTACACCTACAGTAGGGCACTCTGGGTTTCTAAAAACTTATAAGAGGGTGGCTCGATATTTTTATTGGGATGGAATGAAACAGGATATCAAAAACTTTGTTGCAGAATGTGAAGTTTACCAGCGATAAAAGGGGGAGACAATGGGTACTCTAGGACTCCTTCAACCTCTTCCTATACCGACAAAAACATGGACTGACATTTCGATGGATTTCATTGAGGGCCTTCCAAAGTCTTATGGAAAATCTATCATCATGGTGGTTGTGGATCGATTGTCCAAGTATGCACACTTTTTCTCCTTAGCCCATCCCTACAAGGCTGTTAACATGGCTCAACTATTCCTTGATAACATTTTCAAGCTCCATGGTATGCCATCAACTATCGTCAGTGATCGAGACCCCACTTTCACTAGTCATTTTTGGAAAGAATTTTTCAAGCTCCAAGGAACTCAACTCCGCATGAGTTCGGCATATCACCCCCAAACTGATGGACAGACAGAGATTGTTAATAAATGTTTGGAGACTTATTTGCGTTGCTTTGCTTCTGCACAACCGGTTCATTGGGTTAAATGGCTTCCCTTGGCGGAATGGTGGTACAATACTTCATATCATACTGCAATCAAAATGACACCCTATGAAGCACTATATGTCCAAGCACCACCAATAGTCACATCTTATATTCCTGGAAGCACCAATGTTCAAGCAATAGATTCTGAGCTTTCTAATTGGGCTAATATTCTTTGTCTTCTTAAGGAGAATTTACTCACAGCACAACATCGGATGAAACAACAGGTGGATCAACAACGGGTTGAACATGAATTTTAGGAGGGAGACATGGTGTTCCTATGACTTCAACCTTACCGATAGACCTCTCTCAAGCTTAAGGGTCCACAAAAATTAGCCCCAAAATTCTATGGACCTTACAAAATTCTGTAGCGCATAGGACCAACAACATACAAGCTGGAGTTACTAGAGTCTTCAAAAATTCATCCAGTGTTTCATGTGTCTTGCCTCAAGAAGGTCATTGGCTCACAAGTGAAGGCACAAACAGAGTTACCTAAATTTACTGAGGATGGCTCCATAGTGGTCGAACCTGAAGCGGTCTTGGAACGACACACCCATCAACTTCGCAATCGCACCATCATCGAAGTCCTGATTCAGTGGTGGGGATTGGCACCTGAGGATGCTACTTGGGAAGTGCTTCATCAGTTTCAACAACAATTTCCTCAGTTCTAACTTTGAGGACAAAGCTTTTTCCAGGAGGGGTGGCATGTTAGGATCCCACATCCTAACATTTAATTATTATTATTAGTAGTATAGTTAATTGATATATCGACTTGTAATGTGAACCACCATATTGTAATAATTTGAACCGACGTAGGGTTAGGGTTAGGATAGTTATGCTATAAATATGTGTAAGAGTGGAAGAGATAGTATCAAGGAGAAAATACTTTGTTTTATTTAAAATTTGTAAGGAGGAAGCCCCCTCGAAGTGGCCTACGATTCTTGATAATCAATAAAGTTGTTTGGACTTTCTCCATTCTGAGATCTTATTGTGTTACCTTTAAATTGAAGACTATGGATAAATCCTGTATTAAACCCTCAGGGTCTTAACACAGTGACCAAACCATTGGCATACCCAGAGGTAAACCCAAAGGAAGATTCAAACCCAAAGGGAGAACTAGTGGAAAACCTAGAGATGGTTATCCAAGAGCCATAATAGCTAGAGCCATAGCATCTAGAGCCAAGATCCAGAGCAACAAATGCTAGAGCCAGAGCTAAAGCTAGAGCTAAGAACTAGAGCCAAATCCAAAAGCCAAAATTCAGAGACAAGAGCAAGAGCCTAGAATCCTCTGAATTAAGGGGGGATCCTAATATTTCCTAACCCATAATGTAATAAGGGGGTGATGCTAGGATATTTTATTACATTATTATTAGATCATGCATTATCAACTAAAAGGTTATTAATAGCTAGAGGATTATTTTAATATTTCTTGCATGGAATGATCTCCTAAATATAGAGTATCGATCTTCGAGTTTGTAACCCTAAAGAATGTATTAAATAGGCTCTTGCCTTAATGGATAAATTAAGGTTCTTCCTATGCTCCAAATAGCTCACCTTCTACATTGTGCTGGAATGCTTGTATACCTAGACTTATAATCAACCCTTTCTTCCATTGCTATGGTTGATAGACTTGTTTTCTTATGTTATGATCATTAGAATTCTCTTTATTTCTCTACTGCTATGGCCTAAAAACTTCTCTTCTATTGCTTGAAATAATATAGGTTGTGTCTTATATGTAAACTAATAACCTTTACTTTGGCCTCTTCTCTTCACAATAATTCTTCTCGTTTTTTGCAATATGAATCTTTCTATACCATTAATTGAACTCGAGCCTTCTACTATTTTATTCTGAAATTGCTCAACCAATATAGGTCACCTCTATTTTGAATGTCTCTTCCTTCTTAAAAATAGGTAACTTTGATCTTCTATCACTAATTTTTCAAATCTTCTTTTTTTTTTGCTCGTTCTATTTCTTCTTTATAATGTCAAGGTTTTTGTAACTTGAGTCTTCTCTTTAAATCAATGTCAAGGTCTATGAATGACCTAAAATATTTTCTTATCTCCTATATCAAGATCAATATCTTTGTGACCTGAAATCTCAATGTCAAGGTTTGTAGAACCTGAATATCTTTTTCTTGTCAAGTTTTGTATCTTTATGACCTAAAATGATTCCTTATGTCAAGGTCTCTCTCTATGACCTAAAACTTTTCCTTATATCAAGATCTATCTCTATGACCTAAATTTTTTTCTTCTATTTTTTATGCTTTCTATTTTCTTCTACACTTAGAAGCTGAAACTCTTCTCTATCCGTTGTAGGAAGATCCTCACACTTTTGTTCCTTTATTTATTTGTCGCAACACTTTCTCTTTTCCTCTATACTAGCTTCAATATCAAGGTGACTCTGAATGTCCTTGTATCTTCTATCAACTTTCTATGTCAACGAATATCTATGTTCCTTGAATCCTTTATCAATGTCAAGGGTTGGTTGTCCTTGAATGATCAATTATCTCAAAGTTGATTCACCTTCCAACCAATATAGTTGAGTCCTAGTCTTCATTGGTTATTATTCAACCATGGAAAGACTCTAGCCTTTCTACTCAATATGAACTTCAAATAGAGTCTGAGTCTTACTGCCTTCAAAGTAGACATACTCCTAATCAACTTTATTAAATTGGATAAAATCAATTTTTGCAAGTGGCTAAAATAATTCTCAACCTGGACAGAGTCTGGTAGTGGCTATGATACCACTAATGGCTTTTTAAGCCTTACTATGACCACAACTATCATAGGATCGAATATAATATAGCCACAATACAATAAGGTCAAATATAATGATATGAGTAGAATAATATGAGCAAATTAATATGTAGATCAAGGCTTATAATAACTCAAATAAAATTCAATAATAAGCAACAATATGAATTTAATATATTGAATAATACATGTACAAAGCATGTAATACAACTTACAATATTAATTGCTCAAAATGTATTCAATCTTTATTATTCCTCTTTCTCTTACAAATATGATAGTAATAATCATGATTGTTTCTTATGTTATGCTTATGGAGTATTGCCTCCATAATATAGCCATAGTAATATGAATATTTGGATACTTGAATATTCCTTTATATATGCCAAGTCTCATGACTCTTGGCTTCTCTACTTGACACTTGCATACTTGATGAACACTTGACTCTATAATGTATGCACACCTATACATGACTCATACACTTCCATAATTTGCACACTCTAACCTAATACAATTGTGCACATCTTTACATTACATATTTGCACTCTTACATATAAGACACTTGTGCACATAGACTCAACTTACACTTGCACACTAACTCACATGACACTTGTGCATTTCCTGCACATTCACACTTACATAAAGGGAAATATTACTCACACTCTAAACTATGAATCAACCTTAATCTATTATTTACAAATGTACCATGAAGGTGCCATGGGGTTACATTAGCATGTACCAAATAATATAATATACTCCAAAAATGGAGACTTTAGAACTTTGAATAGAGGTCCAAGGTTTGAATCCTATGGGGAGTAGGGTTGTACACTATGCTTTGGTAACTAAAGTATGGGTGGATAACCATAAATTGAGTAAACAACATCCCCCATGAGGGTCATTCTTGATCGATGATCTACTTGGTGGATTTATATGTGCCCTAGACCGTGGCAATATTGGATGGTTAGGAATTGCTTCCTAAGCCAACCTCTAGAGAAGGTTGGTTCCTTGTTGCAAAGCAAAAATAAAAGAAGACTAAAGAGAGAAATGAAGGGTTGTACACTATGCTTTGGTAACTAAATTATGGTTGGATAACCATATATTGAGGAAACAACATCCTCTATGAGGGTCATTCTTGGTTGATGATCTGCCTAGTGGATTGATATACACCCTAGACCGCAACCAAGATTGGATGGTCAGGAATTGCTTCCTAAGCCAACCTCCAAAGAAGGTCAATTCCTTGTTGCAAAGCAAAAATAAAAGAAATAAAATAAGACTAAAGACAAGAATAAAGGGTAAGAGAGATAAAAGGGAGATAAATGTAGATTTAAAAGTGGATGAAATTTGGCTAATAACACTTCCACATCCTATGTAAAGCACATTGCAATAAACTACATACAAGGCCTAACAGACCAGTAACACACAAGGCATTATTGAATGTAAATTTAGCTTAGATTGTGCTATCCACTACTCCAATAGTCCTCAATGATAGTCCAAACATTAGCTATGGCCTAACAGAATAGACCACTAATAGAATTTTTATAAAAAACAAAAACCATTAAATGTTATGTATCCTTAATATTCCTATAGCCTCGAGTGATAATCCAAACACTAGCTATGGCCTAATAGAATAGACCACCCACAAAGCTTTTACAAAAATATCTAGAAACTACAAAACATGCATATACTAAACAATTCAATAACACATTGCTGGCAAAGGTCAAACAACAAGCTGATTCATTAAGATGCAGAGCAAAATTGTATAGTATACAACTAATAAACACTCAAATTGTTGACCCTCATACTAAGGTAAATTGCGCTATTTATAGTTTACTATACTAGCCTAGCTAATGATTACAAGGATGACCTTCCATAGACCTAACAAGAACAGGTCCAACCTAACCCTTTTCAGGGCTTATGCTTGATTAGTATGCTTAGAAGGAGTGGACATCACTTTCTTGCTCTATCTCAGCCAATTGTTTTGATCCAACATTAATCACCATCCTCAATAGCCATGTGTCCTTAGTAGGCTCAAGTCCCTTGAGCATGCTCAGCCCCTCCCACTTTACCTTATTGTTGATCCAATTGTTAGCATTGCAAGCACTTTTGTTTATGATAGCAGCTGATACTATTGTAGGTTCCAAAAGACTCACTATCACGTTTTTTTTTTAATTGCTTCACTTTGGATGGTTAAGAAGTGTCCAAGTAGCCCATGTCTTTGATGCACATGATCTCTACTGAAAGAGACCTATTCGAGAGCCCTCCTCTTTGTTGTTATCTACTAAAATATTTTGATTGTTGTTAGGATCTCAAGGACCTGGGCAAGACTATTATGTAACTTTGTTGATTATCATCCAAAAATCCTAACTACTCATGATTTTGACCACTCTTTTCCTTGACCATTCATGTACCCAACCATTCATGCATTGCTTCAGTTTAGGTGGTTGAGGCCTTTGTAGACTCAGGCTAACATTACTTTTCCAACCACTCTTATTTTGAATTATAGGGGAGTTGGTTACATCCACACTATTTTTAGTAATTTTCAAATGCAGGGTTCAAACCACAGGGGCTGCTCCCAACAAGCCTATGCCACCTCATTATTGATGACCTAATGTGAGGGAGACCACTGGTTGCTTAGGATCGTACCATCGTTGTAGGTCAAGCATACACTCAGAGGATTCTAATCAGACTACTACCTTTGAAATATGCATGCCCCAAGGTTTGAACCTAGATATCTTCTTGGTAAGTGCTTGACCCGAAAATTAAACCATATTTAATGTATTTTTATCACAAATATATATATTTTTCTATTAAATATATTCTTCGACTTACTCAAAGTGCTATGTCTATTAGAAAAGTTTAAAAAGATAGATTGCATAGTTTTGGTAATATTTAGAGATATATTGTAAAGAGGTCAAGGATAAAACTAATATTTAGAGATATATTGTAAAGAGATCAAATATTTAGTCTTCTCGATCACGTTGATGACCCAACATGAGGGGGACCACCGGTCGCTCAGGATTTGTACCATCGTCGTAGGTCTGGTGTGCACTCAAAGGATTCTGATCATACTACTACCTTTACAACATGCATGCCCCCAAGGTTTGAACCTAGGTCTCTTCTTGGTAAGTGCCTGGCTTGACAATTAAACCATATTTAATATATCTTTTTATCACAAATATTATTTATTTATTTATTATTAAATATATTATTCAACATGCTCAAAGTGTTATGTCTATTAGAAAAGTTTAAAAATATAGATTGCATAGTTTTGGTAATGTTTAGAGATATATTGTAAAGAGATCAAGGATTTGAGTCTTCTCGACAGTACTTTTATTTTTATTTTTGCTTATTTAAAAACTTAAAAAAAAAATTGATTATAAAGTTTGGAAGTGGTGAATGAATTTTGACTTTGAAATTTGAATTAGTCAAATTCTAATATATGAAAAATTAGTCTAAATCAAATGTGTTTATTAAAATTAATTAAAATTAAATAAAATCATTTAAAATAATAATTTTTCTTGTGTTCTTCTCTATCGATGAATTATTTTTTTCTCAAAATCTTAATCATTTTTTCTTGATTTTTTTAAAATTATTATATTAGGGCAAGATTATTTACAAGTTGGGACAAGACTCCTCCTAGCTATAGCCAACAAGAGTATCCATTTCCTCTTTTGACTTTCCAAAAAACTTCCATGACTCTAAAGCCCAGGAACCTAAGAGCTAACCACTCTTGGTTACAAAACCAAAAGGAGACCTGCATTGGAGCCAAACCTCCTAAACCATGTGTTTGCATTGGCTATCCAAATCAACCAAATGTTGGATTTGATCACCAAACTGCTCAATCCTTTCATCGTCAATAGCAATGCCACTATGCCATTAAATCCCTACCTCCTTCTCAATATTTGTCTTAACTAGGAAGTTTATCATTGTATTTAGAGATTTACCCATATAAGTCTTGATCACATCATCCAATTCACCACACAACTCCTTAATTTGGGTGCCAAGAACCCTCAACCTCCATGTCTCCAAAGCAAAGTTCCTCATACAATCTAGAGCTCCTATCAAGATTTGAGAATTTGATTATATGATTATCATCCTATGACCTTGTTGTACCACTTAAAGAGAAATAAATTTGATAGCTAAGGCTTATACTTCATTATTTGTGGCCTTGCCCATGCCTCGTAGTTTCCATTAGAGCATTATACCAACATGATTCCTACAAACCACTCCAATCCCAACATTGCCTAAATTGCCTTTTACAGCTCCATCAGTGTTAATTTTATTCCAGCCTTCTAGGGGTGCCTTCCAACTAGCTTTGTCCTACCTCTCTTGCACTTCAAATTCCTCCTCCGTCATCCCTATATCAACCCGATTTTCCTCTTTAACATACACTACCATAGTTTAAGTGACTTTGCTCCAAATGATCAACCATATCCCATCCAAGGAGGAGAAGGTTTCTCTAAAAATTCTACCATTTCTCTCCAACCACAATTATCACCATATAACATTTAATCTAAGCTTCCACCCAATATGAAGAGCTTTAGATTTAAATTTTTCCCTCTTCCATCTTTCCCAAATATTAATCTGGTTGAAATAAATGTTGACTTACATTTTATAAGCTAAGAACCGTCTCTCTTATATATGATGCATGAACAAGAACTCAATCAAGCGCTCAAATGTTTCCTCGATTTTGTAGCATAATACACACCAATATGGGCCAATGATTCTGCTATGTCTTAGATTATCAAAGGTAAAAATTCCATTGTGCATGAACTGCTAGGCAAAGAAGTTTACTTTTGGCCAACCCTTGGACTACTAAATCTTTCTCCAATCCTCAACCCTATATGCATGAGGAGGGTCTAGAAGGATCTATTCATATCCATCCTTCATCATGTAGACTCTAAGGCTACCATAGCCCCAAGTTAATTTATCCTCCTCATATATAGGAATTCTTTCTACCAAGATTTTAGTCATGATGGGTGTCAATTTCAAAGGGATTAGAATTGGCCATTGGACCAACTTCTTGAGTTACTTAATCATATAGCCCTCAAGCTTACTAGTGTTGAAATAACTTTCAATCTTGATCCAACCCTACTTTTCATGGTTATTTTTACTAGTTTTAATTATGAAAATTTAGCAATAATAGGTTGGTATTGATCCTACAAACTTGTCCAAAATCATGCCTTCTCCTCTCTCCCCGCTTTCCAAAATAATTCATCTTTCACTACCTAAGGTCCTAGCTTTAGTGCTTGCCACACTAAGGACCCATTGTCATCCAAACGAAAATTGTTTTTAGCCATCTTGCCTAACTCTCTCCATATGGCATGTACGCAACAATGATAGAAAATTTGTAGATTGACATGCCTTGAATGACTGATAATAATTGAGTTAATCTACCCCAAAAGCTAACCATTTGTGAGACCAATGATTATTTATATCTTTAATATGGTCTAAAATATTCCTCTAGACAATTATCTCTAGCTTTTTAAAATGCAGAGGGACCCCCAAATAGACCACTGGGAGAGAAGTTCTCGTGAACCCCAAGATCTCTAAAATTTTGACTTGACGTCTTCGATCAAGATTGAAGAAGACCACTTAGGATTTTTTATCATTAATGATTTGATTTGTGGCCCTACGATAAACATCAAGAGTGTATCTGATTATTATTGCTTCCTTGGGATTGGTCACTCCCATCAATCCTGTATCATCCATGAATTGTAGGTGAGTCAAAACCTCCTCACCCACCTTGATACCTATGAGCAAATCCTATTGTCTTATCATCAAGATAAGTATACATAATCCTTCAACCAATATGAGAAAAAGATAAGGGGAACAAAAATTGAGTATTAAGTATATCAGAGTAGAGATGCAACTCATGACCTGCTCTATCCAATCTTGAGAGAAGCCAAAGGCTGCCATCTTGCCAAGAAGCTCCACTCCACCCTATCATAAGCCCTTGATATATGCAGTTTTATGAACATTCCTTTATTGCCATATTTTTGCTTTGAGTGGATTTCCTTCTAAGGTAGAACCACACCATCCAAGATTAGTTTGCCCTCTATAAAACCCCCTTGTTCTAAGGAGATAATTCTATCTAGGAGAGGTTTTAGTCGCTCAACCATTACCTTTGTGATTATTTTATATATGAAATTGCATAAGGTAAAAGGTATATAGTCTTAAATACATATCCCCTACTCCCATTTTGGAATTAACGTAATTAAGGTATGATTTAATGATTGAAATATTTATTCTAGGTGTTGTAGGTGAGTTGGAGAGGAGAGGGCAATCCTCCAAGGGAGGTCCCAGGTTCGAATCTCCACCCTACCAAAAAGCTGAATTGGGTACCCAAAATCCAATTCATAATGTTGGTGCGGGTAGGGCTGGGTGCGACTCTCGAGTGACTTGGACGGTGTAGAACCCCCTGTTCGTGGTCTCTCAGACCAAGGCGACCCCACAAGGGGTTTTTCACTTTAAAAAAAAAATGATTGAAATATTTTTTTACTACCCGTGAAATCCTTTATGACAACCATTACATCAACCTCCAAGGTATCCTAGAAGGTCTAAAAAAATCGATTGGGAAGTCATCTGGACTTGGTGTTTTTCCTATAATCACTCCAAAGACCACCTCTTTCAATTCCTCTCTATCCATAGATTTAACCAAGGCCTAGTTTTGTTCTTTAGAGATGACAGAGGGTATGTCAACAAGAAATTTTGCTTGAGTCCCTTTGTCTTGCATCAGACCTTCCTCATACAATCTAGCAATATAATCCATTGAATGGGAGTGCAGACCTAGGATCATATTAAAGGAGAGTCCTTCCTCATCTTGAAGAGCTTCCATCTTGTTCATTTGCCTCCCAATACAAAAAACCCATGAAAAAAATTGGTGTTTTTGTCCCCTTCCAATAATTAATTGGTTCTCGCTCTTTGTTTCCAGTAGATCTTCTCTTGGTTGTCAATGTCCTCTATCAATTTATGTAACTCATCATCCTCTTCTTTGATTTGCTCTGTAATTGTTCCCTCGAAGAGTTTATGCACCTAATCCCATTTGGCCACCAATGAAACGCTTTAGGCCTAGAAGTTTGACTTGTTAGATCTCCTCCACTATTTCAACTAATCCTTGACATAGTGAAGCTACTTGTGGAAGCTAAACATTGTTGTCCCATACTTTAGATGTCCCTCTTCCCACCATTACAATATATTGACATTTTAATCTCTTCCCAAAATGTCCTAATATATTATCACAACAAAAAAACATTATGAAATTATTGACATTTTAGTCTCTTGGATAAGCAACAAATTTGTTTTATTTTTTCTAAGAGTCTTTGAATAACAAATTGATTGGTTTTGTTGTCTAAACCCTTGATATTCCATGGTTGTATAATCATTGGTTACCTTGAGACTAGTAAGAGTCTATTGTCCTCGTCGACCCCCCATTGACTAGCTTGTCTTCTTGAGATGCTATCAATTCCTTGTTTGATTTTCTACCCACTCCTCGAGAATAGATATTTTTTGATCTCTTCTCCACCTGGCTAATCCCCAAAGTTGGCTTTTCTCTATTCTTTTCTACCACACCCATTATGATATCCTTTATTATTGGTTGTTTTTGGTTATGCACTATCAATGCCCCTGCCATATCTTATTGTGGTAACTCACTATACTCTATCACCTGCTCTAGGATAGGAGCCGAAAGAGGGGCCTAAACATGAGTGTTACTACTTTTGTTATTACCATCCACTCCTTCCATGAGTTTTTCTTTTTCTACTTCAACCATGTCTTGAAGATCTCATAAATATTTTAGGGCTTGGGCTGGGTTTGCTCCTTGCCAAATTTTATCTTTTACCTCCTTCTTTTGGGTTGTTCATAACCATCTCCCTTTGCTTCTCCTCCCTAAGTATTGGTTGCTCCTTTGGTGACTGTAGGCTTACTCTCCTTAGGAGGATTTGGCATT
This sequence comes from Wollemia nobilis, assembly GCA_028583015.1. Taxonomy (NCBI): domain Eukaryota; kingdom Viridiplantae; phylum Streptophyta; class Pinopsida; order Araucariales; family Araucariaceae; genus Wollemia; species Wollemia nobilis. Next base: position 1,370,426 of record JAQPPZ010002592.1, read on the forward strand.
GCCAGAGGGACATCAATTTTCATGATCATAGTGGGGCAGGATTGGGCCAAGTGCCCATGTTTATGGTAAATTCTACACCTAAAGGGTATCCCATCATAATCCAGTTATTGAACCCAAGATAGTCCTACAAGTTTGTGTTCCATCTTTGTTGGAAGATGCTAGCTGAGATCCATTTCAACGCATAATCTAGCACATATGGCTACGTTTCCTTCCATTATATCTCTGAAGACACCCAAATACCTTCTTAGAAAGTTACCTATTATTTCCAAGACTTGCTCATTCGATAACTCCATTAGAATGTATACAATCAGACCCAAATTGAGACAATAATGTGTTTAATTTAAGGATCAAATCCCACTCTCTAGGGCTAGAAAAATAATCCTACCAACACATGGTTTCTATTTTATGATTCGAATTCACTATCTATGTTGGCTAGTGAGGAAAAGCTAACAATGAAATATCCATTACTAATAAACCACAAGGAATACTCACCAAGAGGCTCCCAATTCTTTCAAACCCAGGAATGCAAGAAGTTCAAGGTAGGGTGAATACCCATGAATTTGCAAATCAAATCATGATTAACTCTATGTAGGACTATTTCTTCTACTATACTCTACTCAATGCCGATCTTTGGTCTTGATTCAGATTGTGACAAGCATCCATTAAGTCTTTGAGGTGTCTTATTGCTCATCGATCTATTTCTAACAGCTAAAAAGAGCATTTTCATGCTTCTTTAGTCTCTGTTTGAGGTTTCTTGTTCAAAAAATCTACAAACGAATTCTATTTGTCTAAGAGAGGATCTAGAGGCACCCTCATTGGGCCCTCCTAGGGCACCATTCTCATTAAGGGTTTTTACTATGTGTTGTGCATTTTTCCTCAACAAAGTTCAAATTCTTGGATTGTGTTTTGTGCTAATAAATCAAACACTCAAAATCTTAATCATTAAATCAAAATTTTAATATTTACTATAGTAGCATAAATGTTTCTTCAAACCCACATGCAACTACTCCAGAGGACTATGTAGAACCCTCGTGTCGAGGTTAACCTTTAACCTCTAAATAAATAAATAATAACTTTTTTTTGCTAGTGTCTTTTGTAAAAGGGGTTGTATTTAGGTTCCCTACCCCTGACAAATCACAACTCTCTCCTTTAGAGCTCGAGAGTTTATAAACATATTCAATTCTCATCTCAATTGAGATGCTATAGCTAGATACCTACATCTTTTTTTATAAAAAGTTTAAATTCTTGATATTCATTTTATGGATCTTCTTTAATTTTCTTTGTAAATACAAATATCCAACATCCTTCTTCTTGACATTTTCCCACAACAAACCCTGTCTATGTGGTTCCATCAAATATAACCTCCATACCTTGTTTCAAACATGGTTATGTTGCCATTACATCATTGCAATTATATTGACCGCCATTCATGGAATTCACCAAAAAATCTACAAATTATTTTCCTTGGCACATAGACATTGCATGTAATGCATCAATCTTCCCTCTATTGCAATAGATCCCAAAATCATTTTTACATCCTTCAGAGATCACAATTACTCCATTCCTCAGAGCTTTCTTCAAAGTCAATCGTGGAGCATCGCTGTTATCTAGCTTATCAGGAAAATTCTTCTATCAAAGGCTTCTCCATTGATTGCCTTTTCACAGGCTTTATCACTTAGCCCCTTTGGCGACATTTCTGGTATCCACTTCACCACCAACATTCATGATTGTTTCACTACCCTTATTGTCAATATTGTTTGCTTTGAAAATATTCCCCAAAACAAACTCCCCAACATCATTGTGTAAATTATATATTTTTAATTCATTCCTACCATTTGCCTACAAATCGACCTAATCCAAAGCCTTAGTCCTCCACCCATTCTCTAAAGAATTCAGATACATATTGACCTACTCTAAAGCCTTATGTTTTTGGCCATCATTTGATAAAGACTCTTCTTTGCTCTTATCCGACATCAAAACCTTCTTGCGACCACTTTTTCTTGCCCTCCCCTTGACCAATAGCCTTAGTAGCCAAACCCTAGCGTTAGTAGCCAAACTCTAACCCCATTATCTTCCCCAAAATACATATGTTGTAAACTAAACCTAAGTGAATGAATGAGCCTACTATAATCCAAATAAAACATTTAATCAAACTAATACATACCCAATTCTTGATGAAAATCAAAATCCCCTCCAATTTTGCATAATTTCCATCCAATTTAGTAGATTCTTAGTAGACCTTCATCTTAAATCCCCTCTAGCTTTGCATAATTTTCCTCCAATTTAGTAGATTCTTAACGGTCCTCCATCTTAGCGGCCATGGTCCACATTTTGTCGACGACAACTAAGTACAAAACAAAAACATTCATGGGCGTCACGTTCTTCAAAGCAAAACCATGTAGCAAGATTTGGTTTTGCCGCACCCATGCTCTGATGACTATGAGGGAGCCCCCACGGCCGAAAGTTGACAAATAAATAAAATAACTTCATCCTAAACTATGTGTATAGTTATTTTTATTTATTGGAAAAGTTGAAAAGACAAATTACAAGGTTTTGGTAGCGAGTGAAGATATCTTTTAAGAAGGTTAGATAATATAGTGGTTAGGGTTTTGGCTTCTTTTCAAAAGATCCAAGGTTTAAATTGTTGTATGAAACAAAAAAAATTAATATATAAAAATTTAACTATTTATTATTATTATTATTATTTTTGGTTAAAATTTACATTCATTTTGTGGTGACGGGTGACGTCGCAACGGTACCGACATGGGTGAGTGTGTGAGGGGTGAGTGTTGTCTCGAGGTGATAGCGCAACGGTTCAGGCTTTGGTTCTTTTTCGAGAGGTCCAAGGTTCAAACCGTGAGTGTGTGAGGGGTGAGTGTTGTCCCGGGGTGACAACGCAACGGTTCAGGCTTTGGCTTTTTTTCGAGAGGTCGAAGGTTCAAACTGTGACGTGGGCGAGTGTGTGAAAGGTGGGTGTGTGTTAAATTCCCTACTGATAAGCATAGCTCTCAACTTTACAAGGATCATTGTTGGAAGGAGATTACCGTAAGAATTTCTCACACTAAATTTACTTTCATCAAATTTTATTATATAAAATAAAACTTTAATCTAAATCAAATCATAAAAAATTTCTATTACATTAATAAAAATCATAAATATATAAAACTCATTTCAATTAAAAATTAAACAAAATTAATAAAATTTAAAATTATATATATATTTTAAAATATAACTAACGAATTTCATTTCCCTCATTTGATCCAAATTTAAACCCTCTCCAAAAAAAAAAGCCTACCACGGGGATGCTCTCATATAAAATAAAACTTTAATCTAAATCAAATCATAAAAAAATTCTATTACATTAATAAAAATCATAAATATATATAACTCATTTCAATTAAAAATTAAACAAAATTAATAAAATTTAAAATTATATATATATTTTAAAATATAACTAACGAATTTCATTTCCCTCATTTGATCCAAATTTAAACCCTCTCCAAAAAAGCCTACCACGGGGATGCTCTCATTTTCTGCATTCTGTACGATTTTATTTAGCTCGAAAATTCGCAGGCCAGTTACAGTCAGGGCGGTGATACTTTTTATAACTTGAGCAGGCCTGCCAAGAAGAACGCTATATAACGAATAGGGGAGGAGCGTTGAATGCATTTAAACTTCCCAAGGCATCCTCCCAGGAGAAACAAGGTTGTAAGTAACAAATTACTTCTTTATTTAAATGATTTGTTTCTAACAAAATTCGTCGCTCCTTTCACTTCGTCTAGGTGTGATCCTGTAGTTAAAACAAATGCTTGTATGGGTTTCATTATGTCATGGGTGCTTGAAAACCATTTAGTTTATTTTGACCTTTGGATCTTCTGGTAGATTATTAATTCTGATTATTTTTATTTTTATTTTTATTTTCTATTGTGTGTCTTGGTTAATCAAAATCACGGCCCTGCAATGGTGGAATCAAATTTGATTTGTGATTATACTGCCAGAATCATACTTACATCTGTAAATACGCCGAACCAGAGAATTTTAGTGGAATTATTTGGTAAAATATTTTAACTGAGTGATGAGCGGTCAAATGAGAAGAAAGAGTTGCTTCCAATTCACAATGTTATTTTTACTTATTTTAATAAATCATTACATATTAATTACTGATTAGTTATGAAATAATGGAGTTGTTTCACACGCATTTCTAATAAAGTTTCTGTAAAGCTTAGTAGGATACTATCTGATTTACTTTCAGAAAAAATCATGGAAACTTTTGGGAGCTATTTTTCATACCAAAAGTTTGTAAAGTTCCAATATGTAACATCAAATGCATTTTGCTTTTAAACTTTTTGAAATCATTGAAAAACTATGTCTAGTCCCTATCTTTAGCTTGCAAATGAGCCAAGGTCGATGTCATGTGACTTGTTAAAATATAGAATACCTCTTAGTACTAGAGAATTCCTCTCAGAGAAGAATGAACATGTTACAAGCCGAGAGGATTCTATTATATGTTGGCTATCAGAAGAAATAATTATTGAAACAACTATCCTTGTGGCAGCCTTTTGCTCCAACTATGATGGGAAATACATGGCAATTGGCTTGATTTGTGGAGTTGCAAGATCTATAAACAGTACCTGGTGTTTGGAATCTAGACTGATCCTAAAAGCAAAATCAAGTAAGTCGTACGAGGAGTTTGGAGGTTGAGCAGGGGAAAATTCGATGGGGAGGGCTTCAAAGGATAAGAGGGTACTGTTTCCTTCGCTGGCCATTTTATTTTTCCGATATGCAATATAATTATTTTCCTCTAATTTTGACAATTACACAGGATATTTACTATCGCAAAGCCAAGGAAGAAGGGTGGCGTGCACGCAGTGCCTTCAAGCTCCTCCAGATTGATGAAGAATTCAACATATTTGAAGGTATGTTCTCTCTCTTAGCAAGTTCATTCTTTTCGAAGCAGGTGAAAATATAGCTTACTGCATGGTGCAAAATGCCTTTACTGTTGTGACAGAATATGATTTAGTTAAAACTAAAATGCAGAACAGGTATTAACCGATTAATTTTGTTTTACACGGTTAATAGAACTGGAACAGGTGTTAGAGTGGATTGAAATTCCAATCATAGGAATATACCACTTTATAAATAGAGAAGCATAACGGTGACACAGTCTTGTTTTTGAACAGCAGTCCTGTTCTTTGTTGCTTGATTACATTTGAACACATTAAATACAATTATTATTTAAATTTTATCTAAGATATGGTAGTTAAGCTGTGGCCTGAGACAGTATGATTTTTCATTGGGATAAAATTTGTTTTGTTTTTGAACAGCAGTTCTGTTCCTTGTTGCTTACTTGCATTTGAAGGCAACAAGTACAGCTTCTATTTAAATTTTCTAAGAAATGGTGGTTAAGCTGTGGATGACACACTGTAATTTTCATTGAGACAAAATTAGTTTTACTTTAGTACCAAAAACTGACGGATTCATTTCACAAGGAAGGTTTTAAAATTCTGATTAAGTCATGTGTGTTTATAATAATAGAACCCAAGCAAGATGAATGTAGTCATTTGATAGATTTTAGCCCCTTAATTATTTGTTCAAACTAGAAAAACTGTGGTTTTGTTAATCCAGACTTACATTAGATATTCTCAAGTCTGTTTTTATCAGAGTGTAAGATTGCTTCCCTATCATCATGTATCAGTGAAAGTAGATTAGTTTTTTTTTTGTTTTGGGACCATTTTGCTAGAATCCTTAGACATCTTTTGGATCTTTTATCATTTAAAATAACAATTGATGACTCTGGTGCAGGTGTGAAGCGTGTAGTTGATTTGTGTGCAGCTCCTGGTAGTTGGAGTCAAGTAAGTATACTAGGGGTTATATTGGCTTTTATGGAAATACTACCAAAGAAAAATATTATTTTCACTCCTTTCTAGTATTGAGGTATTGTTTGTCTCATCCCTAAAGTTCTTCGTACTATATTTTCAAATATAGGCTTTCATATATGACTATTGACTCCAAACAACTAAGCTCAGTTCAAGTAGAAGGTGATGTATAACTTATTCTGGTGCAGTTGAAGGAATCACATTTAGATTAAATTGCCTTTGGTCTGAGCTTGTTTCTTGTTTGAAGTTGAACTCCTTGTCTCTTGTATGTAGTGTTATGGTTTCCTTTTCTAACTCTTGACTCATGGAGGAGTTGTTAGCCATATCCCATGTTAATTCTCTCTTCATAAACTTAAGTTATTAGTCAGTCAGAATAAAGCAAACTGATTGTATTAGTACATTTTTTTTTGCTTGAGAAAAAGGGGTTGTACTTGGGTCCCCCACCCTTGATAAATCACAACTCTCTTCTGTAAAGCTTGAGAGTTTACAAACATATTTAATTCTCATCTCAATTGAGATGCTATAACTAGATACCTACATCTTTTTTCACAAAAAGTCTGAATTTTTTATATTCATTTTTTGGATCTTCTTCAATTTTTTAAATACAAATATTCAACATCATTTTTCTTGAGAATTTCCAATCTTGTTCATCCATCCATCCAAGTGAAATCCTGATTAGTGATGGTTTTTGATGATGCCAAGCTGCCATTGTGCCACTTGAATATTCATAACTGCTTTGTTGGCTCCATGCTTCTATTGCTTTGCTATGATATTTCGAACGATTGGTCCTATTGTTCCTTGATGCTGCTACACCCCTTTGAAATCCAGAAACATTATGCTTTTTCTTCCAAACACTGCCATACTTGATGCCTTTCTGACTCCATGTAGATCTAAAATATTGATGCCTTAAGCCATGCCTCCAAGATTGTTGCCGCTCAGGGTGGTGTGGGTGCTGATATGTTGCAACCTTAACCTGACATTTTGTTCCCTTTGATTCTTCAACAATTTGTTTTTTATTTTAAATTCTTCTTCACAATCTTCTCTCTTATACCTTTCTTTTGGTGCATCCTTGTGCACTTCTGACAAGGCTTCCTTGGACTTTGTTGCTGCTTCTTCCATGGACTCTATTGTTGCTGCTACTATAAATTCAACTTTTGAGTTTTCTAATGGTTCTTCAACTTGTTCCCTTACCATAATTGCTTCTTGCTTCTCCTTGGATCCTTGCTTCTTAAGATTTTCCTTTTGAATGCAACCATGAACTTGCACGTTGTCATCTGTATTTTTTCCTTCTATTATATCCTCTTTATTCATTTCTTTCAGTTCCCTCTGAAGCCTTTTTATTTCTTCTTCATATCCTTTGATGGTGACCTTCAAACTAGCTATCTTTTTATAAGGGTTCCACTGACTCAAGAATGCATGCTCCATTTCATCCTATATCCAAGTTCTTTTCTTAGCATTCCTTTCCTTAGTAAGAATATCCCACCAATCATGAGCTTCCTCTTTTAAAAGATAAAAAAGTTTGCAATTCCAAAAAATCTCACTATAATATAGAGATCTAAACTTCATCCACCATTCTCGAGCATCAATGTCATCATTTCCAGTGAAAATTGGTAACTCCATGATCTCAACCAAAAAAAATCCCAAAAGCAGCTAGGGTTTTGGAAAGAAAAAAAAACTAGGGTTTTTCAAAATTTTTTTTTTAAAACTCCTCTAATCCTTGCTATCACCAGTAGAACAATTTAAATGCAATATAATTGACATAAAAAAGGAATGCAGTCATCTATTACGACTTTGCATTAATCTATTAACAAGCTTCTCCTCCAAAGGGTTCAACACTGTTGCATAGATTGTTGTTGCTGTTGTGAAGAAGCGTGGACGGATTCGATGGCAATGCGGTTTTTCTCGATGATAGCGACAATAATGCTAGAAAATTATTTTGCCAGTAAACAAGATATTGTAGCTGAAACTCAAATCACTTCTCTTTGTCGGTAATCTTCAAATTGCTTCTCTTTGCTGGTAATCTTGTCGATAATCTTCTCCTTTGGTAATCTTCTCTTCCATAAATCTCCTCTTCTGCAAACCTCCTCATGCCCTTAATCTTCTCTTGCTAATAATATTCTCTTTAGTCCTCATGCCCTCCTGCCGCCCTGGAAGAGATTATTCGCTTGTCCACTACAAGGAACTGATTGCATTAGTACATTAATATAAGGTTTGAAGTGACTTTATTAAAAGAAATTATTTTGATCTGAACAGAGTATTTGCTTTTATCCGATAAGATAGCTTGTTTCATTAATTAAATTCTCTGTTTGTCTTATGAAGCTCTCTTGTTTTCAAGTAACCTCTGCGTAGCTTTTGTTGAACACTGATCAACTTGGTTTTGACACCACTTAGGAGTGTCCTAACTTAGCCTTTGTTTGTGTTTTATTTTTTCTTGGGTAATTGAAATATCTCTCTAGTTAACATCATCATATAAGTTCATGTAGATTTGGTTGAGATATGGTCCATTTCAATCCAACTCTGCACTGATTGAATATGATTTTAGATAAATCTAATCTAATTGCATGGTCCAATTCTACATGTCTTCAGTTGAACACTGAATAACCACATAATATTTGCGTTGGATGAGTTCAAGTGTGACACTTGCAAATACTTGCTGGTGAAATTCGTCAAGTACATTAAGAGAACTTGTTAGTGACTGGGCTTGGCAAGCTGTGGGTGAGATACTTGCCACAGTAAAAAAGGGTACTTGCAAGTTATTTATGAGCTCTTGTACCTTGATTCTTGGCAAAATCTGTTGGTCTGAATCAGTATGGACATTGATAAACCTCTTATGGTGTTCCTTTGATGCTTTCCCTGCTCTCATTTGCTCATAAGTTTAAGGGTTTTTGCATTTATGAGTGTTTTCCCAGCAAGGACAAGTGACCTCCTTTATTTTCCAGCTCTAACCATCGCTCCCTCCAAGTTCTTTTTGTCCTCAAGGTCACTCAATTGAGTGTGTCCCGTTAGCATCTTGGACTCTCTTCACTTGCAAGATGATCTGTCGTGGATTCCCAATAATCTTATTGTGCATAAGTTTTCTTATGTTTTTGAAGGATTCTCAATGTAGTTTGGCTATCTTAGAATTTTTTTTTTGTGGAAAACACCCCAATTGGGATGCCACTTTCGGGTAAGTCCCAAGGAGGCAGGGGTATCTATTCCACCAAAATCACCCAGGGCTCGCACCTGGCCTGCCCCCTTCGGCACACTCAAAGAGCATGCCTAAAACAACAAAAACACAAACAAACAAACACAAAAACACAACAAAAAAAAAACCACAAAAACAACAAAAAAACACAAACAAAACACAAAACACACAAAAAACACAAAAACAACAAAAAACACAAAACACACAAAAAAAACCACAAAAACAAACACAAAAACACAAAAACAACACAAAAAAACACAAAAACAATACAAAACAACACACACACAAAAAACTAAAAAGAAGGAAAAAACAGAATACAACTTTGGCCTTTCTAGGCCAAAAGGCTATTTAGGCAAGATTCAACAGAGGAAACATAAGAATGATCAATCTGAGCTAGGGAACTAAAATACCCTGACCGAACCAAAGAGAAGCAAAAACAAAGTAAAAAGGAACTAGGTACCTCTAGTACTGGAGCCATCCAGAGAAAGGATAGAAAGAAGAGCTTCCCTTATTTGTGAATCCCACCATCTAGGAGGGTGGTCGTAGTAAGTAAGATCACCTTTGTCCAATGCCCAATTAGCTAAAGCATCAACACTCCTATTTTATTCTTTGACCACATGATTGTATTCAACTTTCAAAAAGCCCATCTGGATTAATTGAATCTTCTCAACAATTCTTTTTATTCTCCAATCAACCTTATGATTCTTAGAAGGAGTCTTCAACAGATTAATCATGACTTGAGAGTCAGATTCAACCAACACCTTTTTCCATCCAACCTTAGCAGCCTCTTGAAGGCCTCTAAGGATACCATACCCCTCAACAAGGTTATTGGAAAGGATACCCAAATTCTCAGCAAAAGTGAAAACCAGGGAACCATCTGAAAGTCTACCAATTCCTCCTACACTAGCTTTTCCAAGGTTCCCCCTAGAGGCTCCATCGGTATTGAATTTTCCAAAATCCTTAGGAGGAGGCTGCCAATTCCTTGTTCTATCCATATTTCGATTACTCACATTCCCTTTAAGTTGGTTGCCCTTAGAAGAGTTAATCTTCAATATTTGCATCACTTGATCCCATCTTTGGTGGGAGTTCTGGGGGTGATTAAGGAGTTGTTGGACTGATTCAACTAAGTTGGCAATGGTCTTTTGCCAGATATAGTGAATATCCTTCCTTTCTTGATTGAAAATCTGGTTGTTTCTTTCCTTCCAGATATTCCAAGGTAGAATGGTAGAACCCATCCAAACTAACTACCTAATAAAATGATCAACACCCTCCTGTTTAGGCCAATCCCTCCAAAGTTGTTCAAAAGTAAAAAAATTGGACCATTGTAAGCCAAGTAAGATGGCCATTCTCCTCCATAGCTCAGAGGCTAAGGTACACTCAATAAAAATATGGTTGAGAGTTTCCACATTCTCTCCACACATTTTGCATCTAAACGGGCCATGAAAACCATGTTTCATAAGTTGCTCACCAGTTAGCACCCTACGATGCAATAAAAGCCAAGTAAAGAACCTCACCTTAGGCCAGAGCTTTTGAGCCCACAACTGAGTAAATATGTCATATGATTGGTTGGGATTATTATGGCATAAGGCCAAATAACCTTGAGCAACTGAATACTCACCCTTAGTAGTGTTGTTCCATCCAAAACAATCTTTATCATGGGACCAAGAGAGAGATCTCATATGAAGGATGCTTTGGATATCTTTTCTTTACCTTTCTAGAATTTGAATAGGCCAGTCCTCAATAGGGATCCAATATCTACCAACCTCTGAATTACCAGTATGGTACCGATAATAATTAGCTACCTTTATCCAGTTAGCTCGATGAAGCTCCTCCATCCAAGGCCTCCAATCAGGAAACTGAGTTATCAAAGGTTGGTGACCATCCCAAGAATCTATCCAAAAATTTACCTGTTGACCATTATGAATGATCCAAAATAACTTTTGCTTTATCAAATCCTCACCAATCTTAAGAACCGCTAAAATGGGAGAACCTTTGGTAGGCAATTGATAGCGAACAAGGTCTTCAGGACTTTTGTTCTCAGCATATTTAGCACGAAGATTCTTGGCCCAAAGAGCATTGGGGTTATGCAAAATCCTCCAATACAATTTAGCAGCTAAAGCCTTATTGTTATTAATAGCAGACCGGAAACCTAACCCCCCTTCATTCTTGGGAAGGCATAAAGTATCCCATTTCACCAAGGCCCATTTTCTTTTCTCCTTAGTACCACTCCAGAGGAACCGATGATTGATTTGATCCAATTCTCGAAGAACTGCCTTTGGGATATTCAACACAATAGAAACATAAATAGGTATAGCTTGAAGGACTGATTTTACCAAGGTAATTCTGCCCCCAAATGAAAGCCACCTATTGGTCCACTTTCCAATTTTCTTCTTAACTCTATCCAACAACCAATTCCAGTATTTTTTTTGTCTTTGAATATTGATAGGAATGCCTAAATAAGTGATCGGAAGGGAGGTCTTCTTATATCTTAATTTATCCAAGACCATGGATTCCTGTCTGGGAGAGCAGTGAAAGAAAATGACTTTAGATTTGTCTTCATTGATCAATTGCCCGGTAGCATTAGAAAAACAACTAATGATTTGCTTAATTTTAGAAGCTTCCTTAACTGTAGCTTTACCTAACAGAGTAGAGTCATCAAAAAATTGAAGATGAGAGATAGGCCTAGCTCCATGAGCAATGGTAACTCCCTCAAGGGTTCTGTTTTCTCTATTTTTGGTTATAGTCCTACCCAAGCATTCAACAAGAATGATGAATAAATAAGGGGAGAGGGGGTCACCTTGCCTAATACCTCTGGAAGTTGGGAACAATTGAGAAGGCCTACCATTGATAAGAACAGAGTAGGACACCAAAGAGATACATCCCATAATCCAGTCCATCCAATCCTGAGAGAAGCCAAATTGCCTCAAAACTTTGACAAGGAAGTGCCAATCCACTCTATCATAAGCTTTGGATAAGTCTAAACGAATGAACATAGAAGGAGATTTTTGCATTTCCATGGAATGGATGGCTTCCTGAGCAAGAACTATCTCATCCACTATTTGATGCCCTTCCACATAACCCCCTTGTTCAGGGGAAATAATCTTATGCAAAAGAGGCTTCAACCTTTCTGCCATGATCTTTGTAATGATTTTGAGAAGAACATTACATAAAGCTATAGGTCTAAAAGCTGAGATATGATCTGCCTCTTGAGCTTTTGGGACTAGAGCTATATAAGTTTTATTGATAACCTTCAAAATTTCTTTGGCTTTCCTAGCTTCTTCCACCACCTCTAATAAATCAACATGAAGGATATCCCAAAACTCTTGGTAGAACTCAATGGGAAAACCATCAAGACCTGGGGTTTTTCCTTTTTGCATTTTAAAAACCACCTGTTGAAGCTCATTGATAGTAACTAGAGCAATCAAAACAGAGTTCTCCTCAGAAGTGATAAGAGTAGGGATCGCTTGAAGAACATTCTATTGAGAAGCTGAGTCAAGAGGTGCAACAACAAATAGATTGGAAAAGTAATTGACAACAATAGAGTTCATGCCATCCCAAGTGTAGACAACGTCTCCAGAATCAGATTTCAAGGAAGAAATAAAGTTGTGAGATCTTCGAGCTAGAAGAGATTTGTGGAAGAAATTTGTGTTTCGATCTCCTTCTTTGAGCCATTGGATCCTAGATTTTTGCTTCCATAAGAGTTCTCTTTTTTTCCCATTCCTCTAACTGAGTTGTGAGTCTAATTTCATCTGTACTTCTACTCTCTATGAGGCCATCTAAATGGATTTTCTTATTCAAATTTTCAAGTTGAGCAATCACTTCATGTTTTTTTTGTCGGACATCACCAAACTCCTTCCAGTTCCAAATCTTGATTTTGGATTTAATGTATTGCAACCTTTTGGAAAAACAGAACATCTTAGTCCCATACCTTGGTTTACCTTCCTTCCACCATTGTTGCACTCGAGGTCTGAAGGAACTATCTCTAAGCCACATTAACTGAAATCGAAAAGGTGAGAAACTCACATTGGTTTTCCAAATTTCCACCATGACTGGCCAATGATCCGAACCAACATTGTTAAGAGTCTTCACCTTAGGAATGTGACCATGGATTAAGAAATTGTCAGAGAACAAGAACCTATCCAATCTCTCCATGATACAAGCTAAGCCTTGCCTTCTGTTAGACCAAGTCATAAGGCCATTATCTAGTTGGATGTCCACAAGATGAAGGTTTGCAATATATTCACTCATGAGGTCAATGCTCCTATCCAAATTTCTATTTCCCCCATTTTCTCATCCAGAGAGAGGATGGTATTGAAATCTCCTCCGATCAAGATCCAAGCTTCAGGAAAATGAGAGATAATATAAGTTATATCCTTCCACTATCTTCTCTTTTCCTCCAAAGTAGTCGGAGCATAAATAGTTATGCAGAGCATAATTTGGTTAGAATGTCTACTTTGAATAGCTATAGCCAAAAGACCCCAACTGCCAACCATATGGTGAATAACTACCTCTTTTGGGTCCCAAAGGCAAGCAATGCCACCAGAAGTCCCTTGGGAACTGAGGGAAGCAACTTTTCTAGCTGGCCAGATTTTACTAGCAATTGATTCCATTTCCTCTATTGACATCTTTATTTCTTGAAGGAAAACAAGATGTGGATGGTTTGTTTAAATCATTCTTCTAATTTCATTTTGTTTTGAAAGACTCCCTTTGAGTCCTCTAATATTCCAAGTGATGATCTTCATTAATACCAGGGCTAAAGAAGTTGGTAAGGGCATTAATCTTACCTTCCTCTACAAGCTTTTCACCTTCTTTTACCATATGATGTTGATTGGTCTTGCGACCTGCCTTTTGGTTAGAATCCATCTTCAGTTTTTTTCCCTGTTTCTTGACTTACCCCAATTGAATCTGGGATGGCTTCTAACCTCGAAGAATGCATGTACAAAGCCAAAGTGTTACTGGAAGGTTCAACAGAGTCTATCTTGGGACCTGTATTATTTGAAGTCTCAACATTTAAAAGATTGTTTTTCTTGTGTATATTTTCTCCCTTTTTTCCTGTTGAAAACCTTTGATTTGTTGGTTTGTCTCTGAGTCCTTCCCTGCATATTTAAATTGTGTTTCTAAGATTTATGTCTCCATTATTTCCTCTTCCTCACCTAGACATCATTTGTGGAAAGAATTTCAAACATATTAGTTGATAACTTCGATTGATCCTTCATAACTAGTTTTTTTTAGTGTTCTTCTTCTTAGGCATTTGGAAACCTGCTAAGTTTGTATCCTCTTTCTTTTGATCTAGAATTTTATTTGGGCAGACACTAGCCAAATGACCATATTCATGGCAAATTCTGCAACGAAAAGGAATGTTCTCATAGTCCACCACTTGCTCCCAAGTGTCCTCCCCAAATTGTAATGAGATCTTTTCAGGTAGGGGTTTGTCAAAATCCATTAAAACACAAATCCGAGCATAAATAATATGTTCAAATTTTTTAGTACAATCAACAATCATCATAAAAGTTCCCAAAGAGTTTCCAATTGAAGAAAAAATAGTCGGATTCCAGAATTCAACTGGGAGGCCAAAGAGTCTAACCCACACAGGACCTGTAGAAGGCATCTCTTCTTCGGCTTTAAATTTAGTATGCCAAGGCTTCATGAAAAGCCCCGCCCTTCCAAAGAACCAGGGACCCCCTTGAAATGTTTTCTCTCTATCTTCATTATTAGCAAATAAAACAAGAAAATAACCATTTGGATAAATAGAGATTTGTAACTCACCTTTTGTTTTCCAGTTTTTTGCAGCCCAAACTTTGAAAGCAGATAGGCTCGGACGAAAACCCAAGAAACGACAAATTAGTCCTCTTTTTTCCAGATCTTCTATGCCAGTCTGAATGTCGCCCATATCTAGCTTAACAATCGGAGTTCCATCAGCTGCCCTAAGACATCCCGACTCAGTTTTCCTAGGATCAATCTTAGGCATTCTTAGAGGTTTACGGGAAGCCCTAAGATTAATGTTAGCATTAGGCTGAGGCTGTCCACCATGGAGGGCATCCCTAAAATTCATTTTTGGGGTCGAGTCTTTGAAATCCTTGCCCTTGAAAGGGGTTTCCATAGTGGATTTGTTTTGGGGGTGCTCCTTAGCGCTGGATTCGCTTGAGATCTGAACCATTTTTTGATCAGCTGCTTGAAACTTGTTTCGAGATCTCTTTAATCCATGCCTTGGACGCCGAGGAAAGGTATGATTTTCACTTTTGTTTTGTGCAGCAAATTGGAAGCCATTGTCAATCAAGTTCGCAGCATGAAGATCTGTTGAAAGACATATTTCTAACCCATCTTGGGTCCCCTGCAACATATCCCGCTAAAATCTTGAGCAAAAACCACAAAAATGTTGGCCGCTAGGGCCCGAAGGCCCCGAAAAACAACCTCTGGAGCCGCTTGCACTCAACATAGATGAAACCCTCGCATAGTCGCTCGCTTCTTCAAAAAACCCTCCGAGTACGATCATCTGGAAACCCTCTCATCCTATCTTAGTTGTTTCAATTCTTGGTGAAGTGTTGGGAGGTGCCCACATATAAAAAATGATTCAGAACTTCACTTTTGCCTATAAGTTACTTGAAATTGCTCGTCAGCATCAAAGCTGCTGCTTGATGAGTCATATCTGCCACTTGATCAGTCGAAACTGCCATCTGCTCACGGGGGATTGCTAGTCCCAGTATTTTACTATTTTGAAGCTTGATATGCATTAGAACATTATAGGTGGACAAATTGGTTTGCGTGCCAGCCTATGTGAGCTGCACGAGTCACGAGTTTACATGTTTTACCATATGTGCTATGTTTTGTTGTTCAATGTTATGTTGCTATGAGAATAAAAGATGTAATAATGACATGTCTTGTAAGCAGTTTTGTGTACACTTATTTCTTGATTATGAGCATTTTGTTGGATGTGTATGGTTGTTGCACATCGCTATCCTTTGCTTGTGGGACTACATCTACATCTTACTGTTTGGTGTAGATCAACCATGTGTGTATGCTCGGCTAGGGCCATTCCTAGATTTTATTGGAGACTTGTTGGAAATGATAATGTTTTCTTGACTGCATATTGCTTTCTTGGTTGTGTATGTGATCTTCTATTATGTTGTCGTCATTTCTATCGCATAGTATTTCATTGCATATTCTTTATTGCATTACTGTGTTGTGTGTGATGTCATGTGGTGTGACTTGAATATTCACCCATATATTACAACTATAGGCATATTGTATTTGTTTTTCAATAAGTTTACATAGGTTTTTGTGAGGGTTCCTGGTCCCTTCATACTGAGTGGGGTTTGAGCCTTGGACCTCTCAAAGAGAGGCCAAAGCCCTTCCCACTGCAGCAAGCTTGCAGCTTGCTTTCAAGAGTTTACACAGGTTTTTATGAGGGGTCCTGGTTCCCTCATCCTGAGTGGGGTTTGAACCTTGGACCTCTCAAAGAGAGGCCAAAGCCCTTACCACTGCAGTAAGCTTGCAGCTCTAAAATTTTTTTGAGTTTACATGGGTTTTTATGAGGGATCCTAGTCCCCTTGTACCGGAGTTTGAACTTGTGTCTTCTTGATGAAAATCCAAAGACTTGCCACTACCATATCCCTCATGGGTCTTAGGCATATTGTATTTGTTGGAAAGCTCTTTTTATAAGGAATCCAATGACATCATGTTTATGCCATTATGAGTTGTTGGTCCTTTTATACCCAAAACACATTAAAGGTATCTTTTCCAAGCTATTCTAGACTGTTAGAGTATGCTACAACTATGTGACTAGTGCATCATGTTGTGCCAACTAGTTATGCTTCCAACTGACCTATCATGAATCCAATATGAATCATCATGTGTAAAAGGCATAGATCACAACTATTGCTTGGTTGCAATCGAGTTTTGTTGTTCAGTGGTCAATTTTTATGAGCCAAAGCTGACATAACTAGGGAAGTGATGATATCAATTTAACAAAATGGGAAAACATTTTACTGCCATGACTACAGAATCCGGCAGTTTCACAGGTTCAACAAGACCCAAGGAATCAAAAGGGCTATAAGAGATGTTATTGGAAAATACCTGAAGTGATAAATATGAGAGCTACCTTGACCAATAGATTTACAGGAATGATCATCTCAACCAGAGGTTTGACCATTACATGCATGGACAAGATGGAGCACATGAGGGTCACACAAAATTATATTGGCAATGCTGTGATAAAGAAGGAATCAAAAATGTTATTTTTGGTGACATAGTGCTCCATTTTAGGCCAAGCTAGGAAGTGGAATTTAATGGGAAAATAAATGTGTAGATATCCACCACTTTGTGGCATATGATGATTGCTAAATTAAATAGCAGAATTTCAGTAACTCAGCAGGAAATTTTGACTTTGTATTATTTCATTGTATTTCTCATCAATTTGTTTCACTCCTTTTTCAGGCCTTTTTGTCATTATGGTTTATTTACCAATTTTTTTAAATTGGTTATATGGGATTGAAACAGGCCCCACCCATGTTACATCATGACCACATAGTGGTATCACAACAGCTTGGCTATTATGCATGTATCGCTTGGCAAGATTTGAACCTGGGTCTCCTCCTTGCAAGTCGAGAAATTTACATTATGGATTCATTTTACTGTGCATTCAACTTGACGTTCTCTAGTTCTACTCTCTTTCCTTTTTATGTTACATTTCTTACTTCATTATGGAATTAAATTTGTGAATGAAATTGGTTCACACTCAAACCTATAGTATACATCCTTTGAAGTTTGGATGATGTACAAATTCTTTATTTGTAATGCCCTTATATATAATTCCTTTATTGATGTTTTCTCTCATCCCTACGTCTGGTTTGCTCCGACAGAGTAACCCTTGGAAAGCTTTCTGGTCATGGGTTTGTCCTAATGAAGTGTCCTGCAAATATTAATTGTATTTAAGCGTCTTGTTAATTGCTGATGATATTTATACTGTAGTTTAGACTTTAGATAGGTGTTGCTGAGCTGATTAGAGCATAAATTAGTGGTCCCAAATCCCAGAGGAAGCCTGTAATGAGTGCCAAGT
This sequence comes from Wollemia nobilis, assembly GCA_028583015.1. Classification (NCBI taxonomy): domain Eukaryota; kingdom Viridiplantae; phylum Streptophyta; class Pinopsida; order Araucariales; family Araucariaceae; genus Wollemia; species Wollemia nobilis. The sequence goes on from JAQPPZ010002592.1 coordinate 1,388,541, forward strand.
GGTGCCTAAATGTTAGTAGGATAACCTCTGCATCTTTACCCCTTGAATCTGAGTAGATGGCATTGATATTAATTCTATCACTATGTATAGTACCGTTGGTTTTGCATATCATCATGTGTCAGAAAGCTACCTCCAAAGCCCCAAAAGAAAAAGGAAAAAGGGAAATAAGAGATAAAACATTCAGGATACAATCTTATGGTTAGCAATGAAGAGGGTTGTAGTACTGCACTTTCCACTTGAACTTGATGATTATATCGTTGCATCTTATTGAATCTATGTAAATGCAGTGTCAAGTTCAAGTCCAAATATATAAAAAATCGCATTGCCAATCTTGAGCAAAACCAAGACTGGGGATTCCCTTATATCTACAAATGCAATAGGCAAAATCTGTCACCATCTACTCTACCACCATCCAACAACATATTTAATAAACAATATTGGAAAAGGAAATGGAGTTACCATCCAAGCATTGATGAGGTCATTAGAACATTACTTATAGTAATGCCAAGTTATTGAAGTTGATAAGATTCCTTGGTGACACTGCATTTGAAAGAAAGGACCAAAGAATGTTGAACTTTTATAGGATACAAAATTAAAACAAACATATATGCCATTTTTTCTCAGACGCAGTATTGTAAAAAATAAACCAGGAAAAGGCAGTCAAGTAATGGGTGTACAAATACTTCCCTCCAACATATGAAAAGACAGGACTTGAAGACACTATCTGATAAAATTCTCTATTACAGAGTCTTGAGTTCTACAATTCATTGTCAATATTTACCGTGGGTCTGTCCGCAATTACTCTTCTCAAGCTCTACTCACGTGAGTATCCATAAGCAACTTCCAGTCAACAATAGTTCAAATAATATATTGTAAAATTTGAGTAAGCTCCCTACCGAAAAAGAAAGAAAAAGAAAAAGAAAATCTTAACTCAGTGACAGTTTATATCTGATACAAATTTCGTGTATCTCAAATAGCTCTTTTTAGTAACACTACTGGCCTCTTGACTTATTGTTATCACAACCAGTTTTTAGAAAGTGCTTGACTGACTTGTTGTTTCAACATTTTTTGGATTTTGAAGAACTGACACTTCGATGTTTGAATCTTCAATAGCATTTCACTTCTCAGAAAATTTGTGTGCCTTGGTTTAAGACAACCTTCAAGATTTGATCTGAAAAAAAAAAACTCTGGAAAGAAACTTTTCACCTCTTGTGTGTTATTCCCACAACAATAAATCTCACTTAAAATTTTTATGTGGACATTAATTTGATATCTGTACAACAGTTTCGACACCACCAGTCAAGCCCTTTTTTGGGAAGAAAATAAGTGTTTTTAAGTTTAAATAAAGAATTAAACAAAAAAAGATGCTATATTAATGTCTGAAAATGACCAGAATAGTTCAATGAGGTTCAAAGCATAGTTAAAGAAATCACCGGTTTCCTGCGATTTCTTGTGAAACTCGCGTGAAATTGAGGTTGGCAAGTTCTTTTTTAATTTTCTGGGCACTGAGAAAATTGCCAACTCGCAGTGATATTTCTCGCGATTTCTTGCTGTTTTCTTGAGGGAATCTTGGCAAGCCTCAGACAGTTTGCAAAAAATGACAGCAAAAATAATTTTTTAGAAGGCCATTTGACCTTATTTTAGCCTTTTTTCTTCTCTCCGACTATGAACAATTTTTTATAGAGTTTCATTTTTAATAATTTTGAAAATAATGTGTTCTGCATAGTTGAGAAAATCGGAATCAGCATTTTTAAAAATCGGCAAAAATCGGGAATCGGCAAAAAATTGGGGAAAGGATCGGTAAAGAATTGGCAAAAAAAAAATGAAGAAAACGAAAATTTTCATTGAAAAAAAGTATTTTTCATGAATATTACAATGAATTAACATTATGCAAATCAAATACTGCAATAAAAGCAATAATTCATGTCAAGACATCATACAAGCTTCAAGATTTAAGTACACATGGAAGTGACAAAACACATCTTGTATTGCTTATAGTATGAAAAGGTACAAACTTACAAGTAAGAACAAGGAAAAAAGGTTCATTTTTTATATGCCTGCACATGGAAACAAGTAACAACAAAGTTAAAATCACTTGAAAAAAAGGAAAAGAAACCTAAACCTTAAACCAAAAGGCTAGGGTTCAGGGTTTAAAAAGAGGAGGAAGAAAAAAAACGCTAAACCCAAAACCCTAGGGCCTAGACTAGGGTTTAGGGTTTAAACTTCAAGTTTAAAGTTCAAAGTTTCAAATTCAAACATTAACAGCTGAAAAATGGGCTTGCATACATAGTTACCAGGCAGCAATATTTACTTAAAAAGAGGAGGAAAAAAAACCCTAAACCCAAAACCCTAGGGCCTAGCCTAGGGTTTAGGGTTTAAACTTCAAAGTTCAAAGTTTCAAACATTAACAGCTGAAAAATGGGCTTACATACATAATTATCAGGCAGCAATCTTTATTTAAAAAGAGGAGGAAAAAAAAACCCGAAACCCTAGATTAGGGTTTCGGGTTTAGAGTTTAAACTTTAAACTTCGAAGTTCAAACATTAACAGCTGAAAAATGGGCTTGCATAAAAAAACCTTAAATCGGCCGCAGCCTAAAAAAAAATTGCAGATTTTTTGAAAAAATTGGCAAAAAATCTTCAAAAAATCTTTGCATCATTGAGAGTTTGCCGATTGCATCGGCATTTTAAAAAATTGGCAAAAGATCGGGATTCTGCAGATTTTTTGTAGATTTTCTCAACTATGGTGTTCTCTATATTTAGAGGAGTTTCAAAATTTCAACTACATACACATAAATCTCCAAGAATGTTACCATGGTATTTATGATAAGCTCAAGCTCTTAAATGCAATAGAAATATAGAGATCTCTTAATAGTTCCATGTACCCTTGGGGAAAGAGATTAATTGATGAAATAGGCAAAATATTTGTAACTGCATTTGATTAAAAATGAATACACAGGCAGAGGACGGCTGCCTTCTCCACCATGTGCTGATTTCTATCCTCCTCTTTGCCGATGACGTTGTCCTTCTAGCTTCGACCCCTGAGGGGCTTTAGCGTCATCTAGATACTTTGGCCGCATTTTTGTACCTCGAGACAGTTAACAGTGAACCTCTTCCCGTTCATTTCTTGGTTCAACATCTTTGATCATCCTCCGCCCCTTACTGATCACTCCATACTTTCTCTCACTTTCTCCACCATCACACTCCATATTAATCCACCACCCACTTCCTCCACTCCCACCCCTCGGGTTTCTATAGACTTTGACTACTATTATTCCATTACTTACACAAACCGTTTATATCAGGTTCTTCCAAGGCTGTCTTCTCTCCCTACTGCTATCGATCATTCTGCTTTCTTAGTCCAAGCAATTTGGAGGGCAGCAATGGACTCTTACCCCCACACCATCTGCCCCTGTTGTCGCCCTTGTCCCCCGGTCATTGTCCCATGAACATTTGGTATAACGAGGATTGTAAATCTGCACACGGAAGGTTGAAACATACCATTCGGTATTCGCCCCAACTCATAACCACCTCCCACAGAGACTATAGGTCGCTTCTCCGACAGAAGAAACGTCACTTCCTCTCTCAGTGTAGACTGGATCTCATTCATTCCCTCCACCATTCTCCTAAATCCTTTTGGCACCTTATCCTCCCTCGTGACCAGGTCAACCATGGGATCAATCTTTCCTTTTGGACCATTGATGCCTCATCCCTCTATGCTATCCCAAATCAACCTCCTATTAGAGTACCTTCCCTCCCTACTTCTTTCCACCTCTTCTCTACTGGATGTATCAAGCAGGCTATTCGAAAGCTTTGCATGGGAAAAGCAATAGATTTAGACGGGTTACAGGCAGAATTTCCGAAGCATGGCATCAACTCTCTTGTTAGGCCCCTCACCGATCTCTTCAACCTTACTGTTTGCTTGGGTTTCCTTGACTCTTGGACTCAACATATCATCCACCCCATCCATAAGGCGGGAGATCCCCATGAGACCAACAATTACAGGACCATCACGATTGGGCATGCCTTTTCCAAGCTTTATGCCACAACATTAGACTTGCTTCTCTCTCATAGGTTGGAGGAGGAGGGACACAAGACCATGGGCCAAGCTGGTTTTCAGCAAGACCATCAGACCGCATATCCTAGTCCTCAGGGCTATTATTGAGGCGGCGCGTTTCCAGGTCCTCGAGAGTCTATCCTACACATGGATCTCTCTCGTTGCCCCTCTTTCCCCTAAGTTGTCTTTCTACCACGAGCTCTTCCTTTAGATACAGGACGGTTGGATAGTCCCCCCACAATACTTTAAGCAACACACGATGCATAACATACGAATTCTGATTGGACAGCTCAGAGTGTGCTCCCACCAACTTCAAGTTGAGTCAGATCACCATCTTTTGAGGGAGGAGCGGGTTTGCCTATTTTGCTCCTTGGGAGAAGTAGAAACCTTGCATCACTTTATTTTTCTATGTCCCATTTACCATGAGATCCGAGGTAGATTTCATTGCCTTTTCAGGGATAACTCACGATCTCTATCCACCTTCTTTAGATACATTGACCAACGATGTCTCGCACTTTACTTTAGGGAGGCGACTCAGTTTCGTCGATAGAGGAGCTCTCCTCCAGGTGACTCTCGCCCCCCACATTCTCGACCCATCAAAACCTACTTCAGCACCTCAGATGGACTGAGGGAGGATATCGGACGAAAACATCACATATCAGACTGTTCAGATACAAGCAGGGCTACCAGACAACGCACCCACGGCTCGGTGGGGCTCCGGATTAGTGATGGGCAGAGATAGAACATCGATTTCTTGAGCAGAGATTCTTTGGCCACGACTGTTAAGAGAGACTAGTGTTTGGGGCCGTTGGAGAGCGCCCTTTAGGGCAGCTCCCCCCCCCCCCCCTCTCTCTCCGTTCTTCTTGGCGACCACTCCTCACAGTTTGTTTCTTATGGATTACAACCCACTTCTCTCCTCTCTTCTCTATTCCCATTCCCTTTGGCCCACTTATTGGGTCACGTCATTGTATTTATCTTTGTTTCTTTCTTTGTTGGGCGCTTTGGCCCATTCACTGGTAGTTTTTGTTGTCCTTTTTATAGTCCCTTGGGTCATTTTTGGCCCACCATGGACATTAATAATATTTCATTTCATTTCATTTTCATTTTCTAAGGCTCTTTTCTCAGTCTTTCTTCTGTTAGGAACTAAATAAGATTTTGAACTATGCCTCTTGATAAATGATTATTAGCTTTTTTTCCATGTTTTTGAGAAACAAGATTCTTACATTATCTGACTTGGATTCAATGCTGACAGGTTCTAAGTAGAAAGCTTTATCTTCCGGCTAAAGCTACATCACAGTTACGGTTTGTCCAAAGCCTTGCCTTGGTTCATCATAAATTATGTTTGTTGGTGTCAATGGTATATGTAGATTTTTTTTTGAATTTGCACCTCAAACTGTGGTTATAAATCTTATATGACATGTATATTTTTTTTGGCATGAAATATTTTCCAAGAGGTGTTATGTCCAAAGTTGAACACTTGTTTGAAACATAACCTAAGCACATATGCATGTGAAAGATTTAAATGCACTATTAATTACTTATTTGGTAACAAATGAATTTTAAGTATAAATTCAAGTTCTGCCCAAGTACATGTGTATGTATCACACTCGCACAATTTCAAAACATAAGACATGAATAATTTGCAGTAATAGATATTGAAGGATCAATACATGATATTTTAATGAGCCTACCAAAAATTTTACTCGAAAGAGATGCATAGGGAATCCAAAAAGCATTTCTTTATGTTGCTGGACCTAAAAATCACTTTATTACCTCAAATTTTTTTAACATAAAATGGATGTGTTCTGCACGCATCATCATCATCATCATTTCCACGTTTCATGTAATGTCTGAAAAGAATGAACTCTTGGCATGTGCTCTACATATTCTGGACATTGGTGGAATACAGATTTTCTTGAATTTGACTAGTACACCTCCATTGGTGGATTTTAAAGAAATGTATTTACTATTTATTAGTATACATTGTGTTTCTTGATAAGCAAGATAATTTTATTAAATCAAAATGGGGCATAATATCCTATACATCACAAACAGGAGTGATATGAATTTAACAGCTAGCTTCATGAGCTTTATTAACAGAAGTATTTACTTAAAATACATTTAGAAAAAAAATTTGACAGCAAGACAACAGGTACTCAAAACATTTTTTTTTCTTTGTTTCCTGTGATATCACGGTTATCATCCAGAATCACCATTCCTGCGTCATGTTCATTTTTTGCCATATTCCTCGAATCGTTGTGTCCTATGTATTGTAGGAAAAGGTCTGTTTGTCAGAGTAGCTTTAGTAATGCGTGAGACCCAGATTACTTCCTCGCACCTGCTCAATGATAGCTCCCATATTTCCCTATTGGGACTCTCTGATAAAGTTCAAGAGCTTTGCCAAATGACCCAACAATTTTATGACTCTCTGCTGAACAATTGCCATTTTCATGTGGAATCCATTCACATGTTGAATCACTTTCTGCTGATCAATTGCCCTTTTCAATTGGAATTCATCCATCTGTTGAATCAAACTTTCAAAACCTTGTTTTGCGCTAGTTTTGATCTTCGTTATGGAAACAGAGAGTTGATTTCACTTATTTATTTCTGCTAGAATTGTTGGTATCTGAGTGATCATGTGATGGGGCTTCTGGCATTATTTCTCTATGCCTGTTGCTGTTACGTCCTTCACGAGGAAAATTATTCAAGTGGAGGCTTTTCCTATTGGGGTTAGTGTTCATATTGTTCGTGCAATGATCCATTTTCTCAGTAGCCTAACCCGTGAACTTGCCATTGGGCTGCTCATAGGTTTGTCATCCATTATATTCTTTTAAGGGTGCTTGTAGGCTTGATTTTGGACTAGCCCACTTCTTCCTTATTCCCTAAATTCCACTCCAATATTCTTCAGGGTATAATAATTGTTGTGACTTGCTTCATTATCCCATTGACTGGTTTGACTGTATCCAGTAACTCTGCATCCTCTTTTCAATTGAACGCCATTCTGGGTCAACTCATAGGCATTGGCTATCACTGGCAGTACCCATGCGTCATTGTTACTTTGGGTCATCTTGCAACAAAAGCAGTAACCTAAGTAAATAATCCAACAGCAGAAGCTTAGTGTAAACCGTATTGTATGATAATTCCAAAGGCACCATAGTTTTCCACTATATTTTGCATCCTGTAATTCTGGTTGGTATATACACACACATTTTATCTTCATGAAATTTTGTTAAGGCAATGGGGTGATGATAGATCCCAATGCCAACCAGGAACTGTAATTTCTACAGTGGAGTACAACATGACATTGACTGAAAAACCTTCTCATATGAGTACTTAGAAATTGCTAGCATCAATTTTTTCTTTTCCATTCAGGTGGGCCTTCAATCTAGATGAAGTGAGAAAAAATGAAAAATCTATGCTTCCACAACATTTACTGTTTTATGGTCACCAGACTCATCTCCATAATCATTGGCAATGTCAATTAACATCTCTAAAGCCTTGATACATAGGATACAATGCAGCAATCTGGTATTATACTAGCAACTAGCAGGGGATGATAAAAAGGTATACGGAGTGAAGAGAAACATACCAGCAAGCACCATAAAATTGGCTTGCTTCTCAGTTGAAAAAAGCAAGGATAATCAAACAACATAAATGTGGTTGTTTGAGAGGCCACATGGAGAAAACAATTTGACAGCATACAGGGATAAATTACTTGACAAAGTTGACTCAAGTGGACATGATCATGTGGACAAGATAACATTGGGTGGTGATAACTGATAACTATGGCCACCAAGTTGTAGCAGTCAGCGTACAAAGATTGAACAACCCTGAGAGAAGTATAAAGAAAAGAGACGACAAGTGACCAAGGAAATCTTCCTTTCATGGAAACTAAAAGCACAGAAGATGTTCAATACAAAGAAAAAAAAGGATGCAGGACTTATATTCTTTTTTCAAGGAAAAGCAGTTAACATAGGGAATGATGTGATTGATCAAGGGAAAGCAAGGTTGTATTGTGTAGTTGGCATCAGAATTGCGGTCTTCAGGATTAGAAGGTGTCTCTTATTTTCATATAACCTCCGGTTACTTATCAACATAAGATAAGGTTCCATTAATTATCCCTATCACTTTGGATCAAGTCTAGTTTTGTAATCCATGCATACCAAAACCAAACTCTTCCTTCTCTTCATTTTCCAAGAATTTGAGATCTTCATGAACGATTTTATGGAACTTCATCCAAATCACACTCTTCTCCTTTCCTCTCTTCACAGTATCCTTTGAATGTGCTTCCAAATTGGCTGTTGATTTGGAGGTCGATTTTCTTCCCTGAAGCAGTGGTGGAAGGTTGGAAGCTAATTGCTAAAAATCATTTACTTAGGGTACTTACTGTTGGTTACAAATCTGCCACTAGGATAGGATTTAGTGTAATGCGCCCTAGATTCGCCCAACAGATTGAAAGGCCGGAAGGAAGGAATGCCTTCCGTGCCAATCTCCGGAGGAGGCCGGCTTCCTATGTTTTCTCAATTTGGTTTAAGCTCGAGTGCGGGAAAGAAATTAGAAATGCAGAAAGAAATATAAATGTGATTGTTATGGGTGGGGAGGATAAGCAGCACAACAACAACCAATCACCACTACTAACAACAATTAAACACAAGATATGTTGCAGAAACTACCAATGTCATTCATCCTATGTATCCTCTACTTTTGCATTCCAGGAATACTTAACTATTAAATACCGATATCCAGAAAGCAGAATAACAGTAAGCAATAACATAAGCAACATGAGGCAGAAATGTTCAGTAAAGGCAGCATACAAGATAAAGACAATCAATAGAGCCAAGTATATTCTGTATTTAGAAGCAAACGCACAGCTACAACGGTTCCCTAGCAATATATCCCCCTTCCACCCTTTTACAATGATATTGCCGAGCTATTTATAGCGTAAATTTCCCCCCATTACATCGTTGGGCACAGGATCCCAGACCTGACAATAGCTGAAAAAGCTGACAAAAGCGGCAAAAAGCGGCTGATGTTGACCTCTGCCGGCATGGAACGTGCTTGCAGCAAGGTCCACCTGAAAAATCAGCAGCTACGTGGCAGTGCGGTGGATGATGCTCCGAGTCAGCTTGACTGAGGGCAGCTGAGGTACAATAAGTCAGTTCACGCTCGCACACCTCCCGTCACATCTCTGACTCGAATCTCGAGGCTGGACACCTGTCGGAATCTGATAGGGGGAAAAATCTGCCTTAGGAGCTCATATTTTCTTTCTTGCCCGACTTCGCCCAAAATTGGAGCGCAACCAGGCAGCGCAAGGGGGAAGTAGCGCAGTTGGGGAGGCCTCCGTGCCTTAGAAAATTTCTGGGCAGGCTTCGACATTCTTTGCCCGAGTGCGCGCAGGTAAGTGAGCGAACCCCGACTTCGCTGCGAAGTCGGGTTGCTCAACACTTAGTCTTTACTGGAGGTACCATGATGGGCTGCTCAACTGCGCTCTTCTTCCAGGGCGAAGCCCGACTTCGCTGCGAAGTCGGGCAATCCCAACACTTAGCCGTTTCTTCAAGTGAGTCGCCCAACTGCGCACGAATTTGAGGGCGCAGCCCGACTTCGCTGCGAAGTCGGGTTGCGCACCCAACACTTAGAATTTTTTGGGATGTCCTCCATTGACAATGCCCAGGTGCGCACAAAACTGAGAGCGCAACCCGACTTCGCTGCGAAGTCGGGGTTCGCTCAATACTTAGTCAAATTTTGGGCTCAGCTCTCTGCACGTCAGCTCCCCAAGTGCGCACAAAATTAAGGGCGCAGCCCGACTTCGCTGCGAAGTCGGGTTGCGGCAACACTAACACTTAGAAAATTTTGGGCCTTTTGCCCTCTTGGAGAAACAGTCAGAAGAAGGAAGGGGGGGAATGAAGAGAATGAAACTGATGGCAGGGAAGATAGGGGATAGTGGAGAAAGGGAGAGAAGGAAGAGGGAAGGGAAAGCGACATCCTTACAAAAAAACCGAAGACATGGCACCCCGTGCAAAATGTGGCAACATTCCTGGCGGCTCGCGGGGTGTCGAGCTCGCCTCGATGCAACGAACCAGGCCTTTATCCTTTGGGCGCAGAGGAACTCCCTTCCCCTGCATCCTGCTGCTGCTGAGTCCCCTTTTTGGGTAATTGTTCTTCTTCGGGCTCGCTTTCAGCAGTCTCTTCTTCTGACCCTTCTTCTTCTTCTCTCTGAATCTGAATGCTCACCACCATCGCCCTCTTGCTCGGCAGGTTGCTCCCGCTCGCGGACGTGCTTGTATGCGGTCTTGGCCTGATCCCAAGCCGCTGCCTGGAAGGGCTCTAAATCGCTGACATCTTTCAGCGTTGCTTTGAATGCCGCAACCATGTGCACATCAATGGTGTCATATCTCTCTCCCAGCTCCTGAAGGGAGGTGTTAATCTTGCAAAATCTCGACACCATTTGGGTCACCTGCGCCTCCTGGACTGGTTCAGTCCAGCCATCAATTTCTGATGTATCTGCCTCGAAAGACAGCCAATCTTGCTTTACTTGTTCAAGGGGCAGAAACTCCCCATCCTTGACAAAGCTCGGAAATCCGAGCGCAGAAAGAGTGTTGAAGGGGGCCAAGCAGATATTCATTTCATGGTTCAGCACGTCCAGCATCTTCCTGGCGGCCCTGATCTTCTCAGTTTTTTCAAAATAATTGTGCAAGGTTACCCTCGCATCCGCCCAATCTAGGGCAATCTGGGACATAGGAGGAAATCGGAGGCCCTTGCGCGCAAATTCTTCAAGTTTTATCGCCAAGTCCAGCCACTGCCTCGCTTGGCGTTCGGCCTCCTCTACCGCAGGCTTTCCCTGGGCAGATACTTCTTGGATCCTGGATGCGAAATCCAGGACGGACAGGGACCTGACCACATTAGCCCTGCAGCAAACTAGCCCGCATCTCCTTGATCTTGTCTTTTGAAAAGGCAGCCGCCTGGGACGCCTTCTCCTTCAGCTGAGATTGGGTCTGCTTCAGCGAATCTTGCAGCTGGGAAATATGTTCTAGTGCTGCCTTCTTTTCTTCTGACAGTTGTTCGGTTGTCTTCCTCTGTGTTGTTGCCTCCTGCTGGGACGCGGCGAGCTGAGCTTTCAAGTCTTCAATTTCTTTCTGGGCAGACTCCAGCCGCGTGGTGGCCTTGGCCAGATCCTCTTCCAGCTGTCTCGAGTTGTTCTGAAGCTGAAACAGCTTCTCCTGATTCTCGAGTCGCTTAACAAGGAGATTATCAGTCCTGCGACGAATACCATTGATTTCGTATTCTTCGCTTATATCATCAAAACTCTTCTCCTTGATCCGGTGTTCATAATCCGCCTCAGTCATCTCCCGGAGAGGCTTCTTAACTTTCGGGATCAATTTCTCCGTTCGCAGCACCCTCCTGTCCAAGTCAAACTTGGTGCGCTTCACCGGGGCGGCTATTTCCTCGGCTCTTCTCCGTTTGACGCCCTGGAGGAAAGAGGCGGAACATCCTGCGGCCTTCGCGGCTAGAGGCTGATCGTCCGTGATTTGTAGCTGTTCTCCCATGAGGTCCAGCTCTGCCAGCATAGGGTATGCCGAGGCCAAATCCTGCTGCGGCATCCTTCCTGAAAACAATGAAGCAGGAGATATTCCAGAAGATGAAGCCGCTTTCAAGGGCGACCGGGTCCTAGGGGAAACGGGCGGCTGAGTAGGAGGTGGAGATGGGGTTTTGAATGATGTGGGTGAGCGGCGCGGCGATGTAGGTACGGCTTCAGCACTGGCCGCGGGTGAGGGGTTTAGGGTTTGACCCAGGGTTTGGAAAACGTTCGGGTCCTGGGCAAAATGTTCAAAGGAATGGGGACTGCGGAAGGACTGGGAGATAGGCGACAGGGATGATGCGACTAAGGCGTGCCCTGATACAGAGGGGGAAGGCGTTACGGCAGGGCCAACTGGGATTTGTGTAACCGGGGAAGAGGACGTACCTGCGTGCTCCGCCTGAGCCGGTGCTTGGATGACGCCTGCTGCCCAGACCTCTGCTTCCTTCCCTGGACTATCCAGAGAGATGATTTCGGGCGCGACTGCTTCTGCTCGTGGGGCCGCTACTGTTTGCTGCGCAACCTCCTTTTTCGGCCGCTTTATCTTAGTCTTTTCGCCCCTTTTTCTCTTCTTTTCTCCTGGAGCGGCAGTTTGTTCGGAGGAGGCGGAGGCGGTTGGTGCGGCGGGCAATGGCGCTCCCACGGTAAATTTGTACTTGGGCTTTGACGGAGGGACGCCCACTACCGCTGGCCCACCGGTTGACCTTTCTGGCTCCTTTTCTTTTTGAGGCACTGTTTCACCGGTTGACCTTTCTGGCTCCTTTTCTTTTTGAGGCGACGTTTCGGGAGCTGGAGACAACATTGGGCCCACCTGACTGCTTGTTGGCGCCTTGCTGGGTGGTTTTCGAATGGACAAATGTTGTGGTGGGGGTTTCCTTTTATACCTCTTCCTGGCGCCTAGGGGGACGCAATCTCGAAACGCGAACGACTCCCATTTGCCGGCGTATTTATCATATAAGGCCGAAAACTCATCATCTATGGCCAATGTCTTCCTGTTAGATTTATCGTGTTGCGTGCGACACCTCATCTTCCAGCATTCAATGATTTTGTCCTTTTCCCAGCTGAGGGGCGTCACCTTCGTGAGGAATTTTCTGAAACCCGCCGAGTCTAACCTGTGATCTGGATTGCGCTCCGGATCGTACTCCACCTCCACACAGTAGAAGTCCTGCCATGGTGGCCATGATTGCATCCGTTCGATGTGCCATTCCAGGTCCGCGCCTGTTTTGTTGCACCTCTCCTCCATGATTTCTGCTCGGGGGCAAATATGTACAAACTTTCCCCTGACCCCAATCGGGTCGTATTTCCAGCGTTGTGGTAATTGTATCAAGCCCATGTTGAGGAGTTCCTGTTCTAGGTAGATGTGCTGCCCAATTTCATGGACTTGAATGTTCGCCCAGGTAATAGGATATTTAAAAATATGGCCTCTCTTCTTTCCCTGGCCGAATTCCTCCTCGACGTAGTCCATTTGCCGCGCTGTCTCCATGCCGAATTGATGCTCAGTGCAAAAATAGGGCAGCAAGAACGGCTTCCCTTTGAATCCGTAGATTCTGATAACAACGCCCTGGGTCAACCGGAAAGTATCCCCGCATTTGTATTTCCTCAGGTAGTTCGTCATGGCCAGGGGAGGGCGAGACGCCTTGCCGTTGAACAGCGCCAGGGTCATACCTAAAAATTTAAAATTGAAATCATAGTAAGACCCCCTTCTGTACAGGGCTTCCGTCCACTCGTACACCGGCAGCGGTGCTCCCTTCTCATTTACCTTCTTAAGATCAGGCACCTTTATTCGGTAATGCGTGTGGTAAAGGCACAACCATGTGAGGAATGAGCAGTGCCGGAATTCGGTTGTCTGCTTCTGCTGTATCCTGACCAGGTTTGAATGTATGGCATACGCCACCCAATCTGCCCAATCAAAGAAGATCGGGCGCCTTCCGCTTCTTTGCACAGTAGAGTCATAAAACTCTCCATGTAAAATACACTCTGCGAGTGCCAGCTGATACGGGTGTACCATTCTGTCCGTGCCGCAGCCAAGGACCCATGCAAGGATAATATAAATGTACTTGTTTTCGAACCTCTCCAGGGGTATGGGACCTGATGGCCATTGTCCGGCTGGCAGTGGGGACTTCAGCTCTGAATCGAGAAACTCTCTCATCCTTCTGCTCTGACTGAATCTGCCCGCCTGCTCATCCAAGTTAATTCTTCTGACGATGGCATCGGGGTCGTACTGGAGCCCCGGGGCGAAGGCTGGCTGGACGCTTTCTTTGAAGAGGGTGAACAACACCCTTCCTTGGTAGTCGCAGACTTGCCGGGTAGCTGGTTTGTAATATGTCACAATTGACTCAACCAGCTCCGGGCAGTGGTGGACGGGAGGGCACAAGAACCAGTATAGGTTCGACTTATATGCGGCTCCGACGTGGTGCGAGGGTGAGACTTTGCCTGCCCACTTTGCGATATTGGGCCGCAGCTTGGTGAGGCTAATGGAGTACTCGCCATCTTTATACTCGGCCAGGCGATTGACGGGCGGCGGCGGAGGACCTTGCCCTTTGCTTCGCCTCGACCTGGATTTCCCTCTCTGCTCTTGTGGCGCTTCGCTCTCATGAGCGCTGGACTCCGTGCGTTCCTCAGCCTCCTGCTCTGTATCGCTGGACTGCGGCTGCATTGGCGCTTTCCCCTTGTCCATTTTCTGTTCTTCACTCATGGTGCCAGAGATAGGAATTTCAGTCGCTGCAGACCTTAATTCTGCACTTTTCTTCCTCTTTACTGCGCAGCTCTGATTTACACTGGTAATTCAGGTGTTCTGAGTAAGCCAGGGCCCTTTTCTAGGAATGGAAACACAACATTAATGGCGCGAGGAGGGATTTAAAGTGATTTGCCCGAAGTAGGTAGAAAGCGCCGTTATTCCTCGGCGGCCGCGCGTGGGATTTTTTATTGGAAGGCGCACCTCGTACGCGGTTGGCCCCAATGCGCTCACTTCTTAATGACATCTGCTTTGAAATCCGCGCAATCATTCCTTAAAATCTTTGAACCTCGTGCTTCTAATGACGTCACCGCCGCCATTTGGGCACACACTTCGAGGGAGACTCTGGCCAAGGGCCCAAGAAGGAACGCGGTCCAACTTCGCGCTATGCACAGTGCGCCCTCGGGGACCCACACTTAGAAAAATTTTCGTCATGCCCCTTGCTCTCCCTGACGGGTCGTTCGAAGTGCGCCCAAAACTGAGAGCGCAACCGGGCTTCGCTCGAAAAATTTGCGCAGTCCGACTTCGCTCGGAAAATTTTGCGCAGTAGGGCTTCGACACTTAGGCGATTTTTGTTTCCTTTGCTGCCCGACTGCGCTCCCAAGAGGGTGCGCAGCCCGACTTCGCTGCGAAGTCGGGTTGCGCACCCAACACTTAGAAAAATTTGGGGTTCGTTTGTCTGCTTTTTCTCTCCCAAACTCCCGACATCGCACAATTCAAAGAGCGACGCCCGACTTCGCTGCGAAGTCGGGCGATTTTCCGCCTTGGTCAGACTTGAGTTAGCAGCGCAAAATTTTGCTTCTTTTCTCACACTTAGCCCTTTTTGGATTCAAAAGCTGAAAACTGAATAACTGAAAGAAATATTTACATTCTGAAATAAACTGAACTGCAGGAAATAAATAAGAAAAGTATGTACAAGGAAGGACCTCTCGGCAACCTTCAGTGATGATAGGCCTTCAGGTGGAAGCCATTAACAGGGATCGGGAGAAGCTGTCCCTCCATGTCCCTGAGCACGAACGCGTTGAATTGGTTTACCCGAGCGATCTGATAGGGGCCTTCCCAGAAGGCATCAAATTTGTCATGGTTGCCCGGCTTCGCTTTGAGTGAATCCCACTTGAGCACTAAGTCCCCGATTTTGAAAACTCGGGTGGTGGTCCCTTTTGCAAACCAGCTCTGAGTTGCCTCGGCATGTTTGGTAAAGGCCTGATATGCCTTCTCCCTTTCCTCTTCTAGCTGCAACAGTTGACAAAGTCTGACATTCACTGGATCCCCGTCGCCTTTCTCTTCTTCTAACAACCAGAGTGCGGGCATTTCTATGTGGGTAGGCAGAACCGCCTCCTTGCCGTATACAAGCGCGTAGGGGGACGTCTTGATGGATTTTTTGAAAGATATGCGATCCGCCCATAACGCCCGGTCCAGAAGTAGGTGCCACGACCTCTTATTCTTCTCCACAGTTTTCTTTATGATTTTCAAGAGGTTTTTATTGGTGGATTCGGCCAGGCCGTTTCCCTGCGGATAGTAATTTGAAGACATCTTGTGGTAAATGCCATATCTGCCAGTAAACTCAGTGAGTATCGCGCCTGCAAATCCTGGACCGTTATCCGTGACAATTGCCTCTGGAACCCCGAAACGGGTAATGAGGCTCTCAAGGAACCCAATGACCGTTTCTTGGTCAGCATGCTTTGTAGGCAAAGCCTCAGCCCATCGGGTAAAGTAATCTGTGGCGGTTAGGATAAACTTGTGTCCCGCCGAAGAGTTGGGCGTTATGGTCCCGACGAAGTCCAGACCCCACTGCTGAAACGGAGTCTCGGCTTGAATTGGCTGGAGGGGCAAGGGTGCCTTCCTATTTCTGCCGGCGAACCTCTGACATTTTTCACATTTTACACGAATTGCATGTGCGTCTGTGAAGAGGGTGGGCCAATAATAGCCGGCTTTGATAATCTTCAAGGTCGTAGGCCTTCCTGAATGATGTCCTCCGGGCATCCCAGAGTGGAACTCTCCGAGAACCTTTGGCTTGTCTGATTCCTTGACGCACCGCAACAGGATGCCGTCAATATTTTTAAAATACAGCCCCTCGGGGCGCAGTACATACTTCAAGGCATTCAGCCTAAACCTCCTTCTTTGTGAGGCGTTGAGATGATCTGGACATCTCCCTGTGCTAAAATACCACACCAGGTCATTCGTCCAATCACTCTCCTCTGATAAGGAGTTGGCAAGGTTAATTTCCGTCATTGGATCCTCCCATTGGCAAGCAGAGATTTCGGCTGCAGCACTTCGGGCCAACTCTTGGCATAGAGCCCGACCTCGGATTAGCTTCGTTGGCCGTACCTCTATGTCAAACTCTTGTATTTTAGCTATCCATCCTGCCCTCTTGTGACCTGGCTCCCCTTGGATAATGAAATTTCTGACATCCGGATGTATCACGAAGATAGTTATCCGGCTCTGGGAGACAAAGTGCTTGAACTTTCTGAGAGATCTCATGACTGCGTGCACTTGCCGCTCAATAAAATTGTATCTTTCTTCGTGCGGCTGAATCACCTGACTTAGGAACGCTATGGGGCGCTCCTCGCCATCATCTCCCTTCTGAGTCAGGACTGCAGCGTAGCTTTCGGGCTCTCCCACCGCGTACAGGATGAAATCCTTGGAGTAGTCTGGATTTATTAACACTGGAGCTTGCGCGATTCTGGCCTTGATTTCTTCGAAGGCTTGCTTTCTTTCGTCAGTCCACAAGAATTCAGCATTCTTTTTTAGGAGCTCGGCCATGGGCTTGATCACTTGTGCGAAGTCTGGGACAAACTTCCTCACGAAGTTGATTTGGCCAAAAAACGATTGTAGCCCCTTCTTGTCAACTGGGATGGATAAGCGAAGAAGAGCTTCTGCTCTGTCAGGATCAACTGCAAGGCCCTTCTCAGAAATAACGTGTCCTAGCAGCTTGCCTTCCTTCACCGCGAAGACTGACTTCTTCGGGTTGATGGAAATGCCGAACTCACGACATCTCTCAAATATTTGCCGCAAGTGGGAGGCATGGTCCTCTCTCTTATGTGAAAACACAGTCATGTCATCCAAATAGATGACAATGACCTTGTTGAGCAGCTCCCGGAACGCCAAGTCCATAGCCCTTTGAAATGTAGCACCGGCGTTAGAAAGGCCGAAGGGCATGCGCTGATATGCAAACGTTCCCCATTTGGTGGTGAACGTTGTCTTGTGCTGATCTTCGTCTTTCACCCATATTTGGTTATAGCCAGAGAACCCGTCCAAGAGAGAGAATCTCTGAGCTCCAGCAACTACGTGGAGGATTTGATCAATTTGGGGAAGCGGATAATGATCCTTCAGTGAAGCCTGATTGAGGTTTCTGAAATCCACGCAGAGGCGGATGTCTCCATTCTTTTTCCTCACAGGGACCAGATTTGCGACCCAAGACGAGTGCTTGATGGGGTAGATGATCTTGGCCTCCAGCATCTTCAAGAGTTCCGCTTTCATCATGGCTTCAATTTTCGGGTTCACCGCCCTTTGCTTCTGCCGGAAAGGCTTTGCATTATCTTCCAGTTCTATAGTATGTTGGATCATCTCTCTGTCGTACCCCTTCAAGTCTTGGTAGCACCAGGCCACAATATCTGGGAACTCTTCGCATAGAGATCTGATCTGCTCTAGCTCCTTTTCAGTACAATCTGTCCCGACCTTGATCACTTTTCCAGGTTCCAGTTCCAGGTCCATGTACTGCTTGGGGTCCACTTTGATCCTATGGGATATGGCTCTATCGTTCTGATCAAAGAGACTCTCCAGAGTAATCAGTCCTTTCGGGACATGATTATTTTTTAACTGTATCAACCCCTCGTATTGCTCGTCATCAGGGTCTCTACCTTCGATTGTACTCGCTTCGTTTATCAAAAAGGTGACGATATCTTCGTCACAGTCGAACACCTGCCAGTGGGTGTCTTTATCAAGCACAGAAGGCCTGTAAATGGTACGAACCGGCTTCGGCTTCTGGACAGTGTCATCGGCGGGACGTACACTGGCTCCAACGGAGCGCCAGAATGTCAGCATGCTTATTCTTCTCACGAGATATGGCTTTGACATTCAAAGAGTCGAATGACTCCATCAGATCCCAGACACGGTTGCGGTACGCCTTGAGGTAATGCTTCTTGGAGGCGCACTTATTCGTAATCTGGTTGCACACCAGCTCTGAGTCGCCAAAGATCTGCAAATGCTTTATCCCCAGTCTCTCCGCCTTTCTCAAACCCAAACACAAAGCTTCATACTCCGCCGCGTTGTTAGTGCAACTCCAAGCCAGCCTGTAAGTGTAGTCTTTTTGGATCCCGGATGGGGAAACCAGAAGTACACCTGCACCGGCGCCATTCTTGCATCGGGCGCCATCAAAGTACAGCTTCCATAGCTTTTCTGGGGCAGGTCCAACATCTTTCTTTGTAGACTGATCAAGTCTTTCAGGCTGGGTGACGAAGTAACAACCTTGCTCGGTCTCAATCATGGCATTGAAGTCTAGCAAGGAGAACTCATCCTCCACTTGTAACAGCTCGAGGGCCTCTTCTGCCAAATCCACCTCTACCAGTTCTTCGGTTGTCAGATGAACCATGTCGCTCTGCTGCTCTTCCCCTGGTATCTTCTCTACCAGAAATGTGGAAGGCTTTTCATTATAGATCTTCAATCTCCTTCCTTTGAAGGGCACTTCCATATGTGAATAATCCAGCGACAGATATCCACCCAGCTTCGCAGTAAACTCCCTAGAGAGACACATGCCGAAGTAGGGTTCCAAGTCAACCACCACGACCTCTTGGATGACCACTATGTCGAGGGCTTTATGCAGTCGGATCGGGATGTCTTTGATGACACCAACTGTCTTGACAGGAGTGTCGTCTAGCTGCAGCACACCTTGGCTGCTCCTTGTGTATTCCATACCAATCTCTTCGCAGACAGCCCTCGGCATGACAGTAGTGGAAGCACCAGAATCCACCATGCAGTTGTGTACTATATGGCCCTCCATTCGCAAAGACGAGATAGAAAGGTGGCGGCCTGTTTTTCCCAGTAGCAGATACTGTCAAGGGCTGAGCTAACACAGCAGGCTGCGTCGGCTTTCCATCTTTCACGCTCTTCAAGGATTCCTGCAACAGGTCTACTTGCCCTGGGAGCAGAAGAGCCTCATACATACTTATCTTCGTCGGGGTCTTTTTGAGCTCATCAACTATATTGTAGGTTGAAGTGTCGGCTCCCTCTATCTCTTTCGTTGGCTCATACCTGGTTCGGTATTGTTGCGTGGCTTCGACTCTCTGTCTCTTCGTCAGCGATGGATACCTCAGCTTCTCTTGAGCTTGTTCTTTCGTTTCGGCTAGAGGTTGGGCTACGGGAGCCTTTATCGCGGGAGCCTTGAGCGTCGGGAACCTCTCTTTGGCTGTAGGAGGTAAAGGTGACTTGTCAGGTGGTAGCACAGCAGGCTGCGCCCTCTCCCTTCTGGCGTATACTTTCAACGGCTTCGTCTGGGCCGTGGGGGCCTCAATGGGCCTTTTGCCCTCCTTGGTCAAGAGTGACACAGGATCTTCTGGGACTGCAAAGTTACCTTCATCGTCAAGGATCATGTATGCTTCGTCCTCCATGGCGCTGCCCGCAAGGGTCTGAATATAATGCCGATGCAGCATGCAACCCTCCTCTCCATGTGGATCGTTGCATGTGGAGCACCAGTTAACCTGGTCAGAAGTGCCTGGTTGGACCTCATTGGCAGCATTCCTCGCCGGGGGCCTTTGCGCTTGCGCAGCTTGATCTTTTGTTAGCGCAGGGGGAGGATATGGTCTCCTCGGAAGAAACTCCATCTGGGCTTGCTTCTTCTTCATGATTGTCATATCATTGGAAATAGTATGGTAACCAGAGGCCAGAGCCCGTACCTCCTGAAGGATCTTATTCTGAATATCATTATCAGCAGGCGCCGGCCGGGCCGGAGGAGGTATTGCAGCTAATGGTGGAGGTGCAGAATACGCCGCGTAATGAGGGGGAGCGGGGAGTGCGGGATATTGCGGAGGTGGAGGTGGCGGATTAGGATAATGGATCTGGGGCTGACCATAGGGGTTTATAACTGGCGTTGGATTCCATGGCTGCTGAGGGTACTGATTTGACGAGGATGGCATTACACCAGACGCAGATGGGTATTGTGACTGAGGGAAATCAGGGTAAATGGGAGGCTGCATTCTATGAGGAAGTCTGCCTATAGAAATTATGTCTAATTCTGCTTGCTGGGCAGCTTCATATAGGGCAGGAAAAGTGTCGACCCGGGCTATCTTGAGAAGTAGGCAAATATCCGAATTGAAAGACCTCAGGTAATAGTGCGCAGCTTGTCCCGCCGGAGGTCGCAGCTCGCGAGGTACTCTCTTCCAGGACCTCGCAAACCTCACGTTGAAGTCCGATATCTCCTCTTGTGGATGGCGTTGAATACTTTGAACTGATGCAGCAATGAAGAGGGATCAGCGGACTCGTTGCATCCCTTCACTAGCCTGCCTGCTAACTGGGGCCATCCCGTGATAGCTCCTTCTGGCAAAGATCTCCACCAGTAGAGAAGCTTCCCTCTCAGAGAAAGGGCTAATAGACGGGTCTTAACACTCTCACTCGTGATAGAGTGCAGCGCAACCAAGGCCAGAATGTCTTGGATGTGCTCGTATGCTGTTTTCCCAGAGCCATCGTAAGTAGGAATGGATTTCAAGGCAGCAGGGGGCACAACCTCTTGTCCAACTAGAGCCAAGGGCCCTGTGGAATCAACTGCTGGGAAGAGGTCGTCATCATTTTGTTGGGCAGCCATGTCTTCTTCCTCTTCGGTCGTATAATCGGTATCAGTGCTGTCCGAAGTTGTAGGCTGTTCTTCAATTTCGGCCTCTCCGACTTCAGCTTCTTCGATCTCGGCTTCTTCAATCTCAGCTTCGAGTTCGTTTTGGTGAGCTTGGTAGTCAGCCAGCCTTACGCGCTCCCCAGGAGCGTTGATGTCGATTTCGTAGAGATCAGGCTGCTGTCCTGGGTTCCTTGCTCTCCACCTTCTTGTATGCATGAAGGCGCTTTTGAGGTTGGACCGGTCTCACGGACTCAGAGAATATTCAGGTACTTGCAGAGTCGCCAGGTGTTCTGATTTGACAGCAATGAAGCGAACACCAATGCTTCGATTCTGTTTTGGGGTGGGAAACTCCCGTGTCCCACCGGGCGTGCCAGAGAAACTGTTGGTTACGAATCTGCCACTAGGATAGGATTTAGTGTAATGCGCCCTAGATTCGCCAGCAGATTGAAAGGCCGGAAGGAAGGAATGCCTTCCGTGCCAATCTCTGGAGGAGGCCGGCTTCCTATGTTTTCTCAATTTGATTTAAGCTCAGAGTGCAGGAAAGAAATTAGAAATGCAGAAAGAAATATAAATGTGATTGTTATGGGTGGGGAGGATAAGCAGCACAGCAACAACCACTTCGCTGCGAAGTCGGGTTGCGGCAACACTAACACTTAGAAAATTTTGGGCCTTTTGCCCTCCTGGAGAAACAGTCAGAAGAAGGAAGGGGGGGGGGGGATGGAGAGAATGAAACTGATGGCAGGGAAGATAGGGGATTGTGGAAAAAGGGAGAGAAGGAAGAGGGAAGGGAAAGCAGCATCCTTACAAAAAAAACCGAAGACATGGCACCCCGTGCAAAATGTGGCAACACTTACTTCCTCTTGGGTGGTTGCCAATCTCCAGTTAGAATACCCTTATTTATTAACAGCCCTGATACAAATTTCAAATCACCTTCACTCTTTAGTTTATTGATACTATTTTCAGTTGCAAGCTATAAGGTAACCAATAGTCCTTCCACCATGGCCCTATTTTTGGATTTTATTCCTAAATTTAAGGCAACAAAGGCCATTAACTTCCCTGGAGCTAATCTTTAAGATATTGCCTGCTATGGAGAACTCTAGGTTCCATTTTGAAGCATTGTAAAAATTAAGTTGTCTCTTGTGGTGCCTTCTCAGAAGTTCTTTCCTACTCTTTTTCCAAATTTATAGTGTTTTTTCTTTAATTGGTTAGACTGAAATGGGCCCCACATGTATTAAACCATGATCACATTTCTACAGTGTTTCAAAGATCCGCATTATCGTGGTATTACAACCAACTGTATTATCATTGCACACATGGGAATTGAACTCTGGTGGGCTCATTGAGAGCCAAATATTCTCACCAGTTGGACTTCAACCCTATGGACTCAAATTTACAATGATTTACACAAGATATTTTTAAGAATTCGATCTTTGCCAGAAACATCTTTCCTTTATGGGTCCAAGATTCCAGTCCAAGCTAAGCTTTAAGGATGCATCGTCTTTGTAAATGATTTGCCAACTCCGTTTGAAAGCTCTTTGGCTGGTTTTGAGACCTGATGAAAATTTTCCTATCCCTTTTGAACAAGATGGCCCACGAAATCATTAATGGGGATAAGTGCCAAAGGTCATGTAAAGAAGAAATGCCACAAACCAGGGTCGAACTGGACGCAAAATCCTTACAAATGTCAGAGTTTTCATTGTGGATTTAAACATGGAAGAAGTCTCCATTGAATGTCCCAAGAAAATGAGCACTGTAAGAGTAGGTGATGTTTTCATGTTGTCTTTGCTGCATACTCACATTGACCAGGTCTTTGTTTTCCTCTTTTTCTTCATTGTTCTCTCACTATAGTTTACCTCAAGTCGCAATTCAAAGTAAATCTTTATGGAGGTCGTTGTATCATGTAGTAGGCATGTAGTTCTTCCCACTATTGGAAGATGATGGAAGGAGGAGGCAGGTAGGATAGTAGTCCCCCAAGTCTACTAGATCCCCTTCATGGCCTGATGTCTGAGGGTGATTGCTTCTCGAAAATATAGAGCCAGACACCTTTGGTTGGGGTAACAAAAGAAGGTAGAAAGTGAGATCCTTGAGACCTGTACAAAAATAATACCTCTCTGTGATTCATAGTACATGTGACACCTAAAAGTAAAATGCTTGTGTGTCTTTACTTCTTGCAAGGAGGAAAGGCGATAAATCCTATCCCCCATGAAATTGGTCAGCCTTGTTCTATCGTTGGTGGGAGCATAGCTTTATCTGACCAAGCAAAATCTTGAGGCCATGACTAATGGTGCTGAATATAATTGGAAATAGTGATGATGCCATGACATATTGCATTTCATGTATTGGCTTCTTGATGTTTTGTATATCTGTTTCTTATCTTTCAGATCCTTAGTGGGCAATTGGAGGATTGGTTTAGGCTTTGGTGATATTTGCTACCAAATCCATCATTTTTGATGTATGTATTAAGAGCATTTGAAGAGTAACAGGCTGGAAAGGGTAAAATCTGGATTATACAGAACATTAAATCAATGTATTCAATATTTTGTTTAATCATAATGATATGGGCGTCTCACCTGAATCATTGATTTTCTTTTCCTTAATAAAAGTGTGTATAAATAAAAAAGAAGTTTAGTTGTTACTAACTTGAATTGGGTGGAGCCTGATGCCAAGCAGAATTTTAGAACTGATAAAAGTTAATTCGTGTACATAAAAAGCAGGCAAATTAGAGAATTATATAAACTAAGCTTGTCATATCTTGGTCTTCAATATGACATATAAATCCAAAATTTTAAACCAATTGGTGTAGATTTTCAGAAAGAAAGAGAAATTATTTTAGCCCATGAGAGGCCAGACTAGGTTGGTGGACTGGAAAGTACAACAAATTACAATAGCAAGGGATATAAAAAGAATTCCAAAAACAAAAAAAGAAGTAACTGAGGGCTGAAACAATAAAGATTCTAACTAGAGGTGGATAAAATGTGGATAAACCCTCTATAAATAAAAAAGACCAACCCATATAATACAAATAATCATGGGGAAGGAAGAATTGTCAATAGAAGAGTATTTTGTTGAGTGCGACCAAGACTGGAGGCCAGAGCAAAGATACACTGAAAACTGTTATATGCAATAATGATGAATACATTTGATTTAAGCGAATCTGATGTTAGTATGGACAGATTTTAACAGAATACAGGTCAAATAGAAGTTATAACTGTGTTTGCAATTCTTGTTCAACATCTTTCCCAAGCTTAGTCAGAATCTTGAAGAAATTGAAATGACTATTTTAGGGATGACTCTGATTAAGAAAATAGCCATATCCCATTAGAATATCAACATAACCTTTCAGTTCATTTTTTAGCGATTTTCTTTGCATTTGTTTGTTTTATAACTTTCTGAGCTTTCCCAGTCTTGTATAACTAATGTTGATTGACTCTACGCAAGGAGCTCAAGCTTGCATATTCACTCAATAACTGTTATCTTTCAATGTTATCCTTGCCACTGGAGGATCTCAGCGGCAAGAATGATTAAATTTTTCCTAAATCTGAGATGCTATGGGAATTTTAAGTTCTGTCTTTGTGCCATTGGTCTGCTAGGATTATCTTAATTTTTCTGCATTTGTGCTGTTCTGTTGCCTCTTTTCAAATTTCTCAACTTTTGGAGTCAGTTTCCAGTTTTTGAAAATTTTCTTATAACTTCTAGTTCTTATACCCTTGTTTACATCTTAACATGTCTCCAAAGAAAAGCCTTATTGCGTCATTGATGGTTCTGGAGTGAGCCCTCATATGCTCTTTGCTGTTAGTTGAGTAAAGATGGTCTTTGGTGATGGGAAATAATGCCCCCAATATTCTGATGGTTTATTGGATTGCAGATTCATATAAGGCTTGCAGCTTTAAAACAGGAATTTCCTCAAGTAAAATGTTTGTGTATGTTGAGGGTTGTTCTTTTTCAGTCGTGGTAATTGCATGTGCCACCTATCATGGTTTGCAAACTTGTATAAGACCTTCCATTTCCAGAAAGGAGCATCATGACAACTCATGTTGTTCCATGATAATGTTATATAGAGAATTAGAAGATAAACTAATGGATTTTTATCTTTAAAGTATTTGACATGTATTTGATCCAAGCCAAGGCCTGAGTTGGCAAGTGATTGTGTTTTGGCTTTTTGCTATATCATGTTTTGTCTTGCTTAATGTTAGTAGTTGCTTTCACCAGATTGGCTAATCTTTTGGGATGTTTAATACCCATGCAGGGAGGAGGAACTCCCTCTTATTGTTGCAATCGATTTGCAGCCTATGGCTGCAATAGAGGGTGTGATACAAGTCCAAGGAGACATTACAAGTGCTCGCACAGCTGAAGTGGTAAGCAAGCATTATTAAGATCTAAAGATACAATCCTGATGCTATCACTCAACACATGAAATACTGCAAGAATGCTCTATTTTATTAAAATAAAGTCATGACAAAACACAGGAATGCTTTTGGGACAAAGTATAAAAAACTATGTAAATAGACTTAGGAAAACATCATAAACAGTTGGACTTGAATCATTAGTTTTGAGGAAATGAGCTATTACTAGAAATTTATGGTAGCAAAAATATTTTTCCTTGGAAAAGCTAAAAGATAACTCTTTTACAAGGCTGGCATATGGACATGTACATCTTTCTAAGGTAGGATGACCATGTAATCATACTTATAACAAGTGAGATATACCATATAGATAGTACCAAGTCTTGGTCCGGCGAAACCTCGTAAGGGGGACGAACGTCCAAGGTTCAAATCTCGGGCCTCGCCGGACTGAACGCTTGTCCGTATTCCTGGTGCTTTCAGCAGCGTAAAAGGTTTAAAATGATGCGGCATGGTGGTTATAGGGGCGGACAGTGCGGATAACTGTGGCAGCTACTGATTCCACCATTTAAAAAAAAAAAAACAGATAATACCAAGTCTAAAATATCAACCTTCAGAAGTATGAAATGATATCTAAATAACATCATTCACAAATATCTAAAGGAATCTGTATAGGAAATTCAGGACCATTATCAATCCACACCTCTTAAGAGAGAGATACAACAATTAAATTACTGGGATTAATGCTGCCTTCCCTAATATCTTACCTTTACCGAATTGACAAACAAGATGATGAAAACACCTAAATATTATGTGTGAAGCATATCATTTAAAAAACAACAACAATACAACCCATGGTGAACCTAGGTTGTACCTCTTTGTGATCATAATAGCACTCACTACTAGTATCTCCATTCAAGAGCTCGACAAATATTGAAAGAACAACTTAGCATGTCCATCATTAATAAACAATATATCTTTATTGAAATTTGAAATTTCTAGAAACTATGTTTCATGGAGTTTTTTAAACAGCTGGATAACGAGATGTGTCTCAAAGATGATGGAGGTTTTGCCCCATAATTCTTGACAGCGAGGGGATGATGATGAGATGTCTAGGGGGCGACTTATATGGATATATATTAAAAATATATTTAATCCTAAGGTTGGATTTTCTAAGTAGAATATATAGGTACTTAACATAATGAACATCAAACATCCATCAAACAATGAAACATCCATCAAACAATAAAATGAAGACCATAGGCAATGAGGATTTTGAATTCATTGATTCAACTATAGTTCAAGTTCCAATTACATAAACAAAATGCCAAGGCCCAAAAACAGTAACATTAAAGCACTAAGCAGTGAAACACTAAATGTCTAATCATCGTCATTTGCAACATTGTGTATTTTTGAATAGGTGGTGCCCTCATCATCAGTGCTATCTGAACCAAGGGGCTCATGTAACAATCCTCCTTCCTCCTCTCCATTGTCAATCTCTCTCACATTCTCTGGGTCAACATACCATTGTGTTGCATGATTGTCTTGATACTTAGGTGTTTTCTGGTCCTGGATATGTAAGGCACTATGCACTGCGGCTAGCTTCTTTGCATGTCAAGAGGTAAGCGTATTCCTGTCGGTAGAGGCGATGAAGCTATAGGTTAACCAATTCCTCTCAGCAGCAGAGGAGCTGTCAACCTAGAAAAGGAAGCCTTTGGATAGCATGCTTAGCAATGGAGCTGCATCCTCATATAATTCCCAATTTCCCACCATCCAATGGGGTCATTCTATGGAAGGATGAATCTATCCTCTCCAGCCTCTTGTATGTTGAAGCCACCTGTAAGATTTGCAATTTCACCCACTATTTCCAGATCATCTATGCGACCTTTCTGATGTACATCTTCGTAATTGCCTTTAAAAAAATCCCTTTCCATCTCAGGGTATGCAACAGGAACTACTCTCCTAGGCCTCACTACAAATCACTTGGGATCGATAGCTTATGCTGCCATGTGGAATGGAGTGTTCATCCTATCCCACCTCCTTTAAATAATAGGTTGAATGTGCTTATCATAGAAAGAGTGTGGGATACTTTTTCGAATGGCTTCCCTCATGTAGCCAAGCATGCTGTCGAAAGTCTCATAGATCTCTCCAAGACTAGGAGAGTCTGTGTCTGCATATCTGATGATCTCCACATCAGGTGACATAAAGGACAATATGTACCTGACATTAGCCCACCAGTCATCAGCTAGTATCAACTGTTTCACATTTTGCCTCTCATTTGTTTTGGCTTGTGCCCATCTGTTCCACTCTTTGCACGCTACCATAGATTGTAGGGCCTTCTGCACCTCAACCACCGTTTCCAACAAAATAAAGTAGCTAGCATACCTAGTCTCTATAGGTTCGAGTAACTCCTTCCTCCAAAAATTCTTGAAAAGTGCTAAAGAGATGATGATTGCAAAAAAAACATTTGCACATCTCTTTCTAACTGGATCATTGTGATGCATCTCTTCTTATACAAGCTATTGTTTCCTGTGGCCTATTCCTATGATGGAATTTTGTTCCACTTAAATACCTATTCTAGCACTAGCCATCACCTACTTCACCTAATCAATCTTCTCTATGTCTTTCAATGCACTGTTCAACACGTGTACACAGTATGGGGTCCAAAAGTTGTGCCTATAGCTGCTCTGATTCATCATCCTGCAGAACTGCACACAGGGGCTGCATCTGTGATTAATTGGACCATATTCAATGGCCCCACCTCCTCTATAGCTTCCTTTAAAATTTGATACTGGAAAGCTTTATCATCAACACCTCTCAGAAATTGGGAGCTTGATCTGCATGTAAAAATAATGCTTATGAGTGTCCTGTGGGCAATGTAAGTCCACCCATCCATGCCAATGGTACACCTATGAGTGGCCCATGTGCTCCTCAACTCTTCCATCAACAAGTTTACTTTGGAGTAACTCTTTTTTTTTTTTTTTAACTTGGTCATATGGGATTGAAACAAGTCCCGCCCATATTACATCGTGACCACATAGTGGTCTCACAACAGCTTGGCAGTTATGCATGTATTGCTTGGCAAGATTCAAACCTGAATCTTCTCCTTGAATGTTGAGGAATTTAATCAGTTGAACTAATGCCATTTGATACTTTGGAGTAAATCTTATCTAGCAAGGTGGTCTGCATTTTTGTCTTTCCTGGGGGAAGGTAAGAAGGACCAACTTCTGTAGCTTTCTTAAATGCCTCCTTGTAATAAGGACTGCAAGTAACACTACAGAGAATGCCATTTGCAAAGAACAACTGCGAAATAGCTTCATCCGCCTCATCCCATGCATGCACATTGATTATTTCTGGAAGTGTGCCATTGACAACCCTCCTTTTTGAACTAGAAGACCCCTCTCTTGAATTGTCTAGAATTGGAGTCCTAGAAGCTGAAAAACAAGGAACAAGAGGGCAAGAAGTGGGTGTGACAGAAGCTGCTGTAGCTATTCTACCATTCTGCAATGGTGTCTTTCCTGTTCCACTGTGTAGTTTGAGAATTTGAGCCTTTTCCTTAGTTGACAATTTGTCACATAACCTGACCCCCTCTTCGGGAATATTTAGGAGGTAAGCAAAAACCCTTGTATAGCTGCCCTTGAATGAGAAAATGCAAACATTGTACTTTTAGTGATGTGTCCTCGTCTCTCGTTGGTGGGGGTAGTACTATCTATGTCTAAAATATTCACATATTGTATCAAGGACTTGTCTCTTTTGAAAGGCCCCTTTGCAAACCGTTTCAGCAACGTAGATGGACAATCAAACCGTTTCAGACCGATGTTCCACTTCCACGCGCTCCGCCCATCTATCCAACTTCAACTTCACATTCGTCCATTTCTTGCGGGGGAGGGTAAAACCTACATCTGAATCCATATTTGCTGTTTTGTTTTCAGAAACAGCAATGCAAATATAAAAAAAAGGGGAAAAAACAAGCTCATTGTTCAAACCTAACCTTAACCCTTCCTATATAGTAAATAGAAAGACTTTCATATTTTTTATTTCAAAACAAATTTACAAAATTGAAAACAACAAAGAAAAAATTAGATTTTGGAAGTTAAAAACTTAAAATTCTAACCCTTCCTACACAGTGATAATGCACATTGCAAAGATTTAAAAAGAAATATCAATCTACCTCTAATGGTGAATGCAATGAAAAGTTCAAATTTTGAAACTATGAACTTGAAACCCTAACCCTTTCAAGTTCCCACTTCCCACATAATGCAAAAATTGGGGGAGAGAGAGGAAAATAAAATAGAAAAGAAAAAAAACACCTCTATAAGGCAATGGAAGTATGAATAGATTCATTTAAAAAAATTTAAAACAAGATGAAGAAATCCTCCTGGAATAATATCTTACTTGAAGACTTGAAGTAGAAATTTGGTCCTTGAAGATATGAAGTAGAAATTTGGGCCATGGAGACTTGAAGGCTGCTGATTTTGAAGGAATTTAGGCTGAGTTCTTGAAGTGTGGTGCTGAAGCTCTTGGCTATCCTATTGCATAATTATTCAATGAGGTTGTTTGTTCTAGGTTCCTTGCCTCCTGCCCAAAGCATATTATCCACCCCATAGTTAGAAAAATTGTCGGGAACTCGCGATTTCTCATGAGAAATCGTGGCCTGTGATTTTTTACTAAAACAAGTTCTTGGCGCCAAGAAACTTGTCGACTCACAGCGAGATTTTCAGCAAAAAACTTCTCAATTTCTCGCGAGAAAATCGGCCTTTAGTGTGAAAGAATTAGAGGTTTGCGAGGAATTCTGACGTTTGACGGTAGATGCCACTGCCCAAATGGCTTTTGACACTAGTTTTGATCAAGGAAAAGATGTGTTTGACATACAGGCTAAACACACTATTCTTGCCGACAAAACTTTCGGGATGTTCTACATTCCAAGCTCCAAGTTGTGCCTCCACCTTTCTTCTCAAGCATATGCAGTATGGGTTTCAATGCATATTGTGTTTGCTTATAGTGCTTTTTTTTTCGTTTGAAGGTTCCTGCCCACTGTAGCTAATCTCAGAACCAAGAAATTGGAGAGAGATGTTTAGAAATCATTAAGAGGACTGATTATGAACCGCAAAAAAAAAAACACACAGTTAGGGAAAATGAAGGGCTATGGCTCTGATCTTCTAGGCCTGTTTATGGCTGCTTCATTGTTGATTTGCTGATTCATAAACTGTAATTGTAATATTTTTTGTGAATATCTGATATAAAATCAACTTTTTGGCTCTCCAATTGTTGTTTAAGATGTTATTTTCTTTTTATTGAAAAAATTTCTTCGGTTTAGTTTTTGCTGAGTTTTCTTGAGTTGCCAATAAAATCTCCAAAATTGGGTTGTTGAGTTTATCACAAGTTGTGAGTTTTCCAACCATGATCCACCCTATCCACAAATCTGGGGACTATTTAGATCTAAATAACTACAAAACTATCATGATTGGCCATATTTTTGCTAAGCTTTATGCATTAATGTTGAATACAAAACTCTCAGAATTGTTGAATAACGACAAGCTTAGAGCGATAGGGTAGGCTGGTTTTAGAACGGATTATCACACTTTTGATCATGTTTTCACTCTCCCAACTATTATTGAGGAGGCTTGCCAATGGTCTTCTAAAGTATTTTGTTGTTTTGTGGACTTTAGAAAGGCCTTTGACATTGTTCCTAGGCATCTTTTATTTCAAAGACTACATGATGTCAACATCTTGGAGCTCTTTATCATTGCCATCAAGAGACTATATGAGGTAGTTGTTGGCCATTTTTGGACAGTTATTGGCTTCTCAAAGGATGTTTGGAGCACCATTGACGTTGAACATGGCTGTCCTTTCTCTCCTTCACTCTTTGGGATCTACATTGATGAGCTTGAAGAATTTATTCATCAAAATGCACATTTTGATAATGGTTGCTTTCTACATCATGTCTTGGTGGCTATATTGCCTTTTGTAAATGATGTTGTTCTTCTTGCTCATACTCCTGAGGGCTTGCAAAGATAATTGGATGCTATTGCTCGCTTTTGTAACTTAAAATAGTTGGAACTCAATCTTAACAAGACTAAGGTGATGATCTTCAACACATCAAAGAGTACTCTATTTAAGTTTCAGTTCTTCTATAAGAGTCAGTTGATTAAGATCACTACTACTACCTATTGGGGGTTCGGTTTATAAGTACTTCCCTTAATCTTCAACCAACTTTGGAGTCATGTCTTTCTAAAGGATACACATCTCTCTCATATTTGGAACGCCAATGTTTTGAGCAACATTTCCAAGACATACCTATAAAGATGTGCCTCTTTGATTACATCATCAAACCCATAGTCCTTTATGGATTTGAGATTTGGGGTTCAAGTCTAGGGTGTGTTGATTGGGCTCACATTGAGAGGGTCCAAACTATTTTGCTTTAGTGATTTATCCAATGTAAAAGAACAATTCCCCAATGTATTGTTTAGGTTGAGTTTGACGCTCATCCTCTTCACCTTGAGAGTATCTTTAGAATTATTTTTTGGCTTCATCACCTTTGGGTGGCTGCACCTTAGGCCAAGAGAGATACCCATATTTGGTGCTTTGCTCCTTAGAATGCATTACCTCTAGGAGCACTTTTGGTCGTCATTATGGATGGTACTCAAAAGTTATTTCTCTTCTTTAGTCAGTTGGCATCTCCATAGATCGGTTACCTCCGTTCAAATACTCTTTAAATGCTCCTAGCTTTCTTCCTGATAAGAGTGTAATTAATTAAGACATTAGAGATGATGTTTATCGACAATATATCCATATCACTTTGAGTCGCTCCATCTCAACCTCTTAGTCCTAAGTTGGCCTTCTACACTGGACATTCCACGAGGACTGAGAATGGCATTATTGCTCGTCCTAATTATGTCTAGCAACATTGGACACATAGCCTTAGGATTCCTCTTGATCAACTCAAAGGATGCTCACATCCATTGCAAGTGGAGACGGACCACCATATTCCTTGAGAGGATAGGATATGTTGTCTTTGCTCTATTTGGGAGGTGGAGATTGAAGAACATTTCATCTTTAGGTGTCTTGTTTATTACAAGATTCGAGGGAGGTACTATTGCTTGTATAAAGACTCAAGTGGATCACTTGCCACTTTTTTAAGCTATCTTGACCAAAGATGCTTGGCTCTGTACCTTTGGGAAGCTATCACTCTTCAATGACAGTTATTATAGGGGAGACAAACTACTACTTGATTAATCATCTCATTATTTCATTCTACCTCTCAATCAAGAGTAATAAGCATTCATTTGAAGCTACAACTCTCTAGAATGTTAATGATAGATTTGTGTGCCCTTGTATGCATACAAGAGTGGCTACTAGAGCTACAATTCTTTTTTCTTGCTTGCAGTAGGACAGCACTACAGTTCTTCGACGTTGGGTTTCGACCACCCCTTACATACCAAGGAGTTGTAGATAGACACAATTTACTAGTTTCTTGTCCTTTTCCATTGGTTCCACAACCATTGATGCTAGAAGAGTCTTGAGGGGTCGAACTTAATGTCCTCCTACGAATATCAACTAAGCTCTTTTAGTCGTGGCCATTCTCTTGGGAGCATCATTGGATCCTATGTTGGCCTTTTTGGCATGGTGATGACGACGGTTGTGCTTCTACTTTACATCCCACCATAGATTAATGTTGGCACTTGGATCCACCAGAGCTCCTTTCTATCTTGTTGTACCTTGACTTCTAGCTCTCTCTTCATAATTACTTTTAGCATGCTAGGATTTATCCATTTTGGGTAACCCTTGAGGTTGTAATTGTTGGTTACGAATTTGCCACTGTAGGAAAGGATTTTAATCTTTTGCACCCTAGATTCACCAAACAGATTGAAAGGCCGGAAGGAAGGGATGCCTTCCGTGCCAATCTCCGGAGAAGGCCGGCTCCTATGCTACACTACTTTGATTTTTAGATTAGGGAACAGGAAAGAGATAAACAGATGCAGAAAGAGATGTAAATGTGTGATTTAATGGTGGGAAAGAACAAGCAGCACAGTAACTAACTGATACTCAAACTAGTAGCAATCAATAGTGGGACATGTAACAGAAACCAACACTATGATTCCTTCCTATGTATCCTTCTATATTCATTCCAGGTTCACTTAATTGCCAATGCTGTGATCCAGAATGCAGAATGACAGCAATCAGAAAAATAAATGAAACTTTCAGAAATGTTTAAGGAAGGCAGCATAAAAGAAAGAGACAGTAAATGGAGCCAAAGATGCCTTGTATTGATGCAAAATGTTTGCTTACAGTAGCTTTCCTAGCAATATGTTCCCCCCTTTTCCCCCCAAATTACAGTTGACGCACGAAACTCAAGGCACTGCAAAAGCTGCAAAAAGTGTTGAGATTAGACCTTTGCTGACCGTGAGTGTACCTACAACAAGATCCACCTGGAAATGGTACAGCTCTGGGCAGATCTGGTGGGTGGGATGTCAGGTCTGATGAATGCGGTAGGTTTAGTACAATTAGACATTCAATGTTGACCTACCCTGTACCTTTGCAGCACACCTTCTGTCTCATCTTGACAGGCCCGAATCTCGGAATCCGTGTGTAGCTTGGCCCAGGTCTGAAGTTTGCTGACGAAAGGGGGGTTTGACCAAAGTCGCCTGCTGAAGAGAGCGACCCCGGGAGTCGCTCTAGGATGGAGCGATCCCCTTTTGTGAAGCTACCCCTTTCCTCTTATTTTGTTCAGCGAAGCTCCTTACACTACTTTGTTTGCTGGCGAAGTTCTTATATACACGGGTTATATACAAGGGGGGCAAAAATGGAAGCCAAAATTGCTGTAATACTTGGAAATACATAAAAAAAAGCAAGGGAAAAAATTCATGAAAAGCAAGAAAATACTTTATAAAATTTTATTTCCTCTACCCCTTCAAGCAATGTGACAAAATTGTCAACAACTACCAGAAGAAGGGCAGCCGGATGAATCAGTCCATTTAATGACAGAAGAATTGAAAGAGGTGGACTTAGCGGAGGAGGCCATAGAAGAGCTGCGGACGGAGGATGAGTTCTCCTTGACCGATTTTAACGCCATGATCGAGTCTGATATAGGCTGCTATTCCATCACCCAGCCCGAGAAGCCAAAGGAGACAATACCTGAAAGCAAAGACCCTGCCCCAAATGAGCTTTGGAAGCTGTATTTTGACGGCGCCCGATGCAAAAACGGCGTCGGGGCGGGAGTTCTCCTAGTTTCACCTTCTGGAGAACAAAAGGATTACTGCTACCGGCTGGCCTGGAGTTGCACCAACAATGCGGCAGAGTATGAGGCCTTGTGTCTAGGGTTGAAGAAGGCGGAAAGGTTGGGAATCAAGCAGTTGCAGATCTTCGGAGATTCCGAGCTGGTCTGCAAGCAAATCACCAACAAGTGCCTCTCAAAGAAGCACTATCTTAAGGCATACCGCAATAGGGTCTGGGACTTGTTGGAATCATTTGAGTCCCTCAATGTGCAAGCCATCTCCCGCGAGAAAAATAAGCACGCAGATGTCTTAGCGTCTATCGGAGCCAGATACTCCCCGGTTGATGATTTAATGCAGAAGCCTAAGGCGGTAAGAACCATCTACAGGCCTTATGTGCCTGATAAGGACACCCACTGGCAGGTGTTCGACAGTGACGAACAGATCGTCAATTTTTTAATTCATGAAGCTAGTACTATCGAAGGTAGAGACCCTGATGACGAGGAGTAT
The DNA here is from genome assembly GCA_028583015.1 of Wollemia nobilis. NCBI lineage: Eukaryota > Viridiplantae > Streptophyta > Pinopsida > Araucariales > Araucariaceae > Wollemia > Wollemia nobilis. The sequence goes on from JAQPPZ010002592.1 coordinate 1,423,789, forward strand.
GAGGGGTTGATACAGTTGAAGAATAATCACGTCCCAAAAGGACTGATTACTTTGGAGAGTCTATTTGATCAGAACGACAGAGCGATATCGCACCGGATCAAAGTAGACGCCAAGCAGTACAAAGACCTGGAGCTCGAGCCCGACAAAGTAATAAAAGTTGGGACAGACTGTACTCCAGAGGAGCTAGAGGAGATCCGGGCTTTGTGCAAAAGCTACCCAGACATCGTGGCCTGGTCCTATCAGGACCTGAGGGGATATGATCGGGAAATCATCCAACACACCATAGAGTTGCAAGAAGGGGCTAGACCCTGCAGGCAGAAACAGAGGCCTGTAAACCCGAAAATAGAGGTGCTGATGAGAGCGGAACTCTTGAAGATGTTAGAGGCAAAAATCATCTATCCTATTAAGCATTCTTCTTGGGTCGCAAATCTGGTCCCTGTCAGAAAGAAGAACGGTGATATCCGCCTGTGTGTTGATTTTCGTAATCTAAATCAGGCCTCACTCAAGGACCATTACCCGCTCCCACAAATTGATCAGATCCTCCATGTGGTGGCAGGGGCACAACGCTTCTCTCTCCTAGACGGGTTCTCTGGATATAATCAGATCTGGGTAAGAGATGAAGATCAACACAAGACAACGTTCACCACCAAATGGGGGACGTTTGCCTACCAGCGCATGCCTTTCGGGCTATCCAACGCTGGGGCCACCTTCCAGAGGGCCATGGACCTTGCATTCGGTGAACTGTTGAACAAGATAATCGTCATCTATTTGGATGACATGACAGTGTTTTCACACAAGAGGGAAGAGCATGCCTCGCATTTGCAGCAAGTATTTGAAAGATGTCGGGAGTTCGGCATATCCATCAACCCGAAGAAATTTGTCTTCGCGGTAAAGGAAGGGAAGCTGCTAGGGCATGTCATTTCCGAGAAAGGGCTTGTTGTGGACCCTGACAGGGCAGAGGCCCTCCTTAAACTCCCACTCCCATTGAACAAGAAGGGGCTGCAATCTTTTTTCGGTCAGATCAACTTCGTGAGAAAGTTCGTGCCCGATTTCGCTCAAGTTATCAAACCTATGGCCGAACTTCTGAAGAAGAATGTCGAGTTTGTCTGGACGGAAGAAAGAAAGAAAGCGTTCGAAGAGATCAAGACCAGGATTGCCCAAGCACCTGTACTGGTTAACCCGGACTACTCCAAAGATTTCATCCTTTATGCAGTCGGGGAACCTGAAAGTTACGCGGCAGTCTTGACACAGAAGGGAGACGACGGCGAAGAGCGCCCCATAGCCTTCTTAAGTCAGGTGATCCAGCCCCACGAAGAAAGGTACAATTTCATTGAACGCCAGGTACACGCGGTCATGAAGTCCTTGAAGAAATTCAGGCACTTTGTTTCCCAGAGTAGAATGACGGTGTACGTAGTTCATCTAGACGTCAGGAGTTTCATCATCCAAGGGAAATTGGGAAACAAGAGGGCTGGCTGGATTGCTAAAATTCAAGAGTTTGACATCGAGGTCCGACCCACAAAGCTGATCCGAGGTCGGGCATTGTGCCAAGAATTAGCAAGAAGTGTTGCCGCGGAAGTATTTGCATGTCAATGGGAGGACCCAGAACTAGAGGGCAACTTTGCCAATCAGTCAGCGGAAGACAGTGACTGGACCGATGAGATAGTCCGGTATTTCAATACTGGAAAATGTCCGGATCATCTTAATGCCTCCCAGAGGAGGAGATTCAGGCTCCAGGCCCTGAAATATGTGTTGCGCCCCGAGGGGCTATTTTTCAAGAATATTGACGGTGTTCTCTTGCGATGCGTCAAGGGGACAGAGAAACAGAAGGTCCTCGATGAGTTCCATTCTGGAATGTCAGGAGGACATCTCTCAGGAAGGCCTACGACCTTGAAAATGATAAGGGCAGGCTACTATTGGCCTACCATATTTGTTGATACCTTTGCAGTCTGCCAGAAATGTGAGAAGTGTCAGAAATTTGCGGGCAGGAATAAGAATGCCCCAATGCCCCTCCAGCCGATCCAGGTTGAAGCTCCCTTCCAGCAATGGGGCTTAGACTTTATCGGGGTGATATCGCCAAATTCCTCGGCGGGGCATAAATACATTCTGACCGCCACGGACTACTTCACTCGGTGGGCCGAAGCGATACCTACAAAGCATGCCGACCAGGAGACAGTCATTGCCTTCTTGGAGAGCTTGATAACGCGCTTCGGGATCCCAGAGGCAATTGTGACAGACAATGGCCCGGGGTTCATTGGGGCTAAACTCACCGAGTTTGCTTGCAAATATGGAATCTACCTCAAGGCTTCCTCCAACTACTATCCACAGGGGAATGGTCTGGCAGAATCAACAAATAAAAATCTGATGAAGATCATAAAGAAAACCCTGGAAAGGAACAAGAGAACCTGGCACCTGTGCCTGGATCAAGCACTCTGGGCAGATCGCATCTCCATAAAGAAGTCCATCAAAACCTCGCCGTATGCGCTGGTCTATGGGAAACAGGTTGTTTTACCCACGCATGTGGAGATGCCTGCACTTTGGTTGCTGGATGATGAAAGAGGAGACTTGGATCCCATCGATGCCAGGCTAGCTCAATTGTTACAGCTAGAGGAGGAAAGAGAGAAAGCCTATGAGGCTTTCATGAAGCACACTGAAACCACTCGGAATTGGTTCAGCAAAGGCACCACTGCCCGTGTTTTCCAGGTTGGGGATTTAGTGTTGAAGTGGGACTCATGGAAGGCGAAGCCAGGGAACCATGACAAATTTGATGCCTTCTGGGAAGGCCCGTTCCAGGTCGCTCGGGTAAACCAGTTCAATTCATTCATACTACGCGACATGGAGGGCCACACTCTCCCCATACCAGTTAACGGTCTTCATCTGAAGGCCTATCACCATTGAAAGTCAGCATGAAGTTCTCTGATGTACATAGTTTTACCTTTTGCAGTTTTCATTTACCTTTCTGCATGTAAATATTTTTCTTGTTTAAGTTCCAGTTTGAGGCTCCCTAGTTTCGAGCCTTTTTGTTTAAAAGTTTGCAGAGCCAGGCTTCGAGAGCAAGAAGAGCGGCCCTAAAATGCAGCCAAGAGAGCAGAAACTCTCTTCCAAAGGAGCTGAAACGGAACTCTGGGCGATGTCGTGGGAGCCCTTGAAAAATTGCTAAGTAAAATTCTTGCCAGGGTTCGCTCATCCATGGAGCGAGCGCCGAGATTCGCAGCAGTTCTCGGCGACCAAGGGTTCCGGCAATGGGCGAAAGGCAGACGAGTGAGAGGCCGGACAGTTGAAAAATTTGCCAAGTCCAAAATCCCCGAGGTCGCTCCGATTTAGGCGAAAACGAGGCTCGCTCGTAGTTAGCTGCGAAATTCGGGGTCCGTCAAGGGGCGATGACGGACAGGCGAGAAACAAAGTAGTTGAAATTTTTACAAAGTCCGAAATTTCCGCCCATGGGTCGCTCCATTCTAGAGCGAGAGCAGGTCGCTCCCAAAGTTCGCGGCGAAACCTGGGTTCGTGAGGCCAAGAGGCAAATGAAGGGCGAAATACAAGTTAAAATCTAAAACCGGAAGTCGCTCAAAGTTAAGCCAGGAATCGCCCAAATTTCGAGCGAGACGCAGGCAAGCTGATGAAACATGAAAAAACTGCTAAGTGTAAATGCTCCCAAGGTTCGCTCAAGAGGGGTGTGAGCGTCGAGAGTCGTGCCGTTTTTGGGCGAAACGCAGGCAAAGGCCAAAAACCACTTGAAAAATTTTCTAAGTCCGAAGGAGACTGGCCCAGAGTTCGCTCCAAGTTGGGCGCGACGTTCAGGATTCGCTCGTTTTCCAGCGAGGCACGGTCCAAGGCGAGGAAAGCGGAAAAAATAGCAAAATTTTTCTAAGTCCTAAACGCCCAAGGTTCGCTCACCAAGAGAGCGAACGTCGGGATTCGCTCAAACTCTGAGTGAATCTCGGGAGTCGCCCGGTTTCGGAGCGAACTCCGGGTAGAATACAGCAAGGGCGCCTCGAAAAGCGTGAAAAGGCGGTGGGGCATGTTTTCAAGACACACGTGGCTGGATTTAAAGCTCCTTCGCACGTTTCAAAGTAGATTGATCATTAAGGAGAATAAAGCCTTTGGGTTCGTAAATCGAGAAAGGAGCGCCTGCAACAAAGATCTCCTGCACAGCTACCAACAAATGACGGCTCCTGCATTTATCTCAAGTCCCCCGCCATTAATGACTGCACTCATGCCTAGCCCCTTAAATACCATGGCGCTGCAGTTCGCCCCAACGAATTATCCAGAGCCCGTGGCAGACTGCTCCAGAGGCTAGATTCAAAGCACTATACCAGCGAACCGTGGCCCGAACAGATTTCTGAGCAGACCGACATGGGGAAAGTGGGCGTCGAGGAAAAGGGTAAGGCGCCCAGAGAAGGAGCTTCGGGAGCCACGGAAAGCAAAAAGAGAAAGGCAGAAGGGGGGAAAGAGAAGAGAGATAAGGGGAAGGAACCAGCGTCGAAGCCAAAAGCCGAATCAAAGCAAGTAAAGGAGCCCACTCCCCCGCCCGGAGACAATTGGGCGAAATACAGAGATGGCGCTTTCTCGCAGAGCATTGAGCAGCTGCGGCGGATTATCGAAGATAGAAAGGAGAAAGCTTCCCCGGCCAGCTCTAGCGCCGCAGCGTACCATTCGCATCTGTACTGGTTCTTGTGCCCACCTGTGCATAATTGCCCAGAGCTAGTGGCGGCGATTGCTCAGTATTATAATCCGAAGACCCGGCAAGTCTTGAACAACAAAGGAGATGTCCTGTTTTCACTCTTTGCCGATACTGTCCAGGCGGCTTTCTCACCTACTCAGCAACCGGACTCAAATTATACCGTTAGCTCTATCAACCTCAACGAACAGGCTGACAGATATGTGGATAACCCGCAGATGCGGCATTTCATGGAGTCTCAACTACGGGACCCATTATTGCCCAACAAATGGCCAGAGCTGCCCATGTCGTCGAGGTATTTCAAAAGCACGAGCATATATACGATGCTGGCCTGGGTGCTGGGCCACGCCACAGACGCCGTAATCTTCCCCTACCAGGTCGCCCTTGCAGAATGTCTTTTGCATGGAGAATTCTACGCACCCAGCGCCGCGGGACCTAACACGAAGCCGGTACGCTTCAACTGGGCAGACTGGATAGCCCGCAATTTGCATTCGCGGCTGCAAGATTTGATTGAAGGAAGATCACAGTCCTTCAGAGAATGTTCGTTTCTAGCCTGGATTTTCCTGTTCCACATGCACAGTAAATTGAAATCAATCCTCGTCCAGCGCACCGATGAGAAGGGCAACCGGCTGCCAGTGTATAAGTGGACTCGGGTGATGCTAAAACGGGAGTCTTACTACAAGTTCAATCTGTATTTTCTGGGTCCCGCTTTAGAGCTCCTCCATGGCTCCTGTCCGCGCGTCCCGCGCCAGATGAGGGACAGAGTGATGCTGAAGAACATTGGCGACACTTTTCAACTGACTCAGGGTTTTGTCATCAGAGTTTTTGGGTTTAATGGTAAACCCTTCCTTTTGCCCTACTATACCACGGAGTACCTGTTTGCCCTGGAGATCTCGCGACAATGTGATTACACTGATCAGAACTATGGCCAAGGCAGAAGGTGGGGACATATCTTTGGTTTTCCAATTAAGTGGGGCGAAATTGAAGTCGACGCCACTGGGCAAAACGAGCATCTTGCAGCTACGCTTCTGAGCTTCGGCTTAGTTGAACTCCCTCAGCGTTGGAGATATGATCCCCTGGACGTAATGAAGCAGTTCACTGGGATGAAGAACTTCCATGCTTGTCCCCGCCTAGAGATCATGGTAGAGCGCAACAATGCGACAGGGCAGGACCTCGAGTGGCATATAGAGAAAATGCGGTCCTTCCCTCCATGGCACGACTTCTACCAGGTCGAAGCGGAGTATGACCCGGAGAAAAATGCAGCCCATCGCCACGAGGCCGAATGCTTCAAGAAAATGACACCCAAGTTGACCAAGATGGGTTGGAGTCCCGAGAAAATTGCAGAATGGTGGATTATGAGGATTCACACGAAGAAGGAAACGTCAGAAAAAGTGCTTGCTGGCGACCACCAGTTCTCCGCGCTTTACAATGACAATCATGCCACGTGGCGGCCCATCATTTTCAAGGATCTCGTGCCTCTAGGCACCCAGGGCCTACAAAAGGCACAGGCCCCACCTAAGCTGCCACTCACACTGGAAGGAGGAACTAGTAGTAAAGCAGGGAAGAGTCAGGCGATTGAGCCTAAGGGACAACCAGCCTCTGAAAAGCGCGAAGGCTCGTCAAAGCGGCCTGCCGAAGCAATACAAGTGGCCCCATCGCCCCCAAAGAAGAAGAAACTCAAGGTCAAAATAAAATCGCCGAGGGCCCCGCCAGAAAAGGCTACCGGCTCGAGCCCAAGTGCCACCATTCCAGCCGTTACCTCAAAAGAGGAGGCCACGCCGAAGAAAGAAAAGAAGGTCGAGCCGAAGAAGAAGACAGAGGCGGTGCAACAGAAGAAGGCTACTCCCGTGGTTCCCCACAAGGAGGTAGTCGACGTAGAGGAGGGCACCTCACTGGAGGAAGATGAGTGGATGACCCAGCTGTTCGACACGCCGGCTCGATCAGAGCACGCAGGTACGCACTTTCTTTTCCCACTCCAGTCTCATGAGCAATCGTCCGCGGCACCATCTTCCGCTGCCCTTGAGCCGTCCCACACCAACCCATTATTTCCACCTCCCCTCACCACTTTACAGAGGAGTTCAGGTCTCAGCAGGACTTACCACTGATAGCACCGTTGTTTGGTGGGATGGAGCTCGTCCAACCAGAATTAGAGATGGTAGACCGCCCTGCAACAGAGAGCTTGGCCCAGGCTGAGCAGAGTTCTTACAGATGGTTCAGGGATCTCAAGAAAAGAAAAACAGAAGAGCCCGCCGGAGTAGAGAAGCGCGCTAGGTTCGACATGGACAAGATGGTGCTGCACACCGAGAAGAAGATCCCCAAAGTCCGGAAACCTCTGAAGGATATGACACCTGATGATTATGAATACCAGAGGAAAGATAAGGACCTGAGCAAAACCAGTGTGGAGTATGAAGTAGGGGAAATCCAACTCGGGGCAAGTACATTGTATGTACTTCATCACCAGCTGAAAGAGCGCTACTACAAGGTCGAGAATGAGAACGCGCAGCTGCAGGAAACCATTGCCAAGATGCAGGCCCAGCTGGATACCTCCCAAAAGGAATCAGAGCAGCTGAAACAGCAGGTGGCCTCCCTAGAGAAAGAAGTAGCTGAACATAAGGAGGTCTCAGACCGCCATGTCAAGGAAAGTCAGGAGGCACATGCGCTGGTAGGCCAGCTGAAGGCCCAGGTCCAGAACGCACAACAACAGCTAGAAGACCGAGCGGCGCAGGTTGAGGTCTTCTCTAGAGACCGAGTCAAGGAGATTCGCGCCGGGTTATTGAAGAACTTTAAGACTAGGACCTCAAGGACCCTGACTGTCCTCATGTTTGTATGGGAGGCGAAGAAGGCATCCACTCAGGGTAGGCCCATGATAGAAGAGGCTGAGCGTGCTGCAGAGCGTTGGCTTAGCCTGGCCATCAAGGTTGAGCCCTATGAACGCAAGGACCTCCAGGTGCCCCCGATGACTCAGCTCGCCCTAGATTGGGCCACGGCCAGATCAACTCTGCACGCCTTCTTCGAAAAGTTGGAAAGAGTCAGAAGGGCCAGAAAATTGCTTGATGCCCTGGAGAAAGAAAGAAGTGCCTGCTTGGCTCATTTCCAGACCCTCACGCTGCTGGGATTTCCCAGCTTCACTGATGATGAAGGGAATTGCCTTTCCAGAGAGGAATTGAAGCCGATCTGGGACAATTTTAAGAATGACACCTCGGAAATTGATGGATGGGCAGAACCGATTCTAGAGGCGCAAGTGACACAGTTGATATCAAGGTTCTGCCAGATTAGCGCCTGCCTGGGTGACCTAAGCCAGAAAATTGATCAGACGGATATGCTCCAGATCACAACTCTCAACCGCATGTTAAAGGAGCTACGCGACCTGGAACCCTTCCAAGAGGAGGCCTGGGCTCAGGTCCAGACCACCTATGATCGCATCCGCGACCGCCTTGCTTCCCCGGAGCAGGAGGAGGGAGACGGCGAGAATCAATCTGAAGGAGAAACAGTGGAAGGAGAAGAAACAGAAGAAGAATCCACAGATGATAGCGGTGTAGCAGAACAAGAAGTGGAACAGGAAGCAGTGCAGCAGGAAGGAGGGGTCGGGGTTGACTCCGCGCCCAAAGGATGAAGGCATGGGTCCTTGCATCGAGGCGAGCTCGATACCCCGCGAGCCGCCAGGAATGTTGTCACATTTTGAACGGGGTAAAATTTTGTGAAATGCTGCAATTTCCTGTTTTCAGATCCGCTTCTCTTGCCAATCTCTCCAGGTAGTTCAGATGGTCGCAGCCCAGATAGTCTCGGGGTCATCCAGTCTCCAGGCAATGTCCCAGTTTCCGGCAGTAAATTCATGAAATTTGTCTAAGGCATGGGCAGCTCACGGGTCGCTCCATTTTGAGCGATTCCCGGGAGTCGCCCCTCTCCATCTGCGACCCCCGGCTTACCAGCACTCGGGCTCATTGTAGCCCACAAAAATTTGAAAATTTATCTAAGTCTTGTTCTTCCCGGAGTTCGCTCCCCAGTGGAGCGACTCTCGAGATTCACTCCGCTCTGCGACTAGCGAGGCTAAAATTAAAAACTCTAAGTCACTGGATTTCCCGAGATTCGCTCCCCAGTGCAGCGACTCCCGGGAGTCGCTCAGTTCGCTGCGACAAGCCGAGCGAAATTAAAAAACTTCTAAGTCCGAAGTTGCCCGCAGTTCGCTCCCAGGGACAGCGACTCCCAGGAGTCGCTCATCTTTCGGGCGACGAGCAAAATGAAACAGCCCAAGATTTGCTCAGCAAGCATATTCAAGATTTTCCTAAGGCATTTAGCCCGCGGTTTGCACCGATCTATGGCGACTCCCGAGATTCGCGGCATTCTTGGGCGATTTTTGAGATTTCTCTCCTGTTGGGCGACCAGCCAACATCCCCCAGTCGTCCCATGCTGCCCAAGGTTCGCTCCTCCACCCTGCAACATCACACGTGTCCTGCAGCAAACGCCAGATGAAAGTAAAAGCGGGAAATTTCTCGAAATCTGTGCCTCTCGGTAAAGCTGCAGGTAGACTTAAAGAAGCAGGGTAGGTGGGCGTCTGAGGTGTATTAATGCCGCACGAGTTTCCGACCCCAGGAAGACCCCAAAGGGCAAGTTGTACCAGCTGCATTGATGGAACACGCTCTCCCGACTGCAAGTTCAGCCCGAAGCCATTCCAAACACGGGTGAGCCGCATTTCAGGTACACTGACAGTTGTCAGGGGTCAAATCTCAGCTGCCCCGACAGATTTGGGATCTGAGCTTTAATGTAATTGGGAGGGAAAACTCTGCTATATAAGGCAGTCCGATATTCATTGTAAAAGGGGGGGGAACATATTGCTAGAGAGCTGCTGTACTCAAACTTCTTGCATCAATGCTAAAGCATCCTTGGCTCTAATTCTTGTGTCTTTCTTTTATGCTGCCTTCTGCAAGTATTTCTGCTTATATTCATTTATTTTTCTGATTGCTGTAATTCTGCATTCTGGATTAGGGCATTGGACATTGAGTGAATCTGGAATTCTTGTTGAAGGATACATAGGAAGGAATTGCAGTGTTAGTTTCTGTTACATGCTTTACTTTGATTGCTGTCGGTTTGGGTATTAGTTAGTGATTGTGCTGCTCGTTCTTTCCCCACTGCTATTGATTACCATTTACATTTCTTTCTGCACTATTTTTAATCTCTTTCCTGCACTTTTGTCTTAAAATCCCCAAGTAGTTTAGAAAAGGAGCCGGCCTTCTCCGGAGATTGGCACGGAGGGCATCTCTTCCCTCTGGCCTTTCAATCTGTGGTCCGGGTCTAGGGCGCATACTTAGACCAAATCCTTTCCTGGTGGCGGATCCGTGACCAACAAAGACTAGAATAAACTTGCGAAGGAAAGGCCGAAAAATGGCATTCATCAAACTTCGAAAAGTGGATGGTGCATTGGTCAAACCAAATGGTATAACCAAAAATTTGTAATGCCCTTCATGAGTCCTAAAAGTAGTTTTAGGAATGTCGTCTTCCTTGATTTGAATCTAATGGTATCCAGATCGCAAATTCAATTTTGAGAAAAATTGGGCAGCATGCAACTCATCTATCAGCTCATAAATAATCGGAATGTGAAATTTGTCTTTAACAATTATTTTATTGAGTTCTCTGAAATCCACACACAAATGACAAGACCCATATTTTTTCTGTACCAACAACACTGGGGAAGTATAGGGAGTAATGCTAGGGCGAATAACCCCTACAACGAGCAGTTCCTGCACCATCTTCTCAATTTTTGATTTCAGTACATATGGATACCTATAAGGGTGAACTTTTTTAGGAAGACTAGTTGGAATAAGTTGAATTGCATGGTCATGAGTACGACGAGGAGGTAGTCCTTTAGGTTCCTCAAAGAATGTGGCATGCTTTTGCAATAATTCCTCCTGATGGTCACTGTCCTTGTTATCTGGAGCTTGGATAGCAAATAGTTGGGCCACAACTGCATGGGATGACTTTTTCAATAGTTTCTCCATCCTATGAGACGAAACAAGTTGATTAGCCCCAACCTTCAGGTGTACTCTATTCCCTGCTGGCTGAATTTCATCCATAGCTCGAAAAAATCCCACAATATTGGGCCCAACCTTCTCAGCCATTGTGCTCCCAAAACAACATCACACCCTCCTAGGGGTAAGGCAAACATATCCGCCTGAAGATTATATTCCCCTATTTGTGCCTTGACATTGTGACACTTTCCTTTACAAGGCAAAGTTCCTCCATTAACAATCATGACTTCAAAAGAGTTACAAGTATTTATATAACAATTTCCTCGATTTGCCACTTTTGGGTCAATAATGTTATGCGTGCTTTCGGAGCCAATGAGAATTATTACTCATTGTACTTTGACGTGTTCTATCACTTTCATGGTCTGGGGAGTTGATATACCTTCTAGGGCATGCATTGAAATTTCTGGTCGGGATTCTTTTGGAGCTTCAGGCTGTTCTGTGTGTGCTTCTTCGTGATGATCCTCTTCATCCTTTGAAGTTTCTATGGTTGTTGCCTCATCCACATCAAGCAAGTACAACTTTTGGTGCACACATTTATGTCTCGAGGAATACTTCTCATCACATTTATAACATAACCCTTGGGATCTTCTAGCTTCCATTTCTTCTCATGTCAACTTTTTTGACGGTAGGAGATTTGTTGGCAAGATTTTATGTTGGCTTGGACTAAAAAGGTGGCCGAGATTGTGAAAACCTAGAAGTGCATCCTTGAGCCTTAAATTTATCTTTTGCCAATCTAGCCAATGCTATTGCTTGTTGTAATGTCTGCGGCCTTAAAATTTTAACTTCAGCCTTAATGTCATCCTTCAAACCACTCACAAAAAAGCTTTGGAAAGATTAAGGACTCATACTAGTGGTACTATTGGCCAAATTTCAAACTGAGCTTGATAGTCCCGAATATTTGAAGTTTGAGTTTAGAAAGGGCTCTAGTAAAATCTTCATACTCACTAGGACCAAATCGAGTGAGTAGTTGTTGCGCAAATTCATTTTAAGTAAGCTTAGGGTGTGCTTTTCTAAGCCATTGAAATCATTGCAAGGCATCCATTCAAGATTGAAAGATGCAAATGTGAGACGCATATATTGCGGATACTGTTATGCTCGATACAACCATCCCTCTAGATCGTTTCCATCAAACTTTGGAAAGTCTAATTTGGGCAATTTATATCCATTATTATTTTGTGTTTCTCGTTCCATATTGCTTGGCCCTTTGCCCTTACGGTCATAAGGACCAAATCGATCATATGTGTGGGCATTACTACTTAAATGACCTTCCAAGTCTACAAATTTTCCATTTACTTCCTCCTTCATCTCCTTCTGTTCCCTTATCACATAGGCCATGGAGTCATGTAAAGTTTTGAGTTCATCCCTTAATTGGTTTAAACCATCCCTTGACTGATTTCCCAAATGCTCCCCCCATTGAGTTACTTGAGCAGCAATTTTTTGATCCATTTCTTGTGCCTTTTGTTGTTCCCTAGTGCCTATAGCCATATGCTATGATTTTTGACCTTTGAAGGATACTTACTAAAAATACAAATACTATTTTGGCCGTTACTATTTTTAGTAATGGTCTGAAAAATGTTTAGGTGCTATATATCAAAACAATTACCTCAAAAAGACGATCAGAATGGGCTAGGTGTCTAGATGACGTTTTTTGTCACCCTTGAGTTATAGAATCAGATTGGGTAGTTGTCAGTAACGGACACTACAAAACCTACTCAGGGAGTTGACAGTAATGGAGAAGAAAGTCAATGTTTTTGGGTGAAAAAAAACTCTAGGAGAAAAACAAATGACTCTAAGATGTTGTTTTTTTTTAAAACAATGGATGATATGCTGGAGTACAAGAGTTTAAGGTTTTGAACATCCTCGATACACTTTCAATTATTAGGCCCCAAGCTTGGGCCCAAAACCTTGGATCAATAGAGAATAGTGTGTTTGATGATGCAATCAAAGAAGCACACTTTCGAGATGTCCTTGGAATAATCTGAAACTTCATAGTGCTGTGATTGTGAAGAAAGCTTAAGATTGAGGGAAGGACTTGTAAATTTAATCAACAAATATGTGTAGGATGTTGGAATCACAATAGTTATATAGTTATCTTGGTTCGAGTTATGCCTTGATTTGTGAAGGGGGTGAATAATATGCCATGATCAAGAGGGAGGAAATCGGGAACAAACAAGAGTTTCAATCACATACATGAGCCTTATGTCATTTTACAGCTATTTTCTCTTTTGATTCCTCCTTGAAAAACATAAATGACAGTCTACGAGGGGGCATGAGTATGGTGGGAATTGGGGTGATTTGGGATATCCAAATAGAATTAGCTTGCGCAACCCAAGTTTTGGGATCATAAAGAGAGGTGCTTTTTTGGAAGAAGGCTGTGCCAGAAGTTATTGGGAGAGTCGCACAATGCATTGAGGAGCCCATATTGTCCAAAGAAAAAATCTTCTATTCTTGCTTTGAAGGAGACATTATAATCCCTACAAGCGGATGAGATGGAGGCAGGCTTAAGGGCTTAAACAAAATGGAGTTTTGGATGCATCCATTTACACTTCTCTTATCATTCCGAATAATTCACAAGGCAAAAGCCTATGGCATGGGGTGATCTTGATTCATAAAAATAGAGTGTGGAACGGAGTCAAGGGATATCTCCCATATCACAAGGGATAAAATGTTGTATTGATCTTTAGTTGAAGAAGAAAATAAAGGGTATCTCAAAATTAATTGCGAAAGGAAGCTGCATAATCATTTGCAAGCAATGCATCAAAATGAGTCATGGTATCATTACTAGGAGGGGACCTTGGAGGGGTAGGGTAATAATATGGAGGCAAAATAGCAAGGGTAGAAGTCAAAGTTGACAGGGAGGACTTGACCAAATACATGTTGGAAGAAATAAGAGAGACTAGTTCATTAATCAATATTTGATTTATGATGAAGCATATGGACAACCTCATTAATAGAAGGAGACAAGACCCATACTAGGTGGTTGAACTATTATTTAGTTGCTTTTTAATAATTACCTTGATCTATAAATTAATGACCTCTCTAACAAATGTTATGATCTGTCTAATACTAAGCATATTATATACAAGGAAATGTCCCCTAGGAAGATAAATAAGAGCACGGTTGCTCCAACCTCCCAAATCCACCTGAGAAGAGAAGTCGAAGTTCAACACGAGGAACTAATATTGAACTTGAATCACCTTGACCATTTGTGAGGAAGATAAGGATCTCTGGGAGAAACATGAATTGTGTAGCTACTATTCATCATGTACAAGGCTAAAAATTAATGTCCCAATGCAATTTTTGCTAATTGTGAACCAAGAGCATAGTTCACAACTCGATATAAACCAAATGCAATCTTTCACAAATGCCATATTTCATGATGATGTAGCTCAAATATTTCAACTATCTCAAATAGGGTCAGGAGGTCGAAGTCACCACCTCTTATGTGTATTTGGGGGTTCTTTTCACTGGTCCCACTTTTGGTATGAAACCCGCCGCCCAGCTCCGGGTGTATAGTAGCTCTATCTTTGCTAGAGAGGAATTGCTTCAAAGCACATTTTCAGGATACACCTGTGAAGATGAGGATCTTTGATGCCTTGGTCAAGCCAACTATTACTTATGGGTCAGTGGTTTGGGGCCCTAGTCTTGGTCCGACTGAGTGGTTACGGGTTGAACAAGTCCAGACACTCTTTCTTCGACGATTCATTTGTTGCAAAGGCACAATCCCCCGTTCTATTATTTTGGCAGAGTTTGGGGCTTCTCCTCTCCAGCTTGAGAATTATCTTCCTGATTATCGATTATCTTACATGATCCGTACTTTCGGAGATACCCCTGAGGGTTGCAGGCGGTACCCTTACCTCGCCCTTCGCTCCTTGATGGAACTCTCTCCGAGTTCTTGGGGAGGCCAGAGGAGCTGGTATTTTCAGGTTTCTGCTCTCCTGGCCAACATTTAGATTCGGATAGAGAGGCTACCCCCTTATTCTATGGGGGTTCTCCCCCCCTCTCGGCTTACTCTCCAGTACATCAGATGCACATGGATCTCTCCTATTTCCCCTCTTTTCCCCAAGCTGTCTTTCTACCATGAGCACTTCTTACAGATACAGGGGGGCAAAATAGTTCCTCCACAATACCTTCAGTAGCACACAGTGCATAGTCTTCGAATCACTATTGGGCAACTTAGGGTGTGTTCTCACCAACTTCAGATTGAGTCAGATCACCATCTTTCGACGGAGGAGACGATTTGCTTGTTTTGCTCCATGGGTGAAGTTGAAACCCTTCATCACTTTATTTTTTGTTGTCCCATTTATTATGAGATCCGGGGTAGGTTTCATTGCCTTTTTAGGGACAACTCTCGATCTGTTTCTACCTTCTTCAGATACCCGAACCAGCGTTGTCTCACACTCTTTCCTAGGGAGATAACTCAGCTTCGATGACAAAAAAGTTCTCCAAATGGATCTCACCCTCCTCATCATCGGCCCATCACAACATACTTCACTAACTCTGACGGACCAGGTGACTTTGATCGGAAACGCCCCACATCATCCAGTTCAAATAGGAGGGTCACTAGACAGTGCACCAACAGTTTGTCAAGGTTTCGAACTAGCAATGGGAAGAGACATGATGGACTTCTTCAGCTCCGGTACTTCGGCCTCGACTGTTAGGAGAGATTAGTTTCTGGGGAGTTCTCGGAGCTTGTCCTTCCTAGGCTGCTCCCTCCCCCTTCCTTCTCTCTCTTCGTTCTTCTTGGCATGCACTCCTCTCTGTTGGACTGCAGCCCTCCCCCTCTGCTCTCCCTTTTCTTTTCTTTTCCCTTTCTCTTTGGCCCGTTTGTCGGGTTTCATCTTGTATTTATCTTAGTTCTTTTCTTTGTTGGGCTTTTTAGCCTGCTAGCTGGCAGTCATTATTGTCCTTCTTATAGTCCCTTGGGTCTTATTTTGGCCCACCGCGGACATTAATAATATTTCATTTCATTTCAAATCATGAACTTTTCTCTGAATACCTAAAGACATATAAATTTAGATTGCACTAGTCTACACTAACAGGTGTCTTGTACTCTTCAACAACAATAGCAAGAAATTTGAAAAATGCTTTCAAAATCACATTTGTTTCACCAAACAGGCTTTTGTTTCACTGAATTGACCGTTCTATTATATGGAGAATGTTCTCTATAATGGCTTTAACTTCTGCTATTTGTGATATTCTTAGTGACACGACCTTTATGATCTTCAAAAGGTATCTTCAAGAAATATGAAGGCTTTTGTCTCTTTCCACATTTCTATGTATGCATGTGTAACTCATCATTAGGCTAAAGTCTTGCTTACAGAATATCGACAATTGTCCAAATGCTTGAATTTCGTTTGACATAGGTAATGATAACATGTAGTCTTCCTTGTTCTTCCAATACAAATGATGTCAACAAATAGTTCTCTTCTTTCTTGAAACATTTCTTGAAGCTGCCTAAGAATGGTTTCATCCGTTGTCTAATCTTGCAATGCCCCATTCACAAAATGGGCATACAATTTATTCCTAGCACAGGTCATAACAATAAGACTGGGTTAAGGGACTATCTTCTTTTTTCTAGAAGTCGTTGTTGATGCCATTGTTGCCCTTCTTGACTTTGGAGAAAGGCTTTCCTTCTGGTATGTGTGTGTTTTATGTCAAAGTGCATTTTTCAATGGCACCAAAGCTTTTGGCCCTTGGGTGTTAGTACTGATGTTCAGCTTCTTTGTCTTAAACTGCAGAGTGTTAACACAGTGTGTTGAAAGAATATAAGAACCGTGGATTTTCTTTCTTTCTATTGATAATATATTCAGTTCATTTGCATTGCTCCATCTCAGTCTCTTGGTCCTAAGTTGGCCTTCTACACTAAACATTTCCTAAGGGTTGGGAATGGTATTAGTACTTGTCCTAATTATCTTTAGTGACATTAGAAGCACAACTTTAAGATTCCTTTTGTTCAGCTCAGAGTGTGCTTACATCAGTTGCGAGTGGAGACAAACCTCCATATTCCTTGAGAGGATAGGGTATGTCTTCTTTGCTCTATTTGGGAGGTGTCCTGTTTATCGTGAGATTCAAGGTAGGTACTATTGCTTGTATAGAGACTAAGGTGGTTTGCTAGCCACTTTTTTCAGCTATCTTAACCAAATATGTTTGGCCCTATTCCTTAGGGAAGCTATCACTCTTCAAGGTCAGTTATTACAGGGTAGATCAACTACTACTCAAGTAATCACCTTATTCTTTCACTCTCTTTGTAGTTGAGAGTAAGAAGCTTTCATTTGAAGCTACAACTCTTCAGAATATTAATGACAGATCTGTGCGCCCTTGTCTGCATACAAGAGTGGCTACTAGGTCTTCAGTTCTTTCTTCTTCTTGCATGCGGTAGGACAGGATTGTAGTCCTCCAGTGTCGGGATTTGGCCATCCCTCACGTATTGAGGAGTTGTTGACAGACGCAGCTTACCAGTTTCCTATCTTCTTCTATTGGTTACCAACCATGGATGCTAGAAGAGTCTCAAGGGGTCAAACTCCATGTCCTCCTAGGATTATCCAACCGGGCCCTCTAGTCCTGGCCATTCTCCTATGTTGGCCTTTTTGGGATAGTTGGTGATGAAGACGACTATGCTTCTACTTTATGTTCCACTACAAATTAGTGTTGATGCTTGGATCCATTGGAGCTTCGTTCTATCTCTGTTTTGCTTTAACTTTTGGCTCTCTCTTCATCATTACTTTTAGGATGTCTGGGTTTATCCATTTTGGTTAATCTCGAGGCTTTAATTTTATGCCATATAGTTGTTCCACTTCAGTGTCATTTATATTAGATTCTTTATTCTAGTCTAGCTTATTTTCCTAGTACTTTTTGGTCACTTCAGTTCATTGTAACAACTCATTCAATGAGACCCATTGATCTACTTTGTCCATCTATTGACATTAATAGAATAATCTTTTTTTCTTATCTTATCTCAACAGCAGATAGAGTGAAAGAATGAGTTGATTATCCAAGTAGTAGTTGATCTTCCCTGTAATAACTGACATCAAAGAGTAATAGCTCCTCGAAGGTACAGAGCCAAACATTTTTGGTTAGGATAGCTGAAAAAATAGCAAGTTATCCACCTGAGTCTCGATACAAGAGTACCTCCCTCAAATCTCATAATCAACAAGACACCAGAAGATGAAATGTTCTTCAGTCTCCACCTCCCCAGAAGAGCAAAGATGACATGCCCTATCCTCTGAGAGTCTGAAGGAATATGGTGGTCTTTTTCCATTTGCAATTGATGTGAACCCACTCTGAGCTGAGCAAGAGGAATCCTAAGGCTGTGTGTCCAACGTCATTGGATATAATCAGGATTAAAGAGAAATTCAGTAAACTTAAGTTCCATGCAGGATTACAGAATAAAAATATCATGTAAAAGTACATTTTGAGAGCTTTTTACCAGTATATAACATATCTGTATTTAGTGCAAGTCCAATAAATCAGTATTTAACCTTACTTGTATTGAATTTCTAAATGTGGATGTTATCCATTACTTTGATGACACTAACCCGTGTTTTTTAGTATTTATGACATAGTACATATGCTTATCAATAACGAGTAAGTCTAGGTGTTACTTGTAACTCACCGAACGAACATTCTTTTTGAATTTTATTAGGGTGGTATTTGGCTAGTACAGGTGAAAGTGCTTTCCTATAAAGGACCCTATTCTTTCTCATGTAAGCACTACATTCTGGAGTTGATAAATGTGATTTTGTTTTCTACAGCATATTCTCTGTCTTTATATGTACTACAGAATTGTTAGTATGAAGTATATTGCATCATTTCCATTGGCATTGTTATGTTTTTTTTTTTCCATTGGCATGGTTATGTTTTGTTTTTTAAAACTTACTTTTTTATTTTTATTTTTTTTTTGAAAAAAAACTTTTTATTTTTTTAATTTAAATATATTTGGGTAAATTTCTGGGCACCCCTATGGCTACCTTGTAAATCTCTTCAAGCTAATTCCTTTCTTTCTTATGGACTCACTTCATCCATTTTATTACCAAGTAAGTTCTTAGGATCTGGATCTTGATTTTAAAGTTCATTTAAATTATCAACTCTAGTTGTTTGAGTGAACCTCAAGTTATGGGCACTATATTGAAAGAAAGCCACTAATCTTTATAGCAGGAAGAATCAATTTACTTGCACTCGTACTTAAGCAATAATTAGCTTTAGGCTTTGCTAAAAGTAAATTGTCTTGTTTTGTTCAATGATGCGTTGTCTTTTTAATCACTTTAGTTCAGTCCTTGACTAGTAAGCTTTTTATTTCTCTGCTTCTATGCAGTTCATGGATTAGACTGTGATCTCTACATATAAGGTGCAATTATTCCGTTATATTAGGCGATGGGAAACATTTTTAGAATTTTCCTGGCCCTTGATATTCTCAACCTTTGGCATGTGTTGAATGTAGAATTACAAATAAAACAAGATTCATGATCATCTTTGCAAGCTGTAAGAGTGTGAACCGTATTTTAGAAAAATAGGCAGGGTGAAAGTGAGCATATGCAGGCGCAGCATTATTTTGAGGTATATGAAGATCATGGGCACAAATACTGCTTTGAATAAGTTTGGTTTAGTCCAGATTGGGGGCAAATTCAGTAACAGCATTGTAAAATTCAGAAGCATACACTTTTGATGCTCAATTTTTCACTTAGAATACTTTTGGACTCCTTAATAGTTGAACACTGCAAAAGAAAGTTGGCAAGAGATCATATTTATGTCAAGTAATTACCAAAATAGATCAGTGGCAGTGAGAGCATGACAAGTGTATGGTGAATCTTGGTTTTCTAAAGACTGTGACCTTGTACAATATACTTCTGCCTGGCCATTGCATTGCTTCACATATGAACAGAAGATGGGGGTCGCAGGATACTAAAGTCTGGTGGTTGGAATGATGTCAAGCCATTTGGAAAGAGTGGATAGCATTCAAGTTGCAAATGACTGGTTTGTTAATTTTTTGTCAAAGTTTGTCTGGTTACGTCAGACTGATTAATTTTAGACTGAACAATGATGGTTATGTGATCTTTCGTTAAGATGAAATAGTCTAACATGCACTGAGGCAAGTAGATATGGCAAGAACAGTTTGAGATTTGTTTATGTCAAATATGGAAGTGTTTTGCTAGACTTCTTTTGGTAAAATTTTTTGCTGTTTAGTGTTATATGACACATGGATGGTTCAACAGTATGAGGGCCTTTGGAACACTATTATGCTTATTGGCAACTTCTATCTGGAAATGACTGTAAAGTGAGTTTGCACTGAGATCCTTCAAATTGTATCCATTAAGGATTAAGGTTTTTAACCCTAGTCTAATGGTTTGTATTGTTGTGAGAACAGATGTAGCTGTGAAAATAACAGCATTGTACTCATTAATGTACTCTTATTGATCTATGATGTAATTTAAGACATATGCTTCAAAACATTAACTGTTTAGCTATCGTGGAGTATAGCATAAGATTCTATTGTAGCTTTAACTCTTTGATAACATCATCAAGAGGCTTTTTTTTTTAAAGCATTTTGCAAGGCAGGACAATTTCCTAATGTGTATATGTTATGAGATTGAAACGGGCCCACCCTTATTGCATCATGATCGTGATACCATGGTATTTCAACAAACCACAGAGGGGTGTCACAATAACATTTTGGCAATTGTGCATATATTGCTTGACAAGATTTGGACCTGGGTCTCTGCATTGAATCTCCACATTTTTAACTACTTGAGCTTATGCCATTTAATATTTCGTAATAAGGATTACTTGTTTATTAATTAGTACTATCTTTAATCTAGTAGAAGGCTTCATTGGTAACGGATTTTTTTTTTCTTTTCTTCTTTTTTAAAAGCACCATGCAAGGCAGGATTATTTCCTAATAAGTATTACTTGTTTATGAATAAGCAATATCTTGTACTTGGTTGTAGGCTTCATTGTTACAGGTTTTACGTCTTAATCTCAGCATTCAGTATTTTATCTTTCATGTAGATTTTTTAGGCACCTTCTTGACAAATCACACATATTCTATTTGGCAAGTTCATGTGCTCATTATTGGTCATCTATTGGTAAAACTTTATATAGAATATGGGAAGTCTCAATTTCAGAATTGTTTGTCATTCATTCTGTTGATTATATTTGATTAGGTGCACAGTTGTTAACATTCCAGTCATGATATAGAGCATGATAGTTTAATTATGTAACAGAAGGGTTCCTTGTATTTGAGTACTGTCCTGTATTTCTCTCTATTTTGTACCAACCCAGAAGTACTTACAACATTTTATACATTGTAGTGAAACCGAATTTAACGTTTCAGGTCATAAAGCACTTCGATGGATGCAAAGCAGATCTAGTTGTGTGTGATGGAGCTCCTGATGGTAGATTGATAACACTGTAACTTGTTTTCAGTTGTCTTAGTGGAGCTAGAAATAGTATTTAATATCTCATCTAACATCGGTTTCTTCTTATATGTGCAGTAACTGGACTTCATGACATGGATGAGTTTGTACAATCACAATTAATTCTAGCAGTAAGAATCATTTATTGTCCACCAAATTTCTTGTCCTTAAGTCTCTAGAATCTAGCTGCATTCTAAACAACCTAAAGGAGAATGGGAAAGCAAGGAAAGGAAGTCTATCATAATATCACTTTAGTATATTCTTTACAATACAAAATTTCTACATGCATGATTGCTTGTTCTAGAGAGATAATAATGCTGAGATCTGAATAGTGCAATCTTTATCATGTTAGGTATTGTAGAGATATCTTTGAAATGAGTTGTGTTTGCTGAAATCAAATTAGGCTCATCTATAGCCATATCACCATGCTTCATAACTAGGACACCAAACAATGCCATGCAAAGAATGTTAGGTCGCATGTGGTAGGTATCACATGACATGCAAGTCAGATGCTGAAGGTTGTTGAATTTATGTATAGCATGTTTTACTGCTATTCTTTGATTGGATGTAATGTTCCCTTTTCATTGAGTCAGCATGTGTGGGACCCACAAGCCCATTTCTATACTGCTCAGTGGGTGAGGGGTGATTGCTAGAGGAGGTATTAACGTGGAACGAAATTCCTCATGGGAATATGCCACTGGGAAATAAATAGCTTGTATAGAGAAGTATATGCTAGTGAGAAGTGGTTTCATTTATTTGTCCTTGGTACTTTTTTGAGTTTTGGACCATTTCGTATATTTTAGGTCGTCGGTTGGAGGCAGGACCCTT
Source organism: Wollemia nobilis (assembly GCA_028583015.1). NCBI lineage: Eukaryota > Viridiplantae > Streptophyta > Pinopsida > Araucariales > Araucariaceae > Wollemia > Wollemia nobilis. The sequence goes on from JAQPPZ010002592.1 coordinate 1,445,727, forward strand.
ATGATTAGTTTCCTCGTGGGGTATTTACCCTAAGGGGACCTTCTTACTGTTGACATTGTTCATGCCCGTGGAGATTTTTAATTGTACATGTTCATTATAAGTGCCCTGGGGAAAACTTGTTCTTATTTCTTAGGGGCTTTTGGGGGGCTTCACAGGACCATGTCATACAAGCTGTTGTTGGATTTGGGTGTGAGTTAGCTGTTCATAATGCTTTATTTCAGGTCTTTCGGGCGAGTGGTTCTCCAACTATGGCTGATTTACTAATGAGGGGTCAGGGTTTATTGGCTACTTAGGCAATTTAATGTTATTACAGTAGTGCCATGTTATGTGGTGCTTAATTATTAACTTTAAATGTGACATGTCCTAAGTGATATTAATGTCATATCAGCAAAAAATAATCTCTATTCATTTCTATTGACACTTAAGCTAGGCGTCTAGGGTTTGGAGCATGTCATTGAATAAATAGAGGCCACCCAACCTTTGAGAGATTCATTCTATGCATATATCACATTTTTCAGACCTAGAGAGGGTGGCTACTCCAAGCAGCACACATCTACTGATTTAGGGACGAAATCCCTTGGATCCAAAGATCAGCGGACAAAACCCTTCTGGTTTCTTGTGGGCGATCTCATCTAGGGATTGCATTGAGCTGCAAACATTCTCTTTTCTACAGGTAGGCTGATTTGAGGGGCAGCTGGAGTAGCATTATACAATAACATCAGTTCTGATTTTGGGAAAGATCTTCTACTAGGTGCTTTACTTCTAGTTAGTTCCATATTATTTTTACTCAATTGATGTATTCCAACATATTTTATCAATAAAATACAGCTTCAGGGTTATTGTATGGATTATTTTGTTACATTGGTGTGGTACATTGTTCTTTTCTTTCTGGCATCATTCTGGTTATAAAAAAAAATTGATAGAGGGCATCATAGTGGTATCAGAGCCGATTTCCTGCCAGCCTATGAACCATGGCTAGAAATGAGAGAACTCTGACAAATGAGGAAAGGGCAGATCTATTTCAGAATTCTCTGATAGGGATTCAGAGGGGTCAAGAGAGAATGACAGCTAATGACACAAATGTTATGGCTTTAGAGTAACATGCATACTACCATTCCTTTGCAAAAGAGAATGACAGCTAATGACACAAATGTTATGGCTTTAGAGTAACATGCATACTACCATTCCTTTGCAAAATCCAGACCCTATTCCTATTAATGCATTTCAAAGAGGGGAAAGCTCAACTGCACATAATCGACCAACAGTTAGTCAAATGGGTCCCATTCTAAAACCCATTAGGCCCATGTTTATACAAAGGAATGAAAGATCAGATTATGAGGCAATTACTTCAGAGGAGTTAGACACACTCTTTATGAAGTATCAAAGGAAAATTTAGACTTCAAGGCTACTATGACTTTTGTCAATTTCTTGGAGATACTCGGGAAGAAGTATCTGGGTGGTAGATTCCATGTGAGCAATCGAAATGATGATAGGGGAGATTTGCAACATAAAGTCAATAAACTTAATGCTCCTACTTTTGATGGCAACAAAATATCTGCTTGGGCATGGTTGCAGAAGTTACATACATACTTTACACTCAGCCCTATGATGGAAGAGGATGCCATATAGTTCGCTACATTGCATTTGGAATGTGTTGCCTATGACTAGTGGCACCATGGTTTGATTACTTAGGGGCACAATCTTGTGTAGATATTCGATGATTTCAACTAGAGGCTGTTGGACCGCTTTGAGTGGAAGGATGAAGAGGAGTACTTCAAGGATCTTGCTAGAATCAAACAACGAACTTTAGTGGAGTCATATGTTATTAAATTCAGCAATTTGTGATCATGGTACCTGATGTTATTCGACCCCCTCAAAGGTCTAGTTAAGGCCTTTGCACCCTCATCAATGCAAGATGCTATTAAGAGGGCATTGACACTTGAGCCTTCTATGCTTAGGAGCAGATTTTCATCTCAGCCTAGAAATGAAATGAAATATTATTAATGTCCGCGGTGGGCCAAAATAAGACCCAAGGGACTATAAGAAGGACAATAATGATTGCCAGCTAGCAGGCTAAAAAACCCAACAAAGAAGAGAACTAAGATAAATACAAGATGAAACTTGACAAACGGGCCAAAGAGAAAGGGAAAAGAAAAGAAAAGGGAAAGTAGAGGGGGGAGGGCTGCAATCCAACAGAGAAGAGTGCACGCAGAAGAACGAAGAGAGAGGAGGGGGGAGGGAGCAGCCCAGGGGGGGTAAGCTCCAAGAACCCTCCCGAAACTAATCTCTCTTAACAGTCGAGGCCGAAGTACCAAAGTTGAAGAAGTCCATGATATCTCTTTGCCCATTGCTAGTTCGAAACCCTGACAAACTGTTGGTGCGCTGTATAGTGACCCTGCTTTTGTCTGAACTGGATGATGTGGGGCGTTTCCGATTGAAGTCACCTAGTCCGTCGGAGTTGGTGAAGTAATGTTGTGATGAGCCGATGTTGAGGAGGGTGAGATCCATTTGGAGAACTTTTATGTCGTCGAAGCTGAGTTATCTCCCTAAGAAAGAGTGCGAGACAATGCTGGTCCGAGTATCTGAAGAAGGTAGAAACATATCGAAAGTTGTCCTTGAAAAGGCAATGGAACCTACCTCGGATCTCATAATAAATGGGACAACAAAAAATAAAGTGATGAAGGGTTTCAACTTCACCCAAGGAGAAAAACAAACAAATCCGCTCCTTCGTCGGAAGATGGTGATCTGACTCAATCCGAAGTTGGTGAGAACACACCGTGAGTTGCCCAATAGTGATCCGAAGACTATGCATTGTGTGCTATTGAAGGTATTGTGGAGGAACTATTCTGGCCTCATGAATCTGTAAGAAGGACAACACCTACTATCGGGTAGCAGAAAGGGACTTTTCAGAGAGGAGGACAGCATGGCAGCAGGTTTAATTTGCACCCTTAGAGAGCTACACCTCCACCCATTGCAGCAAACTAGAAATGAACTTAGAAGAAAAATGTTGTGCTTTACATGCAAGGAGCATTAGGAGCGAGGTCATAGATGCCTTGGCAAGGGCCAAGTCCATTACATTGAGGTAGTATTTGATGCTGAGGAGGCTGGTTATAAAACTAATGAATCAAAACAGCAATAGGCAACAAAAGAGTACATTGTTGAAAACTTGAATATGAGCTAGAGTAGTTGCCGTAGGGTAATACTAGCATTAGAGACGATGTGCTTACAACTCTTTCAAGAGGACCATGATATCATCCTTTTAGGGTTCGTGGAGAGTTATTCAAACAGTGGATTATTGTGCACCAACCACTTTCCAATCAGCCATGAACCAAGTATTTAGTGCCTAGTTGAGGAAATTTGTTATGGTATTATTTGATGATATTTTTATCTATGGTAAAACTTGGGAGGACCACTAGAGACACTTGGATAAAATCCTTGAGATATTGCAGCAGCAGGTCTTCTTTGCAAAAGAATCCATGTGTGAATTTGGAGTTACATAGATCCTATACTTATGCCACATCATTGGTGCTAAAGGCATTCAAGTGGATCAGTAGAAGATCTAGGCTATTAAGGAATGGCCAGCCCCTACTACATTGACCCATTTAAGAGGCTTCTTAGGCCTATGAAGTTATTATCGAAGATTCATTAAGGGTTTTTCATAGCTGGCAACACCACTGACTAAAATGACAAAGAAAGGAGCCTTCATATGGAGTGACACAGATTAGAGAGATTTTGAGAAGCTCAAGAATGTGATGTGCTCATGCCTTATACTTGTGATTCCTGATTTCTCACTACCATTTGTTGTAGAGTGTGATGCTTCAGGTGAGGGGAACATAGTTGTGTTGATGCAAAAGGGCCAACCCATAGCATTTGAGAGCAAAAATTTAAAAGCTACAAAGAGGAGATTTTCTATCTATGACAAAGAAATGCTCGCCATTATGTATGCTTTGGCTAAGTTTAGGCAATAATTAATTTGTGGCAGATTTGTGGGGAGGATCGACCACAATAGTTTGAAATTCTTCCTAGGCCAACAAGATTTAAATGATCGGCAGCAAAAATGGGTAAGTTTCAAGCTTATGATTTTGGAAGAATGTGGTTGGTGATGCTCTTTCCTGTATGCCTACTTTATATGCCATTTCTTCTATAGCTGCTGATTGGAAGGCTTCTATCATGGCCGAATATGCCAAGAATGCCTTTGCTACTAGTGTATTGGATGGGAGTGTGAAGGATGGCAGGTATGTTGTGGTAGATGGCCTTATACTATATAAGAACATAATACTTCTTGTACCTAATTCCAAAATGAACGAGAAGATTATGAGGGCTTTGCATGATGCACCCATGGTTGGCCATCCGGGCTTCTACAAAACTTATAGGCAGCTATAGGAGAGGTTCTCTTGGAAGGGCCTCAAGGACGATGTTCTTAGACATCTTAGAGAGTGCGTTACTTATCAATAGAATAAATCAAAGCACACTTCCCTAGCAGGTTTACTGCAACCCTTGCCCATTCCAAGCCAGAAATAGGAAAGCATATCCATGGATTTTATCACAGGTCTTCCTAAAGTGAATGGCGAGAATTGTATTCTTGTGGTAGTGGATCAGTTAACTAAATATGCCCATTTCTTTTCCATCCCTACGTGGCTGACCTGTGTTTTAGAGAGATATTTCAGCTACATGGCTTGCCCAAGACCATTGTTAGCGATAGGGACAACAGATTCCTCAGCTCCCTTTGGTAGGAGTTATTTCGTTTGATTGGCATTGAGCCCACTCCTAGTACTTGCTATCAATCCCCAAACTGATGGACAAACAAAGATAGTTAATAAGTGGGCCAAAGGGTGCTTAAGGAAATATGTTGCAGATCAACAAACAACCCAGGTTAAGTGGTTGCACCTTGGAGAGCATTTTTAAATACCACTTACCACATGTCCATTGTCATGACAACCATTTATGGCACTATATGGATATGATGCACCTATCTTCACTGATTTAGTGTTCACTGATAGCCGTGTACTTGGAGCTGGTGACTTTGTGGAGCATAGCAGAGACATTTTGAGGTCACTTAAACCATTTGCAACAGGCATAAAATCAGCAGAAATTTTATGCCGACCGACACTGCATTGAGAGATCATTTGAGATGAGGGATATGGTCTTTCTACACTTACAACCTTATAAGCAGATTTCCATGAAACGAAGTGGGGCTAAAAAGCTCAAACCTTGCTCCTATGGACCTTATAGAGTATTGAGAAGAGTTGGTGAGGTGGCCTATGAGTTGGAATTGCCAATAGGGTGTTGGATTCACAATGTTTTACATGTGTCTTGCCTTCAAAAGGCACTTGGACAGTAGGTTGTGCCATTAGTTGATTTGTCACCCCTTGATGATGAAGGGAAACTTGTTTTGGATCCAGATGCCATTATTGACACACGGGAGAAGAGATTGAGGAACAAAACCATCATAGAGTGCTTGGTCCGTTGGAGCTGCCTACTCACAAAGGATGCTACTTGGGAGGGGCTAGAGATATTTGAAGATTTGGCATTACATTGCTTGTGGGCAAGCAATTTTGGGAAGGGTGGACTTGTAATGTCCCTTTTTCACTGATTTAGCATGTGTGGGATCCACAAGCCCATTTCTATACTTCTTGGTGGGTGAGGGGTGATTGCTAGAGAAGTATATACTAGTGAGGAGTAGTTTCATTTTTTTGTCCCTAGTATTTTTATGAGTTTTGGACCATTTCCTATATTTTAGAAGCATTTCCTAAATTTTAGGAGGTTGGTTGGAGGTGGGACCCTCACCATTAGTTTCCTCATGGGGGATTTACCCTAAGTTATTGTTGGCATTGTTCATGTCCATGGAGTTTTTTAAGTGTACATGTTCATTGTAAGTGCCCTGGGGAAAACATGTTCCTATTTCTTAGGGGATTTTGGAGGGCTTCTGGGGACGGGACCATGTCATGCAGCTTGTTGTTGGGTTTGGGTGTGAGTTAGCTTGAAGGGTGAAGGTTAATCAATGCATATATTGATGGACTGAAGAAGCTATCTATCATTAGAGTATTGTAGTAGTTGACCAGTTTGAAAAACATGAAGGGACCAAGCTAGACTTCACAGAGGCTTTGCTTTGAGCATTTTCCACTCCATAAAGCACCCGCTTGCTGAAGCGCCCTGCTATCCGAGTGCCCTGCTCTCCATCGCGACCCCCTCTCCAAGCAACCTTGCTCCCTAACCAAAGGTTCGTCACATAAGTTAAGGCAAAAGATAGAGTAGGGTAGAAATCAACAAGAATTGGTTAAGTGTCTGGAAGATGGAGCCCCGCTTATCGAAGCGATCCGCTCGTTGAGCACCCTCCTTCTCCATAGTGACTTTGCCCTCTGAGCAACCTCGCTCCTTGAATGAAGGTCTGTCGCACAAGTTGAGACAAAAGACAGAGTAGGGCAAAAATTAACAAGAATAAGTGTTTGGAAGAGAGTTCCACTCAATGGAGTGATCTAGTTGTTTAGCACCCCCGCTTTCTGAGCAACCTTGCTCCTCGAATGGAGGTTCATCCCACAAGTTGAGGCAAAAGACAAGCAGGGCAAAAAGCAACCAGAATTGGGTAAGTGTTTGGAAGAGGGAGCCCCACTCATCGAAGTGCCCTGCTCTTCGAGCACCTTGCTCTCCGAGCGCCTTGCTCTTCGAGCGCCTTGCTCTCCAAAGCAACCTGCTCTTCAAGCGACCTACTCTTTGAGTAATTTGCTCTCTAGAGTGACCTACTTTCCAAGCTACCTTGCTCTCCGAATGGAGGTCTATCGCACAAGTTGAGGCAACAGACAGAGTAGGGCAAAAATCAAGAATTGGTCGTGTTTGGAACAGGGAGCCCCACTCATTGGAGCAACCCGCTATCTCAACGCCCTGCTCTATAGAGCGACTTGCTCTCTTAGTGCCCTACTCTCTCGAGCGACCTTACTCTTCGAGCACTCCGCCCTTTGAATGACCTCACTTGAACAAAAGTTCGTTACACAAGCTAAGGCACAAAACAAAGAAGGGTATCATTCAACAAGAATTGGCCAAGTGTTTGGAAGACGGAGCCTCCCTCATTGGAGCGATCCACTCGCTGAATGCCCCAACTCTCTGAGCGCCCCACTCTTTCGAGCAACCTGCTCTTTGGAGTGACATGCTTTGTCGAGCGACCCACAATCCGAGCGCCTCACTCCTTGTCTATTTTTAGTAAATAAGATAAGGATGATATAACCACCTTGTAATTATCACCAAGGTACATTGTATGTAGTCCATTTCATGGCTACAGGTTCAAGTATAAATAAGATCTGAATGCTCATTGTAAGGGTCTTTTGGCTACCTAGCATACCAAAGCTACTCTTTGGAGATCATTGTACTTGACATTTTGAAATCAATAAAACAAAGGATTGTGCTTGACATTCATGAATTATTGTGTGTTTAACCTTTAATTTATGGATGTGTGGAACTAGTAGCACTGCTCTTCTTCCCTCTATTAGTCGTTTTTCTTTGTGATATGAATGATTACTTTGGAGATCTCATCACAATGAAGTTATTTGGTATCTGCTGGAGTTGCTGATTGCACCAACTTTAAACCTCGCTACAGCCTTGGCCGTATTTTGCATTTTATTTCTCTTTCACCCTTACTCTCAAACAAAAGTAGATTAGATTTGTTTTTCTTGCATTATTTTGCTTATTGGTTTTTGCATGTTTTAAATCAGTTTTCATTATTTATTTTCAGCATTAGATAGTAGAAGGGAACCGGACCAAGACTTGGAGGTTGGGGAGAGTAGAAACCTCCCCATCTATTTGTTGAACTGCAGTCACGGGCGCAAATTGCACTTGCCAATTTCCATGTTCAACAAGTACGTACAATGGTGATGCTTAATATAACATTGTATGTCAATTAATTGTGAGGAGCATGGAGCTATGTGAGGATATTTCTTGTGGCCAGTAGTGGAGTCTTCCATTTATCTAAGTCTATGCAAGTAAAAGATAAGGCTGAAGATACTTTAGAGCTGAATGGGTGGGATGTGAATTCAGCTTGATTGATGTTTTGTGGAGTTGTTTGTTTGCAATATATCATATGTTGGAGCATGAGAGTTTGAACTCTCTCAATCTGAGCACAATCTAGATTCTACGGGTCCCAACTTGGGGCCCCAAGAATAATGTAAGTTCTCCCTTCTATTTCACAGTGTACTTTTTCTTTTGTATTGTAATTTTTCAAACATTCACTAAATAAGAGGTAGAAGGGAAAAATTGAGAGCAACGTGGAAGCAGCATATTCTTATCGAATCTTACTTGTATGATTTGCCTCTTCTTATTTTATTGCATTTTGATTTAGTGACAATAGGTGCCATAATCAACCCATGTTGATTTGCATAGCAAGTAGTTTCATGTCTAAACCCATGCTGTGTATTTTATTCATGATCATTTATTAACAGATCCCCTGCTAACAAAAATTAACATTCCTTACTCCATGCTTCTATTGATGTGGCTAAAAGTTGTATTAGTTGCTGATTCACTAGTTTATTTTCTTCTGTATTTCCTTGTGGCATCATTACTTTGTTGGCCTGGTAGGTTTCTTGTGGTATGCATCATGTAGCTTAGAAAATTGACTGTTGCATGTGAAGTAGATGCACATTGTAGCTAGATTGCATTCAATGTTATTATTATTATTATTATTATTTTGGATTTATTTTTATGAATAAGTATCTATTTAGTTCCAAGTATATAATATTTCATTTACAAGCGATGAATGACTACTTGTCATTTAATCATACTGTAGGCTTTGACGATTGTGACACATGTGCTGAGGGTTGGTGGGAAATTCATTGCAAAAATATTTCGTGGTAAAGATACTAGCCTTTTGTATTGCCAGGTATGCTGTTTAATACATTTATGTTTACTGGTAGACCTGTAAAGGATCAATCCTCCTAAAAGTATTGAATGGAAAGAAATTTTCACACTTAGGCCTATGCTAAGAACTTATTAGAAACATATGTTTCCAATGATTTATACAATAAATTAGTGAACTGGTAGACCTGTAATGGTTTAATCCTGATCTGAGTAGCTGATTCGGTCAAAATTCAAATTTTCGAGGCAGAATTACCCAATGGAGTTCAGATCAAATTCTCCAAAAATTATTGAAAGGAAAGAAATTTTCATGCTTAGGCTTATTATAAAAACTTATTGAAAAATATGAAATCCCTAGATTTGGGATTGTGGTATGTTTCTTTTTCATGGTCTTATTTCCTGAAAATTATTTTAAAAGGCAAAATATTTAGTTCCCTAAAATTCAAGATATGAACATCTAATGGACTATTCAATTATGTTATCAATACAAGGACCTCATCTTAACAGAATTGTGGATATTGTTTGATATTGCCTACTGAAGAAGGAATAATTTAAGCAATCAAATCACACTTATTGTATTTTTTTAAATTAAGAACTGGATTAGAACAAAAGTTTAATATCAGATATGGAAATTTTAATGCTTATTAGATATGTTTTCATTAGAGGGTCTAATCTTTAGGAGATAAAATATTGTGGTGGTTGTTTAATATCACTTGGCATCTTAGTAGCAAGATTCGAACTTGTTGAAAACTTGGCAAACAAACATGAGTAAAGTAATGCACATTTAAATAAATAAATTGGAGAGAAAAAAAAAAGCAAATGTTTTTGAATGAATCTCACATCCGATGAATTGTAAAACACATATAAATTTAATGATCTATGCTAAAAATAACAATTGTGCACCGTATAAGGAAATTCAAAGACCAAATGATTGTTTTATATTGAATCCCAAAATCTGAGTAGACAAAAAAATAGGTAAGAATGTCTCAAAATGCTAAAACAGTCCACTACAGCTCATTTATCAACCAAGACCATTCCCCTTATCTCTTGCTTGCTCTCTTTATGTCCACTTTTTTGCACCCACGCCTCTTCATGCACCTTTGCATGTACCTCTTGCTCTGAGTTTTCTAATTCATGTCTCTACAATCCACCTGGATGGTGGATCAAATTTATATAAATCAATTGCCTTGTAATTGATCCTCACTATTTGTTTATGTCGAAGGCAAAGCTTCTAATGGACAAACACAAGGTCATTCAGCCTCTACTGGGTTAGTTTATTGTGCTTTTTGATATACCTGACAAAAAATTCAAATGGCGATTTTTTGGTAATTCCAATGATTCGATTTTAGGATGCAAAATCTTGTTTAATTTGGCTTGTTTGATCTCCATTCAACTCCTTGCTAGCAACATGCAAAAATGAGTTATTGAATCTTTATAGTCTACCTCTATAGCTGAAATTGCAATAATAGATTGCTTCTTACTCTGTGAAGCAACATCACTTGCCCTTAGTAGGGGCTACTAATTTCATTCCTAACCCATCATAGAGCATTCAACCTTGAGGGATCTGAACTGGACGAGATGTTTATTAAATCTATTTCAGGAGGAACTGTGCAAGAGTGAATGAAAGGTTGGAGGCCTTCTTCCAACAATTATTATCAAGAGACAAAAATATTAAAGACAATAAAATACATATTAGTAGTTTTATTACGTTGGTTCCCAAGAAAGGCGAGACAATATTTTGATAATTTTTGTCCAATAAGCCTTTGTAATATGATTTATAAGATCATTTCAAAAATTATGGCAAACAGGTTGAAGGGCATTCTAGGTTGTGTTATCTTAGAGGAACAAGATGGCTTTGTTCATGGTAGACAAATTTTGGATGGTATAATTATGGCACAGGAGACCATACATTCTCTTCATTCCATGAAAAAACCAGGTATGCTTATGAATTTAGATATGAACAAAGCATATGATAGGGTTTCCAGGAATTTTCTACTTGTTATTCTCAAAAAGTTTGGCTTTGTTTATAGTTGGTGTGAATGTATTAAATGTTGTTACAGAACTAGAAATGTTTCTATTTTGATCAATGGTTCACCTACTGGTTACTTCAAGTCATCTTGTGGACTTCGACAAGGTGATTCACTTTCTCTTTTTCTATTTATTATTCTTGCGGAAACATTAGGGAGAGCTTTTTCAAAGGCAAAAATGGAAGGAAAAATCAGGGAGAGCTTTTCCAATTTGTTGATGATCCTTTTCTTTTGGGCCATCCCTCAGTCAGTGAGGCCATGGAGTTTAATTCAATGTTGGACAGTTGGTTAATACTACAAAATCCAGAATTTTTTTCATTAATACTGCCCTAGATTTACAACAAATTATTGTGAATATTTTAGGATTTAAAATTTAAAAAATTTCTTCAACTTGCTTGGGTATTCCTTTGTCTATTAAAGGAAATAAAAAGGAGATTTGGATCTCTTTTTTGGATAGAATGAAAGCTTGCTTGGCAGGTTGGAAAGGTAAGTTCTTAACCATGGCAAGAAGGCTACAACTCACAAAGACTACATTGCAATCCATCCCTATTTATATGATGTCACTTTCAAGATTACTAGCAGGTATATCATTAGAAATTGATAAATTTCAAAGAGACTTTCTATGGAAAGGTTGTGAGGAAAAATTTAGGTTTCCTCTTTGTAAGTGGGATAGGGTTTGCAAAGGAAAGAATATTGGAGTAGGCTTGTGGAATTGCAGACTTATGAATTTGGCATTAGGAGCAAAGCTTGGGTGGAGATTATTCAGAGACTAAGAAATGAATTGGGCAAAAATAATACTTCAAAAATATATAGGTTCTCTTGATATCCCCCTTCAATTGCAAAAAGTGTGCAATGCAAGAGTGTTGTGAAGGATCTTACAAATATTGCCTCCTAGACAATTTTACATCACAAAAAATCGCTCCTCTTGTTACAAGTACTTCAAACACCTAGAATTTGCTATTTATGAAGCCTAAAAGAGGTACAAGCACCCCTTATTGCAAGGTCTTCAAACAAAATACTTATGCTATTTATGAAGCCTAAAAGAAGAGAGAGAGAAAATGGTGCTTTTGCCCAAGGGACACATCTGTTTTCCCTTTACAAAACTGTTCTAGCAATTAGCACTCTGTGTGCTTTCTCTGAACCAGAATCAGAATCTGTATTAGACATCTCATTTGCAACATTGCCTTGGTTTGTCTTTTGACCTTTCTCTTTGGGAGGCTTGTTCTTAAACCAACATCTCTTGGTTTGATGAGTGTCTTTGTCACAGATTTTACAATACTGCTTCTTCTTCAGAATCTCTTTGGCTTTACCCTTTTCTTGATTAGAAGAAGAACCTTTCTGTTGATTCCACTTTTTCTTACCACCTTGTCTTTTTGAGAAAAGAGCATTGTTGGATGCCTCATCTTTTTGGAGTTGATAAGCTTCTTCTGTTTGAAGCATGTTTACCAACTCGACAAAAGTTACTGTCCTGCCAGAAACTTGTAGTGAAGTGATCAACGTTCGGTAGGAGTCAGGAAGAGCTCTCAAAATGATAGAGTTCAAGACTTGGTCTTCCACTTTCTCTCCTAAGGATTGCAGTTTTGTTTTCAATTCTGCGACTCTGCAGAGGAATAGCTCTATTGTTTCTCCTGATTTCATATGTAGAGTATGAAGCTGTGTTTGAAGGTCAAGAATCGTTGATTGATTCTTTCCCTCATAGATGGTATTTAAGGCATCCCATGCTGCCTTACCAGTCGTAGCTTCACTGATATGAGGTTGGATATCATCAGTAATAACAAACAAGATCATTAAGGATAGTTTTTTATCCTTTTTATCAAAGTCTCTTTGATCTGCTCCAGTTGATTGAGGTCTAGTGACACTTCCATCCACTATTGACCACAAATCCTCTACGGTTAAGATAGCTTTCATCTTAGTCTTCCAAGCTGAATAATTTGAACCTTTGAGCAGTTGGCTCTCAGTGAGATACTTGTGTATCATGGCCATGGTTTAGGTTTCAAATTTGATAGGACTAAGATGGTTATATCTTGCACTATACCCTCAAAAGAGTATATGGAAGTTGTTTTTAATTTGCCTCTATAACATATTTAATGGCACCTGCCTTAACACCCTTACCAAGGGATGAAAAGTTTGAGGGTTTTTAAGCCAAACAAAATAGAGCAAATGAAACAGGAGTAGGTTTGTTTAAAACTTTTGATTTTGCCCTCTACGATATTTAATGGCACCTGCTTTAACACCCTTGAAGAAGGATGAAAAATTTGAGGATATTAAGCCAAACAAAGAGAGTGAATCAAGGTGATTTGGATTTTTGACCTTTTGATGGGGAGTAAAAAAAATGGCTTGATTTAACCTATGCTCTGTTTCCTTTGACTGTCCGAACTGCGCAACTTGCACATTGAAGTGAGTCGGACTTCGCCCGAAGTTCGGGCGAAGTGCGAACTTCGCGCGAAGTTTGCACTTCGCGCGGAGGTCGTGCGCAGTTCGGACTTCGCACACTAGCCGGCCGAAGTCGGACTTCGCCCAAGGTTGGGCGCAGTCCGTCCTCCTTTGCTTTGCAGTCTTTTCCTTGAACAAGCTTCGCATTTCGGCTGGCCCGAAGCCCGACTTCGCTGCGAAGTTGGACTTCGGCCAACACTTAGCCAAATTTTTTTTTTTTTTTCCTTTTTTCTTCTTTCTTTGTTTGCTTCTTCTTTTGTACAGCCGAACTTCGCCCATCCTGAGGGGCGCCGCGAAGTCCGTCTTTCTCTCCCGTGCCGCAGTTAAGCTCAAATAATAAAAAATAAAATTAAAAGCTGAAAACAGGAAACTGTACATGCTGGGAAATGAAAAAGCATAAGGGAAATTTTTTACAAGGAAGGGCCACTTGGGCACCTTCAGCAGCGGTAAATCTTTAAGTGGAACCCGTTGACAGGGATAGGTAGGAGCTGACCCTCCATATCCCGCAGTACGTAGGCATTGAACTGGTTCACCCGGGCAATCTGATAAGGGCCCTCCCAGAGAGCATCAAACTTCCCGTGATTACCTGGCTTTGCCTTATATGAGTCCCACTTCAGCACTAGGTCCCCGATTTCGAAAACTCGGGCAGTAGTGCCTTTTGCAAACCAGCCTTGAGTTGCTGCAATATGATCAGTGAAGGCCTGGTATGCACTTTCTCTGTCTTCTTCCAACTGCAGGAGTTGGCACAGTCTGTCGTCCACCGGGTCTCCGCTGCTCCTGTCTTCGTCCAACATCCATAGGGCAGGGATCTCAATGTGTGATGGCATGACAGCCTCTTTGCCATAGACGAGCGCATAGGGGGACGTTCTGAGGGATTTCTTAAATGCAACTCTGTCCGCCCACAGTGCCCGGTTCAGGAGTAAGTGCCAAGTCCGCTTGTTTCTGTTAATGGTCCTCCGGATGATCTTCGGGAGGTTCTTGTTAGTAGACTCGGCAAGGCCATTCCCCTGCGGGTAGTAATTAGAAGACGTCTTGTGATAGATGCCAAGTCTGCCAGTGTACTCCGTGAGTACAGCGCCTACAAATCCCGGACCGTTGTCGGTCACGATCGACTCTGGAACCCCGAAGCGGGTAATCAGGCTCTCAATGAACCTGATGACCGTTTCTTGGTCTACGTTCTTGGTCGGGATTGCCTCCGTCGACCGTGTAAAATAGTCAGTAGCTGTGAGAATAAACTTGTGTCCGGCGAAGGAGTTAGGAGAAATCACCCCAATGAAGTCTAGACCCCATTGCTGGAACGGAGTGTCGGCCTGAATCGGTTGAAGGGGTAGGGGTGCTTTTCTGTTTCGGCTAGCAAACCTCTGGCATTGATCACATTTTGAATAGACCGCATGCGCGTCTGTAAACAGAGTGGGCCAATAGTACCCAACCCTTATTATTTTTAAGGCCGTTGGCCTTGAAGAATGGTGACCCCCAGGCATCCCGGAATGAAAATCTTCGAGGACCCTAGACTGGTCTGATTTTCTGACGCACCGCAACAGGATGCCGTCGATGTTTTTGAAATAAAGCCCCTCGGGGCGAAGAGTGTACCTAAGTGCACCTAGCCGAAATCTCCTTCGTTGTGAGGCGTTCAGGTGATCGGGACATCTTCCGGTGCAGAAGAATCTCACCAGTTCATCTGTCCAATCACTCCCCTCCGATAAGGAGTTGGCTAGGTAGATGCGTGTCGCTGTGTCCTCCCACTTACAAGCGGAGATGCCGGCTACAGCGCTTCGGGCCAATTCCTGACACAAGGCTCGGCCTCTGATAAGCTTGGTGGGCCGCACTTCAATGTCAAACTCCTGGATCTTGGCAATCCATCCCGCTCTCTTGTGACCCGGTTCTCCTTGTAAGATGAAGCTTCGAATGTCCGGGTGAATCACAAAGACAGTGGTCTTGCTCTGGGAGACAAAATGCCTGAACTTTCGAAGGGACTTCATGACAGCATGAACCTGCCGCTCTATAAAATTATACTTTTCTTCATGTGGCAGAATCACTTGGCTCAGGACCGCTATGGGGCGCTCCTCACCATCGTCTCCCTTCTGAGTCAGGACTGCAGCGTAACTTTCGGGTTCTCCCACTGCATACAGGATGAAGTCCTTGGAGTAGTCCGGGTTTGTCAATACCGGAGCTTGCGCAATTCGAGCCTTGATTTCCTCGAAGGCTTGCTCTCTCTCATCAGTCCATTCGTAAGGTGTATCTTTCTTCGATAGCTCGGCCATAGGCTTGATCACTCGTGCGAAGTCGGGGATGAACTTCCGCACGAAGTTAATCTGACCGAAGAAGGACTGCAGCCCTTTTTTATCAATGGGGGCTGGCAAGCGAACGAGGGCTTCTGCTCTGTCAGGGTCAATGGCGAGGCCTTCCTCGGAGATGACATGTCCCAGCAACTTTCCTTCCTTTACCGCGAAGACAGACTTCTTCGGGTTTATAGAAATGCCGAATTCTCGACAACTCTCAAATATTTGTCGTAGGTGCGAAACATGATCTCCTCGTTGATGAGAGAAAACAGTCATGTCATCAAGGTAGATGACAATAATTTTATTGAGCAGCTCTCGGAAGGCCAAGTCCATGGCCCTTTGGAACGTGGCGCCAGCATTGGATAAGCCAAACGGCATGCGCTGATAGGCGAACGTCCCCCACTTCGTGGTAAACGCCGTCTTATGCTGGTCTTCGTCTTTGACCCAAATCTGGTTGTAGCCGGAAAATCCATCTAAAAGTGAAAATCTCTGGGCTTCAGCAACGATATGTAGAATCTGGTTGATTTGGGGAAGCGGATAGTGGTCCCGGAGGGAAGCCTGATTTAGGTTTCTGAAGTCGACACAGAGACGAATGTCGCCATTCTTTTTCCTCACGGGCACCAAATTCGCGACCCAAGATGAATGTTTGATGGGGTAGATGATCTTGGCCTCCAGCATCTTCAAGAGCTCGGTTTTCATCATGGCCTCAATCTTTGGATTCACGGCCCTCTGCTTCTGTCGGAACGGCTTGGCGCCATCCTCTAGCTCAATGGTATGCTGGATGACAGTTCTGTCATACCCCCTCAAATCCTCGTAGCACCAGGCCACGATGTAGCACGCCTTGGCTGCTCCGTGTGTATTCCATCCCGATCTCATCGCAGACGGCCTTCGGCATCACAGTCGAGGAAGCACCAGAATCCACCATGCAGTTGTGAACTATGTGCCCTTGCATCCGTAAAGACAGATAAAAGGGTGGCGGTCTGTTCTTCCCGGTGGCAGGAGAGCTGTCAAAGGTTGAACCGGGACAGCGGGCATGTATCTGTCTCGCCGCTCTTCATGTTCTTCAGTGATTCTTGCAGCAGATCCACCTGGCCTGGGAGCAGAAGGGCATCATACATGCTGATTCTAGCAGGCGTTCTTTTCAACTCGTCTACAATACTGTAGCCCGAGGTACTAGCTTCTTCTGCATGTTTTGCTGGCTCATACTTCGTCCGGTACTGTTGGGTGGCCTCAACTCGCTGTCTCTTGGTCAGAGACGGGTACTTCAGCTTCTCCTGGGCTTGTTCTTTGGTTTCAGTTGGAGGCTGAGGTACGGGAGCCTTAGCCGGAGTTGGGGCCTTTGCTGGAGGTTTGGCTGGAACAACGACAGCCTTTGCCGGAGAAGGCTTGGCTGGAGCTTTGGCTGGAACAGCGGCAGCCTTTGCCGGAGAAGGCTTGGCTGGAGCTTTATCTTTGGATGCCTTCTCCTGGGCTGTGTAAGGCCACAGCCGCTTGTATGGCGGCAGCCCACCGGGCTGCGGTTTTTCTCTTCTTGCGTAGACTTGCAAAGGTTTGGCCGCATCCGCGGCTTTCTTTTCTTCCTTGGCAGGTGACGCTAGATTCTCTTCGGGGAGGGCAAAGTTGGCCTCGCCGTCCAAGATCATGTACAGCTCATCGTCTTCTATAGCGCTGCCGGCCAATGTCTGGATGTAGTGCTGGTGCAGAGTGCAGTCTTCCTCCGAATGCGGGTCGTTGCACGTAGTGCACCAGTTGACCTGGTCGGGAGGACCAGGCGGGTCTTCTATAGCAGCATTTCTCGGAGGCGGACGCCTCTGCGGCTGATGTTCCGGGGCTTTGTCTTTTGTCAGTGCGGGTGGCGCATACGGCCTCCTAGGAGCAAGGTCCATCTGGGCCTGCTTCTTCTTCATAGCGGTCATGTCATTGGACATGGCATGGTATCCGGAGGCCAAAGCCCGCACCTCTTGTAGAATCGTGTTCTGGATGCTGCTGTCAGGTAGCGGCAATTGTGCCGGTGGGGGCAACGCGGCCAATGGAGGAGGGTTAGAATAAGATGCGTACTGTGGGGGAGCAGGAAGTGCTGGAAAATGCGGGGTGGGAGGAGGCGGATGAGGGTAATGCAACTGAGGCGGGCCGTAAGGAGTTACGACCGGCGCCGGATTCCACTGTTGTTGGGTTTGCTGTCCCGATGTGGACGGCGCACCACCAGAAGCAGAAGGATACTGTGATCTGGGGAAGTCGGGATGAATGGGTTCTTGCACCCTGGACGGAAGCCTGCCGATGGAGATAATGTTAGCTTCAGCTTGCTGGGCAGCTTCGTACAGCGCAGGAAACTCGTCAATTCTGGCGATCTTCAGCAGCAGGCATATGTCTGAGTTGAAGGATCTCAGATAGTAGTGAGCAGCCATGCCGGCTGAAGGCCGAAGTTCGCGAGGTACCCGTTTCCAGGATCTCGCAAACCTGATGTTAAAATCAGACACCTCCTCTTGAGGATGTCTCTGGATAGCTTGGAACTGATGCAGTAGAGAAGTAGGGTCAGCAGACTCGTTGCATCCTTTTACGAGCCTTCTGGCAAGCTGGGGCCACCCTGTGATGGATCCCTCTGGCAGCGATCTCCACCGATAGAGAAGCTTTCCCCTCGGGGAAAGGGCCAGCAAACGGGTCTTCACACTCTCATCGGTGATAGTATGCAGTGCGGCCAGGGCAAGGATGTCCTGGATGTGCTCGTACGCCGTCTTTCCGTAGCCGTCGTATGTGGGAATAGACTTTAAAGCAGCAGGGGGCACAACTTGCTGTCCGACCAGGGCCAAGGGCCCCGTAGAGTCCACCGCCGGGAAAAGATCATCGTCATTCGGCTGTTGAGCAGCCATTTCTTCTTCTTCTTCTTCTTCTCCGCCGTCGGTTGTGTACTCAGTGTCGGTACTTTCCGAGGATGCAGGATCTTCTTCTTCCTCGGCCTCTTCTATTTCGTACTCAGCTCCGTCGATTTCAGCTTCGGCTTCTTCTTGTATCTCAGCCTCGGCTTCGTCGACACGAGCTCGCGGGTCAGCCAGCCTGGGAATCTCGCCTCGAGC
Source organism: Wollemia nobilis (assembly GCA_028583015.1). NCBI lineage: Eukaryota > Viridiplantae > Streptophyta > Pinopsida > Araucariales > Araucariaceae > Wollemia > Wollemia nobilis. The sequence continues at coordinate 1,464,375 of JAQPPZ010002592.1, forward strand.
GTTGATATCTAGTTCGTAGAACTCAGGCGGGCTTCTTGGATCCCTTGCTTGCCACCTTCTTGTGTGCATGGAGGGGCTGGGACCGGTCTTTCGGACTCAGAGGATTTGTTCGTGCAGAGTCGCCAGGTGTTCAGATTTGGAACAGGAATGAAGCGAACACCGGTGCTTCAATTCTGTCGGGGGTGAGAAACTTCCTTGTCTCACCGAGTGCTCAGGAACCACTGTCAGCGCCAGGTGGAGACTGATCAGAAAATTTTTCTTCAAACGTGGGACCAGGGTCCCACCGGGCGTGCCAGAAACTGTTGGTTACGAATCTGCCATGAGGAAAGGATTTCGGGTTAATGCGCCCAGATTCGCCCACCAGCATGAAAGGCCGGAAGGAAGAGATGCCTTCCGAGCCAATCTCCGGAGAAGGCCGGCTCCTTTTGGGGGTTTTCGATTTAAGCTAAGAGTGCAGGAAAGAGATAAATGTACAGAAAGAATATACAAATATACTTGGAGGTTGGTGGGGGGGAACTAACAGTACGGCAACCAGCAATCACCAATACTCACTGCATTATAAATATAAAGCACGACTGAGAACTGCAAAATCTAACGTATACTTCCGATACCTAAGCAGTGTACGCACGGCTACAACGGCTCCCTAACAGACATTCCCTACAAGGAACTAACAGTACGGCAACACGTCAATCACCACCTACGGACACTAACATGGGTAGAAAGCAATCATAGAGATATCAGAGCCAGGTATATGTGTCGTTTAGAGAATTTAACCGCACAGCTTCAATGGCTCCCTAACAGACATTCCCTACAAGGAACTAACAGTACGGCAGCGCACCAATCACCAGATACGGACCAGCAACTTAACACACAACTGATGAAACTGCTACTACATCCATTCTATGTATCCTTTTAATTAATGAAGTACAGAGGGTGCTTTAAACAAGCAATGCTAGAGGCACCTGCTCACCAAATGCTGAAATGAATCAACGAGCCGTGACAGGTTAGCCTAAGGCATGAATATAAAGAAAGGCAACATAAAAAACAGAAGCAGCAGAACAGAACCAGGCATACAAATTATATTTATAAGCAGAAGCACGGTTACATTGGTTCCCTAACAGACATTCCCCATCCACCCTTTACAATGAATTCATGGTGGGCTTTTATAGCCCGAGTCCCTCCCGTTACATTAATGGGCACAAGGTCCCGATCAAACATAAGCTGACAAAAGCGGCGAAAGAGCTGCAAATGCTGACCTTTTGTCGGACCGGACTGTACCCGCAGCATGGTCTTCCTGGAAGCTGGACGGCTACGTGGCGGTGTGTTGGGCAGAACTTCAATCTGGCAGTGATGCGGGTAGCTGGAGCAGGTAGAACCTCAGATCAGCTTTGAATGAGGCTACTGGCACAGGCAGTGCAGCCCATGCTCGTCCTTTTGCTCGGCACGTCTCGGCTCGAATCCCGAAGCTGGACACTTGTCAGAAGATGGGTGATGTTGTTTGACACGTGTCTGCCTTGGAGGGCAGTCTATCCATCTTTGCTTGGGATCGGAGCGCCTCGGGATGCGCGGGCAGAACGCAGTGCAATCGGGAAGGCCTTCATGCCTTAGATGTTTTTCTGAGTTTGTTTCCCTACTGCGCACCTGTCAAGGGCGCACTCCGACTTCGCTGCGAAGTCGGGCTGCGCACAGGTGGAAACTGGTGTCTGCCGCCGTTCGGACTTTGCTCCGGCACTTTGTCATTTTTTGTCAACCTGCCAGTCTGCCAGTTGCAAGGTGCGCCCAGAAACTGGGGCGAAGTCAGACTTCACACCAAAACTAGGTGAAGTGCGCACTTCGCACCCAGACTGGGCGAAGTGCGCACTTCGCACCAAAACTGGGCGAAGTGCGAACTTCGCACCCAGACTGGGCGAAGTGCGAACTTCGCATTCACACTTAGCCATTTTTCAGGTAACCTTCTGGAAAGTTGAAAAATCAACTGGGGAACTCCGAGAAAAAAGGGGGGAAGAAGAAGAATGTGGGAAAGAAAAGGAAAGGGAGAGAAGAAGGGAGGAAAATAGAGGAAGAGGGAAAAGAAGAGCAGCACTGTTACAATACCGAAGACATTGCACCCCGTGCAAAATGTGACAACAGAGCCATAAGTGGAGTTGGCACCACAAATGATCATGGCATTAGTTTATTGGCTAAGAAGCCCTGATGGGTGCCAAAGCCTACGAGTTGGTGTTGTTCCATTGCCTTGATCTACAAGGACTTTGAGCAACACCAACTTTAGTCAGATCATTCGCCCCCCCTTGAGAAGCAATGTTCCCCATTGCTTTTAAGTTCAATATGCAAATAATCCTTCTATTTGGTGTAACGAGTGTGTGTGTGCATGAGTGTGTGACATTTTATGATGACACATCTGAATGGCTTATACTTAGGTGGTAAGAACATACACTAACAATTGCGAAGGCAATTTATCGAGAACAAAATAACAAAAGAAAAGAATGAAGCATTTGTATATAGTGTGGTGTGAAGAGGACCCTTGAGCATGAGTGCAAGGCTTGTGTGCTCCTAAGGGATGTGAAGATGACTTGTGTGTAGGACAGGGAGACATAGATGCAAACTTGGACTCATGACGGATGTAGATGTTTCTAATGGCTGAAGTGAATTTCTTCAAACAGAGAGAAGGATCCCATCCAAAATGCATTTGTACTAGCTTGGCCAACCATTGGATGTGGACATTGATGAACCAATAGGATGAGCGGTTGTGGTTGCACCTACAACAAATCTTGTATGGGTAGAGATCGAAGCATCTAATGGATTCATTTTCCTATCTTCCACACTGACTACATACCTATCCAATCCTTGCATTCTTGGGTCGTTGTTCAACTGCGATGGGGTGTCTCATGCCTTGGCCATGCTTTCCCAATCCTTGACCAATATAACCCATTTTCCTCAAGACCTTGAAGTAATGCCCTTGGTGTGCTTCTAAAAACAACCGAATGAATTTGAGGAACAAATTGATTATTGAGAAGGGGTAAAACTCATCAAATAGGTGTTTGCTAGTGTGGGAGATTCGTGGAGACATGGTTGCTTTGCTTCCAACTTGGCAAACTCATCCTACAGATACTCCAACTTTTGTTTGATGGTCTCTTTATAGTCTGGTTGTAATGTTCCTCAATCTTGTGGAGGCCTTCAAAAATTGGGTCTTCCATATGTGAATGCTTCACCTGTAACTTGCCATGGATGCAATGGCGAAATGAAGGATCTCTTATTTTTCTTGAACATCATCTTGCAACTTCTTGTTTTGGCCTTTCAAAATCTAAATCTGCTTCTGTAGTTGGTGGTTCTATTGGTCTAGCTTTTAAGTCCTTTCCATGATGAATGTAAAGGAAAGGTTGGAGCGTAGAGCAGCTTTGATACTGCTTGATTGGCATCATAGGGGCCTAGAATGGTGGCATGAAGGACAACTCCACTAAACCAGCTTGTTGCGTCAAGTGAGTCATGACATAGAGTGGTGCTATGGAATGGAAGACATAGATGTTCTATGAGTAAGGACTTGACTATGCCACAGATACTATGGTGCCAATAAACAGTTAGCCAAGCACTAAGGCATTAATGCCAAGGTTGACTAGTAGACATTGAGTGAGAGACATTGTTGCTTAGGCTTAGTGCTAACATAACTACAAACAAGGCACTATGGTAGAATGCAGTTAAGCACCACATAAACATGACAAATTGTATACATATAGAAGCAAACATAAGCAAATATCCATGAAACACATAAATCAAAATAATATTACAATGGATCTATGTGGAAGAGAGAGATGCCATGATGTGCAAGCTAGATCCTTGAGAAGGGGTGCTAGAGGATACAGGTCGAGTCTCTGTGGAGAGATGTGATGATGCAAGCCATATTCCTAAGCTGGGATGTGATGGCATAGGTCAGATCCTCCTGTAGAGATGTATTGGTGTAGGTCACTTCTCTAGCGTGTGGATGCAGCTGTAGATCTCATTGGTTGGATGTGACTATTGTTTACTGTCCAATCCCTGCTTCTCCAATTTCTGTCTTTTCTTGTTCCTGCCTTCCTCCTCTGTTTTGTTTCATGTATCGAACAATCCTTTCTGCAAGAGGGTGCAACAGAATAGGATGGGACAGTGTGGGAAGATGGAACGATTCATATTCCAATTGCAATTGGTGGTTGCAAGGTTGCTGAAATGGTTCGTCTTCCAATTGTAGTTGACGTTTGCAATATTCTAATGTTATCCACCAACTTCTCAGGTCGAAATGGCAACAACATGATGGTTACAAAAAGATTTGTACCGTCCTTGCAAAATGTTGATAGGTGTCGGTTTGACACCAAAAACAAGTCAAATTGCAATTTTGAAGGTTTTCGGTACTTTTTTCGCATAAAAAACATCTAGACAGCTAGACTTGGGTAGAGCACAACTTGCAGTTTCTGAAAAGAGGTCAATGTGTAATTCTTTTAATTCGTGAGGAAGTTATGTCCTTTAAAAGCGGAGCCAATGAAATTTGGTGTTGGCATCGAAGCTGAAAGATGGTGCTGGTGCTGGTGCCCATGGTGAACGTTGGTGCTGGCTCCAATGCATGTTGATGGTGTCAATGTTGGTGGCTGGTGTTGGTGCCAATGTTGCAAGATGCCGCTAACATTGGCAGCTGGTGCTGGCATTGATGGTGGTGCCAACATTGAAAGATGGCGATGGGTGCCTCCTTAATGTATATGCACGGGGCTACCCCCGTGCATATTTTACAGGGTATTTTAAGCATTAATTGATGTTGAAATGGTTGCCAAATTGAGCAAGTCGGGTGATTACTTAATTAATAATGAAATGTGATTGCAAGTCAGCCCTACCAGCAAGGCAATTAATAAACTAAAGGTTGAAACAAAACAACCAACAGAAAATTTAAAACAATCTCAACAGGGTAAAATGATATTATGCCACTCATTCGTAGAAATGTTTGTTCTTTATACATATACTTATTTTAGATATAGAAATTAATTAAAATGTTTATTTTTATTTCTCATTTCTGAAGGATTTTAATTTTTTTTTTTTCAATTTTTATCCTCGTCAAACTTGAACACGAACTCAAACCTGTTAACTTAGGTCATTGTTGCCAAGCCCCCTTATGCTATCCTTGAAGTTGGCATGTCAAGCATTAATTGATGAAGAATTTACTGAGATGAGGTGAAGGTATCTATTGGGTATTTCAAGCATTAATTGATGATGAATTGGTTGCCAAGTTGATCTAGTCAGGGTGATTAATTAGTTAATAATGAGATTTTATGCCAAGTCAGCCCTACCAGAAAGGCAAAAAAGCCTGTTTTGATAATTTTAAGCAGATATAGGCATGCTATATATTGCTGGAAAGATTTCAATGCATGCTTGGACATATAACAATTTTCATTATTGAATTTTGTATGGTATTTTAGCTATTCAAAACGCTTTTGATGTTGTATCCTTGGGGTAGGTTTTGATATAGTTACAGTTTCTTAGGCGGTCCTCCTTGTCACTATAGACTTTCACTAGTTAGAAACACAGTTGATGAGGTGTAGGTCTGATATGGGTTGTAATTTGTAACAGGCTTTTTGGTTAGTGCAACCACTCATATTTGATACAAAAATAAGCAAGGTGAGTAGAGCTGGAAATCAGTTAATGTGCTAGAACTTCATTGATCTTGTTGTTATTTGTTCCGGCTTTAGCAATACAATGTGTCTTAATCTCCATTTTTCTTGCTCATTATTGACGAAGTGCATTAATCATTTTTAATACAAAATTATTGCTGGGGCAGTAGACAGCATCAACTTTTAACCCCTAATAAAGACTCTGTTGAATGTCAGGATTCAGCAAGGCAGAAAACTAGGTTATTACACTTGAAAGTTTGAGAAATTTATAATAAATGTGGTGATGATGTCATAATTATGTTGTGATGTCATAATGAAGTCAAATTATAAGAAATGACGCATTTAATTCTTCTATGTCTTGTTTGTCCTTCATGGAGGTGTCTTTCTTCCAATAACTTAAAGATGCACTTGATTCCCTTCTCTTGAAGTAGAGTCATACTCGAGGTTGCAACCTTGTTGATGACTTCATCTGAAATTGGTGTATATGTTTAGCATTCTAAATCTGGGAGTGGTGGTGAGTTTAATTCTAGACACCTCTGAAGATTCCCTCATTGGATTTTGAATCAGGAGATGATTCCTTGCACTTGGTATTCCACGGCAAAATGGGGTAGTTCCATTGTAAAATTGAGTCAGAGAATAATATGCTTGAAAAGCAGTTTCAAGGATAAATTTTATAGGAAGCAATTTGCACCATATTTTATTTGAAGAATAAATGCACCACCAAAGTGGCTTGTTGCATTATACTAAAAACCTGGATAGGGAGAAAACTCCAGGCATTGCAATTTAGAGTTTTTCATTGTTCAACTTTCATATTAATTACCAAATAAAATTACATAGTTTGGAAGTTAAAAGAGAAATGTATGTTGTAGATTAGAAGCATATAATATCATTGGATCCATATTTTAAAAAGACTATATTGAGCTGTGATGTCATATATGATGAAACTTCCAATTCAGTTAGTTTACCTTTTGCATTTGAAATGAAAGGAAAAAATTGATTGATACTTAAAAGAACATAGAAATAATGATACTAATAACAATGTATTCTAAAACTATATATAACGTTCCTGGGAATAAAACGGCTGTAGAATGTAATTTTATTGACAAATGCTCTGGACTTTTCACTGCTGAAACCATAGATGATTTGTTTATTATCAATTGCATTTTTGAGAGGGCAGTGGTCCATAAAACATTCTCATATTTATTTCCAGTGAATATTCTTTTAAATACTGAAGCTATTATACTTAATATTTGATGCTGCAGCTTAAAATGTTCTTCTCTACAGTGACGTTTGCAAAACCAAAGAGCAGCCGTAATTCCAGCATAGGTAAGCTTGTCACATTGGGAGTCATCATTGTTTAGGGGAAAGCGTAGTGAATTACAACTTTTTTTTACGTGAATAAAGCACAAATTACAAATTTCCTAGAAAGTTGGGGAAATATAGTTTTTGGTCTGTTCTTTCTTAAACCCCCATCACAGCATTTTATTTGTATTTGCATTTTTGAAATTATATTAATTTGAATTTTTAAGATAGATATGTATTGTCAAAGCTGTTTATTGCTTGGCTACATAGGTAAGTGCATAGTTTGAAAAATTCATACACCAGTGAGAAGCTTATTCATCATTCTAAGCCATTGAAGTCATTTTGAAATCTGTATAAGTATATTGTCTAGGCATGTTAAACTATCTTGCTCGTTACATATTAGTAACATGGTGATGAGGTACATTGGGTAAAAGTGTACAGGGTTAGCAAGCTGACACCATATGTGTAGGGCAAATCCTTCTGTCTGTTATGCAATTGGTACTGAGTCTATACCTAAACTCCCAGGACTATGGCAACTCAACGGTGTGGTGGGCCCTTTGTTCGAGTGACCCAAATAAGGTTGAAAGGTGTCGGATCTAGCATATGGATTGGGGTGATTCATCCTACACTAGGGTGTGACAGAGGCTGCCATGTAGGTTTCTCACCAGGTTTTGATCCCCAGAGACTCACCTTGTAGAGATACATGTTGGAGGCTGATATGCCCTATAGCTGTATCTCATCACAAGTAAAGCTCTATATTTGGAGCTTGTTGTAGAAAGTGTTGGGATGAAATGATAAATGAAACTACAACCAGAATCAAGTATAGAACTTTCCCTGTGTTTATTTAAGGGACTAGTCGTGCTGAATGTTAGGAGGTGAAGTCAATATTTAGATCTCTGATGTTCTTCAGCAGAGTGTTGCTTGGTGGAGCTTTAAAAATGCTTTTGCTTTAGAGCTGCTTTTTATTTAAAAGCTGCTTTTTGCTTTTAAAGCTGCTTTTGCTTTAAAAGCTGTTTTTTGCTTTTAGAGCTGCTTTTGCTTTAAAAGCTGTTTCTTGCTTTAAAAGCTGCTTTTGTCTTTAAAGCAACTTTTGTTATAGAAAGCAGTTGATAAAAGCAGTTTTTTTTTTAATAAAGCGCTTTTATCTGGAATGTGCCACGACCTTTTTGGAATCTTCCTTTGTATTTCTATAAAAAGGGGAATGCGCCTTGCATTATGATGGAGTGCAAATGTATGAATTCAGCTGAGAATAATAAAAGAAGAAAAGTTGCCATTGCCCTGTGGTTTTAGCTGCACACTGCAAGGTTTCCACGTAAAATATAAAATAGGTAGTATATTGCATTATACTACATAGGTTATTACATTTATTTTTTTACTGCATTACCATTTAGATATTTACTGTTCCATAATATCTACTGGTTAACCTAGGTTAGATACCTACAATATCCTAGGTTAGATATTTTAGGTTAGTGATTAATTCATGATTCGCTATCCTAGGTTAGTTGTTAGCATCCCGCATCTTCAGCTATTGTTAGCGTGATTTGTTAGCATCATTAGCGTAGGTTGTTTAATATCCTATTTTGTAATCTATTTAAGACCTACCTATCCTAAGGTAAGGCTAATGCTTGATTGGAAATTATTGGCTAATCATTTGCTCTCCATTTTCTTGCATCATTGGTATCCGAGCCATACTTTTTTGCCACCATACTCGGCATATGGCGGCAGGCGATTCTCGCTTCACCTTGGCAAGGTCAATCTGACCTGCTAGGGCCTAGGAGGCGAGTGTACTGGCCAAGCCAGATCGACATTGGCCTATGTGGACAGGTAGATCGCTTTTACGCGATCGCCGTCCTGGCCTTCGCTGTGGGAGCCCACAATCGACAGCAGCGCTATTGACCGGCTCCGCAGGCCTACGCAGACCACTATGGCCACGCGGTGGCAACTAGAGGCTTCCTGTCGCGGCTCCTGCAGACCCATACGGCCCACAGACCCACGTGGGCCCAGGAGCCACGTGGTGGCCACTCGGGAAAGCTGCGAGGGCAGGCGCGCCCTCTCTTTCCTAGCACGCCACGCGGGTTAATCCCCATCGGGATCCATGAGGGCAGGAGGCCCTTCGATCCCTGACCTCTGCACGAATTTCGAGGCGAACCCTAGCCGACACGTGGACCGAGCGGCAGGCGGCCCTCACGAGCACACATCCCGAGGCATCCATTCTAACCCTCACGAGGTGACACGTGGCACTCTGGGCCACGCGCCACCTAGACTCCACCCTGACACGTGGCAGATTGCCACTGGACAGACGTGATGACTGGACAAACCCTTTGGCGCCACGTGGCGGCGACCAAAAAGGGTGGACACTCTAACGTGGATTGCTCGCAGGAAATCGACCACTTAAGGGACGGTTCAAGCTTATAGAGCCTTTGCATCCCGCAGCGGGCTGCATGTGGGATTAATTCCACGAACCTTCCACTGCAGCGGGCGGCTTCGATAACACCAAGCGCCGCGGCTTAGCTTCCAAGCCAGGTGGCAGCTTGGTTGGCCAAGGCGGCCGCCTTGCGCCCACCAGGTCGCGAGATCGACCCCGAGCGCGTCCCATAAGCAAGGTTTTGCTTATTTTACAAGGTTTTATTTATTTTTTTAATTTTTCATGTTTTCTAAAGTTTTTTATGGTTAAAATTATATGTTTTTTAGTATTTTTTTATAATTAAGCATTTTTTTGGATTTGAAAGTCAATCTGTTTTTTTTTTCAAAAATTGCTTTATTATAGAATTAATTTAACTATTAAATATATTTTTTAGCATTTTAAACTAGGAAATTTGAGAAATAAGAAAAATCATAACCTTCCTTTTTTTTTTTTTTGCAACTATAGCCCAAATTTTCATTTGTTTTCTTCACACATGTAGATAAAGAGACAAAGAAACAATTTTTAGGTTGCAAAACGAAAGGATTTCTTCAACACATTTTTTTTTGCAATATTATCCTTCACCCATTTTGGAGATAAATAGACATAGAAAATCACAAATTCTATTGCAAAACCAAGAGCAAGCCATCATTGAGGGAGCTTAAAAGGAAGTCTCATTTTTCCCAAAACAACAAATTTTGCTTTTTGTTCTCTCCTTCACGAAAGGAGACATAAAAACATTAAATAGCACATTTTTTTTGTTGTAAAATTTGAGCTCCATCAAACCAATTTTTGCTCCTCATGCTAACCTGTTGAAGACAAAACTAAAGTCGTGTGTCGACTGGTCTGGAAGCATTTCAAACGCGGGTCGTGTGTCGACTTGTCTTGAAAGGAGTGCTCTAATTTTTCAATTTTGTAAAAATTAAAGGGGGGATAGAAGTCATAATTTGTGATTCTATTTTTTTTTGCAAAATTGTAAAGAGAAAGGGGGGATATTTCAAAGCAAGAAAGGTGCATTCTCGATTGTACTCGACACCTTCTTTTAAAAAAAAAAAAAAAAAAAATTGACTATTCTAGGTGCATTTTCGGTTGCATCCGACACCTAGAGTGATAAAAATTTGGGTTGCTTTCTTGTTTTTTGATTATTGCACTAACAAATCATGTTTTTCGTGTGCAATTAAACAATCATATAGAACATTGAAGAAGCACTTCACTCCAAATCGTGCTACACCTTCCACAGGTTAAAAACAAGTCAATTTTATTCCCCATCAAAAGGTCAAAATTCAAAACACCTTGCTTAACTCTCTTTGTTTGGCTTAATTTCCTCAAACTTTCCATCCTTCTTGAAGGGTGTTAAGGCAGGTGCCATTAAATATCCTAGAGAGCATAATCAGAAGTCTTTCAAAACCTACCCGTTTAATTTGCTCTATTTGTTTGGCTTAAAAACCTCAAACTTCTCATCCCTTGTTAAGGGTGTTAAGGCAGGTGCCATTGAATATCTTCTAGAAGCAAATTAAAACATCTTCCATATACTATTTTGAGGGTATAGTGCAAGATACAACCATCTTAGTCCTATCAAATTTGAAACCTTCACCATGGCCATGATGCACAAGTATCTCACTGAGAGCCAACTGCTCAAAGGTTCAAATTATTCTGCATGGAAGACTAAGATGAAAGCTATCTTAACTTTAGAGGATCTTTGGTCTATAGTGGATGGAAGTGAAACTAGACCTCAATCAGCAGGAGCAGATCAAACAACATTTGATAAAAAGGATAGAAAACTATCCTTAATGATCTTGCTAGCTATTACTGATAATATCCAACCTCATATCAGTGAAGCTAAGAATGGTAAGGAGGCATGGGATGCCTTAAACACCATCTTTGCGGGGAAGAATCAATCAACCATTCTTCACTTCAAAACACAGCTTCATACTCTTCATATGAAATCAGGAGAAACAATAGAGCTATTCCTCTGTAGAGTGGCAAAATTGAAAACAAAACTGTAATCCTTAGGAGAAAAAGTGGAAGACCAAGTCTTGACCTCTATCATTTTGAGGGCTCTTCCCGACTCCTATAGAATGTTGATAACTTCATTACAAGTCTCTGGAAGGACAGTGACTTTTGTCGAGTTGGTAAATATGCTTCAAACAGAAGAAGCTAATCAACTCCAAAGAGATGAGGCATCCAACAATGCTCTTTTCTCAAACAGACAAGGTGGTAAGAAAAAATGGAATCAACATAAAGGTTCTTCTTCTAATAAAGACAAGGGTAAAGGCAAAGAGACTCAGAAGAAGAAGCAGTATTGTAAGATTTGCGATAAGGACACTCATGAAACCAAAAGATGTTGGTTTAAGAACAAACCACCCAATGAACAAGGAAACAAAAAGGGCAAAGGCAAACCAAAGAACAAGAATAAACAGCAACAGGGACACATTGCAGTTGAAGATTCTAGTTCGGACTTTGAACGAGCACACAAAGTGCTCATGACACATACAAATTCTCCTCACAAGGACACTGTGTGGTACATAGATTCAGGCGCTAGTAAGCATATGATTGGCGATAAGTCCTGGTTTGAGACATTTGAGGCTTGAGAAGGTAGACCGGTCACCATTGCTGATGATCAAACCTATCGAGTTCAGGGAGAAGGAAGTGTTTTTGTCTCCCTTCTAGATGGTGAATGTAAAATTCAAAAAGTTCTTTATGTACCGGGATTGAAAAATAATCTCTTGTCAGTTCCACAAATCCTGGACAATCACATGAATGTCAATTTCAAGGTGGACAAAGAAAAGAAACGTTGCTTTATCACCAAGAAAGGAAAACAGATAGCAACAGGTTCATACAAACATGGTTTATTTGTCTTAGATGCAATTACCTCAACCCATACTGCAATGGTAGTAACCACAAAAGAGGCCACATCTCTATGGCATAAGAGATTGGGCATTTAAGTTCAGGATATTTACTTGAGTTCAGGATAAATGATTGGAGGCCTTATCTATCTGACCAATACTAGACCAGACATTACTTATGCTGTAAACTATCTTTCTCGGTTCATGCAAGAACCAAAAGTTTCTCACTGGAAAGCAGCTAAGAGGGTTCTTCACTACATTCGGGGTAGTGTAGATTATGGTCTAGAGTATAAGAAGAATAACTCATTCTTCTTACGGAGTTATACCGACTCGACTATGCTGGATCCCTAGATGACAGAAAATCAACATCGTGGTATGTATTTCATCTTGGATCTGGTCCTGTCTCATGGCATAGTAAAAAGCAACAGGTGGTTGCTTTATCTTCAACAGAGGCAGAGTATCGCGCTGCACGTGGAGCTATGTGTGAAGCGATATGGTTAAGTCGCATCTTGGCTACAATGGGCCTACCAAAGAAACTTCCTATTCACATGTTTTGTAACAACTCAGGTGTTTTGAACTTGGTCAAAAATCTAGTCCATCATGAACGCACAAAGCATATTGACACAGATTGTCATTTCATTCGTGATGAGGTTCCTAAACACAACATCAAGCTCCAATACATTCCCATTGACGAACAGGTTACTGACATCTTCACAAAGGCACTTGGACGTGTCAAATTTGAGCTATTCCGAAATAAACTTTGTATATCAAAGTAATGTAATAAAGGGGGGATGTTAGGGTAAAATAGGTAGTATATTGCATTATACTACTTAGGGTATTCCATTTATTTTTTTACTGCATTACCATTTAGATATTTACTGTTCCATAGATATTTTAGGTTAGTGATTAATTCATGATTCGCTATCCTAGGTTAGTTGTTAGCATCACGCATCTTCAGCTATTGTTAGCGTGATTTGTTAGCATCATTAGCGTAGGTTGTTTAATATCCTATTTTGTAATCTATTTAAGACCTACCTATCCTAAGGTAAGGCTAATGCTTGATTGGAAATTATTGGCTAATCATTTGCTCTCCATTTTCTTGCTTCAGTGCAAATGTATGAATTCAGCTGAGAATAATAAATGAAGAAAAGTTGCCATTGCCCCGTGGTTTTAGCTGCACACTGTAGGGTTTCCACGTAAAATATTGTGTATTGTTTATTGTTGTTTATGCTTGCTTGCTTTTAATTTTCTAACATTTGGTATCGAACACAAAACTGGTATGGTGATTTTTGAAGGGTCAGGGTAGACCCTTTTTTCCTTGAAACTCGGTGTCGGTTTTAGGAAAAACAGGTTGGCAGGGTATGGCTATGATGTAGGAACAATAGTATGAAGCTACTTTATTCATCATAATGCAAGTATATATAGAATTACATAGGAATCTCACGTAGGTTAAGTGGTTGCAACAATCTGCCAAACATGGCCAACCACTTAACTACTAGTTAACCAAATGCTAACTATGGATGTCCACTAACTGCTAGAAGACAAACAAGATCTCTAACAGTTAACAACCATCTAACAACATGCTAACAACATGCTAACAACCTATTTCTAACATGGGCATACTATGCCTCACGTGAATACAAAGTGCAAGAAATAGGAATAATAAATAATAATAATAATTAACTTAGGCTTAAGTGGATAAGCCTAAGTTATCCTCAACACTCCTCCCAACCATATAAGCATTGGACCCCAATGCTCTCAACAAATGTGGAAAGTCATGGGCCATCTCATGGTGAGGAATCCAACGAGCCATGTGTGGAAAGTGACCGCGACGAGCGACAAGGTAAGTAGTGGAAGAACCCTGTCTCGTGTGATGAGTCTTCATCTCGAAAACTCTATCTGAAATGAGCGGAAGCTGACGATCAGGTGCCACTGCTGCTGTAGGACTGAAAACAGGATCAGGTACCAAAAGAGGGTCCTGAAATGGTGTCTCTGGAAAGCGGCGCTCATCCAAAGGAACCCAAACTCTGCCTCCAACCTGTGGTGAGTGAGGATTGTGATGCTTTCGCACCACTCCCTGCGGAGTCTCCTGCAAGTCATGTGGTATCTTGCCTAGAAGGCTTTGTCGGTGCTCAGTAAGGGAAGTAACCTTAGCTTGCTCCTCCATGTGTGCAATGGTGGGAGTGGGCAAAGCCAAAGGTAACTTCTGTGGAACAAGTGGTTCAGTAGTTGTAGGTGTACCCAAAATTATACCAATGGAATCAATGGTATCTTTCTCATGAGTGAGAATGGTGGGTTCCTTAACCACTTGCTCTTGTGACTGTTCATCATGTGGGAGTGAAACTTCTTCCTTTGCATGTTCCTTAGGTGGTGCTTTTTCTTCATTTTGTGTGGGACAAATGCTAGTAGGAGCCAAAATGAGTGCTTGACTTAATGGCTTCCTTACTTGCCTACAACTTAACATCAAATTGGAAGTAGGTGTAGTGCTTTGTATCAAGTAGTTTTTACCATGCAACTCCAATGTGTAGGTGTTCTTTTTAGCATGATAAATAGCATTCCTATCAAATTGATAGGGTTTACCTAGCAAGAGTCCACAACAATCCATATCTAGTGACATCACACCTAACTTTGTCCACAAACTTGTCACCAAAAGCAAAATTCAAGGTGCAAGTATGGGTGATGTTGGATGTGGAGTCTACATCTTTCCACCCAAGTGCATAAGGTTGGTGATGTGGTTTGATGGGAAGTTTCAACTTCTCCACAACGGACTTCGCAATGAGGTTCTTTTGCGATCCGTTATCAATGATACAATCAACATAGAAATCATGCGTCAAGTGGGCTCTAGTGACAAACAAATGATCACGCCCCCTTGAGCAAATACATTGGACATTAGGGTAACTTTGTTCAGTTTACCCTTTAAAGCAGGATATTCTTCTTCTGTCCCTATAGCCAAAATGGGACCATCTTGTGGTTCCTCATGTGTAGGCTGTACAATTAGGGATTTCTTCTTCTTAAACTTCTCAAAAGTATAGCATTTGGATTTTACATGTCCATGCTTTTTACAAAAGTCACAATACAATGAAGAAGAAGAATCTTTAGCATGAAAGGAAGAAGAATGTGCTTTAGGAGAAGTGGGAGGAGAAGAAGAATGAGGGGAAGATTGAGAATTGTTCTTCACCTTCGATTGATGTTGATTCCCGCCTTTGGAAGAGCCCTCCTGTGATGAACGAGACTTTTGATATGCACCAACTTTCTCCTCTGCAAGAATGGCATGATTGAATGCCACATCCAAGGTGAGGAAGACATTGAATTTGATCTCCCTAAAAATATGATCTTGCAAGCCACGAGTGAATTTATTAATCAAATCATCTTCTGAATCTTTCACACCAAGCAATACCCTCAACCTATTAAATTGGAAAATGAAATCAGAAACTGACATTCCATAGGTTTGCCTCAATCTATACCACTTGGTAGTGAGGTCACATTGGTAGTTTGGTGGAAAGAAGGTGTTTTTCAGAATTTGAGTTAATTCTTTCCAAGTCATGGTGGCATTATGACTCTGTCTTTCTACAATGAGAACTTTTGCTAAACCTGTGAGTTTTAGTGTAGCAAATGTGGCTTTTTCATCCTCCGAAATTTCAGCATAAGCAAACCAAGTTTGCATATCCAAAATCCATGCAGATAAGACATCGGGATCCCTAGATCCATCATACATTTTAACCTCACATTTGGCTTTGTTTGCATGATTATGGTGGATTTTGATTTCACCAGGATTAAACTGCACAACAATGTCTCTCACTTTTTCTGCCAAAATGTCTACTGCTTCAGTGAGGTTTTCCATGTTTGTTCTGAGATCATGAGCCATATTTTGCCTAGTATATGCCAGACTAGGAGGATTACAAAATGGATGCAAGAACTAATCTAGGCTTAGGAACAATTTCAGTTTCCTATGCAGCCAAATTGCCTAGATTTTACAAATTTTGCTCTCAAAATTAGGGCTATTTTAGTGCTTTTACAAAATGGATTTCAATTTTGCAATTACAAAGGTGCACTAAAAATGCTGAAAAATTAGCCCTTTTACAATGCCAAAATTTGGTTAGGAGCAAAAAATATCAATCTGCTGAAAATTTTGCAACCCAACGCAAAAAATTTGGTCAAAAACGGACCAATAACGGGGAAGTTATCACCTCTTGAAGTTTTGGGTGCCAATTTTCAAAATTTGAATTTTTAAATTTGAAAATTCTTTTTCCTCCTTGGTTTTCCCGCCAAAAATCTGGTTTTAATTTGGCATTAAAGGAGGATGCCACCGTCTCTAGCTCCCTCGGAGCCGTGCGCCCTCAATTGGCACTGCCTTCCAAGACGGCTGGTCGCGATTCTTTAGCACGCCTTCGTGGGATGAAAGGACCCCACAACCTCCATGTGGCCGGTCACCGACGGGCGGCCCGCAGCATCGGGAAAAATTTTTTTTTTTTAACCTTAGCGAAATTAAAAATATTTCGCCGTTAATTCACTGTCTCGTCGGAATTGACTGTGCTCTTTTGTAACCCGAATTCTGCCACCTACGATCGCCTGTGGTCGTTGATCGACGTTGAGGAGGGTTCGCTGGACTGGATCGAGAACCACCGGAACATGAAATGCGTCGGGATTCGTCAGACTCGCCAAAAATTTGCCAGAGTTTCACCGAAAATTTGCCTCAGTCGGATTGCCTGCAGTCGGGAATTTCTCTGCAATTTCTCTACAAGGTCGTCTGCGATTACCGGGATTGCCAATTTTGCACGCTAGGTGGTAGTCGAAAGATTTCTAGCTACCGTCGTTGGTGGCCGAGACTCTTGGCTGCTGGACGGCCAGCCACGGTGATAGCCACTGGTTGCTGTCGAGCGTCGGTGGCTGGCTACTACCGATCGCCAGTGTGGCTGGCTGCTGCCGGGCGGCCACCTGCTGGCTGGCGTTGCTGCCGATTGTGGCTGTCGCTGGCCGGAAAGGAATGGCCGCCTGCTGGCTAGTGGGTGGCCAAGTCGGTTGCCGCTGGCGGCGTCAACTGGTGGCCGACCGACTGGTGGTCGCGTCGGAGGTTGACTGCCGTGAGGTGGCACCGGTGGTGGCTGGCCGGCGCTGCTGCCGGTGTGGCTGCCGCTTGCCGGCTGGTCGGCGCTGGTAGCCACTGGTAGTCGCTAGGCTTCAAAGCCTAAAAATTTTCATGCGACCTCCTCTTTTTTTTTTTTAAATAAAATATTAATATAAAATTAATATTTTATAAAAAATATCTTTTTAAATAAAATATTAATAATGAATTAATATTTTATATAAAAAAATATATTTGTATGCATTAAAATAATGCAATCTTGGAGTTGAGTAAGAGTGAACTCAACTCTTTTTTTCCTTCTACAAGAAGAAAACTAGGAGGAACTTTGCCTTTCAATTGCAACTTCTTTGTTGCTTCTCTGCAAATGCCTTTTCTTGGCCACAACTTGGCCTCAAACTGGTGCTTAACACCTGGTGTAGGGGTAATTTCTGCCTCTATCACCTCAGCTTCACTTGTGTTGTGGATGACTTCAAGCCAACTCCAAACAACACCTCCTAGGATCTGCAATGAAGTGGTAGCTCTCTCCTCCTTCCTGCAATTCTCCTGAAGCTAACTGATACCAATGATGTAGGAACAATAGTATGAAGCTACTTTATTCATCATAATGCAAGTATATATAGAATTACATAGGAATCTCACGTAGGTTAAGTGGTTGCAACAATCTGCCAAACCTGGCCAACCACTTAACTACTAGTTAACCAAATGCTAACTATGGATGTCCACTAACTGCTAGAAGACAAACAAGATCTCTAACAGTTAACAACCATCTAACAACATGCTAACAACCTATTTCTAACATGGGCATACTATGCCTCACGTGAATACAAAGTGCAAGAAATAGGAATAGTAAATATAATAATAATTAACTTAGGCTTAAGTGGATAAGCCTAAGTTATCCTCAACACTAATGATGTAGGAACGCTATTATGAAGCTACTTTATTCATCATAATGCAAGTATATATAGAATTACATAGGAATCTCACGTAGGTTAAGTGGTTGCAACAATCTGCCAAACCTGGCCAACCACTTAACTACTAGTTAACCAAATGCTAACTATGGATGTACACTAACTGCTAGAAGACAAACAAGATCTCTAACAGTTAACAACCATCTAACAACATGCTAACAACATGCTAACAACCTATTTCTAACATGGGCATACTATGCCTCACGTGAATACAAAGTGCAAGAAATAGGAATAGTAAATATAATAATAATTAACTTAGGCTTAAGTGGATAAGCCTAAGTTATCCTCAACAGAGCTATGTACTAAGGACTATGGAGTATATGGTGACGAACCCTGAAAATGTGGGTTGAAAATAAATTTGGTGAGCATGAGAGTCGATAGGAACACCTCTCAGAACTCTAATTGCAATGACAACAACATAATGAGTAGATAATAAATATAGCCCATTAAAGTTAGTACTGGCAGGATAAACACTTGGAGGAGAATGAATTTCAAAGCAAGGACAATGTACTAAAGTATAATGGCTAAAGAGATCAAGCCTTGCAGTTTAAAATGTATTGGCACTTTTACAATTCATTAGGTCATGTCTAAAGAGGGCATCTGACTGGAATGTTTGATTAACTTGTAGAAGGATGTAATCAATGGATCATGGCTAGAACACTATAAAGTTCAAAATTCTTGAGGCATTAATTATTTCTAAGTTATATTGTCTCATGAAGAGATTGAGAACTCTCCCTCAAAACAATTATTATGTCATAAAGGTTACGTCTTTTGTGAAAGTAGCATTCAAAAGCCTAGATGCCCAAAAGATTTAGAAAGAAAGAATAAAAAAATTAAACTACGTCCACAAGTGATCAGATATTTTAAAATAAATCTAGAATTTTTAAAATAGAATCATTATGAAGTTAAGGGGTTTTATAGGGAAATACGTGTTCCATTTGAAATTTTTGCTATTCAATTTTGAACCATTCCAATACAGATTGCAAAGAGAGACACAAATCTTATACCATTTGGAGGAATCAAAATGGAACCAATGAAGCCTCAAGATCAACCCACAGAAGAACACCTCCACTTCGAACAGTCAATGGGGCCTTTTAAGAGAACTTTCAAGGATTTTTATGGTGTCAAAATTGAAGATGTCTTTTGAGCAAAAAATAAACAAATGAATAAAAGAAAAAATAACTCCTTTCCAGTAAATACCATGATTATACAGGCTTAGTGTGTAGTGGAGTCCAATGGTAGGTTTTGTTAGGAAGTGAAGTCACTATACTGGTGTAGGCAGCAGAAAGAGAAGTTGCAACATGCTAGATGTTTGACCTGCTAGACGTCTAGGCAGCAGGCCAGGCGTTTGACTTGCTAGACGTTTGGATCAGACGTCTAGGCAGCAGGCCAGGCGTTCGACTTGCTAGACGTTTGGATCAGACGTCTAGGCAGCAGGCCAGGCGTTCGACTTGCTAGACGTTTGGATCAGACGTCTAGGCAGCAGGCCAGACGTTTGACCTGCTAGACGTCTAGGCAACCTTGTTGCCTAGACGTCTAGGCAACAAGGTTGCTAGACGTCTAGGCCAGACGTCTGGGCTGCTAGACTTCTTGGCTAGACGTCTAGGCAGCAGACCAGACGTCTGGTCTGCTAGACATCTTGGTCAGACGTCTAAGCAAGTGGACGTCCAGATAGACGTCTAAACGCGGAAGACAAACAGGTTCAGGCGCCTTCCTTGGGAGCGGAAACGAACAGTTTTTGGAGGCTTCCGTCGGGAGAGGAAACGAACAGTTTGAGTCTTCCTTCTGCTCTATAAAAGGGATGTGATCCCTTGCATATGTTATGTGGTTGAAAACGTGAATGTAAAGTTTGCTGAAAATAATAAAAAAGAAGTTGCCATTGCCCCGTGGTTTTTCCTGCACATTGTAGGTTTCCACGTAAATCTTTGTGTCACTTGTGTTGCTGTTTTCTATTCTCTGTTATTGTGTTTCTACTTGCAGGTGGAAAATCTGAATATTTTCCTAACAGGTTTCCTATGCCTACATACTGAATTTTAGAGAATGCCGTTTGATAATAACCCATGTCTAGGCAAACCATCATGACCTAGTTGGTGGAAAATCTGAAGATTTTCCTAACATCTGGTATCAAAGCTCAAGGTATTGTGCGAGTGGGAGCTGCAACAATGACAAGAGGTGTAACCAAGTTCGAGATTGAGAAATTTGATGGCATGAAGTTCACTCTATGGAAGATGAAGGTGGAGGAATTGCTGGTTTAGAATGACCAATCTCAAGCCTTGAAAGGGGTCGCGAGTAAACCGAGCAGCATGAAAGATGAGGAGGGGGCAACACTTGATAGGAAGGCGGTTTCTATAATCCGTCTTTGCCTAGCGGACTCTGTCTTGTTCAATGTAGCTGAAGAGAAGACCGCGGAAGACCTTTGGCAAAAGCTTGAAAAGTTGTATGAAACAAAATCAGCAACAAATAAGGTTTTTTTGAAAAAACAGCTTTATAGCTTGAGGATGAAGGAAAGTTCATTCGTAATAGATCATTTGAATGAGTTTAATACTCTTATCAGTAAACTGGTATCAGTTAATGTGAAGATGGAGGATGAAGACAAAGCTATCACCCTACTTTGTTCCCTCCCGGACACCATCAGTAATTCATCATCAGGAACTCTCAAATTTGATGATGTGGTAGCCACTTTGTTGGCAGAAGAGTTGAGGCGAAAAACGTCTCTGGAACCCTCGACCAATGAAGCCCTATCTGTGAGAGGTCGATCCTTCGAGGGGAGTAAACAAGGTAGAAAACAGTCCAAATCTAAGTCTAAAGGACGTAAGCAGAAAGGAAAGTGCTGGTATTGTGGGAAGCGAGGACACTCAAAGGACTGTTGGCAATTAAAGAATGGTGAAAAGCAAAATCAGCCATCAGTTGAGGCCAGTGCAGCAGATTCAGGAGAGAAGGCAACATGTGAAGCCTTCTGTATCGATAATAAGCAGCTCTGTTTTATATACCGGGTTTTGGACTCGGTGCATCTTTCCACATGTCTCCCCACAGAGACTGGTTTGACAAATATCAGCCATACTGTGGTGGAAAGGTCTATTTGGGTGATGATCACCCTTTAGAAATTGTGGGAAGAGGGGATATAAGGATATGCTGGACGATGGTAGAGAAAGGATGTTATGTGATGTGCGACATGTGCCCGATTTGAGGAAGAATTTGCTCTCAATCAAAATGATTGATAAGCTAGGGTATTCTGTCACTTTTAGTAACTACTACTGCAAGATTTCCAGAGGAGCTCTTGTAGTAGCAAAGGGAGAATCTTATGGGACCTTATACCATTTATGCGGTGATATGGTGACAAACCATGCAACAACAACAACTTTTGTTCAGGATGTAGTAATGCTATGGCATCAATGCCTAGGCCATATGAGTGAAAAAGGCCTGAAAATTCTGCATGACAGAGGTATGCTTTTTGGGATTAAGTCTTGTAATTTAGACTTATGTGAGCATTGTATTTTTGGTAAACAAAAGAGGGTTCGGTTTACTGCAAGTCTTGGTAAGAGTTCTTATTTTTTGCAACTTATACATTCAGATATATTTGGACTAGTCCCCACTCAGTCCTTAAATGGCGCCATTTATTTTCTGATTTTTGTAGATGATTATTCTAGGAGAGTGTGGGTTTATTTTATGAAGAAGAAGTCAGAAGCTTTGCTAAAATTTAAAGAGTTCAAAGTTCAGGTAGAGAAGAGTTTGGGCAAGTCGATTTTATGTCTCAGGTCAGATAATGGGGGTGAATATTGCTTCAAGGAATTTGATAAATTTTGTATGCAGGAAGGTATTAAGCTCCAGAAGACTGTACCATACACTCCACATCAAAATGGTGTGGTTGAGCGTATGAATCGCACAATCATGGAACGTGCAAGAAGCATGCTTAGCGCAACCATGTTGGAGAAAAAGTTTTGGGCAGAGGCTGTTAATACAACTGTTTATCTTATTAACAGGTCACCTACAGCTGCGTTGGATGGACAGATTTTGGAGGAGGTTTGGTGTTGTAAGCCAGTTGATTACTCTCATCTGCGTACCTTTGGCTGTGATGCGTTTGAACATGTACCCAAAGAAAAAAGGTCCAAGCTTGACCCGAAGTCAAGCAAATGTGTTTTTCTCGGGCTATGGAGATATAGTGAAGGGGTATAGACTGTGGGATCCTACTGTCCACAAGGTAATTATTAGCCGGGATGTAATTGTTGATGAAAAATCCATGCAAAGGAAGGAGGTATAGCAAAATCCTAATGTTGTACCTGTTGAAGTAGAATTGAGTGAAGATGAACATGCTGAAGTTTTTGATCAGCATGCAGAACAACAAGTAGAGCAGCCACAACGGTCACAAGACCAAGAGCCACAATCGACAGATCATTGGGTTAGAAGATCTACATGTCCACAAAAGTGTCTGGAAAGGTATTCTCATGTGTATCAGTCCTCTTTTGCTTTGTTAACTAATGATGGTGAACCTAGTTCATTTCAAGAAGCTAGAGAGTCTGAAAATGCAGAAAAGTGGAGGAAATCCATGGAGGAGGAAATCGAGGCACTTTGCAAGAATAAAACGTGGGAACTTGTGGATTTCCCACCTGGAAGAAAGACTGTTGGAAACAAGTGGGTGTACAAAGTGAAGAAGAACAACGATGGGCTGTTGGAACGCTATAAAAACTTGCTTGGTGGCAAAAGGCTATGTGCAGAAGTCAGGTATTGACTTTAATGAAATTTTCTCTCCAGTTGTGAAGATGACTACTATTAGAGTTTGACTTGCACTTGTAGCTGCACAGGATTTAGAACTGGAGCAGCTTGATGTAAAGACTGCTTTCTTGCATGGTGATCTCAAGGAAGAGATATATATGGATTAGCCTGAGGGCTATGAGGAAAGAGGCAAAGAGCATTTGGTTTGCAAACTAAAGAAATCACTATACGGGTTGAAACAGGCGCCAAGGATGTGGTACAGGAAATTTGACACCTTCATGAAGAGCCAAAGTTTCAACAGGAGTGAAGCTGACCATTGTGGATACTATAAGAGGTTTGATGATGGCAGTTTTATTATTTTGCTGTTGTATGTTGATGATATGCTGGTTGCAGGCCCCAACATGAAGAAAATCATCAATATTAAGGCTCAGTTTGTAGACAGCAGTTCGAAGCTCTAGGACTGACTGGCACATCCTCCAACAATTTTGAATGTAACCGAACCATTTTGAATGTAATTGAGCAATTTTGTCTAAGTGTCGGCATCAGACGTCCAGTGTTGCTAGTCACCATACGTCCCGGATCGCCGTCGGACGTCTGGATCGGCCGTCGGATGTACCGGTTCGATCGCGCGACGTTCAGGCTAGTGGCTCGACGGCTAGTTAGCAGAGTTAGACGTCTAATTAGCAAATTAGTTAGCAGATTCGATTGTAGAAGTGGTTGGGGAAGTTGGGGGAAGTTGGTTGGGATAACCAACTTCCAGCCCTATAAATACCCCCTTTTCAAACATTTGTAGAGCATCAGAGAGACAGATAGAGAGAGCACAGATTTTGTCTGAGATCACCAATGTATGTTGTAATCGTGATTGAAGCATAATACAAATACTGTTATTCTGATCCATATTCTGTGTATACATTGAGTGTTGAGTTGAGTTACAGGTTGCTGCCATTAATGGAGTTGCAGGTTTGAAGCATTAATGGCTATGTTGCAGGTTTTCGAATGGTGAATTATTGTTGCAGGTTTGCTGTTGCGTATTGACGAACAGGTGCTGGAGCAGAAGCGGTTATGGCGGTTAGCGTTCGCTGAGGCCTGACGTCTAGCCGGACGTTTGGTCACCACTAGACGGCTAGCCGTCAGCCCCTTCACCCGACGTCCAGCCATTACCTGACGTCTGGCTCCCAGACGTCTAGACTAGACGTCTGACATAGTTCCCAGATGTCTGCACCTGTCTATCCATCGTCTAGACCCTTGATAGCCAGAGTTAGCCTATCAATTAGACCATTTGTTACCTTGCCTAACCCTGATACTAACTGTCATCACCTGTATCGGGAATGTACTCACCCCTGTCTACATTTGGCGCCGTTGCCTAATCAGAAAACCTGGAGAGTCTAGGCAAAGTGATTGAGGGAGTTATGTGCATGACTGATTTCAGGGAACAAAGCAAAGGGGTAAGACGAAGCGCACGACTGGCGAACCTATGAGCAAACGAGGCCCCAGAGGTGTCTCACCCAGAGGTAGAACAAGTATTGAACGCTGAAGACGATGAAAATGCACACATAGAAACCTTGTTGGTGACTGCAGAAAACGAGGAAGAACAAATAGCAGAAAGAGCACCCATAGTTGACAATTGGACGGTAACACCCCAACCGACGGGATAGGAGTGGCCAGAGGATACTCTAAGAGAGAACCTGGTATCAAGGCATCACCGCGGAGGTTCGTGGAGAGGAAGACCGAAGCCACGTTTGGTATATTCGCGAAGAAGGTCGCGAAGCAAAGAACTCAACACACAACAGTACCTGTATACCATAATACCATGGCAGGAAATCAGGCTAATAGAACTATACAGCAAAAATGCCCACCTTTCTCAGGTGAAGGGAAAGAAGACCCAGCCCGACATGTGGGAACTTGCACTACCATTTGGGGAGCAAATGGGGTGAATCAAGACACACAATGGTTGCAATTGTTTCCAGCAACATTGTGAGGCATGGCGATAGACTGGTACTTGAAAAGACAGAGTAGAGAAGCATTTGCACAATGGGAAGACTTGAAGAACGCATTCATAGAATAATTTCGACCAATGCGGGATGACACTGACATAATCACAGAAATTTACTGCACGAAGCAGAGAACAGATGAAGATGTTAAGAGCTTCAATAGAAGATTGAAACAATTGACGGACAAAATGGAAATGACACCTGCCGACGGTATGATTAAGCGGTGGTTTTTGGATGGACTACTTCCAAGATGGAGGAAGAAGATGAAGGCAGTACCATCCTCAACATATGAAGAAGCACTGGAAAAAGCGAAGAACTTCGAAAGTGAAGGGAAGTAGACAACCGTCGGAATTGGAGGTCACTTAAAACATATCGAAGAATCGGATAGTGATGATGAAGACAAGGTGCAGAGCACGATCCATACCTTTCGGAAAGAAATGGAGAAGATACTGAAAGAAGCCAAAAATGAAAATCGAAAAGACCGGAAGGAAATTTGGTGCTCGGATTGCAAGAAGGAAGGGCATTCCAATATTGACTGTCCGAAGAAAGCTTACTGTAACATATGTGAAATTGCAGGTCATCTAGTGGTCGAGTGTCCATTCAATCTTAAGAACAAACGACATCAAACTTTGGCCATTCAACAAGAAGAACAACCAAACCCAGGAAGGAATGGACAAGCTGCAACAAGCGGAGGATACAGGAATAACCGGCGAGGAGGAAGACAAGGAGGCCAGAGCTGATTGCAATATGACGCCGAGGGCCGACCGGTTATTCAATGTCGAAACTATCAAGAATGGGGCCATTTCGCAGAGAATTGCCCCAAGAAACAGAATGCAGGAAACAACAATCGTGGAAATAATACCACGCAGATGTGCAAATGGTGCGGTCTAGGCAACCACGCGGAAGCCAATTGCCCGAACAAGGCCAGTACCAGTGGGACACAGAATATAAACCTGATTGGCATATGAGTGGTGGAGGAACCAAAGAATGAAGTCCTGGCTGTAACAAGGGCACAGGCCAGGAAGAGGGAGGAATACCCGAACCCTGCCAAGGAGAAGGCACGATGGCAGGAAGCCCAAGAGATGATAAATAGAAAATTAGCCAAGAAAAAAT
Source organism: Wollemia nobilis (assembly GCA_028583015.1). Taxonomy (NCBI): domain Eukaryota; kingdom Viridiplantae; phylum Streptophyta; class Pinopsida; order Araucariales; family Araucariaceae; genus Wollemia; species Wollemia nobilis. Next base: position 1,490,413 of record JAQPPZ010002592.1, read on the forward strand.
GAGATCAACTAATTCTGGAGAAAGTGTAGCAACGACCGAAGATCGTGCAGAAGGCAACAATGGAAGGCTTGGTAACGGAGGTACTAAACACGAAGGTGGAAATCAAAGTCGCCAACTTGTTTAGCATCGTATCGGAGCTGTATGCTACAATCGGAGAAGTCATCAAGAAGGAGGACGAACCTCGGCAAGTAGCAACTATCAAGCATGACCAGTTCATCGATCCAACAATCCTGATGATTGAAGCAGGGAAGAAGCCAACTTTCGTCCAAATAGAAGTTTTGAACCATAAGCTGACCCAGGTAATTGTGGACGGAGGATCGAGTGTGAACGTAATGCCAGAAAAGACTTGGCGGATAATTGGGCAATGCGCCTTACGATCTCCAACCTTTAAGATATATGGAGCTGATCAGTATGGCATCGAGACATTGGGCGTTTTAATGAACCAGAAGATACGCATAGCAGATCAAGACTTTGTGGTAGATTTTGTCATTATTGCTATGCAAAAGTCCGCATACGATGCACTTCTAGGACGAGGATGGTTGAGAGCAGCCAAAGTTAACCATAATTGGGAGAAGGAAAGATTATCTTTCAAACAAGGGCAACACAAGTATATTATTAATCTGAAGAATCATACGGTGAGTCAGGATATAGCAACTTCAGATGATTCGGGGTCCTCTTCATCAGATGGTGAGGCAGGATATGAACCCGACGAGGAAGGAGTGTTGGAACTTGATAACTGTACGGAGGACGACTATGACCAAGACAAGGGTCTACTACACTGGCAGATGGAAGATTACGAAGTATTCCCTCCCCAATGTCTGTGCATAGAAGCAAAAATAGAGACCAAAAGGGATGAGGTGCAAGAACCTAGAAAAGAAATTAGTAACAAAAGAATGACAACAGCGGATAAGGACAAAGACCGGGAGAAGTGGACATTTCCCAAGAATTTTGCAGAATTCACGATGGGGGAAGCAGTCATCGAGGAGAAAGCAGCCCACCCTATCGCGACACTAAAAGCAGCAGATGAGCCTGAATCAATCAAATATGAAGGCCTGAAGATGAGTCAGGTAAACTTGGGAGAGGAAGGTGAAGAGAAGATCAAATGTGGAGACGATTGGGATCCAGTCCTCAAAGCAGCAGCAATTAAGATTTTTATGGACTACAAGGATGTTTTTGCTTGGACGTATAGAGACTTGAAGGGAGTACCACCCGAGCTTTGCGTACACAAGATTTCTCTGATAGAGGGCGCACAACCGATCAGGAGGCGTCCTTACAGGATGAATCCCAAATATGCAACAAAGGTGAATGCCGAAATCGAGAAGATGCTAGATGCAGGCATTATATTCAAGGTTACGACAAGCGAGTGGGTTTCACCAATCGTGATCACTCTAAAACGAGTAGATAAAATCCGAATCTGTGTGGATTTTAGAAGTTTGAATGCCGTAACTATAAAAGATCCCTTCCCAATCCCATTCACGGACTCCATACTCGAAGAAGTAGCTGGCCACGAGATCTATTCATTTTTGGATGGATTCTCGGGGTACAATCAGATCAGCATAGCAGAAGAAGACAAGTTGAAGACTACTTTTGTGGTGGAGAATGGAATATATGCATACAATCGTATGCCATTTGGCCTATGCAATGCACCCGCTACTTTTCAAACGATCATCTTATATATCTTTGATAAAATGTCGACAGGGAATTTTAAAGCTTTTTTAGATGATTGGTCGATGTATGGGAAGACGCAGGAACATCTAAAAGCTCTGGAAGAATGCATGGGTTTATGCAGGAAGGCGCGAATCGCATTTAACCCAAATAAATGTGTCCTATTGGTGCCAAACGGGAAGCTGTTAGGACACATAGTCTGCCAAGAAGGATTAAAACCTGACCCGGACAAGATACGGGTAGTGTTACTAATGGAGGAGCCACATGACGTGAGCTCAGTTAAAACTTTTCTGGGAATCGTCGGATACTACAGGAGGTTTATCTGAAATTATACATTGACGTCTCACCCACTATACCCACTTACACGAAAGAATGCCCCATTCAGATGGACAGAGGAACACCAGGTGGCGTTTGAAGGATTGAAGGAACACCTGGTAAAAGCACCTATCCTGGTTTACCCTAACTGGGAGAGAGAATTCCATGTCCAAGTGGACGCCTCAAACTTTGCGATTGGATGCACATTAGCACAGGAAGGCCAATTTGGATTGGATCAGCCCATATACTTTGCAAGTAGGCTATTGTCAAGAGCCAAAAATAATTATAGTACAACAGAGCGAGAAGCATTGGGAATGGTGTACTCGGTATAGAAGTTCAGACACTATTTATTGGCGAACCCTTTTGCTTTCTACGTAGATCACCAGGCTCTGTTATACTTGATCAATAAACCAACGATCTATGGACGAGTAAGTCGATGGCTCGTCACTCTGCAGGAATTCGTGTTTAGAGTGGTAGTAAGGCTAGGGAAGAAACACGTAATAGCGGATCATTTGTCAAGGATTCGCTTAGGTGAACCTGCAGAGGGAGGAATATCGGATGAATTTCCCGATGCACAATTGTTCATGATTAATGCTATACCTGGGTGGTATTAGCATATCGGGGAATATCTGTCGACAGGGAAGTTGCCAGAGGAGTTGACGACAGCAGAATAACGGAAGGTAATTACAAAGTCAGCACCCTTCACCTTGATTGCAGGACTGCTATATAAGATGGGGGAGGATCAGATACTTCAACGATGTATAATGGAAGATGAAGTACAACAGACCTTGACGAAGACACATGAGGGACTGGCAGGAGGACACATGGGACCAGATGCGACAGCAAGGAAAGTGTTGTTGGCAGGTCTGTGGTGGCACACCCTCTTTCACGATGCTAAAAAGTTTGTGACAACATGTGATATGTGCCAAAGAACAGGGAAACCGTTGAAAAGAGACTTCATTCCACTACATCCGTCGTAGCCTCAAGAACTGTTTGAAAGATGGCAGATACGTTGAGCACATTTTCCATTGAGGACATGTTCGCTACAGCGGAAAAGATAGCAGCAGCTAGGAAAGCTACAGGAATAAGTAGTAGTTCTGGAGTGGAACTTCAGCCAGCAGTTACAAAACAGTGGGAGAAAGGAACAAAAGAGCCCACAAAGGAAACACCAACAGAGATTCCGGGTATAGGTAGCACTAAGGATGGAAAAGAACAATCACCGGAATGGGTAAACCTAGAGAAAAACGAAGAACAGGAAGAAGAGTATAGTGGAACCGTGGGACAGGCTACAGGAAGCCCATCTGTTTGCCAGCAAGATAAAGGTAAAGCAAAGGCATAGGAGACCGAACAGATCGATGCTTGGTACTAGGAGATTCTCCTTAAGTTACCGAATTTTATGGATCCCTCAGATGAAATGGATGAGAACGCAACACGCTGTTTCGAGAAATTGGCACAAGTGATGCAGAGTCTGAGTTTACAGTTCAGCAGCGCCTGTATGGGCCAATGGAAGAAATGGCAAGGCATGGTGGAAGAAGAACTTGACCGATTGGTTCAGTGGGCAGTTCAGGGACCTTGGCGAAGAGATATTTCCAAAATTTATGCAAGGCAACCCTGGTCACTACCTACAGGCTGAGTGCAAAGATATAGCCGAATTACCAGACAGAACACCAAGTCTTTATTGTGAGACTGAACATATTTATGTTTGCGGCCAAGGCAAGAATCCACCACGGGCTACGGAGCACGACACACAGGTGGAAGTGGTGCGGAACTATTGCCAATGTATACATAGTTGAATTTCCTCGCACACTTGTTGCAGTGGCTGGGTGAGGGAATCAAACACATTAGTACAGCTAAGGACATCATGGAGCAAGAAGTTACACGGGCTCTGTTGGAAAAGGATAAACTCTTAGCTGAGGGCATGGAACGCATGGAAAAAGTTCACGAAGGGATGAAGGAGGTCAATGCAAAGTTTACAAGCTGAGTTGGTAGACGGGAATCTGGAATTGCAAGCAGCAGCAGAAGAGATAGACCAACTCAAGAACCAAAAAGAACTATTGGTTAAGCAGGCAGCCGCATTTGCAGTCAGTAGAAGCCAGCAGGAGCGCACTTGGGCTCAAGAGAAAGAACTGCTGGACAAAAATGCAGCTTTGGAGGAAGAACTGCGGAGGGCAAAACAGCAAACAGATGCACCAACAACTTCTCTTTCAGAGGAATTGTTGAAGGATATGTTTCGTAGCCGAGAAACAGAACTACTGACGAACCTGAAGAAGACTGAAGAGCGAGCAAATACCTTTGAAGTTGAATGGGCAAAATATTATAACTATGCCAAAAGACTCAAGGAGGAACGGGACCAATGTCGTCAAAGGCTTCGGGACTATGAACAATCACAAGCAGTCGCTACACCAACGAAGTACAACAAACCGAGGCTGGAACTTCAGCAACGGAGCGGAGAAGGTCGCTGAGGACATTGACTTCTTCGAAGGGGAGGATAGATGTAGACAACAGTTCTAAGCCCTAGGACTGACTGGCACATCCTCCAACAATTTTGAATGTAACCGAACAATTTTGAATGTAATTGAGCAATTTTGTCTAAGTGTTGGCATCAGACGTCCAGTCTGTAAGTTAGACGTCCAGTGTTGCCAGTCACCAGACGTCCAGTTTTGTCAGATGTCTGGGCTAGCAGTTAGACGTTTGGACTGGCCGTCAAACGTCTAGTCTGACTGCCAGACGTCTAGTCTGACAGCCAGACGTCTGGGCTAGTGGCTGTTGGTTACGAATCTGCCATGAGGAAAGGATTTTGGGTTAATGCGCCCAGATTCGCCCACCAGCATGAAAGGCCGGAAGGAAGAGATGCCTCCCGAGCCAATCTCCGGAGAAGGCCGGCTCCTTTTGGGGGGTTTGTTTAAGCTAAGAGTACAGGAAAGGAATAAATGTACAGAAAGAGACAAATGTACAGAAAGAGAATACAAATATGTCCAGAGGTTGGTGGGGGGAACTAACAGTACGGGAACACACTAATTACCGCTACTTATCGCATTATAAACATAGAGCATGACAGAATCGCAAAAACTATGTGTACTTCCGATACTCATGCGAGTGTATGCACGACTCCAATGATCCCCTAGCAAACATTCCCTACAAGGAACTAACAGCATGGCAATGCACCGGTTTACCAGATACGTACACTAACATGAGTAGAAAGCAGACTTAGAGATATCAGATCCAGGTATATGTGTTTATGTAGAGAATTTAACCGCACAACTCCAATGGCTCCCTAACAGACATTCCCTACAAGGAACTAACAGTACGGGATCGCATCAGTCACTAGATACGGGCCAGCAACAAAACACATAACTGATGGAACTGCTACTACATCCATTCTATGTATGCTTTAAATTAATGAAATACAGAAGGGTGCTTTAAACAAGCAATGCTAGAGGGACCTGCTCACCAAATGCTGAAATGAATCAACAAGCCGTGACAGGTTAGCCTAAGGCATATAATGAAAGACAGCATAAAAGAATAAAGACAGCAGAACAGAACCAGGCATACAGATTATATTCATAAGCAGAAGCACGGTTACAATAAGCACAGTAGTTCCCTAACAGACATTCCCCTTTCCACACTTTACAATGAATTCATGGTGGGCTTTTATAGCCCGAGTCCCTCCCGTTACATTAATGGGCACAGGGTCCCAGTCAAACATAAGCTGACAAAAGCGGCGAAAGAGCTGCAAATGCTGACCTTTTGTCGGACCGGACTGTACCCGCAGCATGGTCTTCCTGGAAGCTGGATAGCTACATGGCGGTGCGGCGGCAGAACTTCAATCTGGCAGTGATGCGGGTAGCTGGAGCAGGTAGAACCTCAGGTCAGCTTTGAATGAGGCTACTGGCACAGGCAGTGCAGCCCATGCTTGTCCTTTTGCTTGGCACGTTACTTGTCAGATGATGGATGATGCTGTTTGACACGTGTCTGCCTTGGAGGGCAGTTTGTCCATCTTTGCTTGGGATCGGAGCACCTCGGGATGTGCGGGCAGGACGCAGTGCAGTTGGGAAGGCCTTCATGCCTTGGTCAAATTCCGGGTTTGTTCCTTACTGTGCACCTGTTAAGGGCGCACTCCGACTTCGATGTGAAGTCGGAATGCGCACAGGCGAAAACTGATGTCTGCCGCCGTACGGACTTGCTCCAGCACTTGATTTTTCTTTTGTCAGCCTGCCAGTCTGTCAGTTACAAGGTGCGCCCAGAAGAGGGGCGAAGTGCGTACTTCGCACCAAAACTGGGCGAAGTGCGTACTTCGCACCCAGACTTAGCCATTTTTCAGGTGACTTGTTGGAAGTTGAAAAATTAAGTGGGGGACTCCAAGAAAGGGGGGAAAGAAAGAGAATGCGGGAAAGAAAATGAAAGGGAGAGAAGAAGGAAGGAAAATGGAGGAAGAGGGAAAAGAAGAGCAGCATTGTTACAACACTGAAGACATTGCACCCCGTGCAAAATGTGACAACAGTGGCCTGACGGCTAGTTAGCAGAGTTAGACGTATAATTAGCAAATTAGTTAGTAGATTCGGTTGTAGAAGTGGTTGGGGAAGTTGGTTGGGATAACCAACTTCCAGCCCTATAAATACCGCCTTTTCAAACATTTGTAGAGCATCAGAGAGACAGACAGAGGGAGCACAGACTTTGTCTGAGATCACCATTGTATGCTGTAATCGTGATTGAAGTATAATACAAATACTGTTATTCTGATCCATATTCTATGTATGCATTGAGTGTTGAGTTGAGTTACAGGTTGCTGTCATTAATGGAGCTGTAGGTTTGAAGCATTAATGGCTATGTTGCAGGTTTCCGACTGGTGAATTATTGTTGCAGGTTTGCTGTTGCGTATTGACGAACAGTCTTTGGAGCGAAGCGGTTATGGCGGTTGAGCGTTCACCGAGGCCCGACATCTAGCCGGACGTCCGGTCACCACTAGACGGCTAGCCGTCGACCCCTTCACCCGACGTCCGACCATAACTCGACGTCCGGCTCCCAGGACGTCCGACATAGTCCCGGATGTCCGCACTCGTCTATCCAACGTCTGGACCCTTGATAGCCAGAGTTAGCCTATCAATTAGACCATTTGTTACCTTGCCTAACCCTGATACTAACTGTCATCACGTGTATCGGGAATGTACTCATCCCTGTCTACACAGTTGGCTAGGACATTTGAAATGAAGGATTTAGGAGCAACAAACCAAATTTTAGGGATGAAGATACATAGGGACAGAAAAAGAAGAAAGATATGGTTAAGTCAAAAGTCATATATAGAGAAGATTCTGCAACGCTTCAATACACAAAATGCAAAACCAGTTAGTACCCCACTTCTTTCACACTTAAAGTTGTCTTCCAACCAGTGTCCTAGAACAAAAGCAGAGAAGACAAGCATGTCTCGTGTACCGTATTCATCAGCAGTTGAAGCCTCATGTATGCCATGGTGAGCACCAGACCGGATATTGCCCAAGCAAGTGGGAGTAGTCAGCCGGTACATGGCAAATCCTGGTAAGGAGCATTGGAATGCGATGAAGTGGATATTCAGATATTTAGGAGCCAATTCAGATGTTGCCATTTACTTTGGATTGGCAGATTTGCAAGTTAATGATTTTGTGGATTCTGATTATGGTGGAGATAGAGATGGGAGAAAGTCCATTGCAGGATATACCTTCACTCTTGCTGGTGAAGCGGTGAGTTGGGCTTCTAAGTTGCAGTCTGTTGTGGCTGGCTTTATCAACCACTGAAGCAGAATACATTGCAACAACTCATGCCAGTAAAGAGGCAATTTGGCTAGAGCTATTGTTGGGTGACTTCAAGGTAATGTATGAGAAAATTACGCTGCATTGTGATAGCCATAGTGCTATTCAGCTAGTGAAGAATCCAACATTCCATGATCGCACGAAACACATTGATGTCAAGTACCACTTTATCAAAAATGTGGTGGAAGAAGGTAGGATCCTGTTGCAGAAAATCGACACTGAAGTGAATCTTGTAGATATGCTTACAAAGCCGGTCAAGGTAGAGAAGTTTGAGTGGTGCAGAATTTCTCTTGGCTTGCTGAAAAAGTAACAAGGGCAGCATTGGGCAATTGGCACTGGATGAAAAATATTTGGCAGAAGAATTCCTGAATACTGACTTCAAGTGGGAGAATGCTAGGAAGTGAAGTCACTATATTGGTGCAGGCAGTAGAAAGAGAAGTTGCAGCATGCTAGACGTCTAGGCAGCAGGCCAGACGTCTGACCTGCTAGACATCTAGGTCAGACGTTTAGGCAGTAGGCCAGACGTCTGACCTGCTAGACGTCTGGGTCAGACGTCTAGGCAGCAGGCCAGACGTCTGACCTGCTGCCTAGACGTCTAGGCTAGATGTCTAAGCAGCAACAGGCTAAACGTCTATGCAACAGACCAGACGTCTTGGTCAGACGTCTAAGCAAGTAGACGTCCAGATAGACGTCTAAACGCGGAAGACGAATAGGTTCAGGCGCCTTCCTTGGGAGCGGAAACAAACAGTTTTTGGAGGCTTCCGTCGGGAGAGGAAACGAATAGTTTGAGTCTTCCTTCTGCTCTATAAAAGGGATGTGATCCCTTGCATATGTTATGTGGTTGAAAACATTGAGAAATGTGAATGTAAAGTTTGCTGAAAATAATAAAAAGAGAAGTTGCCATTGCCCCGTGGTTTTTCCTGCACATTGCAGGTTTCCACGTAAATCTCTGTGTCACTTGTGTTGCTGTTTTCTATTCTCTGTTATTGTGTTTCTACTTGCAGGTGGAAAATCTGAAGATTTTCCTAACAGGTTTCCTATGCCTACATACTGAATGTTAGAGAATGCCATTTGATAATAACCCATGTCTAGGCAAACTATCATGACCCGGTAGATGGTTGCCTAAAACCAGCCAATGAGTGAGCATCATGATATTGGGACCATGGTGTTAGCCGAGAAATCAGCTGGTGTCTAATGCATAATTGTGGGCTGACCAAAGGTCCTTGACCATGAAAACAAATTAGCTGGTGTCTACTGTGTTAACTGTGGGCTGACCAAAGGTCCTTGACCATGAAAACCACGTACAAGGTCATCAAAATCTCATTTGGGGCTGTCAAAACTGCCTACCCAGTTATTACAGAAGGAATACTCTAAAGATTTAACATTTCTAGATGTTTCCGTTAGAATTCCAAGTTTAAATTGGCTATTTTCGGAGTTATATTATCTATTTTTCAGTGTTTCTTTATTGAAGGCAGAATTTTAAGATTCTGCAAATTTAATTCCAGATTTATTCTTGTCCAGGATTTGTGAATCTGTTGGAATTGGGATTGTTAGCTGAATCATAGAACTTGATCATTTTCAAAAGAGAAGAACAGACTTATATTAAAGCTTTGTAGATGATTGATGAATAAAACAAACTCAAATGTACAAGCGACAATAGTTAATCAGGAGTGCAACAAGAACTCCAACAACTAAAAATAATGTATCTAAAAGTGAAGATAGGAAGGCATAAAGTCAAGACATTAAGGGGGCAAAATCCATATGGGAAGACCATAAGAAAGGTATATAGCAAAAACCATGTAATAAAAATAGCTTGCTAAAGGATTTCTGTCAAAAAGAAACATCACTGGATCTAAGGAAAGAAACTGGTGGAGAAGTACATAATTTGCATAAGACAAATCACATGATTCCTGATTAGCAGAAGTCCAATGGTCTGACCTATGCATATCTAGGAATTGTGTTTGTCCCACCCGATTTGATATTGGCTGAAAGAACCATGAAAGGAGACAAGGACGAAGGGTCTCACAAATATAACCAACAACAGTAGCAATAAAAGTATTGCCTAAATTATTTCCATTATAGAAAAGCAACAAATGTAAAGAATGGTTATAAGAAATATTAACCGTACAACAAAAGCAATTGTATGCGATTGAACAAAACCACAAAATGCTAATGAGCTTAGCTATTCTTATATAGGTGAATAACACTAAAACTATATATACACAATCTCCACAAGGTACAACACAAATGCTAATCTCATGTTCAAGGTTGAGGGTATACCAAACAAGAAACTAGTGATATGATTTGTCATGAGTTTTGGACGAGAGGCGCTAGTTCTACAATGTAGTTTGAGTTGTTAGTTGTTAATTGTAGTTTGTACCAATGTCCACTACTTGGAAGGGACCATGATAAGATGACATAATTCTATTAATGTCCACATATGGCCAAAGCAGGCCAATGGGACATGCTGAAAGGATCTGTTCCAATGCACTGTACTAACCAAATGTACTACAAAAATAAGCTAGAGCAAAGATTCTAGTGTAAACTGCACTGAAGTGGAACAACTGTATGACATAAAATTATAGCCTCGATGGTTACCCAAAATGGATAAACCCTAACATGGTAAAAGCAATGATGAAGAAAGAGCTAGAAGACAAGGTATGACAGAGATAGAAAGGAGCTCTAGTGGATCCAAGTGGCAACATTAATCTATAGTGGGATGTAATGTAGAAGCACCGTTGTTGTCATTGCCAACTATCCCAAAAGGGCCAATACATGATCTAATGATTCTCGTAGGAGAATGGTCAGGACTGAGGGCCTGGTTGCATGGAGTTCAACCCATCAAGACTCTTCTAGCATTAATGGCCATGGAATCAATCAAAGAGGATAAGAAACTGGTAAGTTGCACTTTTCCAAAACTCCTTTGTATGTGAAGGGTGGTTGAAACCTGACGATGGAGAACTACAGTCCTATCTTGCCACAAGCAAAAGAAAAAATTGAAGCCCTAGTAGCCACTCTTGTATGCAAAGAAGGGGATACAAATCTATAATTAGCGCTTTGGAGAGTTGTAGCCTTAAATAGACACTACTCTCAATAGCAGAGAGTCTCAAATAATGAGGTGATTGGTCGAGTAGTAGTTGATCTCCCATGTTATAATTGACATTGAAGAGTGATAGCTTCCTCGAGGTATAAAACCGAGAATCTTTTATCAATATAGCTGAAAAAATTGGCAAGCAATCCACCTGATTCTCTATTCAAGCAATAGCACCTCCCTTAAATATTATAATAAATAGGACACCTGAAGATAAAATGTTCTTCAGTCTCCACCTTCCAAATAGAGCAATGACGAAATACCCTACCTCCCAAGGAATATCTACACTAACAACAGATGTGAGCATACTTTGAGATGACCAAGAGGAGTCCTAGGATTGTGTGTCCAATGTCGTTGGACATAATCAAGACGAGATAATGTCATTCTCAATCCTCATGAAATGTTTAGTGTGGAAGTCCAGGGCTAAGAGGCTAAGATGGAGCAACCCAAGTGATCTAAATATATTGTCGATAAATATCATCTTTGACTGGTTGATTAATTACCATGTTATTAGGAAGAAGATGAGAGAGGGACATTTTAAAAAGTATTTGAATGAAGGTAATCGATCTATAGAGTTGCCAAAGGACTGAAAAAGTGAAATAACTTTGGAGTACCATCCATGATGATGACCAAAAGTTCTTCTAGAGATAATCCATTTTGAGGAGCAAAGTGCCAAATATTGTTCTCTCTCTCGGCTTGAGGTGCAGTCACCCATGGATCTAAGGTGATGGAGCAAAGTGCCAAATATTGTTCTCTCTCTCGGCTTGCGGTGCAACCCAAGTGATCTAAATATATTGTTGATAAATATCATCTTTGACTGGTTGATTAATTACCATGTTATTAGGAAGAAGATGAGAGAGGAACATTTTAAAAAGTATTTGAATGAAGGTAATCGATCTATAGAGTTGCCAAAGGACTGAAAAAGTGAAATAACTTTGGAGTACCATCCATGATGATGACCAAAAGTGCTTCTAGAGATAATCCATTTTGAGGAGCAAAGTGCCAAATATGGGTATCTCTCTCGGCTTGAGGTGCAGTCACCCATGGATCTAAGGTGATGAAGCTGAAAAATAATTCTAAAGATGCTTTCAAGGCGAAGAGGATGAGCATCAAACTCCGACTGAACAATACAATGGGGAACTGTTATTTTACATCAAATAATGCCATTCTCAATCCTCATGAAATGTTTAGTGTGGAAGTCCAAGGCTAAGAGGCTGATATGGAGCAACCCAAGTGATCTAAATATATTGTCGATAAATATCATCTCTAACTGCTTGATTAATTACCCTGTTATTAGGAAGAAGGTGAGAAGGAACATTTAAAAAAGTATTTGAATGAAGGTAATCTATCTATGGAGTTGCTAAAGGACTGAAGAAGAGAAATAACTTTGGAGTACTATCCATGATGGTGACCAAAAGTTCTCCCAGAGATAATCCATTTTGAGGAGCAAAACGCTAAATATTGTTCTCTCTCTCGGCTTGAGGTGCAATAACCCATGGATCTAAGGTGATGAAGCTGAAAAATAATTCTAAAGATGCAATCTCCTCCTTTATCTGAGACTGATTGACTCCATTTGTTTAAGAGGAGCTTTTTGAATTTAGCCCAAGTTAAACCTTTTTTTAATTTTGAATCGAGGATATGCCACTCTTTTTTTGTGTCATTTCTAAAATCAGCTTAAAATATCTTGGAAGCACCATATATGTTTTAATGTTTCCGTGTGTGCATATATCTTGTATTCTTTTGTGTCTCAAATGACACCTCTTTGTCTCTTGTGCCTCTTTGCATATGAAGTTGTACCTCTTTGTATCTTAGGTTACATCATTTCATATGTTGGGTCGTGACCTTTCATGTTATTGGTTACACTCTTATGTGTCTTGGGTTGAATGCTCTTAGTCTTGAGTCAACCTTCTATGTCCTAAGTTGCACCTTTTTGCATATTGGTCAGATTTGTTTGCTTCTAGGTTGCACCTCTTTAGGTCTTGGGTGGCATCCTTTCATGTCTTGTGTAGATAAATGTTGATTAAATGTTGGGCAGGAGTTGAGTGAGTGAGATGAATACTGACAAATCATTTGTTGAAATGGCCACTCGAAACTTGAAAACAAATATGGTCAGAGGTAAACAATTTACGGATATAGATTACAAGCCTCAAAAAAATCTTAATCATGGACTAAAGTTGAACAACAACTTTAAGAACACCATTTATAAAGGGGCTTTACATCTGTTACATGAAATTCACGAAGGATTCAATATATAATGCAATTTATAAAAGAGAAAGGAATACCCTCTCCACCGAATGGTGGATAGGTATGGGTATAGCTTAGAGATCCATGACCCTTGGGGTCTTTTACCTTCCTCTTAATAAATAACCTAATAATAGCTTATTAGTAAGATAGGTAAATATATAACATGATACTCTAAAATTTCACAATAATATAAAGGTAGTTTATTAGATAGAGACTAGGTCCATTACACTTCCACAAGGGTTTAAGTAAAAAAAACACTAAATTAGAAAAGTTACTTGCAAACTATGACCCTCAAATGGTCATCTAGTCATTCCTGTGCATGCGCTTCAGTGTTTTTCATTTGCTTGGGAAATTGTACAAGTTATCTTTAAAGGGGACTTCTTCTGAATCCTTAAAATGAATTTTAAAAATGATTAGGGGTTTGATTTTGAGTTTTTTCACAATTGAATAAAGGGAATAAGTGTGTATCCTTTAACATGAATTTGTTTTTTTGTTATATCAATGGTAGAGGCTTTTGCTGTGTGTGAGAACTACAGTCCTCCAGCAGGATTTGATCCAAGTGATTTACATAAACTCCTGGAGAAAGCTGGCAATCCATATGGTGACAATTCAGGTAGTTTCAGAATGATGTATTTTCAGGAGACTGACTTTTTCAGTCTTTGTCTTGAAATTTATCACTGTTTTTCAAGAATAGAACTTTGTTTCGTTAACCAAGGAGAATATTTTATATTGAAATTTTAGGCATTCCTTTCTTCGTAGGATGTAATAAAAATGACATTAAAATAATTTTGTATGTGCTTCTCATTGTAAAGTTATATAGTTAAAAGTCGGTTCAGTGATAGTTTCTGAATAGTATGTGAATGGTCTTTCAGATTGCTGCAGTGCCTGGCTTGAAGGGCCAAATAAACTTTATATACCATTTTTAGCTTGCGGAGATTTAAGTGGATATGATGCCGATCAATCATATCCACTTCCAAAGGGTGATTCCGGTGAAACTTCTTATCAAAGCCTCAAACCAGTGCAACCACCCATCGCGCCACCTTACAAAACTGCAATTGAATTGAAAAAGTCTTCACAGGGCATGAAGGATGTTTAAGAACTTTGACTTATCTAATTGATTTATTTGCATATTTCTCACATATATGATTTCTTTCTTTCATTTGCAGAGGAATTTGTTTCTCCTGGCTTTCCTGAATTTTTTTTTTTTTGGTCTGGAACTCATTGGAAGTAATGGAGTTCCTCTTATCTTGTGGAGTAGATGATAAACTGATCTAACTTTGTAAGAATTATAGGACATCTAATTACGTCAAACTCATAAAAAGTCAATGCTGATATTGAATGTCTTAAAACACTAACAACAAATGGGTGAATTAGTTTGGCCACAAAAATGACTTTGTAGTAAACAGCAAGAACAAAGTGTGTGATAGCTTATTGTTGGCTGTTTACTTCTAGAATGTCAACGAGGTTGTTGATGATATATTGGAGTGAGGAATGCTACAGTGCCAAATTATTTGATATTTAAATCATATATGTTTGTGGTAATTATTGCATGGTTATGCTAATACTTATGCCATGCAGTTGTTCCACTTTAAATTATTTTATACTAGATTCTTTTCTCTATCTTAGCTTATTTTCGTACTACTTTTTGGTTACTACAGTGCTTTGTAATTTGTAACAGCTCTTTTCAATGAGTCCCACTGGCCTACTTTGGCCATCTGTGGACATTAATAGAATTCTCTCTCTCTCTCTCACACACATGCATGCACACTCATGCACACATGATTCTGCAAGAAGATAGTGTATGCCAAGTCTTACCCTCTAATTTAAGATAGTTTTCTGTCTTCAATATATTCTAGAAGAATGTGCTGAAGCTGCAAATCAATATGACCTTTTTGCATGAGAATCGCATCTGTAGTTGCAATGTAAATTATCCATATGTGCTTTTGTAATTGTTCTGTTGTTCTGTGATGCCTTTAGTTTATGAGAAGTATATTCTGTGTATGAAGAATCTAGATTGCTGCACATATTTAATTGCTTAATAGGGAAGACAAGTGATTTCCCTAATTTGTTTGTTTGAAAGTTTTATAGCATAGCTATAGGACAGCACAAAGGTGTGGGTTTCATGTTTCATCCCTAACATTATATTAGGCCAGGAATCTAGAACTTTAATGTATGTGGGATTAGAAGATAGTGCAGATAAAATTTATGCAACACCTCAGAGTAGCAAGTACAGCATTCAAACACTTAAGTTCCTTGTCTCCCTCCTTTTTAAACTTAAAAGTCATCGCTACTTTGACATAGATAATATATTGTATGCTTGTGGCCTTGATTGCAAAGGACAACTGCCTTGGCAATAAACAAATTGATGTGATTTACTTCTTTTGTATTTTCTCTATTCATTCCTTTTTTGCTAGATGCTGGTCTAGAAATTTGCTACACGCATATGATGGTTACAGATTATAACTGGTTTTGTGGCCATTTACCTCTAAATCTCATGTTAGAGTTCATGGAGAGAACACAGTACTACTGAAAACGTATATTTTCTTCAATACTTAGTCTTGCAATTTCAGATTGTAAATGGTAGCTATATTTTCTGATTATATTTGATTTAGTTATGTTATGATGCTATTATCCCAAGTTGGAGGGGTTTGTATTAGCATTTCATACTATCTTGGTTACTTGATTAAACTTGTAGTTGTGCAACATTTGGAACCATCCAGAGTTTTCAATTGAAGTAGTTAAAAAAAATAATGATTTGTAAATAACCAAAACATTAGCTTTTAGGTTTGAAAACTTGAAAAAAACGCTATGTAATTTTTGTTAATATCAAGAGGGAGAAGGAGAACTTTAGTGACCAATTCACAAAGATTATTTCAAGTTGTGAGTTTGTTAAGGAAAATGAAGTCATTATTGATAATGGCAAAGTGTTACATGATGGTGTTGAGACCTAAACTACCATACTTGCACTAGACTTGGGGTTGGTTTCTTCAAGTGATGGTGACTTCCAAGTATGGTTTGCATTTGGCAAAGGTTAACTGACCTTATTGTTGAAATTAACCATATGAAGTTTAATGCATGTCTAGCTTGATGTCTTGGCAATGCATGTTCTCAAGGATGAGAATGCCATGGAAATTGCAAATGGCTAAAAAGAGGCATTTTGTCAAGGCAATGTACATGTATTGTGTCAAAATTGTTGAGGTTTGTTACATTATTTGGTACATGCTAATGTACCTCCATGGTACCTTCATGGTACAATGTAAATATTAGATTAGGGTTGAGTCTATAATTTAGAGTGTGATTTATATTTCTCCTCTTGTAAATGTCAATGTGTAGGAAATGCACAAGTGTCATGTAAGAGAGAATGTGCACAAGTGTTTTGTATATAAGAGTGTAAATATGTAATTTGAAGATGTGCACAAGTGTTTTGTATATAAGAGTGTAAATATGTAATGTGAGGATGTGCACAAGTGTTTTGTATATAAGAGTGTAAATATGTAATGTGAGGATGTGCACAAGTGTCTTAGATTAAGAGTGCATGTAGAAGTGTAATAGTCATGTGTGCAAGTGTCAAGTGTTCATCTAGTATGCAAGTGACAAGATGATAAGCCAAGAGTCACGAGACTTGGCATATAGAGAGCAATAATCAAGTACTTGAAGAGTCACATTACTATGGCTATATTATGGAGACAATACTCCACGAGAAAGAAATCCAAGAGTAATACAAGAAGAATTTTATTATCTGGTTGTAATAGAAAGAAAGAAATAAAGTTTGTATACAATGTTTTGAGTAATTAATATTGTAAGTTTTCTTCATGCATAGTTCATTAATAACATAGGCTATTTACATTCATATTTCAGTATATAAATAAATGTTATTTGATTTATTATATAACCCTTGATATACATATTAATTTGCTCATTTTATTCATCATATTATTATTATTTTGACCTTTAATATTGTGGCTATTTTATATTGGGACCTATGTGATAACCTATGATATTTTGTGGTAGTAAGGCTTATAAAAGCCAACAGTGGTATCAGACCTATCACTAGACTGTGTCCAGTTTGATAGAGTTATTTATTAACTACCATTATTAATTAGCTTTATCCACTTTTGATAAAGTTAATTTAGAGTTTGTCCACTTTAAAGGCAGTGTAAACTTGGACTTTATTTGAAAGGTCTTATTGAGTAGAAATTGAGGGGACTAGAATCTAGTCACCCTGATTAATAGGCTAGGGTATTTCCACTAGGTTGAAGGAAAACCAGTGAAGACTAGGACTCGGTTAGATTGAGGCAGAACCATCTCAGGAGAAAGTTGGCGATTCACATTGATTTGAAGATATATGGATTTGCATATTGAAGATTGAGGTAGAATTAACTCAGAATATAGTTGATCGTTCAAGGAAGAGCCGCCCTAACATTGATATTGGGATCTCTAGTAAAAAGGAGAATCATATTGGGTTCTTAGGTTTGATCTAAGACACTGAAGTTTTTAGATTGAAAGAGAAGCATAGTAGCAGAGATTAAGTTAGAAGTTTAAGAAGCTTCCTACAGAAGATATAGAAGAATTTTAGCTTCTAAGTGTAGAGATAAAAGAGTAAAAAGGAGTAGAGAATAGGTTCAAGAAACCTACATTGAAAAAAAAGGCTAAAGAAGCCTATATTGAAGATTGAAGAGATCTCCATTGAGGGTGAAGAGATCAACATTATTATAGAGAGAAGGAAGAAAGATAAAGCAGAGAGAGAAGAATTAGGTCAAATTGTTCTTGACATATTTGAAGAAAGAAAAAAAAATACTACAGAGCTGAAAAGGGGGAACTATCTTTCCATAATACATTGAAGAACTAGGTTGACTAAACATATATCTACATATCATTTCAGCCTTGGTCGCGGATCACTTTTTGATGCAAGTTCTTCAACATATATATTATCGTAACAGAGAATAGAGAAAGGCCTAAGAGGCCCATATAGAAGAGAAAGGCCCTAGAGGTCCATATAGAAGAGAGGAAGGTCTACAAGGCCCATATAGAAGAGAGGAAGGTCTACAAGGCCCATATAGAGATATAGAGATAAAGGCTGACAAGGCCATATAGAGATAAAGGCTTGAGAGGCCAATATAGAAGATAAAATCCCATGAGGTTAATATAGAGGAAAGAGGCTCAAGAAGCCAAGAAGAGAAAAGAGGTCCTAGAATTCAAAATAGCAGAAACTAGGCCCATTTGACCAACTCAAGAGGACAACAGAAGAGGTCATTTAGCCATATAGCAAAAGAACATGCCATTCGAACAATTTAAGAAAGCAACATAACAAACAGTAAAAGGAAAGCTCATACGACCTACAACGTTGCAATCAAGAAGACATTTAGGCATTTAAGTTTTTAGAGCCTGCACTATAATCCAATATCTAATGTCGCAATGATTCTCTTGAGAAAAACCAGAAGAAGGCAAAACAATTAGGAGCATAAGGAGAAAGCGAATCAGTTAGATGAACCAAAAGGCGAACCAACAAAATAAACAAGACAGACCAGCTAATACAATTTAGCTAGGGCAAGCGAATCAAAAGCAGCAGAGTCAAGAGTATTAGCTCACTAGAGATGGAAAGGCAAAATAAGCATCTAGTGGAAAGAACCATAAAAAGAAAGGTGAATCATACATTTGGTTAAAAGAACCAGAAGCAAAATATTCAAAGTAGACACCTAAGGGTGAAGCAAATGAGATAGAAACCTCAACGAAGATGCCCATGCAAGAATGGGAGCCCATATCGTTCAAGCATTACATCCGATAGTGGAATCAATGGAGAGCAAGACGTTACTCATGCTAGCCCACAATATTACTATCAGCGAATATTGATAACAACGCATAGTATATTGGAAATGATTTTGAATATTGCGCTAAAACATGAATTTTTGGAGATACAAGGTTTTATGTTTTTACATTTTTAATATTTTTGAAAGGTATGGAGATATAAGGAGAATGATTTTTAAATCTTTTTGATTTTGTAGAAGTTTTTTAAAGGTTGAAAATTAGAAAACAAAGGAGATATAAGGAGTTAGTGGAAATTTAATTTTTGAGTGATTTAAAAGTTTTTAAAGTTATTTGAAAAATTGAAAACTTTCAAGACTTGGGATTTTTGAAAATTTGAAGTTTTTAGATTTTGAAGTTTTGTAAATTAAATTAGGGATTTAAAAGGTATTCAACATCAAAAGATTAGAAAACTAGAATTTGCAAAATTTTATATTTCAATAATTATTTGAATTTGGGAGTTATAAGGTTTTCTACTAAAATAAATCATTGAATTGATTCATATTATGGAAGCAATTGTTAGAAATGCATTCAATGAAGATAGTGAAGAAATGTTGAACAAGTTAAATTTTTATTTTCAAAGTTTAGTAGATATTGATAAAAAAAAAATAACAAGATCACTAAATACTCTTGATAGCTCAAAATTAGATATTGTTGCTACTATATTTCAATTTGATAAAACATCAAAAATAAATTCTATCATAGAACCTATATCTACTTAGAATGTCATAAACTATCAAATCTTGCAACTTATTTACATGGGCATAAATGGTTATGTTGTTTTCTTAAGGAAACATAAGCACTTGAAGCACTAACAAGGAAGCGTAAAACAAAGAAAAGACATTACATTTAGTTGAAGTGTAATTATTGTAATAGAATTAGTCATGAAAAAGCTAATTGCTAGAATCTTTATCCATGTAAATATTGTGGAAGAAAATCTCATTCTCCAAAGCATTTTGTTGGCATAAAGAAAAATATTGCAAAAGATTTGAAAGGGCATTATTTGAAAAATATTGTAAATATTAGATTAGTGTTTTTTTTTTTTGGTAATTATAATAATAGATTAATTGTGGGTTTTTATAAAGGATCCCAAAACCTTATGTACAAAATCAGCCTTGCTAAAAGATATTTCATGCCGGATGGTTGGGTAAATAGAGCAGTTCATAAAAAAGACAGGGAAATACAAAATGCCCGAGGGCCCCAGAAGACGCGGACAGTCCGGAAATCTTGATCTTGAAATACATTAAAACGAAATAATAGCCGAAGACAATATATCAACAAACTTTGGGAGAAGACCTATGATACAAATTCTTCATCATGAGGGAATATCCGCCTTGGCCAAACTCGTCCACCTCGGTTGGGAAACGAGAACGCCAAACAACCGGGCACATGGTCATCAGTCCTTTGTTGGCCAAGTGATCCGCCACCCGGTTACCTTCTCTGTAGATGTGCCTCGCCTCCCACCTGGCGCGTCGAGAGGAGAGCATCCTAGCCTCGAGGATGATATTCAGGACCCGCCACGACGGGTCTTTGGAGCCACGAAGGTAGTTGATAATGTTTAGAGAATCGCCTTCAATAATTAAAGGCCTAGGATCATTCGATATGACCTGCAACCCTTTCAACACACCACGGGCTTCGGCAAAATGATTGGTCTGAGGGCCCAGATTTTCCACGATAGGCCAAGATCGGCTTCCCATTATGGTCCCTGACAAGCCCCCCAGAACCAGCGGGCCCCGGGTTGCCTTTAGCAACCCCGTCAAAATTAAGTTTGATCCACCCCAAAGGAGGTTTGGTCCAAGTGACCTCCCTGCGGCCATTCACTGAGTCAACTCTGGAAGAGGAGCCAAGGTCCAGTATTTTGAAAATAATTGCCTCCCAAGGATTGTGAGGGCGGGAGCTGGGAATAGTTTTTGAATTCTCGACGACAAAGGATAAGGCCCGCTGGGCAACGAGAGGGAGCCATTCTAGGGATCTTGTCGAAGACTCTAGCATTACGCTCCAACCAAATTTGCCAGATGGAATGGTGAAAGGCAACCTCACAAAGGAATCGAAGCTTAGAATTCTTAAAGGGCTTGGGCCATTGGAGGAAGGCGTCTTTAAGGGAGCGAGGGGAGCACCAGAGTACTTGGAAGGAAGACAACACACAACTTAGGACCGAATGGGAAAAGGGGCAATGCAAAAATAAGTGATCGGATGTTTCACAATCAACTAAGCAAAGATAGCACCTGTTGGGAATTGCAAGGCCTCTCTTGTGGAGATTGTCTATGGTAAGGGCTTTGTTATAAAAGGCAATCCAAGCAAAGTAATTTATCTTAGGAATAATCCCTTTCCTCCAAATTGCTTTCCACCGGGGGTCCACAACAGCCTCACACGATAGAAGATCATAAGCGGACTTAACAAAAAACCGCCCATCCTGCGTGTTGCTCCAAATAATTCTGTCGTCTCTTATGACCGAAGGAATTAACACCGATTGGAGGACACTGTACAAGAAATTCACCTCATTATCAAACCCATCCACCGTCGGAAGTTTCCACCGAGGGGGAAGGGAACTCCGGTCAATGCAATCCGAAACCTTGAGATGACTGTTTGGATCAATCTGGGCCCTCAAGCCAGCCAAGTTCTGATTTACAGTGAGAGCTTCATCTGTAGCCCACCTGTCTCTCCAAAAAAGGATCGTGGATCCATCCCCCAAGATCCAACGAGCACCCCTGTTAATCACCGAACGGCCCTGAAGCACCGTCTTCCAGAAAGCCGAAGCTTCATGAGGAGACTCAACTTCCAGGAGAGAATTTTCCCCAAGATACTTTCTTTTAACTATATTGACCCATTTTGCCGGTGCATTAATAAGAATTCTCCAAGCATGTTTGGCAATTAAGGCAGTGTTCATGAGCCTGGATCTTCTCAATCCCATGCCCCCTTGGTCCTTTCGAAGGCAAACCTTATCCCACGCCACCAGAGGAATTCTGGATTTTTCTTCGCTGTCGGACCAGAGAAAATTCCTTTGAATCTGCTCGATTTTGGAATGGATAAACACAGGAAGCATGAAAACAGACATGAAATAGGTGGGAATTCCTTGAAGACAGGCTTTGGTGAGGGTTGCCTTCCCAGCTTGAGATAGCAATTTGCCTTTCCAAGTGCTGAGTTTCTTATGAAGCCGTTCCAAAATCGAATTCCAGATGTTCCCACCGCCTCGCCCATTGCAAACTAGCGGCAACCCCAAATAAGTTGCAGGCAGGGAATCAATAGTGCATTCGAGGATTATGGCAATGCGAATTTGCCTACGCAGAGGGGTATTAACAAAATAAATTTTGCTCTTCAAATAATTAACTTTTTGGCCAGAAGCCTTCTCATACCGGGACAGAATGCGCTTGATAGATTTGGCCTGAGTGACAGACGCTCCAGTGGATATGAGCGTGTCATCCACAAACTGTTGGTGAGTGACAGGATCAACTCTGGAAGTAGGCAGAATGCCAGAAATCTTGCTTCGGCGGAGGGCTTCATTCAAAGACCAGCTAAGGACCTCTGCCAAAAGAATGAATAAAATAGGAGACAGAGGATCACCTTGTCTGAGGCCGCGAGCACTCTGGAAGAATCCAGCGGGGGACCCGTTGATCAGCACAAAAAAGGATGGAGTGGAAATGCAACTGTTCACAAGGTCAATCCAGTGATGATGGAAGCCCAACTTGCAAAGGACAACACAGAGGAACCTCCTGTCCACTCTGTCAAAAGCTTTATTCATGTCTAGTTTAAGGAAAAGCGCAGCATTCTTGGAACATTGGGCAGTATGGAGGGTTTCGTGAATAGTAATGACGTCGTCAAGGATGTTTCTACCCTTAACGGTGCTCCCCTGAGCTGAACCTACCAAAGAGGGGAGGAGGGATCTCAGACGATTGGCAATGGTCTTGGTAAGAATCTTGTAGAAAACATTGCAGAGGCTTATGGGACGATAGTCAGAAAAACTTTTGCAGGCGGGCGACTTAGGAATGAGAGCTAGGAAGGTAGAGTTGAGCTTCGGATGGATGGATCTTGATGCTTGGATTTCTAAGATAGCCTCGCAGACATCAAGCCCCACAACATCCCACATAACTTGAAAGAATCGGGGGGAACCCATCAGGCCCGGGGGCCTTATCTAGTTGCATGGAAAAAAGAGCATCCTTAATCTCGAAATGGGAAAAAGGTTCCAGGAGTTTAATACTTGCCTCATGGGGGACTTTGGTAGGGAAATTAGCAAGCAAGGATTTCTGAACTTGGAGGACGCTATCAGGAGGAGCACCCAACAAATCCTGGAAGAAATCGACTGCTTCGCTTTGAATTTCCTCAATCTCCCTGGTAGTGCGCCCATCCTTACACAACACCTATCTGATCTTGTTGGCCCCCCTGTGTCTCATGGTAGACGCGTGGAAAAACTTTGAATTTGAATCACCGCTCTTTAGCCAGAGATCCCTGGACTTCTGACGCCAAAACGTTTCCTCACTGGCAAGAATGGAATGATAGTCCACCAGGAGGCTCCGTTCCTCCTCTCTGAGGCCTTCAGAATACCCTTCGACCTCCATATTTTCCTCTAAACTCTTCAAGCGCTCAGAGATGGACCTTTTAGACTCAAAAATGTTGCCAAAAACCTCCTTATTCCACGCCTTTAAGTTCTTTTTAATCATCTTAAGTTTTAGGGCCAGTCTTTTGGACGCTGAACCAACCACCGTCACCTGCCACCATTCCGAAACCAACTATTTGAAATCCTTGTGGGAAATCCACATGGACTCAAATCTGAAAGGGATCTTAAACCTAGGCCCGCCAGTGGCCTCTAACAGAATGGGATTATGGTCCGACCCGATTCTTGGCAAAGCTGAGAGAGTTGCAGCGCCGAGGAAGGGAATAGCTTCGTGGGAAATGAGGAACCGGTCGAGCTTGACCTGGATGAGATTGCTCCCAATCCTCCTGTTGCTCCAGGTGAAGGACGCCCCCTTAAGTTCGATGTCTAGCAGATTATTGGACGAAACAAAATCTCTGAAATCCTCCATGCTACGGTTGGCCAGCTCAGCGCCTCCCTTCTTTTCAGAGGGATGAAGAGGGCAATTGAAATCCCCTCCCACAACCCATGGGAAGTCACTAAAACTTTCCCTCATCAGAGAGATGGTTTTCCACAACTCAGCTCGCTCCGAAGCAGAGTTCGAGGCGTAAACATTGGTCAAAATCCATGAAAAATTATCAACCTTGGAGTGAAACAGGACATTGATAGTCCTGCTGGAAGCCGATAGAAGACTACCCTCGACCTTGTCAGAGTCCCACAACACCATGAGACCGCCTGCAGAACCTATTGCAGGGTTGGAAAGGAATTTGGCCTTGGCCCAAATGGCCCTGGCAACCTTGACAGAGGCAGAGGCATCAGACTTAGTCTCCTGCAAAATGAGGATGGATGGGTTAGACTTCTTTCGGAGATCGGCCACCACCCTACGTTTGGCCGCTCCGTTAAGACCTCTCACATTCCATGAGAGGATTTTCATCTGGACATTTTAAAGACTTTCTTGCCTCCCTTTCCCTGCTGGATGGGAGGTTTTGGGACAGGCGAATCACCCACCAGGGAGTCGGAATCTTCTTGAAAAAGCAACCGCTGGGATCCATTTGCAATGTCTGCTGCCGTTTCCTTATCCCTTCTTTCTTTGTTAGGAGGTCGCCCCTGTTTTCTTTCACAGCCGAAATCCACCCCTTGCTTTTGGCTTCTAGTGTTTCGTGGACTAATGTTGCCATGTTGTTCGTCCCTCTTGCCCAGCAGATACTCTTCCAGCAGGGACTCGGGAGGTTTCTGGTTTTGACAAATAGGGGAATCAACCTGAGCAGACATACGGGAAGGAGACTGATCCTTTTCCACTTGAGGTTATGGTTGGGAACTTGCATTGCACGGAACGACGTCCGACTCGGGGAGAACCCCGGAAGGATCCGGAGACTCGGCACCTATCCGCTACAGGGTGTTTCGGTTGTTTTCCTTCTTGCTTCGGGGGGTTTCCAGAAGCCCCACCCTTCATCCCCGAATTTTGAAGAGGACAATTTGACTGAAGATGCCCTTGGGAACTGCATCGAGGGCAAAAGGCTGGTCTATTTTCATAGTTAATGACTTGCTTATGAAGAACGGAGCCTCCAGACCGAAGAGTGATGGAGGATGGAAGGTTCGCCTCCAAATCCGCCAGGACAAGAAGCGAGCTTGGACAAATCTGGTTCGGGCCCGAGTGGGAGGGTCAATGGTGACCAACTCACCAATGGAACAGGCGATACCCCCGATAACATTTTCATGCCAACAGAAAAGGGGAAGGTTCGTGCACCTAACCCATATTGGGGCAATATTAATACTCTGGGTTTCGGGGTTAAAATCCATCCCCCACTTCTTGAGAAAGAGACTCCTGCGTCCCAGAAACCAAGGGCCCCCAGCCAAAATTTTACAGTAATCCTCCGCATTATTCAGCCTAATTGCGAAAAAACCCCGGGATAGGGCAGCCAGCTCCATATGACCCGAGGTCCGCCATTTTCCTGTCGCCCACCTGCGGATGGTCTCCATATCGGGACGCCCTCCAATAAACTTCCCGATTAGGGTAAATTTTTCAAATTCGACGAAACTTGATAGGATTTCCTCCGGGATGTCCAGTTCATCCCCGGACGGAAAGAGGTCCTTAGTGAAAATACCATTTGGGGTTTCAGAAGCCGCTGCCTCTGCATACGATTTTTGTTGGCAGTCTCTCCCTTTGTCAGGCGGATCCTTCCCGCGTCTGCCTCCATCTTCGGGTAACTCCGTCGAGCCTCCATTCTCTGACTGCCCTCCCTCCGCCTTGCTGCGGCCCTCCAACTTGCCGGTGCCCAGGTTCACAGTGCTGGCGCTCCCGCTCCCGTGCCCTCCCGTCGCTACCTTCCCGCTCATCGCTGCTCCTTCCTTCCGTAGTATAGTCCGATATTAGATTAGTGTTGAGTCTATAGTTTAGAGTGTGATTTATATTTCCCCTTTTTATGTAAGTGTCAATGTGTCAGAAATACACAAGTGTCATGTAAGTAAGAGAGAATGTGCACAAGTGTCTTGTAAGAGTGCAAATATGTAATGTGAGGATGTGCACAAGTGTCTTAGATTAGGAGTGCATGTAGAAGTGTAAGAGTCATGTGTGCAAGTGTCAAGTGTCCATCTAGTATGCAAGTGGCAAGATGATAAGCCAAGAGTCATGAGACTTGGCATATGGAGAGCAATAGTCAAGTACTTGAAGAGTCACATTACTATGGCTATATTATGGAGACAATACTCCATGAGAAAAAAATCCAAGAGTAATACAAGAAGAATTCTATTATCTTGTTGTAAAAGGAAAGGAATAAAGCTTGTATATAGTTATTTTAGCAATTAGTATGTAAGTTTTCTTCATGCATAGTTCATGAATGATATAGGGTATGTATGTTATTTGTTATATAAGCCTTGATATAAATATTAAATCATATTATTATTATTTTGACCTTTAATATTGTGTCTATTTATTATTGAGACGTGTGTGATAACCTATAATATTTTGTGGTAGTAATGCTTATAAAAGCCAACAAAAATATTGCCTTTTCTAGAGTCAACCAAGCTTTGATGCCAAAACTAGTAGAGTTATGATGAACAATTGTACCTAAAATTAACATGGCATATGGTGGTTTTCTAATAAGGTTATTTTAAGATTTTGTTTATTGTTCCATAGGAGGTTAACTTTCTACAACCTTCATTTACCATAAGATTGTCTTCATGTTGTAGGGGACATATGATATACCTTGCCTAGAAACTTGTTAGTTGAGTGGTTTCTCTACGTTTTACTTCTCAAGACATCCACCTAATGAGGAACTTTCTATAGTAAGATAGAAGCAATATATAATGTATTTTAAGTGCCAGAAGGTAACAATAATGTGAGTGTTATATTTTAAGAAAATTTAAAACTTCAATAAAATTTTGTTTAGGTAGGGATACTTAGTTATAACATTCCAGTATTTGCCATAACAATTAAGAGTTAACTTCGACACATGCAAACTGAGGACAAACATTAAATATACAGAAAATAGCATTTGGAATATTAAATGACAGAAGGAAAGAGTTGAAATGAAATGACTATATTCAAGGAGAAGACCTTGTAGTTTAAACAAATTTCAATAATTGTGTTAGGAGATGATGCAATCAAGTAGTCCTTAAAATCATCTATTAATAAAAAACAAAATCAGTAATAATTAAATTGAAAGGAATTTTATCTATATATGTAAGCATATGTCATTGTAAGAAAGTTTCATTATTGTAGTAAAAGGATAAATAGCATTTGGTAACAAAAGATGCATAATATAATAAATTCACAAGATAGAATAACTATTATAGCTAAACAAAGTTTCAAAAAAGTAATCAAACTGCTACAATACATTAAAAGAAAGTAGATTGCAATGATTTCAATGATACATAGCAATCTACTCTATGGAATAACATCACTTTTTCAATAATAAATAACAATGATAAACCTCAAATAAAACTTATTCTTTTAATATTTTGAATATTTTGTGAGAATGTTTTTGTAAACAAATAGACACAAGTAAATAATAAGAAAAAGACTACTTAAAATTTGCAAAGGCAGGCGTGGTAGTTGATATGATAGATAATGCAAGTAGTTTGACTACTTGTTAGGATTCAATGAAGCACTCTAAGCCGCTCCAATGGATGGCATAGAATTAGATCTATGGAGCATGATGTTGATACTAAAAGATCAAGCTCCCATCTCATGGAGAAAAATAAGGTAAAAGTATCCAAAGTATAATGATGAGGTGTATGTATTGTAACAAAACAACTCCTAGAAATAACAATTCAATAATGTGCAAAAGGAACATCCACTAGAACAACAAATGAGATTCAATACTATCAAACTATTAATGCAAATAATAGGTTTATAAATTCCAAATCAATACAAATATTAGCTACTTAGAGAGGGCAAAGTCTCATATGTGCAACATAGATGGCTTAAGGTTCAAGTATGAAGGTTGATCTCAACTACTAACATAACTCCTTTAGTTATAGACTAAATCAACAATAACCTTAAATTTAATGCTTGAGGGTCGACTACCTTAATCTTAGGACCTGAGCCAACAATAATAAGGATAGCCAAAATGACTATATTAGAGTCATTACATGGCTTCCTACCTAAAAAACTTTTGTCCTCAAAGTTGCAAATGATTGGAAAATGCTTTAAGATTCCCATGTTGCATCTTCTAAAAGATCTTGCCACTTGATGAGGAACTTCTAAATCTGGAAAGACTATAGATTACGAACATGAGAATTCAACACAACTTTTGGCTGGAGAGTGATTCACCCTTCATCAAATAGTAGAAGCTATATTTTGGATTACACCTTTTGGCTAATAACTTGTTTAAGGCAAACCATGAAAAGTTGAGTGTATAGGAAACTTGGTGGAGGCTCTAAGTGATATGTAACTTCCTAAATGTGATGAGCCACCTTATAGGGTGGATAGGGAACTTGACAGAGGCTTCAAGTGATATGCAAGTTCCCAAATATGATGAGCCACCTTGTAGGGGTTGTAAAATCGAGGAGCTAACTTATGGCTAGACTTGGTCTTCAAGGACAATTGCTTACAAGTTTTGAGTTGCAAAAAAATCCTATCTCCCACTACAAATTATTGCTCAGAGTGATGCATGTCTTATTGCTACTTTGTGTGGTTTTGGACCTCGAACAAATAATCTTTAAGAAGTTGGAGCACAAGCCCATGTTGCTATAAGAAATCATCTAACTGGGCCACCTTGGAGGATCTTGGAACATAATATGCCATTAGTAGAGGTATATAGCCATATAATGCCTCGAATGGGGACATCTTGAGGGAAAAATAGTAAGAAATATTATACCATTCTTTGGCTAAGGAAATTTGATCAATGAAACTATTTTTCTTAGGTGAAACAATGAAGGTAAGTTCCCAAACATTTGTTTATAATCTTTGTTTGGTCATTCTACTAAATTTTGGAATAAGTTAATGTGTACTTTATATGCATGTAATGACACTTGTCATAACCTCATATAGGCTCATGCCTATATATATATGTACATTTTTTATGTACAATATGATCTCCTTACAATCCTATCATTTGGTATCAGAGCTAGGTTTTTTGAAATATTATTATCCTATCATGGAAAAATGATGTGAATGAAATGAGATGTTTTATTATACAAATAAATGAGTACATATATAGGCATAAGAGCCTATATGATATTATGACAAGTGTCATAACATGCATACAAAGTACACATTAAATTTATTCTAACATTAAGGGTGATAAGTAGAGGGTATATTCAGTTAACACTAAAAGTGAACAATCCCCTCTAAACATTGTTGGTGAAAATAAGATCATAATCAGTGACAATGGACTTGGAAGTACC
This sequence comes from Wollemia nobilis, assembly GCA_028583015.1. Lineage (NCBI taxonomy): Eukaryota > Viridiplantae > Streptophyta > Pinopsida > Araucariales > Araucariaceae > Wollemia > Wollemia nobilis. The sequence continues at coordinate 1,519,730 of JAQPPZ010002592.1, forward strand.
ATGCAATTTGAAAATATAATTGAGGAACACCTTGGAAACCTTATTGACTATGAAAGGATGTTGCATGTTACAAAAAACAACATACTTCAAAAGGTGATCCACCACCATAAAGATCATTGTTTTGTCATTGGCTATGGGAAGGTACTTAATGAAATCCATGAAGATGTGCTTTTAATGGTGTTCAGGAATAGGCAAAGGTTCCAATAAACCAAGAGATTTATCAATTTTCCACTTTTTTCTCTAACAAACCTCACATTTAGCCACAAGTGCCTTGATATTTGTTTTTAATCCTTTGCAAGAAAAGGATTGCTTCACACATTGGTACATTTTTAAGCATCCATAATGTTTAGCTAGAGGAGATGCATGCAATTCCTATAGAACACTAGTCTTGATGAATGAAGTTGGAGGAAGAGAAATGTGATCCTTCTTGTGGAGAACCCCATCAATATTTGAGAACAAGGAAGTTGGCAAAGAGCCAAACTCCATATCATGAATAATGCAAGCAATCCCTAGGTTGAAATGCCATTCCTCTTAAAGCTATGAAAGCCATTATGGAAGAGGACTAGAGATAGCACTAACAATAATAACATCCTCATATTTGTGAGATAGAGCATCAAATTTTACATTTTCCTTACCCTTATTGTACTTAATGGAAAAGTGATAAACCAAGAACTTTTTTAGTCATTTATTATGTTTTGAGTAAGAGATATTATAGGAAATGCTCAAGGTTGTTATGGTCGATCTTGACAATGATGTGTCACCCCAACAAATAAAGCCTTCATTTCTCTATTACATGCAAAATGGATAACATTTTCTTCTTATAAGTGGATCAATCTAGATTCTTGCCAAAGAGTTTCTTGCTTTCAAAGACCAATGGGTGCCCATCCTACATGAAAAAACTCTAATATCTATGCTTAAAGCATTATATTTAATGATTAAAGGTTTTTTGAAATTAGGAGTAGCCAAAACAAAGGTGGTACACACCCTCCTTTAGGGAATTAGAGGCTTGAGAAGTTACTTTAGACCCAAAAAATCATCCTTCATAGTGAGAGCATTGAGCAGGACTATAATATTACCATAATTGCAAATAAATTTCATGAAATACTTTGTTAGACCTACACATTTGTGAAGTTGCTTGATAGATTTAGGCCTAGGTCAATATAGCATGACTTTGATTTTGTTATGATCCACCTTGACCCTTTCTTGAGATATGATATATCCCAAAGTACTCTACCTAATGGACCCTAAAAGAACACTTGAACCTCTTGAAAAATAGTAGTTTCTTTTGTAAGAGGTGGAGAACTTGTTCAACCTAAACTGAATGAGCTTCCTAAGATTTGTTGTAAACTAAGATATCATCAAAGAAGACTAGTACATATTTGTGGAGAAAATAATAAAATATAGAATGCATGAGGTTCTAGAAAGTGAAAGGAACATTAATAAGACCAAAGGCCATGACTAAGAACTCATAATGACCCTCATGTGTGTGAAGAATAGTATTGGGGATTTCTCTTCTCTAATCCTAATTTGAAGAAACCAAGGGCACAAGTCAAGCTTGAAAAAGTAATTAGCACCATGCAATACATCCAATAAATCATCTATGATAGGGATAAGAAGCTTATATTTGATGGTGATCTTGTCGAGATGTCAAAAATCAAGACACATGTACCAATAATTGTCCTTAAAAAACATCATAACCATCGAAGAGGAAGAAGGACTAATGCTTGGACACATAATTCCTTTGCTCCAATATCTCTTGAACCAACTTCTCAATATCACACTTTTAGGACTAGGGATAGTGGTAAGGATGAACATTTCAAGGCTAATTATGTAAAATTAGGTGGATGATATGATCGTGTGCATGCTTAGGAGAAGACCCATGTGTTTGCTAAAGGCATCCATAATGATCAACAATAATATGCAAGTCTAAAGGACTTACAGGAAGGGGTTTTCAAAAGACTAAACTTCCATGTAATTGACTTGGGCAAAGAAACCATGATTAACTTTCTTTAGGATATTTTTCATGCTATGGGAGTTGACCACCTTGGAATGAGAAGTTTGGATTCCATGGAGACAAATGACCTTATCATTTTTCACATTTAACATACAATTGTTGCATATTAATAGTAACCTCATTGAGATGAGAGAGCCATTGCGCTCCTAGGATGACATCTGCACTACCCAAATTCATGGTGAAAATATGGCTAGACCAAGTATAATCTCCCATCTAGATGTTAACCTTAGTTGTAATCAATACTTGGAATCATCTTAGGTCATAGTATAGTTATACAATCCCAACGACCAATAATGTAGTAATGCAAGTAATGTGTTTCTAGATTCCAAGTTAGTACAAATCCACTTAGAAAGGGCAAAGTATCATAGCATTTTGGAGAGGGCAAAGTCTCATACATGCAATAGGGGTAATTTAAGATTCAAATATGAAATATTTTCTCAACAATGTAACTCTTATATCTATAGAGTAAATCAACAATAACCATAACCCTAATGCTCAAGGGATAACTAACCTTATTCTAAGACTTGAGACAACAATAATAAGGATAATTGATATGGCTATATTGGATTCATTACACTATTACTTGCATAGAGACTCAAGTGGATCGCTTACCACTTTTTATATCTTAATCAGAGATGCTTGGATCGAGATATTTAGGAAGATATCACTCTTCAATGTTAGTTATATAGAGGAGATTGAATACCACTTAACTAATCACCTCATTATTTGATCCTATCTCTATTTTTGGAAATAAAAAATATTCATTTGAAGCTACAACTCTCTGAAATATTAATATTTATGCACCCTTGATTGCATATGGAAGTGGCTATTAGGGATTTGGTGCTTTCTTCTTCTTGCATGTGGAAGAAAAATATTACAATTATTTGGCACTAATCTTGCACCACCCCTCACATACCTAGGAGTTGCAAATGGATGCAACTTACCAATTTCTAGTTTCTTTGGCACCAAGTTTGGGCCACCCATCACAAAACTAGAAGTTGCAAGTAACATTCATAGATTCCAAATTTATATAAATCCTATCCACTTAGAGAGGGAAAATTCTTATAGCCTCTTAGAGAGGATGAAGTCTCATGCAGACAATAAAGGAAATTTAAGATTCAATTATGAAAGATGATCTTAACTCACATAAATCCTCTATTTATAGACTAAATCAACAATAACCCTAACCCTAACGCTCAAGATCCGCTTAACCTTATTGTAGGACTAAATCCAACAATGATAAGGATAGATGATGTGGCTATACTAGATTCAATACATATATATAGTTGGTTAGGATCCTATCCTAACATTATTATGTAGTGTAGTGAGGGTGTGTGGCACCTTGGGAGGTGATGTAATCATTAGTTATTAGGAGTTAATAAGGATGTAACCATTTATTTTTGTAAGTAGGAGTTACTAGCTCAGGTCCCCCTCTTGCATGTGGATTAACCCTTGAACATTAGGGTTAGGGTTTATAAGAGTCTATATAAGGGCAAGGGTGGAAATGGAAGGTATCGAGCTTTTTTTTCAAATTATAAAAGAGCTCTACTTCCAAGGAGTGTAGACATGAAAAATTGACCCATCTAAATGAGTCATTTTTTCCCTTAGATCGCTAGGAAGCCTCTCAAAATTGCTAATTGCAAATTTAAGCCCGCTTTCCCCTTTGCTTAGCCTCTTTTTTGTCGAGTCTTTCCAAATTCACAATCACCAAATATGGGGCATGAATTTGGCAATCTTGGATTTTTTCTCTTAAAAACCCTAGTCTTGTGTCAGCTTCTTGTAATGTTGGCTTTAGTCCAAGTCTGTATTTTTGTTTACGTGTCTAAAAGCCCTCCAAAAATCCTATAAATATAAGGATTGGACTCTCTTTTTAACATCACGATAATAATCATTATTCATGATTATCAATCAAAAAATGCTCTCAAGAACTAATGCTTTTGGGATACTCTCTATTATCGCTTTGCTTTTGTGCTTCTTGTCTTAGCTACTTTGGGTGAACAAGTGGAGGAGCCTTGATGATAGATTGTGTGCATGAATTATCTTTTGAAAAATGAGGATATGTCTACCATTGTGGTTGCTTCCTTCACTCTTTTATTGCTCCTTTGATTTTACCACAGATTAATCAGGTTTTTCTTGTATCATTAGTTTTCTTAGATTATTGATTTTTTTTGTTTTATTGTTTTAAGATTTTGTTGCAAATTTATGCCCTATCCATACAAGGAGCGAATTCATCGAAACCTCTAGTTTCATTGATATTATCCTATTTTTGAATTTGTGATTGCCCTTTATAGGGTGTGAATTCAGTTATAGGTAGTTAGGGGGAAGGCTTTGTTCCCAAGAACCCTTATTTTTGTTTCATTCATATCTATTCTCTGTTAAACATCTTCTTTGTCTGCATTTTATTTTTTGTATTCTATTTGCTTGTCTCCAAAGGTCAAAAATTACTTTTCATTTTAAATAGTTAGCTAAAAGGACCAAGGGGGCTTGACTGTTGTGCCTCCAAGCTTAGTCTCATAGTAGCCTAAGCAAGCCCCCAAACATTGATCAAATTTTCCAAGTTTTTGTAGTTGTTTTGTAGGTCTAACCGAATTCACGATCGTGGATTTTGGGGTGTTAATTCAGATTCGTGCCTACAGATTTTGGAGTACAAATTTGGCTAGGATCAACCACCAGGTCAAGTAAGTGCTTTGATAGATATTTTGGGTTGTTTGATGTGTGTCTATATTCATTTTTTGTTTCAAATTTAAATCATAAGAAAAAGAAGGCATTTGGTTTCATCCCTAGGCATCAAAGAAGAGAAGCATATAGTTTGCATTAGGAAAATCTCATTTGCGCATTCTCTTAGACCCTTGTCTAGAAGAAAATATTTTACTTTTCTTACAAAGCTAGGTATAAGTCTTCATAAAAAATATATAATCATCTTAGGATAGACTTTGTTTACCTCATTGTTGTTTTCTCTACTTCGCTTTACAATATTGTTATCTAATTCTTTATAGTTTAGATCTTAGTCAAGACCAAACTTAGGTGCTTTCTCAATAAACACATCAAACCTTCCATCCCAAACTTGGAGTGAGTCCTTAAAATACTCCTAGTGAACCCTTCGATCCCCAAGCCCTCGAGTGTAGAGAAACAATAGCCTCATGATCACCTTAGCTCCCAGTGGATCCATCAAGAATCATCTATAAGGGATATTTTCCCCCTCTACATCTTTGGTGAACCCAACGTGAAACATGTCCTTAGTGGCCATATAGGAAGCCTCTTCCTTTTACTCTTTTGTTTTTATTTTTAAACTATAAACAAGACCATTTAAATCTATTTGTATAGATTAGAAAAACTAAAAAAAAAACTTAATAAATTATTTTGTGTCCTTTGTATTTTTGCATTAGTTTTTCATCCCTTTTTTTCCCTTTCTTTCTCTTAATCCTATGGATCCAAACCTTAGGAGTAAGTGAAATATGATAGAACCTAGAAGAGAATCCTCTATGCCATGAGGATGATCAAGTTGATAGGGAGAATCCCAATCTAGAGGAAGAAGAGGACATAGAGACTGGTGATGACTTTGATCCTATTGAAGGACCTCATGGTCAACTCACCTTCAAATCACATAATCATTTCATGAATTTCTTTAGGCAAAATAGGCAAGTCCTAAATGAAGCCTTGGATAGAGACACCCACTTTGAAGAAGCTAGAACATCTCATCATCAAATCAATTCTCCTCAAAATATTTACATCAATCCTTTATTTCAATCTTCTCATAATATTAATCCATTTCATAAACCAACATATGCTACTACAACAACCACCAACATTGGGGGAATTTCACAACCTCCTCCAACTAGTGGCATACCCCAAAATAATATTCAATTTCCTTCTCATTCTATTCCTTCTTCCAACAATGTTCCTCCTCTTAACATTCCTTCTTCTATTCCACCAAATGCAAATTATATCCCACAACAAGATGCTACACAAAACATCCCATACCATAACCCATACCATAACAGTGTTAATGCCTCCAACATTAACCAAGTTCCCTTTCAACAACCTACCTATAACAATTATAACCCACCTCTAGGGAATCTAGGGGCATTGCACAACAACAATCCAGACATGCAAAGTCTGACAAGTATAGTGAAACAATTGGCATTAAGAATGGATACACTTCAAGCTCCAAGTTTCACTTATAACTATAAGGAAATGTGCAATCAACCTTTAGATCCTATAGTAGCCTCTAGGCCCTACCCCAAGCATTTTCCAACACCTATTTTACCAATTTATAAGGGAACAGAGGACCCTATAGAACACTTAAGGATGTTTAGAACAACATGTCATGATATCATATATGATGATATGTTGTTACTAAAGATATTCCCTAAAAGCCTTGGAGGTATGGCTTTGGAATGGTACTATCAACTACCCTACCATTCCTTAAGAAAATTTGAGGAAACAACCAAGTTATTTGTCCAACAATTTGGAGCTTATGTGGAGAAAGGAGTAACCCTCCAAGATTTATACCTCTTGAAACAAGGTAAAGATGAAATTTTCTTAGATTTCCTATCTCGATGGAGAAGTTTAGTTAGATGATTAAGATACACCCTACCTCCTCGAGACATGCTAGAGATCTTTATTGGAAATTTACAAGAGCAGATCTCATATGAATTAGAAACAACAACCATTACCTCTTTCAAACAAGCAATAGATTTGGCAAGAAGAGTAGAGAAGGCTCTTATTAGAAGAGGTCAACTTAAAAACAGGAAAGAAGAGGAAAGACCGATGAAAATCCAATATAAGAACAAGCATGTAGTTGGTGATGGGGTAATAGATAATAGATCAACCAACAATGTCAATACAACTAGTACCTTGTAGAAGTTGGTACTTAGAAAACCCCAATGAACCCCACCAAGGAATTTCACTAGACTCAACCAACCCCTTTCATTGATCCTTAAGCAACTTTTGGAAGCTAAGATGATCGAACTACCTCCCATAAGACAACCCAATACAACGATAGTTTGGTATAAGCTTGATCAACATTATGAGTATCATAGGGTGGATGGGCACATGATAGGTTCATGTAAGAGGTTGAAACACGTGGTTCAGGACTTAATAGATGAAGGTCACCTTATTGTGGATGACTCTCAACCCAATCCTAACCACAAACCTCCAACTAATCAACCTCCTACTCAACAGACACCTACAACTAATCAAGATATGGGGATCTTCCAAAATCCCCTACCCAATCATGGGCAACAGAAAACCAACCAAGTATCATATAATAATGTGCCACCTCCCTACAACAACATGGTTGGTATGATAGCAGCTACCACAAGACAACAAGCTCAAGCTCAACCAACCCCACCCCCCACACCAAACCAACCCCCTACATAAACCTTAATTCTTAAGAATACTTTAAAAAGTTGTATAAATTTTTAAATTTGTCTTCTTGCGTTCTTTCTTCTTCCCTCTCTCTCCCTCCTTCTCTTTATTTTTTTTTCTTCTCTGGTTTTTTTATTCTTTTTTGTTCTTTTTTTTCCTCCCCCTCTTCGGGAGGGGGCCTGGGGGGTCTTCCTCTCTTTTCATTTTTCCTTTTTTATTTTCTTTTTTTACAATGGTTCCTCCCTCAATATATGCACTTATAAATTTTTCCAAAATTTTGGACTTAAGGAGGAATATTTAACCAAATCTGATGTCATCATAAAAGCTTTCAACAATGAGTCCCAAGAGGCCTACGACATCTTATCCCTTCCCCTTAGGGTAGGACCCAAGATCTTAGACACTTTATTTTATGTGGTATCTTGCCCAACATCTTTTAATCTTCTTCTTGGATGCCCTTGGATCCATGCAATGAGGGTTGTCCCTTCTACTCTTCATCAATGTTTAAAATATGAATTTAAAAATCAACTTATCACCATCTAGGGTGACCCTCATCCATTCCAATATTGTTCAATGGTTGAGCAAGCCCAATCTAAAATCAATTTTTGTCCATCTATTTCTCTTCACAAAATTTCTTCTTATCTACTTCTTTTCATCATTCTTCTTCATCATCTAAAATCACCAAGGAGTTTGAAAACTTTAAGATAAGGAACCACCAATCATAATCTCATCACAAGATCAAGCCAATCAGTTCATCGAAAGTCCTCTTCTAGATTTAGCTAAGCTACCACCTTCACCCCAAACTATGGGTTTACCCCATAAAAAGGGTGAAGTAGTACACATAGGTATGTGTACCTTTGTCTACATGGGAACGTCCCATGAAGAAAATATCCATGGTAGCAACCCCTTCCTAGTAGAGAGAACCTTTGCCCATTGTTACCTATCCAATGATTACCCACTTCCTAAGAAGATCCTATCTAGTATGGGATATGAAGGTAAGGGTTTGGGGCCACAACAAAAAGGCATTCAAGAGCCTTTGGAAGTTGAGCTTTGGCCTAGGAGATGTGGCATAGGCTACATCCCCAAAAAAACCAACCCTTACCAACTGATGATGATCAAGTTATCACCTTTGTTGAATTCATGGATCATCATGGCTTAGAGTGGAGTAATGAGGATGAGGGACCCCCTTCTCCCTCTAACATATTGTTTTGCAATGTGATAACCTTAGTTCACCCTGAGTTGATAGTGAATCCTAGAGAATATGCTAAGGGGGATACTCTTTGTGACATGGCTCATGAAGATATCCTTCAAAATAACTTTTTCTTTGATGGGTCAGTCCCTTGTGTCACCCATGTTCAAACTTCTAAGTCTCAAGAGGATTTAATTCCTATGTCTCCTAAAGACCTTGAGCAACTAGGAGTTATCCTAACCCCTCCTCACTATGATGATGAATCTCACATCCTCATTGAGGAGACCCTCAATGTTAATATAGGAACCGAAGAGAGCCCTAGACTCCTTAAGCTAGGAAAAGCCCTTTCCATGGATGAGTAGGAGCAATTGACCAAATTATTAAAATAATTTCAAGATATTTTTTCTTGGTCATATACCGACATGCCAGGGCTTGACCCCTCCTTAGTCATGCATCACCTAGTGGTTAGACCCAATGTCAAACCCATTAAGAAGAAGCTTAGGAAGATGCATCCTAAAGTCACCCTATTAGTCAAGGAGGAGCTCCAAAAACTCCTTGACATTGATTTTATCAAAGCTATTGACTATTCTGATTGGATCTCCAACATCATTCCTATAGCTAAGAAGGAAGGAACAATCAGAATATGTACCAAATTTTGGGACATCAACTTTGCCTATCCTAAGGATGACTTTCCCCTACCCAACATAGACATGATAGTAGACTTCATCATTGGATGTGGAATGCTATCATTAATGGATGGTTTCTCGAGATACAATCAAATCAAGATTACCCCCGAGGATCAGGCCAAGATAACTTTCATAACTCCATGGGGCACCTTCTATTATAAAGTCATGCCTTTTGGCTTGAAGAACGTTGGTGCCACATACCAAAGGGCCATGACATATATATTTCATGACTTGATGCATGATATTATTGAAGACTATGTGGATGATCTTCTTGGTCACTCCATCAATCGAGAAACTCATGCACAAGATTTAAGATGAATCTTTGAAAGACTTTGAGAATACAAAGTTTATCTTAAGCCCTCTAAGTGTGTGTTTGGAGTCACATCTGGCAAGATTTTAGGCTTCATAGTGTCTAGGTGAGGCATTGAAGTGGATCCAGCCAAGATAGTGACTATTACTGACATGCCTCCTCCTCATAACCTAATCGAGTTGCAAAGCTTGCAAGGAAAACTTCAAGCTATTCATTACTTCATAGCCTAGTTAGCCGATAAGTGTCAACCCTTTCTTAAGCTCCTTAAGAAGGATGTAGAGTTCAAGTGGGATAATGAGTGTCAAAAATCCTTTGATGAACTCAAGAAGTATCTCACTTCCCTACTTATCCTTATCCCACCCAACCTAGATAAGCATTTAATGCTTTATATAGCAGCCACAACCCAAGATTTGGGGGCTATGCTAGCTCAACATGATGATCAAAACAAAGAGTGAGCCATCTACTATATTAGTAGAACCCTCATTAGCTATGAAACTTGATACACTCCCTTAGAGAAGATTTACCTCATTGTAGTGTTTGCCTCTCAAAATTTGAGACACTACATGCTTAGCCATAAGACATTAGTAGTTGCAAGGTTTGATCCTCTTCACTACTTAATGTCAAAGCCCCACCTTTCAAGTCAAGCTACCAAGTGGGTCTTAGCCCTTAGTGAGTTTGACTTAACCTTCATAGGTCAAAAGGCTATAAAAGGTTAAGTGATTGTTGACCAACTAGTCATTGCTCCCTTAGAATCCACCTATCCCTTAGTCATCGAGTTTCTCGATGAGTGCTTCAACCTAGAAGTAGAAGAGCCTGAGTCTTGGTCATTATTTTTTTATGGAGCCCATTGCTTAAAGGGTGCTAGGGCTAGAATCATTCTAGTCACCCCTAAAAAACAATTGATCCTCCTCTCCTTCAAGCTACATTTCTCTTGCACTAACAATACTATAGAGTACAAAGCTTTGATCCTAGGTCTTAGGGTAGCTTTAGCCTTAAAAGTTAGGAGCCTTTCATCTTTGGTGACTCTCAACTTGTGGTTAATCAAGTATAAAATGTTTATCAAACTAAAGATGATAAACTAAAACCTTACAAGGAGATTATCACCAAGCTCTTGTCAGCCTTTGATAAGGTAACCATAGAGTCTATCCCTAGATCCTCCAACCACCATGTAGATGCCATGGTCACTATTGCATCCCTTATCCCCTTGGAGTTAGAATATGATCAAGCAACTATTATCATCCAACAACTTCGAGAGCCCACAACCCTTAGCTCTAGCCTAGTTTCATTAGATATCCTAAACATTAAAGTTTCTCAATCTAAGCCATGGTACACATACATATTTAACTTTCTTAAAGATGGTACAATGCCTGATGGCTTAGATCACAACAAGCAAAAGATTTTACAAAAAGAGCATGTCGATTTGTCATAATCGATGATACTTTATATCGACATTCTTTTGAGGGCATCCTCTTATGATGCCTTAACTCCGATGAAGCTCGACAAGCCCTTAGTGAAGCTCATGAAGGATCATGTGGAGGCCATTTTTAGTGCAATGTAATTGCCAAAAAGCTCCTTAGGATAGGTTATTATTGGCCTTCCATGGAGAAATATGCATGTGACTATGTTCGACATTGTGACAAGTGTCAACGTCATGACAACCTTATTCATGCTCCTTCTCAAAACCTTCAGGTTATTTCTTCCCCTTGGCCATTCTCCATGTGGGGATTGGACATTATCGGGAATATTAACCCCACATCATCTGATGGTCATAAGTTTATCATCATGGCAATAGAGTACTTCACCAAGTGGGTAGAAGCCATACCCCTGGCTATGGTGACTGGAGCCCAAGTCTCTAAGTTCATCTTCAACCAGATCCTTTGTAGGTACGAGATTCCTTCGATAATCATCTCTGACAATGGCACTCCTTTCAAGAACAAGGATGTCCATAAAATTTGTGCTAAGTACAAGATTTAGCACAAATGGTCAACTCCATATTACCCTTAGGGTAATGGTCAAGCCAAAGCATCCAACAAGTCCTTAGTTAAGATCCTTAAGAAGTTGGTTAGTAAGACCAGTCATGACTGGCATATCCAATTGTACCCTACCTTGTGGGCCTATCATACTAGCGTACGAACTCCTATAGGTGCAACCCCTTATATCTTGGTCTATGGCACTAAGGTAGTTTTCTCCTTTGAGTTAGAGGTCCCATCCTTGTGTATCTTGTTGCAAGATGCCTCGATCGGTGATGAGTATCATTTAGATCATTTAAACCAATTGGAGTTGTTGGATGAGAAGTGCATCCATGCCTTAGAGCATCTTTGAGCCTATCAGAATAGGCTCAAGTGAACTTACTCTAAGAAAGTTTGCAATCATTCTTTTGAAGTTGGGGACCTTGTCCTCAAAGAAAACCAAAAGAACACTAATGCTCAGATAGATCTGAAGGGCAAGTTTCAGCCCAATTGGCTAGGCCCCTTTGTCATAATGGCCAAGTTTGGCTCAAGAGCCTATCATTTAGCAATGTTAGATGGTAAATATCTTAAATAACCAATGAACATAATGCACCTAAAATGATATTATGCATGATTTCTCATCTTTTCTTTTTTGCTTTCTTCTATCTTCTTCTTCATCTTTCTCTTCTTCTCTTCTTTTGATTCTTCTGTGCCAACTTGCATTTGGTTTGCTTGCTCATATTGCATGATTGCTTGTCATACCTTGCATGAATTGCTTGACATACTCTTCTTTTTGCACTTATGCTTGTCATATAGCTACTTTGTTGCTTGATCATACTTGCATCTGACTGCTTGATCATATAGATTTTTGGGGACTTTGCAATGAGGCAAGTGATGAAACCTAGTTAGGTTTTAGCTCATATGCATTGCACTCATACTAGGTCACTGATGCTTAGCAAATCCCCAACCTAGGGCACATATTTTATTGGCACCAATCATACTTATTTTCTATCTCATATGTTCCTTGACCTTGAATGTTTCAATAATCATCAAAATTTCCCAAGTCAAGGGATATATGTTCTCTTTCTTCTTCTCTTTCATTCTTCTATATTCCTTGACCTTGAAAGTTTCAATAATTATCAAATTTCTCCAAGTCAAGGGATATAGTTCTTCATATCTTGTATATATTTTGTCCTTTGCAAGTTTTCAATCATTTCTTCTCTCCAAGACGAAGGATATACACTTCTATCTGCACATCTTATTTTGATCACACTTTTCCTTATTGATATTTCAATTGTTAAGGGATCCTCATAGGATAGGATAGATACCACATGAATATCATTTATGGTGTTCATACAACCATTGACTATTCTACGCACATCTCTTAGCTATTGAAATTTCAACAAGGACACACACACACACTACTTTTTACTACTTCTCTCACCTATCTATCATCTATCTAGAACATACACACACAACACCCTCTTGATTTGATTTTATCAATCCTCCTATATTATTTAGTGAGCTAACACCCCTATCATATTACATTTATTTTGACCATCAGCACACACTACACCCCTATCAGGTCATATTTATTTTGGCTCAACGACCACTACACCCCATACAGGATAACTTCATGGATACCAATGTGCATAACATCCACTTTAGGCCATTTACAAGCACACATCCTAGCGGGTATCACTCTACATACAACTATTGGTGTAAAAATAGGCATTGGACGGGCAAGAGGTACACCTAGTGGTATTCAATCAACATTGAATGACCATCGGGCCTAGGAGATATGGGGCGGCAATCTTTGGAGAAGTTTAGCTCCTTCAGTTCTAGCTACCTACGTCGTAATGTGTGAAACGAAAAAAAGGAACAAGAGAGAAAGCAAAGGGAGGTTGTATCCAGAACTAACAAGGCCAGGATATGACCACATCAAGATACACATGGAGGTTCATGATCCCATTATTTCGTCCACCTTGGATAGAGGTTCAGGATCCTAGTTTTCTACCTAAGTTTGGGGCGGGAATTTGGGATCCACCTTAAACATTTTTTTGCCCTTTATCCATTCGCTTTTGCTACGTTCCAGTCCTCTTCTTTTGCCCATATTACAATACATTAGAAGTGATCGAAGCAAAAATACCATCATCCTCAAAATAAGAGTGGGTGAGAAGGTGTACAATTTCACCCACACTCTTGGCGACTCATAGGGGCTTTTCCCTTGTAGAAAAATAGAACCCAAAAAGTTATGCCTTGAAGCACTCAAGGATTGGAAAGAGAAAGGGGACAATGAAGGCACAAATAAAATCAACCAATCAAGGCTGCAAGACAATGGAGGAATACATTCAAAGGTGAATGGAAAACGAGGTGACACCGAGTGAAAGAGAAGAAATAAAATGGAATCACAAGTGGGAAAAACAAGAAAAACTAGGAAAAGAGAACAAGGGGGGAAGAGGGGCAAGAGGGGAACATAGGAAAAATCAGAGGTATGAAGACGACTACCACTAACCTCATTGGTTAGTAGCAAAAAAGAACCAAGGAAAGATAAGGAAGGAAAGAATGCAAAAAAACAAAAGAAACAATAGGGAAGGCAACCCATGAGATAACCCCACAGATCGTGTTATTATCAACATACCCCACCAAGGACTAGGACAAATTCAAAAATAGATAGAATACAAGAAGCATTCATCAATTTTGATATAACACTTCTTTTTGATGCAAACACACAACCATTTCATTTGCTCATTACCACTCCTCTAGGGAATCTTCAGTTGCAACATCATTCTCATATTTACTTTGCATAATGTATGTTGTTTTTTCCTTTTGGGATGCTATTTATAGATCAATTTCCCATCTGATCGAGGAGTGGAAACTGCTTCCAATAATTTAGTAGATATCCTTTTGTATATTACATGAAGTGATGTGTGAATTTCAAGCCTTGATCCATTGGGCATGGGGTCACAACAAAATATAAAGAAGAATACTGAGAACAAAGGGAATTGCTTCAAAACCAACATATTTTTTGGAAGCCAACCATGGGTCCCCATTGTACAGGATGATGTTACTGGCCACGTGCTTACTGCACCTTTATTTAGCCGCTAGTCTATTTACACAAAAATATGATGCAATCTATATGTTGCAACCATGAAATCATCTTGAAAATCATCCAGTGAATCTGTAATGTTCAAACCAGATTATGCTGAACTTGAGATGATTCTTGTAGTCTAGCTAGCTTTTCCCAAAAATTTTCCAAGCTGTAAAAAGGTCACAACTTGGGAGATCATCATGCATACCAGTTTTTATGCAATATATGATCAGTATGGCAATAAATTTTGCCATGCGGGAGCCTTCCTCAAGTACTGGTTCATATGGCAATAGGCTCCAGTGTTGCCACTCTTTGGGATCCACCTGTTGTGAAATCCCTACCATGTGCACTTCTGATGTTTACTCTCAGGGCCCATTGATGGTTGTACCTACTGGTGAGCTTCTCCTAGTACTTTCCTCCTGATCGATACAAAAAGGGTGTAAAATTGTATCCCTTTTGTCAGAATGACCCTCTACTTGGTCCAGGCCCTTTGTTTTCTATGAGGAGTTGCAAGCAATGAAATTGTTCATTGCAAGATCTATGCTTGCATATTCTATGCATGAGCTCGAGAAGAGATCCACCCCTTTTGTTCCACACATCTGTAGCTCTGGCTCATGCATAGCTTGAGATGGCATCCATGGTGGATACTGTGCAGTCAAAATGGTAACAACAATAGGTGAAAAAGGGAATGGGAGGGTGGAATCTCTTGAAAATGTTTTTCCTACTTGCAATAGGAGTTGCTTAGCTTGTAAAGCCTCTTGAAATACTTGAGGGAATATATTTTCCCTTGATTCGTACAACAGGAGGCTTATATCCGAGCTTAAAGCTCGAATATAGTACAAGTGAGCCTGGGTGGGGGACAACCAATATTCAAAGGGAATCCTCTCCCAGTTCCTTCTGAATCGTATATTAAAGTCTGTGATATATTCAAAAGGGGTCATCTTGATGAACGAGAGGTGCATCAAGAGTTGGAAGGGATCCATGGAGCCATAAAATGTATCAACAAGAGCTCCCACCAAGTCCGTCCATGAGTATATGGTTTTCTGCCCAAGGGTACGTGATATGGAAAAAACACTCAAGAGAAGCACAAGAATGGCAAGACAAAAACTGAAGATTGCATTCATACCAAAAATATTTTTATAGGTATGTCTACCTTTACAAAAGCACAATTTAATGCACCCAATCCGTGTGAGCATTAAATGCTATACAATGTGATCCGTGTGAATAGGGATAATATTAAGAATTATGTTAGCGTACTACATACTTAGGTTATTACATTATTAGTAGTTGTTAATGTTGTTGCAACTCCTACCTAAGTCGGCTAGTTAGCTCCGTTGGTTACGGGCTAATCTAAGCCACTATTGTAGTATTTATATTATCAATATCAATGGCAAAGGTGTTCGACTTATTTACATGGTATCAGAGCAAGACCTGCTCGGGCACGTTTTTCGAGATCTGAGAGGAGACCGGCGTAGACGCGGGCACGTTTCCCGAGGCAAGGCTGGACCTGCTCGGGCACGCATCCCGAGGCATCGAAACTAGACCTGCACTCGGAACGAGGGCGATTGGACTGGCTTGATCGGGCATGGATCTCGAGGTCGATCTGGACTGCTGGGCAATCGAGGGACTCGAGCACATTTCTCGAGGTCGATCTGAACTGTGCGACCAACGTGGACTGATAGATCTAGACTGGCACGCTTCCCGAGCACGCTGACTGGACTGACACGTGGTAGAGCGCCACCTGGACCTGGACCGGACTGGACACGTGGCGGACTGAGGACCGGACTGGACTGACATGTGGTGGACTGACGCATGGACCGAGATGCGTGACGTGGACTGACGCTGACACGACCGACTGACGTGGCCGCCACGTGGACTGACGTGGCCGCCACGTGACCCGACGTGGACCTGACCCCTGTCGCGTGGCACGGCAAAAAGGGTGACGTGATTGCCCGAAGGCAATCACATATATAGGGGGGAATCTTTCCTTTTATTCCCCCCTCATGCACCCCGCGGGAGCAATGTGGGACTAAAGTCCCACGTTTTTTTTGCTCCCCGCGAGGGTCGCAAGGGAAGAAAGGGACAATTGTCCCTTTCCTTCCCATCGGGCGTGCTAGCCCAGCCGGTAGGAGCGCCAGGCTAGCGCCCGTGAGGTTAGGGGTTCAAACCCCTTCGACAGACCCCTTGAAGGTAATTTTTTTTTTTTTGTTATTTTTCTTTATTTTTTTAGTATTTTTTAATTAATATATTAATATTTTTTGTTTTTAAAAAAAAAAATCATTTTTTTAATTAATCATATTTTTAAATTGTGATTTTTTTTAAAAACAAAAGTATTTTTATTATTAATTAAATTATTACTAAAATTATTTAGAAATTTACATTAAAATTAGAATATTTGCCATAGTAAAGGGGGTGTTTTTTTTCTTCAAAACCTGAAGAAAAAGGGGGGATGATGAGTAAATTTTTAAGGCAAATTGGCTTATTGTAAAGGTGCATTTTCGGCAGCGCCCGACACCTAGTGGTTTATTTCTGTGGGCACTTTTATGTTGTATGTTGCATTTTTTCTTACTTTGCACTACATCATTAAAAGTTAAAATCAAATTCACTCCCTAAGTCCCCGGAATAATTAAAACCCATCCGTGCAATTTATTGCACTGCAGCGTTCGGTATTTGTGATACCTACGGCCAACACTTACGAGTAAAGCTGTCGTGATTGCGCTACTGTATCCGCCACCTAATATAGCTGCCAAAACGACGTCTGAGCTTGTTCTCTATAAATCGTCGGGGAGAGATAAGTTTGCCATTTTGCTATTTTTTTTACTCCATCCACTACCCTAATCGTTCTTGTGTTTAGGCGTAAATCCTGACGAGAGTTCTGACATCCACAGTGTTTAGGGGAAGTTACGCCCCACGCATGAGGATTGATGACTTTCTATGGTAGGTGCCATCAACAAGTCGATTCCCTTTCAGTACCGCCTAAGTACCACGTATCATATAATCTTTAAAAATTACCTATAGTCTCCCTCACGTAAGGGCGGGTAATTTTTTTTATTTTTCAAAATACCTATAGTCTCCCTCACGTAAGGGCAGGTATTTTGTATGGTATAACGGCCTGGCATTAAGGTATATAGAAAGGGTGACCAATTGGTGATATAAGGAACCTTCACTATGGCTTCTGTTGCAAAGTTAATGACTGATGCTCATCAGTTATTGAAAGGTCCTAATTATACACCATGGAAAAACAAAATGAAGGCAGTCCTCATCATGGAAGATTTATGGGATGTTGTTTTTGGAGCAACAACGAGACCTTCACCGACAGCTGGATCCACAGCTCTCACTGCTGATCAGATCGCCTTTGATAAGAAAGATAGTCGAGCAAAAGTGCTCATTTTGTTTGCTGTTTCAGATGAAGTTCAACCTCATATAGCTGACAAAGCAAGTGGTAAAGAGGCATGGGATGCCCTTCAAACCATTTATGAGGGAAAGAATGACTCCACCATTCTTCATCTTCAAAAACAACTTCACAATCTGAGTTTGAGACAGGGTGAGACAGTTGAACTCTTTCTTTGCAGAGTGTCTGAATTGAAAGGCAAATTGAATTCTTTGGGAGATACAGTGGACGACAAACTTCTCACTTCAATAGTGATGAGAGCTTTGCCTGATTCCTTTGATACGTTGATCACCTCCATTCAGGTGTCACAACGACAAATTACCTTTATTGAGTTGGTCAATTTGCTTCAACAACAGGAGGCACGCCAACTTCACGGGGATGATTCTTCTAATACAGCCCTATACTCCAACCGACGGGGTTCTAAGAAGAAAGGTAATTTTTAGAAAGGAGGCAATTCTCAACAGGATTCAAAAGGAAAAGGGAAACAACCTCAACGAGAAGAAGAGGTATTACAAAATTTGTGATAAAGACAACCATGACACCAACAGGTGTTGGCATAAGAATAAGCAAAAAGGCCAGAACAAACCACAAAACAAGAACAAGCAACCCAGGGTGAATGTTGTTGTTGAAGAATCTGACTCAGATTCTGAATGGGCACACAAGGTGCTCATGACTACCACAACCTCCAAGGAGAAGGATCCTGTATGGTATGTCGATTCTGGTGCTAGTAAGCATATGACTGGCGACAGATCGTGGTTTGAATCATTTGTGGCCAAAGAGGGCAGACCTGTCACTATTGTTGATGACAAAACCTACAAGGTTCAGGGAGAGGGTACAATTTCAGTCACTCTTCCTGATGGCAAGTGTCAGATTGACAAAGTCCTCTATGTTCCAGGACTGGCTAACAATTTGTTGTCAGTCACACAAATCCTGGATAAAGATATGGTTGTCAACTTTCATGTTGAGAATGGCAAGAAGTGTTGTTCTATTACCAGGAAGGGTAAGCAGATTGCAACAGCTTCATATAAGCATGGCTTATTTGCCCTAGATGCTATCTCTACTCCCCATGTTGCCATGACAGTCTCTACCAAGGAGGCCACTTCCCTATGGCACAAGAGATATGGGCATCTTAGTTATGACTACTTACTTGAGCTTAGTAAGTATGAGATGGTAAAGGGTCTTCCTTCCCTTTCTTCCACATTGCCAGTGTGCTCTGACTGCTTGGCAGGAAAGCAGCATAGAGTACCTTTTGAGAAGAGCTCAACACGAGCACAGAAACCTCTGGAGTTAATTCACACCGATATGTGCGGTCCTTTCACACCCAACAGTTGTGGAGGGAAGAGGTATTTTCAGTTATTTGTAGATGACTACTCACGCAAGATGTGGGTTTTCTTTCTCCGACTGAAATCTGAGGCTTTCGCTTTCTTCCAGCAATTCAAGAAATCTGTTGAGGAGTCAGGGGCTTCTATTAAAACCCTCCGCTCAGATCGAGGGGGGGAGTTTACCTCTAAAGAATTTTCAGCATTCTTAACTGAGCATGGAATCACGAGACAGTTAACAACTGCCTATACTCCTCAGCAAAATGGAGTTGTTGAGAGAAGGAACCGTTCTATTATGGAAATGGTTCGTTGTATGCTCACAGGAGCTACTCTTGGGCAACAATATTGGGCAGAAGCTGTCACCACTTCAGTATATCTGTTGAATAGGGCACCCACAAAGGCCCTAAAAGGAATGACTCCATAGGAAGCATGGAGTGGTCGAAAACCCTCCATATCTCATCTTCGTATTTTTGGATGTCAAGCTTTCATGCACATACCAAAAGAGAAAAGGAAGAAGCTAGATGAGAAGACATTGAGATGCATTTTTCTTGGCTATGATGAGCACTCTAAAGGTTATCATTTGATAGATCCTTTGACCAAGAAAATTCATATCAGTAGAGATGTTGTTTTTGATGAAGCTTTCACATCACAAAACACATCTAAGGTATACCTAGATCTTGTGGAATCTAAGGAAGAGAAGTTCCCTTTGTCAACACAGACAGGAGGTCCTTCCACATCTTCTTCAACACCAAAAACGAAGAATCCGAAATGGTATACAAGCACAATCAGGGATGCCAAGTTATCCACTCCACCAGATTTGACTTTGGATAGACCTCGTACTCGCAGTATGGCTCAAAGGGAAAAAGCAGTCGTAGAGACCAGTGAGGTTGATGATCTTTGTCAATATTTTGAGGAACTTTCTGTAACTCCACATAAGGAAACAGAGGATATGGATATAGATGATGACAAGGTGTTTTTGTCTTCAATGAATGAACATGAACCTGCCTCTGTACAAGATGCTCTTAGCAAGCCACAATGGAAGGATGCTATGGATGCTGAGTACAAGTCTCTGAAAAAGAACAAAACTTGGGAGCTTGTCGATCTGCCACAAGGAAAGAAGCCCATTGGCTGCAAATGGGTGTACAAAGTCAAGTACAAGGCAGATGGGACAATTGATAAGCATAAGGCCCGTCTTGTTGCAAAGGGCTATGCTCAAAAGGAAGGCATTGACTATGAGGAAACTTTTGCACCTACTGCTCGGATGACCACAATTCGAGTCATTTGTGCTATGGCAGCACAATATGGGTGGAAAGTTCACCAAATGGATGTCAAGAGTGCTTTTCTAAATGGTGATCTCCAAGAAGAAGTCTACATGACTCAACCTGAAGGATTTGTAGTGGAAGGCCAAAAGCAAAAAGTGTGCAAATTGGTCAAATCCTTATATGGCTTGAAACAAGCTCCTCGAGCTTGGTATATAAAAATGGATAATCACCTCCTGCAACATGGATTTAAGAGATGTCCAGTCAGATGCAAACCTCTATTTCAAGAAACAGGGTTCTGAGATAGTGTTGCTTGTACTCTATGTTGATGATCTGCTCATTACAGGGAGTTCAAAAACTATGATCTCTACTGTCAAAAGAGACTTGTGTCAATCTTTTGAGATGTCAGATCTCGGACTTCTCCATTATTGTCTTGGTCTGGAAGTCAGCCAGAAGGAGCACTACATCAAAGTGTCTCAGAAAAAATATGCCAAGACATTGTTGGAAAAATATCGCATGACTGATTGCAAGCCAATGGCAACTCCGATGGAGACAGGAATTCAGTTATCGCGATATGATGATTCACCTCAGGTAGATGGTACTCTCTATCGACAGTTGATCGGGAGTCTCATATATCTGACCAATACTAGGCCAGATATCGTATTTGTTGTCAACTATCTTTCGAGGTTCATGCAGGAGCCTAAGACCACTCATTGGAAAGCAGCAAAGCGTGTTCTTCACTATGTCCGTGGTACTATAGAATATGGCCTAGAATACAAGAAGAATAACAAATTCTTCTTGCAAGGATACACGGACTCCGACTATGCCGGATCATTTGATGATCGCAAGTCAACTTCAGGATATATTTTTCATCTTGGATCCGGTCCTGTCTCTTGGCACAACAAGAAGCAACAGGTGGTTGCTATCTCATCAACAGAGGTAGAATATCGTGCCGCACGTGAAGTTGTGTGCGAAGTGATATGGTTGCGTCGCATTTTGACAAGTATGGGTCTTCCATCCAAATCTCCAATACACTTGTTTTGCGACAACCAGGGTGTTTTGAACCTAGTCAAGAATCCAGTCCATCATGAGAAAACAAAGCACATTGACACACAATGTCATTTCATTCGTGACGAAGTTCCAAAGCACCGAATTCAGCTTCAGTACATTCCCACCGATGCTCAAGTTGCAGACATTTTCACTAAGGCACTTGCACGTGTCAAATTTGAATTGTTTCGCAGCTCTCTTTGTATTGCAAAATGATGTAATCAGGGGGGATGTTAGTATAGCTAGTAGTTATCTTATTACCCAAATAATGTAATAAGGGGGGATGTTAGCGTAGCTACATACTTAGGTTATTACATTATTAGTAGTTGTTAATGTTGTTGCAACTCCTACCTAAGTCGGCTAGTTAGCTCCGTTGGTTATGGGCTAATCTAAGCCACTATTGTAGTATTTATATTATCAATATCAATGGCAAAGGTGTTCGACTTATTTACAAATTAAATATTAATCCCTATAATTCCTCCTCACCCTAGAAGCATTGGGCTCCAATGTATCCAAAATAGAGGGGAAATCACGAGCCAAATGTGCTGAAGTGATCCACTTAGCCTAGTGAGGAAACTCTCCATGGCATGCAACAAGATACGAAGTGGATGAACCTTGGCGAGTGTGTCGAGTCCTGGTGTTGAATAGATAGTCCTCCTCCAATGGAAGCTAGAAATCTAGAACAACATTAGAAGGATGACTGATGGTTGGTGGGCTCTCTAGTGTGGACTCATGATATGGATGGAGTAGATCAACATTGGTAACATCATGAATACCCAAGTGTGTTGGAAGGTCCAATCTGAATGTATTCTTAAAAAACTATTGAATTATAGTGTAAGGCCCATAGCGGAGATGTTTGATCTTGCTATGTGCCTTCTCTGGAAATCTCTTACGATCAAGGTACAACCAGACTCGATCACCAGTCTGAAAGGAATGTGGGACACGATGACGATCCATTACCTATTTTTCTACTATTGTATCTTCTAAATGATGTGAAAAACCTTGGACTAGAGCTACTATAGGTGCTAGATGAATGACTATGCTTTATCCTATTCCTTTTGCATGTGGACTATGAGTGGAGATGGAAGTGCCAAGGGTAACTCATATGGAGCGACAAGTTGAAACCCTAGACAGACCTCAAAAGGACTATGACCTATGGATGAATGGATAACCCTATTATATGCATGCTCAATATGAGTTAGACTGAGATCCCACTTGGTTGGTGATGCATGGTGGTAGACTCGAAGACTTCGGATAAGTGTGCGATTGATGACTTATGTTTGACCATCATACTATGGATGAAAAGCTGTGGAAAAATTAAGGGACACACCTAATAATTTCCACAAAGACCTCTAAAAATGACCAAAAAAATGGGAATCACGATTGGACACAATGCTTGTGGGAAGACCAAAGGAATGCCAGACAACATCAAAGAATAGTTGGGCTAAGTCGGTAGCATAACTTATTTTTTGACATGGAATGAACTTAGCCATCTTGCTAAAACGGTCAACTATGACAAAGACACAATCATGTTGACGGAAATTCATGGGAAAACCACTGACAAGATCCATAGATATACTCTCCCAAGGACGTGATGTAATGGGTAAGGGCATACTAAGACCAAGCTTACGGTTGGACGACTTAGACCGACTACATGGGACACATTATTTTAAGTACTTGAGAACATCTTGTTGCATGTGTGGCCAATAGAAGAATATTTGCAGATGGTGAAGGGTCTTATGTTTGCCAAAATTACCACCATAGAGGGTGGAATGAGCCTCTATTAGAAGGGATGGTCTTGCTTTCAGTGGGAACACAAAGTTTATCTAGATGGTAAAGCAACCCCTCCTTGAGATGGAAATCTTGAAAGGGACTTAAATTAGAGGAGGATGGATGCTATAATTTTTGATAAACTATGGTAAATTTGGGATCATTAGGATACTCAGAAGGCCAATATTGGAAGGCTAAATGAGAGGTAGTGACTATGGTTAAGGCTTGGGCGGATGGAGGGTGGGAGAGACAATTGGCAATAGAATTTTGACTTCCCTTCTTGTATTTGATGACTAAGTGAAACTGTTGAAGATAGGAGGCCCATTTCATGTGGCGTGCTTCTTGGATATTTGTTTGGGATTGAAGAAACTATAAGGGCAAATGATCTATGTGGACAATAGTTTCTTTACCCAGAAGGTAGTGATGCCAATATTTTATAGCTTGGACTAAGGCATAGAGTTCCTTATCATAAGTGGAGTAATTATGTTTTGTTATGGAAAAGGACTTGGAATGATAAGCTATGGGATGTCCATTTTGTTTGAGGACAACACCAAGGGCGAATTGAGAGGCATCAATTTCTATTTCAAAAGGTTATCGAAGGTCAGGAATGGCTAAGATAGGAGCTGAGCAAAGCTTATCTTTGAGTGTAGTAAAATATTGTGTATGGGCATCTATCCAATAAAAAACATATTTGGCCTTAGTCAAAGAATGTAATGGAGCAACAATTGTGGAGTAGCCTGGAATGAATTTGCGATAGAAGTTAGAAAGGCCAAGAAAACTCCATATTTCAGTTATGGTGGTTGGAGTAGGTCATTTGAGAAGAACTTCGACTTTGGTTGGATCAAATTTAATACCTTTAGTATTAATGATGAAACCAAGGTATGAGATGGATGTTTGGCCAAAGGAGCACTTTTGCATAATGGCATATAACTAGTTCTTTTGAAGGATGGCAAGGACATTCTCAAGATGTTGTAAATGGGCTGGCCAGGTCTTTGAAAAGATCAAGATATCATCCAGATAAATGATGACATACTCATCTAAGCACTCACATAACACCTCATTCATTAGCCTCATAAAGATAACTGGAGCATTAGTGACCCCAAAGGGCATAAACAACCATTCAAACAATCCCATCTTTGTCTTGAAAGTTGTTTTCCATGTATCCTCTTCTTGTATTCTAACTTGATGATAGCCACTCTTAAGATCAAGTTTACTGAAGAATTTAGCCCCTTGGAGTTGATCTAACAAGTCATCAATGCGAGGAAGTGGATACCTATTTTTGATTGTTATTTTATTTAGTGCCCTAAAATCAATACAGAATCTCCAAGTACCATATTTTTTTAGAACAAGTAAAATTGGTGAAGCACAAGGAGAAGTTTTGGGTTTGATGAAACCCTTATCCAATAATTCTTGTAATTGTTTCTTGATTTCATCATACTGTAGAATGGATTGCATGTACATTGGAACATTTGGAAGAGGTGTTGCTGGAATTATCTCAATTGTATGATTAATTGCTCTTTCTAGTGGTAAAGTAGTGGGCTCCTGAAATACATTTTCATACTTATGCAATATTTTGTTAACTTGTTCATTATGTGATTTCATGTTATTTTATACCCCTTTTATTTTGCGTGCTCTTATTGTCGAATGAAAATTAGTGCTAGTGCTTGAGCATTATTAGTGGCTTTTCTAGCTTGTCTGCAAGAGAGCAAAAGATTAGATGTTTGCTTTTTTTGCTTTGTTGCTTCAATGAGATAATGCTTGTGATTATTTTGTAATGTATATGTGTTGTTAAATGCATCATAAGTAGCACATCTATCATATTGGTATGGTTTACCTAGAAGCAATCCACAACAATCCATTGGGGTGACATCACAAATCACCTTATCCTTAAAATTTGGCCCAAATGCAAATCCAACTATGCAAGTGTGTGTGATATGTGAGGTATTGCTACTATCCTTCCACCCAAGAGAGTATGGGTGAGGATGTTTGACTGTGTGAAGCTTTAGCCTATCGATAATGGACTTCGCGATGAGATTATTTTGCGAACCATTATTGATTATACAATCTACTGTAAAGTTGTGAAGGAGGTGAGCTCTAGTGATAAACAAATGGTCACGGTCACCACCTTGAGAATTTTTATTCATGAGTGTGACATTGTTCAATTTCCCTCTCAACTCCTCATACACTTCTTCACCACCAGTAGCCTTGATGGGGTTATCACTTGAGCCCTCATCAGACTGTACAAACAAATTCTTCTTCCTTTGTAAGTTAGGACATTGATTTTCGTCATGCCCTTTATTTTTACAACAGTTACAGAACTTCTTAGTGTGAGAAAAAAAATATGAATAACAAGGAGAAGAAGAGAAAGAAGTTTTAGAAGAAAGGGATTGATGAGAAGTGGGAGTTACAGAAGAAGTATTAGAATATCTTCTTCGGACCTGTTGCTCCACGAACACTTTGATGGCCGAGCTTCCTGAAGAAAAATGAGGCTCCTTATGTTGGGTAGTGAACTTCTCCTTCGCAAGTTGTGCAAAATTGAATGCTTCATCCAATGTATTGCAAGCAAAATATTTCATCTCCCTATAAATATGTGCAAGTAGACCACTCTTGAATTTTACAATCAACACCACAGTAGGATCAAGAATTGCAAGTAACACTTGAAGGCGGTTAAAGTGGTGAATAAAATCTTGCACAAATTGTCTTTTTCCTTGGCGAAGTCTTAGCCATTGATTGAGTAAATCATCCTCATAGTTGGATGGATAGAAGGAAGCCTTTAAGGCTTTGATTAGATCCTCCCATGTTGTAATTGGATTTTGACCTTGTTGGCGATTGGAGATGAGGACCTTGGCCAGATTGGAAAGTTTGAGTTTGGAAAAGGGCACTTTTTGGGCATCAAGAGTATTGCTAAACTCAAACCAAGTCTCCATGTCAAGTATCCAACTATTTAAGACATTGGGATCTTGAGAACCTTCATAGATTTGGACTTCACATCGAACATTAGGGTATGGTGAGGACGAGGAAGAAGTTTGGAGTGATTGCATTATGGTTGCTAATTCATGTTGGATTGTAGTGATTTTAGCCATATTTTCATTATGCTCTATGGTGATTTCAACCATCTTTTCATTCTTCTCTACGGTGATTTCATCCAATTTCTTAGCTAGGGACATGCTTGCTACCATTGGTCTACTAGGAGTGGATAAATTTTTACTAAGGGCAAGATCAGGAAACAAAAATTAAAATGGGCACAGTGAGTGGGTAGAGCTCAAAAAAAGCTTTCCAATGAATATATGCAAGAGTATAGTCAGACAACAGTGGCCCCTTTTAAAAACTAAAATTGTAAAATGATCTCCTGGAAAAAAATTGGTTAAATTATTATGGGCCTTCCCACATCAAATTTTCAATAATCCAATGACATAGATGGCACAATAGGTGACAACATTAATTGATGGTAATCAACATATAATAACGAAAATGAGCAACGTCCACAAGGGAATGGCATTCAATTTAATGAGATGTTCAAAGGTGATTCAATACCAACGACAATTTTAAAAAGATGTCCAATGACTATGGTGCAATTCAAGGAAGGATGGTGGCACTAATTATGGGGCAGTGATAAACAAAAGGCTAACACTAACAATTAGAAGAAACACCGACCAGAATGAATGTGATGACACCATGTGATGACAACGGGACAATGTACGACTATCAACAATGGATGTGGCGGTGTCAGACAAGCTGAACTTAGGTGACGTGGTATTACATGTGAGGCATAAATGGTAGATGAGAGAGGAGGACATGTTAGTAGAGTGGGTGGATCGAGGTTGACCAAGGATGAGGGATGACTCGACAATGAGTATGTAGAAAGGGTGTGACATGGCGGTTAAAGGGCTTAGGCGAGAAACGACCAAACATAACACAAGGGGGCTGACCAATAGTAAGCGAGAAAATAGCCAGTGTTGCTGGCTAGTAAGCTATTGGGAAGGAGCCATAGATAAAACATGCTAGAGATCCCACATTGCAGATGTGGGATTAAAACCCACAGGAAAATACAAAATGTGCACCAAAAATCTCCATCGCGAATGTATGGTCAAAAAAAGTAAACACAATATCAAGAGGAATACAAACTTAGGATATTAAAATATATTTTGCACCATAAAATAAAGAAGTTGTCGTTGTTTGCTGGAGAAGTTGCGAAAAGAGGAGCGCTGGAAAACTGAGAATAGTGTCAGAAGAACTGAGAAAGCCATAAAAAATGAACGTCATCAAAGGAAAGTGGAAACTGGATAGAAAATATTGAAGTCATTGGATCAGACGATGGTGTCTTCGATCATTTGGAATTTATCGCCAAAAATGGAGTGGAGGTGGTCAATGGTGGGATCTACTCAAAGAAATCAAACGGGTCATCGGGAGTAAAACAAACACCAAAAAACAAAGTGATGTCACCAAGATTTTTATGTGAATCAAAAAATGAAACTTGTCAGGGAAGGTGAATGTAGCATCTGAGAAGCAAACACGAGCAACAACAAACATGATGAGTGAAGTCTAATCATGGTCGAAATTAGTGAGCGATAGTTGTGTATGGATCATGAGGAAGCTACCGATGTTGAACAGGATCGAAAAGTGCTACGAGCGATCACCTAAAATGTACCAAAATTTGGACAAATCCATCAAGAAGAATTTCTTCACTACATCGATCTATGTTGATATCATGAACGCAGGGAGTTCATTGGCAATACAACGTTGAAAGCGTCAAGAAGGATGGTTGGTTTCATAGGAGCATTGAAGTTATGGTTGTCGTTGTATCAATATAGACAAAGTTTGAGATGATGTATCCACGACTACTCACGACTTTCACCTTGAGAGAGCGTTGGTATGAGGCTGAGTCTCAACAACAAAATATTAAAACTTCACTACAAGGATGTGATGTGTGATAGGAAGGAGTCACAGTATGTGGTTTAGTCGAATGTCAGCAAAGGAATGTGCACTAAAATCATCAGATATGGTTGTGAGAAACTAGAATATCCTCTAAAAATTCATCCAAGTGCCCAAATCCACTATAAAAATCCACTTTAACACCCGATCTAGAGCCCCAAAATGGTTATGAACAAATGTGACCAATTTCTCGATGAGCAGATATATAAATTAATAGCTGAAGGTCGAAGTCAGAGGGACCCAGCTAGCTGTGAGTCGGTGATGAGTAGGACTCCAATGAAGGTTTTAAAAAATGAAGTGCCTGAAAGCTTTACAAGAATGCTCCTTCCAAGCCAAGATCTATTGGTGGTTTTCTCGTTCCTCCTTTGAACAAGCCTGACCTAGGGGAAGAGGATAATCACCAATACAACCTAGATCTGATACCACTGATATGGAATAAACACACGAGAGAAGCACACGAATGGCAAGATGAAAATTGATGATTGCATTTGCACCAAAAATATTTTTATAGGCATGTTTGCCTTTACAAAAGTGGTATTTAATGCACCCAATCCGTGTGAGCATTAAATGCTATACAATGTGATCCATGTGAATAAGGATAACATTAAGAATTAGATGTTAATCCCTATCGATACGGTACCACAATAGCACCCTCCCTTCTAGAGATAAGACCAGGAGCCTGATCATGACATATTCATGTGATATGCCATGGAGGGGTGCTAGTGCAGTGATATCTTCAAGGTGCTCTTGAACGATTCCTAAAGTGCTATCATGTTTTGTCAAGCTCTTCAGGGCCCTTTATGAAATCTCATGTCAGTATTGAATATTGAGTGGACTAATATCATTCCATTGAGGACAAAACTATTGGGCCATTGAGTCACTAGCCTTCAAACATTTTGGGTCTTTCCTAGGAGTCAAAGTCACCAGATGAACATACTTTCTCTGCTACTAAGGTCAAGGTTGCTCATAAAACCTTGATTCCTCTGGGATAGAGAAGCTTTCAGCATATGGAGGCAACTGATATCATGATCTAAATTTACAACACAATTAGAGTCACCAGGTGATTCTGAGAAGATATGAGTAAGTCAGGGTATCACCAAATACTTGTTAGGTAGGTAATAATTTGAATCAAGCATTTAAAATATTATTGATCATAACATGCATTTATATAACATTAGCATTAGGCTATGAATAGCCTGGTAGGTTATTATCCCCTAAAGGTAGATAAAAATGTAGGAGGAAGCCCTCCCCAAAGTCAGCTAACCACTCAAAAATTGATGCTAACTACTAACAAGTAATGTAGTCAAAATGACTACAATGACTAAATAACCCTAGGTAACTAGTAAAAGGTAAATACTAGTAGTAAAAATTAACAAACTACTTTTTACCATGCGATAAATTAAATCTACCTAGGTGAATCTTACAAATTACCAAATGAGGTAATAATTTATAGTTACTGTAGCATAGTAACTCTAACATCCCCCCTTATTACATTATTTGGGTAATGTATATAATTGTCCCAATACAGTGAAAAATATGTTGATCTGCTAGTTCTTGCTTTGTCTTGAGCTCTGTCATAGTGCTATGGCTGCTCTAAGAAAAAAGTGGGTCATTCCTCACTTTTTCTTCACATCAACGAATGTCCTTATTGTAATCTTGTCATCCAACTGGATTGCATGGGTAACCACCTGCTGCAACTGCTAGGTGTAGTAGAATATATCACTTCATACAAGGTTCATTCTGTTTACAATATGATTTTGCAAAAAGTTTTGATAAGGTAGCTAAGGTGTCGGTCACTGCCAAAAATGCACCCTTATAAGTTTCCCCCTTGTTGCAAAACATATTTTAATAAATTTTTTATAAGAAGTATGACTAAGGTGTCGGTTGCTGCCAAAAATGCACCCAAAAAACGTGTGAAGTAAGAAAATAAATGTTTATCACCCCTTAATTTGCAAAAGATATGCAACTCATGAAGCTTGTTAAGGCTTTTTACAAAGATTACCTCTTAGGCAAATTTTACACCAGAAAATTCCCTACTTTGTTACAAGTACTTCAAACAAAGAGAGTTTGCTATTTATGAAGCCTAAAAGAGGTACAATCACCCCTTTATTATAAGTACTTCAAATAAAAACTTATGATATGGAGTGTATGAAGTTGTGTTTGAAGGTTTAGAATAGATGATTTATTATTACCTTCAAAAATGGTACAAAGTGCTTCCCATGCATATTTACCATTTTTAGCTTCACTTATGTGAGGATGGATCTCATCAGTAGTAGCTAGGATAATCAACATGAGAAGACAATTGTTCTTTTTATCCCATGCTTTTTGATCTACTCCTGGTGATGTGGGTCTTGATTTAGTGCCATCTACTAAATCCCACATTTCCTCGACAGTTAGTATGACTTTCATCTTAATTTTCCATGATGAATAGTTAGGACCTTTAAGAAATTGTGTATCATTTAGGTATTTGTTGATAGTTTCCATGATGAAGGTCCTATAATTTGCACTAAGATGATATTTCTTTCACTCTTAAGTGGTATTTAATGGCACCTGCCTGAAAACTCTCTTTGAAGAAAGATAATCAGTTTGAGGATATTTAAGCCAAACAAATAAGAAGTGAAAGAGAACTCACTCAAAAAGATATTTAATGGCGCCTTCCTGAAAATCCTCTTGAAGAGGAATAATCAGTTTGAGGATATTGAGCCAAAAAAATAAGAGTGAATTTTTAGGATTTGTAAGGAGAGAATATCAATTTTACAAATGGCTTATACTTGTGCAAATGATTTACACAATTATTTGTAAAATTTGGGGTTTTTGAGTGCTCTTGATTTTGTGACTTATAATTGCATAAAACAAGGAAGTAAATGCAATAACCAATCAAAGAGTGCCCACAAATTATGATCACTTAGGTGTCGATCACTGCCAAAAATGCACCTAATTTACCAATAAAGGTGTCGAGTAAAATCGAAAATGCACCTTTAATTTTTGCAACAAAATTTGGATTTGTGTTGTGCAAAAAAATTGATATTTTATGTCTCTTGTTTTTCAAATTTGCAAAGAATGTGGCATAAAACAATTGTCTTTCCTTTTGTTTTGCAAATTTAACAAGTTTTGATTTTGTTTTAAGTGCTCCTCACTTTTGTGTTACAATTTTACAATATAAATACAATTTCTTGTCTTCCCCCCTTTGTTTTGCAAAATTAACAAAATAACACTCCTTTCAAGTCAAGTTGACACACGACCCACGTTTGAAAGGCTTCCAGAACCAGTCGACACACGACTTGGTTTTTATGGACCCAAGGTCTTTAATTTCTTCTCAATTTTTGCAAAAAATAATAGAATGTGCAATTTCATGTATTATAGCCCCCCTTGGAGAAAACAAATGCACACCTTGCCTTTGAATTTTACAAATTTTTTGTGTCTTTTTGTTTTCCAATTTTGCAAGAAAGAATCAAATGTCTTTTATTTTGTTCCCTTTTGATGTTGCAAAATTAACAAGGTTGAGAAGATTTTAGGGCTCCTAACTTTGCAAGAAAAATTGTGCTATTAAATGTCTTATATTCCCCTTTGAGGATAAAACGAAAGCATACTTTTGCTGGTGTTGCAAAAATAGGTCCCTTTTGTTCTATTTTGATTTTAATTTGCAAAAATATAAATTAAGCAACAAATTTAATTAATAATAAAATAAATTTTGTTAAAAATCAATTAAATTTAACATTAAAATTGATTTTTAAAACATAATATTAAATTATTAAAAAAAATTGCAAAAAAACTTAAACAAATTTGCAAAATAAAAAAAATTGGAACAATTTTACCTTGGACGATGTTTAGCACTCTTCTATTAAAAAAAGAGAGTATTTGCTCAGGCGTGGGGGTCAAACTTGAGATCTCATGCCTCTTAAGGAGAGCTCTTACCACGGTGCTCCTATGCACCGATAGAAATAAAGGAAGTGGGGCTTCCTTTTAATATTAAATGCACGGACATGAAGTTAAAAAAAAAAACTTCGAGACTATTGTCCCACATTTATCTCGCAGGGGATGAAAAAGGTGCTTAAAAACAATTAAACCCATCTTCCTCAGTGATTGCCTACGAGCAGTCGGGAAGGCTATGGAGAAGAGTTTTCCGCTCGATCCAATGAATCACAACGAGCCACCTCATCGCCCAACCATCAAACCACAAACTACCACGTAACCCCATCGATGAACTAGTCACAAAGAGACACGTTAGCAGCCATGGAGGACCTCAAAAGTCGTGTCATCTGCCAGGTGTGAGGGCATTAGAGGTGTCTATGTGGACCTCAGGAGTTGTGCCACATGTCTGCCCAATCAACGCCAGGTTATCGCACCGTGTCACATCAACTCCTTGAGAATCACATTGTCAGCTTCATGATTTGTGCAGGTGTCAAGTTAGCGGTGGCTCTGTCAGCTTATTTTTTGGAGGCTTCAAATTTTGAGCACCAGTGGGATTCATGTTGTAGTTTGGGAGTCAATGCCCGAGGCTTCAAATATTGAGTGCTACCATAGGAGGTCCAGTCCAGATCAAGCATCATAGTCTCCTCTCTGATTTTCTGTGTCCATACCGCCTATAGGAGTAGGCCGCTGGTAGGACGTGGATTGCCTGTCCATGTAAATATGACAGGTCCTATCTATAGACTTTTGAAAATTTTTCAAAAATTTCAAATTTCAAACCTAATAAAAGATAATAAAATTTGAACGCCAAGCCTACTTAAAATTCACAAAAAAATTGTAAAAACAATAATTCTGCACCTCAATTTCTATGTAGTTGCATTAGGAGGGGATCCCATCTCGGGAATTATGTCCCATTAGGCCTACTTGCAATGCTGCCTCATGGAACAGTCCTCTGGAATGAGAATGGTGCTTGCCTTGTCTAGATCCACTGCCTATGCAATCAGAAAGTGAGGAAAAACTGCCCGCTCTGATACCAATGTTAGGCAGACAATATTTTGAATCAAGCATTTAAAATATTATTGATCATAGCATGCATTTATATAACATTAGAATTAGGCTATGAATATCCTAGTAGGTTATTCTCCCTTAAAGGTAGCTAAACGCGTAGGAGGAAGCCCCCCCCAAAGTTAGATAACATATCAACAATTAATGCTAACTACTAACAAGTAATGTAGTCAAAATAACTACAATGACTAACTAACCCTAGGTAACCAGTCTAGTGGTAAAAATTAACAAACTACTTTTTACCATGCGGTAATTTAAATCTACCTAGGTGAATCTTACAAATTACCAAATGAGGTAATAATTTATAGTTACTGTAGCATAGTAACTCTAACAACATTGACTTCTTGAAACATGGAAACTCAATGAGTTCCTGAGCAGAGTTGCCAAAAACTGTTGGTGCAAAAATAGGCACCGAATAGGTAGGAGGTATGCCCAATGGTCCTCGACCAACATTGAATGATCGTTGGGCCTGGGAGATGCGGGACGACCGATCTTCAGAGAAGGTCAACTCCTTTGGTTCCAACTACCTACATCGTAAAGTGTAAAAGGGGAAAAGAGAACGACAAATAAAGCAAAAGGAGGTTGTCACCAAAACTGACAAGGATGGGATATAGCTGCATCAAGACACATGCATTTGATGTCACCAGTGAAAATAGCAGCAAACCACCTAACAGATCAACTCATCTTATCCTCTCTTATCGTTCAACACAACGGGTAATGGTGAATTCTAGAACCAACAAGAGGGTGCATGAAATCCAGAGTGCAGAATTAGAACTCTCACACTTGATCAGATTTAGCAGAAATAAAACCTTGACACCTAGATGTGGATGCAAATTCTAGAACCACTTAAGAAGATCCATGAAATATATATTGTAGAATTAAGTCAAAAGCTTAAATGGCCATCATAGAAATAAACATCTAAACTTAAGCAAAAGGGAGTGAAGATAAATTGAGAGACCAAACAATGATATGCTTTATATTTACAAGGTGAGAAGAATTACATATGAATTGTAATGGCCATAGAGCTACCCTTTGGAATGGAGAGCATTCCACTATTTATAGAAGATTTTACAAAAAATTCAAAATACAATATTGATGGAATCAGGCGAGAAAATCTTGCTAGGATGGTCGAAATATTTACTGCGGTTCTACTTCAGGAAGGAATGGTAGTTGTTTGAAGGAAGTTATGTGCTTTTGCACATATCTGGGCCCTTGATCATTCTGATAACCTCTTAAATTCCAATCTACTCTATCCTTTTATACCGTAGAAAGATAAAAAAATGGTTGCCTTTGAAGCTATGCATTTAAAATTCCTTCCTTGTGCCCATTGGCTATTTATACAAGGTAGTTGAGATCATTAATGCTTGATTCTGGGGACCCTCAAAGCTTCCATCTTGATGTATGATGACCTTAGCCTTGGATGGATTTTTAGGCTTGACACTTTTTGTTGTTGCCTTCCCAAAGCTCTACTTCTTCTTGGGACAAGAGTTTGGAAAAAATAGTCCCCATGCTACCTTATAATTCTTCTATTCACCTTGGATGGAGGTTCGGTATCCCAATTTTTTACCTAAGGTTGGGGCGAGAATTTGGAATCCACCTTGAACATTTTTTCACCTATTTATCCGTTCGCCTTTGCTATGTTTCAGTCATCTTCTTTTGCCCATATTACAATACCTTAAAAGTGATCGAAGCAAAAATGCCATCATCCTCCAAAGAAGAGTGGGTGAGAAGGCATAAAATTCCAACCACGACAACCACTAGAAAGCACACACCCATAGTGGGTATCGCTCCACATACAACCACTAGCGAGCACACACCCATAGTGAGTTTTTGCTCCACCTTTTGATCACTAGCGAGCACACACCCATAGTAGGTAATGCTCCACTATGCTTGTTCTCATCAATGAGCATTACACCCTCATAGGATAGCTTCATGGCCACTCATGAGCATCACACCCATAGTGGATTTCGTTCCATTATCGACCATTTGCAAGCATACATCCTCATAGGGTTTCACTCCATTTTTTTTTCACTTAGTTTATGCTCGTTTGATCACATTGATCTATTTTGGTCTATGTTGATTCAAATACCATATTCTAAGCACCTTTTTGTTTTATTTAAACTTTTTGTTGATCTTTTTTTGTTTCTTTTTCGTCTTTCTTCTTCTAATTCTTCCTTCTTCTTTATCCTCTTCTCCTTTCTTTTCTTTCTTCAATTTCCTTCTATTTTTTGCATATCGTCATCACATACTAATTCATCAAAGTTCATTCCTTTATTTCTATCATTCATTCATGCATAATGAAAAATAAAAAACACATCATAAAATCATACATTAAATAAACAAAGAAAAAAATATTTTTTACTCAAAAGATAGGAGTATATGTGAGTTGGTTCGATGTGCCACAATAAAAGCCTCACACAGTTGAGCATCCCTAGGAATTCATTCAACACTCAAAAATACCATGTCATCCTGATCCTTGCCCTATCTCTATGAGCTTGTCTCCTTTACTCTACCTATTGGAGGTGGTCCTGGTGGAGGCATGTTCATGGACCATGAAACAAACCGTGTTTGTAACTATGAGTGTCTCTATGATCATAGGGAGGATAATGGAGGTATCCTTTGATTTGTTAGGATGGCTTGGTAGTAGGTCATCTAGTAGAATGTATTCCTCTACACAAATTCTTCACGTACCTCCCTCACCCTCTATAGCTCCTCCTGCAATAGTCATATCTTCTCACCCCATTGGCTATCAGTAAGGATACCCATCCTGTCTACCTCAACCTACTAATGCTTCTGCTCCATTCAGTCCATATCCCCTCTAAGACACTCTAACTAAGCCCTCATTGTATTCCTCTCTATTTTTATCTCATCCTATGCTGTACAAGTCTAGTCCTACTCTGTATAGATGATGTCCATAAAACTCTGCATAACAACCATCCTAGCCCACAATGCCTATACCTCTCTTATCGAGTCTTTCAAACACATAGTCCTGCTAGGTCCCACTTTTATAATCATGGGAGCAACTCCTCATGTCCCCTTTTCCCCTGAGCCAGAGATAGTGATGGTCATCCTAATTATTGTCATCATATCTACCTGAACCTAAACTCACATCTATCTAGGTTGGCCTACCACCCTCTATCATTGCTTGGTGCTCCGTTGGGTAGTGTCTCATAGCACCAATTGCATGCCCTAGTCCATGATTTGGTACCTCTACACTGGAATTTATGGGGTGATATTTAGTAGCATAATATCCATGTACCATATTCTATACCCTAAGAATACTCTAATGTAATTCACCCTTGGGTTGACGTATAGGAGATCATCTAGGTCCTCCTTATAAAACCATACCACATAAAGGTCCCCTATGACCCCTAATGGATCCCTCAACACCTATCTGAACAAGTAGTCTAGTAAGGTTGGCACCTCCTGCAAGATGCCAAACTATTTTTGGACTCAATTGAACCTATAGAGCTCCAGCTCATCCGTATCTATATTCACCTACCTAATCATTCATATCCAAGCTAGCTTATGTCTATCCTTAGCCTACCTTGGGTTTTTATGCCACAATCTCCAAATAATCATGTGCTTCCATAGTTTGTCTATCACTCGCTTCCCTAATGGCAGGATACTGAATATATCATTCGTACATGCTCCAAGTGTTAGCCCCATATGAATTTTGTTGACCACTCTAGGTTGGGCATTGACCTTGGTAGTGCATGTAGTCTATGAATGATTATGTGCTCCCAGAACCATACTTGGAGCAATGTAGTATAGATAATCCCTATATATCACTTTTATATGACATTGTATAATGCCCTATACAATCAGACCAATACATATGTCCCCCATGTGAACCTCATATATTGGTATTGCATGTCTTCCATGGTCCCTAATAGTGCCCATGGAAAGAATCACCTTCTCATGTGGTAAACCAAGATCCTAGTCATCACCCCATAGAGTACAATTGTTAATTCCCCAATCTCGTATCACTACATCTCATCGACATGAAGCCTACTCTAGTGGATCTCATGTGTTGAATTTGCCAATAGTCTTTGTAATGCCACCTAAGGTACCTACACTCTATATATCATCCTCCACCTAATGGGGATCCTCAAGATGTGCCACACATCCTCTAGTGTGATTGTCATCTCTCTTGTCGATAGTTGAAATATGGACAACTTTGGGTACCACCTCTCGATCAAAATCATCAGTAGCATTTTGTTAGCCTCCACCTGGGGCATATCTACTAGATGTGGTAGCTCCACCACCCATAGGATATCCCTATCCACTACTATAATCTGTCTCATAGGTACCTCTAGCGTGTTCAATTGCCACTCTTTGCTCTCGAGTACATCTTGTTGTAAAAACAACATTAATAAAATTTAATTAGTTTCGTCATAAAAAAATCATCATGATCTAATAACAATATCCACATAAATCTCTTCTTCTATTTTCCCTTTTTTTATTCTCTTTTTATTTATTTTTTCTCTTTTCTTCACTTTTCTCTTCCTTCTTCTGCAAATTCATGCCCCCACTTTTTAGGGTGTGAATTCATGAATTCATGCACCAAAAAGCAAGGGCACAAATTTGGTTCACGTGGCATAAGATCAAATTTATAGTCAATGCCCACATTTGTGTCAGGTGCTCAAGCAGAATTTTCTTTTTAATAATAATAACAATAAATAAATAAACAATTAAATTAAACCCTAGTCTGGAGGTTAAGATTCGATGGTTACCTATGCTTGATCTGCAGCTATGTTGGTGCCACTCCTCATGATAGCTGCACGATGTGTCAAAAGTGCTATTCTCTTTGTTTTCTCCAGAGCTATTTTCTTCTCACAATGAAAATGAATTTATTTTTATCTTTCCCTCATTTTTATCCCTCCTTTTCTCTCTCCTCTTTTTTTCTCTTTCTTCTTCATTCTCCTGTGTTTGCCATTTTGAGTTTCTTCTAGAATTTTGCATTCCTTATTAAACTTGAGGGGCACCCCAGCCTTAGGGGCATCGCTACCATAATTACCTTATAAAGCATGCAAATTTTAGTGTTTGAAATAACACCATTTTTGCACCATCCCTCCACCCAAACCTACTACCCTTTTTTGTGCTTGTCATTTTCGCTTGTAGGTGTCTACAACTTTCTTTGATGCATTTATAAGGCCATAAATGTATCAATAAGGGGGAAATTGTAGACAAAAAAAATTGACCCATATAAATAAATCATTTTCTCCTTAGATCCCTAGGAAGCCCCTCAAAATTGCTGATTGTAAATTTGAGCCCCTTTTCCCCTTTGTTTAGCCTCTTTTGCGTAGTCTTGTCAAATTAACGGTCACCTAATGTGGGGCGTGAATTTGGAAATATTGAGTTTTTCTCTCAAAAACCCTTGTCCTACATCAGCTTTAGACCAAGTTTATGTTTTTGTTTCCCACTTAATATCCCTCCAAACCTCTTATAAATAGAAGGATTGGACTCCTTGTTTGAGAATCATGATAATAATTATGATTCATGATTATTAATCAACGAACACTCTCAAGAACTAATGCTTTGGAAATAATCTATTGTTGCTCTACTTTTTGTGCTTCTTGTCTTAGTTGCTTTGGGTGAACAAGTGGAGGAGCCTTGATGACAAATCATGTGCAGACTTATCTTCTAAAGGAGGAGAGGTATACCATTGTGGTTGTTGCCTTCACTCTTTTATTTCTCCTTTTCTTTTACCACAGATTAATTAGGTTTTTCTTGTATCATTAGTTTTATTAGATCATTAATTTTTCTATTTTATTGCATTTTAACATTCATATAATAGAATTTTAAGCTTTTGTTGTGAATTTGCACCCTATCTATATAGGGTACAAATTCAGTAAAACCTTTGGTTTCATAAAATTTATCTTGTTCCTAAATTCATGATTGTCCTTTATAGGATGCAAATTCGGTTACAGGTACTTGAGGGTAAGTTTTTGATCCCAAGAACCCTCATTTTTGTTTCATGCACATCTATTATTTGTTAAACATATTCTTTTTATGCATTCTGCTTGCTTGTCTCTAAAGGTCAATAATTACTTCTAATTCTAAATGGTCAGCTAAAAGGACCAAGGGGGCTTGAATGTTGCACCTCCAAGCTTAGTCTTATAGCAGCCTAAGTAGGCCCCCAAACACTGATAATTTTTTCCAAGTTTTTATAGCTATTTTGCAGGTCCAATCGAATTTACGATCATGGATTTTGGGATGCAAATTTAGATTTGCGTTTGCAGATTCTAAGGTGTGAATTTAGATAGGATCAACCATCAGATCAAGTAAGTGTTCTAATAGATATTTTGGGCTATTTGATGTGTGTCTTTATTGATTTTTTGTTAATTTTCTATTTCATATTTAAATCATAAAAAAAATAAGACATTTGGTTTCATCCTTAGGCATCAAAGAAGATAAGCATATAGTTTGTATTAGGATAATATTGTTTACGCATTCTCTTAGACCATTGTCTAGAAGAAAATTTTTACTTTTCTTTCAAATCTAGGTATAAATCTTCATCAAAATTAAAGAATCATATTAGGAGAGAACTTTGTTTGCTTGCATTGTCATTTATACTACATCGTTTTACAATATTGTTCTCTAGTCCTTTATAGCTTAGATCTTAGTTAAGACTAAAATTAGGTGGTTTTTCAATAAACACATCAAACCTCCCATCCTAAACTTGGAGCGAGTCCTTAAAATGCTCTTGGTGAACCCTTTGATCCCCAAGTCCACTAGGTGTAGAGAAAAATAGCCTCAGGGTCACTTGGGCTCCTAGTAAATCTATCAAGAATCATTCACGAGAGTTATTTTCCACCTCTATAGGAGGTTACCCCTAAAAGAGGTCTATGCTATTAGATTCTCTTGATTAATAATTTGGGGCAATTCTTTTTAGTATTTTTTTAGCACTATTTGAAGAACACAAGCTTATACTGAGAGGGGGGGTGAACAGTATAAGACCACTTTTTACTTTTTATTCCAATTCAATATTATGTTGTGTAAAGATAGCATGTATCAATAGCAGTAATCAAATCAATGCATAGAAACCATACACAATAGAGACACCACAATTTACGTGGTTCACCCAATGTGGGCTACTCCACGAAGAAAATATTTTACTAAAAATTTCTCAATCAATTTATTTGGGAATCACTCCAAATTACAATGTTTATGGATATCTATCCAAAGGATATGCTAATCCCCTAATCTCAAGTTCGTGGATCTCTTCCACAAGAGAACTTTTTCCCCTTCTGCTCTGGCTATGTGATCTTCTAGAAGACTCTGTCTCTCTATTGCACTAACTGGTGGACCTCTCTCCACTTGAAGACTCCTCACTCATATCTTTCTTCAATTATGTTGGTTATTAGATCTCTATCCACTGAGACTCTGTCCTCTATACTTTGTCACCTCCAAAGCTCTGTCAATAGGCTCACTAAGAACCTGCTCAATAGGTTCACACAGAACCTGCTTAACAAGCTCACACAAAACTTGTCAAATATGCTCAAGCAAGCTCACCAAGAAATTGCCCAAATATGCTCTAGAAATATCACCAAGAACTTGCCCAAATATGCTCTAGCAAGCTCACCAAGAACTTGCCCAAATCTGCTCTAGCAAGCTCACCAAGAACTTGCCCAAAACTATCCATAAATCTATCCCAACACCATCCTCAAATTTGTCCCAAAGGCCTTCTCAAAGGCTCAATCAATCATGCTCAAGTAGTACTCAAAATGAACTCAACAATGAATGGAAATCTCAAATCAAATTAACTTCATAGAAGCATAAAGAGAATTTTTAGAGACTCAATATGTTCTAATCTCACTCTCAACCCAAATAAATCTCAACTCAACTCATAGAAGCATAAAGAGAATTTTTAGAGACTCAATATGTTCTAAAATCACTCTCAACCCAAATCAATCTCAACTCAACTCAAATCAACTCATAGAAGCATAAAGAGAATTATTAGAGACTCAATATGTTCTAATCTCACTCTCAACTCAAATCAACCTCAACTCAATTGTTTCCAACAATGCTCAACCAAAAATATCACATAACAATGATACTCACGTTATTTTCTAACTCAAGTTCTTTCACAACCAATGGGCTTCAATAAAAATGCTTATAAAACAAATTTTAAACACAATTATCAACTTATAAAACCTTGAAGCATTCAATCAACCACTTTCGAAAAGGAAACCACAAACAATCCTTTTCCCTCCAATGATATTTCAAAAATCAACCACCATAAACAATCAATAGGAGAATGTGCCCATACCTTTTATGAAGTGAATAAACCCCTTTGGAAATTTGCCACACTCAACATACTTTGAAAAAGAGCACAACAATCTTCAATTTTGAACCCCTTTACAAAAATAAAATATCTCTCTACATACACCTTATTTCTCCTTCTAAATGATTTAGTCAAATAGCCCTCTAAATAAGCTTTCTGATGATATATAATATTTCCTCATTCCTAAATAAATTGAAACCTTTACATATATATATGCCAACCTCCATTAATTGCACATAGGTCGGCCCTCCATTAATTTAAACTTAAACTTTAAACTTTAATATCTTCATCACCGGAGGTCCTTTTTCGATGAAAAAAAATTCCACCTTGGCTTTTAAGAAAAGCCCTTTCCACATAATCCCACCATGGTTTTAAATAAAACCTTTTATTTTGCTTGCCTTGGTTTTCATAAAACCCTGTAAATAGCCATGCTTTCCAAAATATCATAAATGCTTATTTATGAAATATTTTTGCCACCAAAACCAAATGTGATCCATGTGACATCAATGACAACATAAAATGTCTCAAATTAACTCAAATTTCCAACAATCTCCCCCTTTGTCATTGATGGCAACACCTCTAATGCAAACACCACAATCACTGCAAAAACCATCTTTGAGAATCAAATTTGCTCCCCCTAACTCAATAATATCTATGGAGGCTGCTCCCCTTAACTCAATACTCTCTTTGGAGGCTGCTCCCCTAACTCAATGCTCTCTTTGGAGGCTGCTCCCCCTAACTCAATGCTCTCCCCTTACTCAAATCTCTCCCCCTTTGACATCAATGGCAAAAGGGACACCTATGGGGCTAAAAGATATGACTCTTAAGCATAGCCCCCTCACCACATTCTCTCTTGAGGTGATTAATTTTGGGGTGGGAGTACCTTTACTCCCATATTACATTGATTGTTTCCTCTATTAACTTCCTTCCATGTTTTTTTGATATCCTTCTCTTGATGAATTACTTGATCTTGTTGTCTTGAACCTTTTTGACCTTATTGCCTTGAACCTATTTGGAATTGAGTCCTACACCATATTGCAATATACCTAAAGTTATTACAATTAAAACACTTGATATTGTAGCCTTTGGTTGGTGCCCATGTCCTGAAATTATTCTTAAAATAATTTCTATATCCATTCCTTTCCTGAACCCTGTATTGTGAAGCTCTGTTTTCATGACCATTATAACCATGAATTCTGAATTGTGTAGCTCTAAAACCAAAACCATGTTGCTCATTTCCTTTGCACTGAAAATCTCTATGACCAATCCTATTGCATGAGAAGCAATGTCCCTGAAAACCATACCTTCTTCCCTTGAAGTTTATTCTAGCAAAATCAAACTTCTTTGATCCATGGATCCTGCAATGTATAGCCCTGTGTCCAAATCCATTACAAGAAAAACAATATCCTTGAAAAGCCCTTTGTTCATGCCTTGGTTCCTCATACCTTTCTTGACCATTATCATTATGATCATCTTCAACTTGTGCATTGCATTCTTGAACCTTCTTTGTAGTATCTAAAACCTCTTCCTTGCCTTTCTCTTCAATAATTTCTTTTCCTTTTGAACTTGATTCACCTATCTCAAAACAAGAACCAAACTGAATATTTGGAGCCATAGGAACTTTAGAACTTTCCTCACAAATCTTAGGTGCTTCCTTGCTTTCATATTTTAGAACTTCCTTTCCTTTTGAGTGTGACTTTTCTTAGAAGTAAGATACAACCTTAAAATAAGTTTCCACTCCTTTTTGAATCTTTTCATCTAATGTATCATGTCTTGCCGTTGTTACCCTTAGTTCTTCATTCATACTCTCTTCTATCCTTTTTGCATTTTGAAGCTCTTCTCTGAGATTACTGATTTTTTGAAGTAGTTCTCTGATTTTGACATCTGTTCGAATCTTGTTTTCAAGATTCCTGTATTCTTCTTTTAACCTTTTGATTTCTAATTTTTTTACTTGGCTCATCCTCTTCCTTTTCTATTACCAAAAATGAGACTTCTTTTTTTTCACTGCTGCTGGAATTGTCACTAGAATTGGTGCTTTCTTTTTCAAATACACTTTCCTTATTTTAATTGTTGTAGTATATGCAATCATCATCTATATGCCCAAAATCTCCACATATGAAGCATTTTAGTATCCTTAGACCTTTCTTGTACCTATCTGCTTGCTCAATGGCTATGGCAAGCTCTTCATGTCTTTCTTCAATAGGCACATCATCTTATTTAACTTCAATACCTAGGAATAGGTGTTCTTGCTTTTCTTCACTTATTCCAAAGAATGTACATTCTTCTTCATCTAAATGATCTTTATCACTGTAATTTGAACTATCACTTGCTTCTACAATGTAGTAAGATTTCTTTTCCTTACAAAAAAATTTCTTCTTCTCATACCTGTTTTGCTTGAATCTGTCATCTTTGTCATGCTTATGCTTTCCATATTATTTTCTTCTATGACCCTATTTTTCATCATCACTGATTTCTTCATGTGGACACTTGTATGCATAGTGACCAAGATCACCACACTTGTAGCACCTGAATTTCCTTATATCTCTAAAATTCCTTGAGTCATTATTTTTTATGAAGTTAGCTTCCTCATCATTTTATAAAACTCTATCTATTTCTGAAAATTTCCTTGTATATTTTTCTAAAGCCTTGAATGCAATCTCTTTTATTGGAGCTTGATGCTTACTTACCTTCATCTCATAAGCTATGAGAGTACCTTGCAATTCTTCCGTTGTTAACTTGTTGATATCTATTGTTTCTTCTATTGTTGAAACCTTTGCATCATATTTCGTGGGAAGTGATCTC
This sequence comes from Wollemia nobilis, assembly GCA_028583015.1. Taxonomy (NCBI): domain Eukaryota; kingdom Viridiplantae; phylum Streptophyta; class Pinopsida; order Araucariales; family Araucariaceae; genus Wollemia; species Wollemia nobilis. Next base: position 1,564,120 of record JAQPPZ010002592.1, read on the forward strand.
AAAACCTTTTGAGTAACTTTTGATTCTTTCATCTCAAAACCTAGGCCTCTCATAGTGTTAGTAATATCATCAACTCGAAGTAAGAACTTTGCAATATCTTCAAAATATTCCATTTTCAATTCCTCAAATATTTTTCTATGAGTTTGTAGTTTTGCCAACTTTACCTTGGAATATCCTTCATAAGTATTCCTCAACTTGGTCCACATCTCATTAGCTGAAGTACATACCATGACCTTTGTAAAATCTATCTCACGTAGCCCACTCAAAATATAATTCATTGCTCTTGCATTGATCTCAACCAATTTCCTAGTAGTCTTATCTTCCTCAAGATCACCTTCAACCTTATACTCTTTTTCAACCATCTACCATACCTCATATCCTTGTGATATCAAGTAGTTCTTCATTCTCATGCTCCAGAAAGCATAATTGTTACCATCAAATAATGGAGCCTTATTTGAAGATAATCCTTTTTGTGAAGCCATCTATGTTCTTTGTAGAATCTGCCCTCAAGTTGTTAGCCTTTCTAAAGGAACCCGATCTGATACCAATTAAAGAACATAAGCTTATACTGATAGGGGGGTGAACATTATAAGACCACTTTTTAATTTTTCTTCCAATTCAATATTATGTTGTGTAAATATAGCAGTATAAATAACAGTAATCAAATCAATGTACAAAAACCATACACAATAGAAACACCATAATTTATGTGGTTCACCCAATGTGGGCTACTCCATGAAGAAAATATTTTACTAAAAATTTCTCAATCAATATCTTTGGGAATCACTCCCAATTACAATTTTATGGATCTCTGTCCAAAGGAGATGTTGATCTTCTAATATCAAGTTCGTGGATCTCTTCCACAAGAGAAATATTTCCCCTTATGCTCTAGCTATGTGATCTTATAGAAGACTCTGTCTCTCTACTGCACTAACTGGTGGATCTCTCTCCACTTGAAGACTCCTCACTCAGATATATCTTTAATTGTGCTGGTTGTTGGATCTCTATCCACTGAGACTTTGTCCTATGTACTCTATCACCTCCAAAAATATGTCAATAGGCTCACTAAGAACCTGCTCAATAGGTTCACACATAACCTGCTTAACAAGCTCACATAGAACTTGTAAAATCTGCTCAAGCAAGCTCACCAAGAACTTGCCCAAATCTGCTCTAGAAATATCACCAAGAACTTGCCCAAATCTTCTCTAGCAAGCTCACCAAGAACTTGCCCAAAAATGCTCTAACAAGCTCACCAAGAACTTGCCCAAAACTATCCACAAATCTGTCCCAACACTATCCTCAAATTTTTCCCAAAGGCCTTCTCAAAGGCTCAATCAATCATGCTCAAGTAGTACTCAAAATGAACTCAACAATGAATGACAATATCAACTCAAATTAACTTCATAGAAGCATAAAGAGAATTGTTAGAGACTCAATATGTTCTAATCTCACTCTCAACCCAAATAAATCTCAACTCAACTCATAGAAGCATAAAGAGAATTGTTAGAGACTCAATATGTTCTAAAATCACTCTCAACCCAAATCAATCTCAATTCAACTAAAATCAACTCATAGAAGCATAAAGATAATTGTTAGAGACTCAATATGTTCTAATCTCACTCTCAACTCAAATCAACCTCAACTCAATTATTTCCAACAATGCTCAACCACAAATCTCACATAACAATGATACTCATGTTATTTTCTAACTCAAGTTCTTTTACAACCAATGGGCTTCAATAACAATGCTTATAAAACAAAGTTTAAACACAACTCTCAACTTAGAAAACCTTGAAGCATTCAATCAACCACTTTCGAAAAGGAAACCACAAACAATATTTTTCCCTTCAATGATATTTCAAAAATCAACCACCATAAACAATCAATAGGAGAATGTGCCCATACATTTTATGAAGTGAATAAACCTCTTTGGAAATCTGCCACACTCAACATACTTTGAAAAAGAGTACAAAAATCTTCACTTTTGAACCCATTTACAAAAATAGAAATATCTCTCTACATACACCTTATTTATCCTTCTAAATGAGTTAGTCAAATAGCCCTCGAAATAAGCTTTCCGACGATATATAATATGCCTTCATTCCTAAATAAATAAATAAATATATATATATATATATATCTACCAACCTCCATTAATTGCACATAGGTCGACCCTCCATTAATTTAAACTTAAACTTTAAACTTTAATATCTTCATCACCGAAGGTCCTTTTTCGATGAAACAAAATTCCACCTTGGCTTTTAAGAAAAGTCCTTTCCACATAAGCCCACCATGGTTTTAAATAAAACCTTTTATTTTGCTTACCTTGGTTTTCATAAAAACCTTGTAAATAGCCATGCTTTCCAAAATATCATAAATGCTTATTTATGAAATATTTTGGCCACAAAAACCAAATGTGATCCATGTGACATCAATGATCCATGTGACATCAATGACAACATAAAATGTCTCAAATTAACTCAAATTTCCAACACTATTATTTCCTTTATCACATTTTTATTAATTTTTGCAATTATTGTTGTGGATGTGCTTGATTTTTTTAAGGTTCCTAACAAGTGGTATCTGAGCACTTTCCAGGGTTGTGTTCTACTGTAATACGAATAATTATTATTTTACCATCTATTCCTTGTTGAGTATATTTTTTCTTTGTTCTACTTATTTTTTCTAAATAACCTGCAAGAGAATAGCATAATTATTTTTTGTTTTTGGTGGTGTAGGTTAAATACCCTATGTTGGGGGTTTTAAAATATCATAGAGGAGTTGTAATTTTTTGCTAAGCTAGATTTCTCATAAAGCATCTAGTGAAGTGAGGGGTGCTCAACTTAAAATACCCAAAACTTAGACAACACCTATATATGGCAGTGAGCTCCCATGTATCCTTGGGTATATAGGGAGACCCCTTAAGAATAAGGAAAGCCTTTATCCCTACAAATATATTGACCATTTAAGTATTGTGGTGCACTGATAAGCGGTTAGCCCCAAAAAGTTACTCTCATAATACACTCAAAAATAAATAGTGTAGTTATAGGTATGGTGCAACCCTCCATAGTTAAAGCCTTGAGATATTAAGTTGGCCACTAATCACGACCAAAAGAGTATATAAGATAGGCCACATAATTAGACATCTTGGTCTAGATTATACCTATTGAACTTATTTTTGGTCCTTTAACTACACTTGGTTGAAGCCTTATCCTCTTATCTATGATTCAAAATGGAAGCCATTGTATTGGGTATGCCTAGATTGTAAAGGTACAATGGCCTAAAATTATATATATATGTGAGCAAGAATTCTATATCATAAATTTCTATTATCAGCTTGGTTGAAGGAGATGAACTCAAAAAAATTGTATATGAGTTTCAAAATATGCTTCAAGAGTTTTATTTTTTTAATTTTACATGAAAGGAAGAGTTGGTTTGGAAATATGGTGAATACTTGATCAAGTTGAGATATAAAGCTTTATAGCAATCAAAATTTCTTGCTCGCAAATATTTTTGTTAGAAGAATGCTTGGTCACTAAGGTATCAATATTCCTTTAGTTAGTAGTTAAAAGTAAGATTCTTATAGGAGAGAGCCTATAAAGAAAATGATATCACAGACCTTTTAGATGTGCCTTGTGTGACAAGAATTTAGAAACATCAAACCATTTACTTCTTCATAGTCCCTATTTTAAAAAATATGAAAATATATTGGGTAGCTCCATCAACATTAAAAGAGTTGATGAAATGATGAATTAATTATCTCAAAGCTAAAGTAATATGTATTCTTTGAAGGATTTCTCCTATGATTATTTTTTAGAATTTATGGCTTGAAATAAATAATAGTATTTTTAGAAATAAATCTCAAAATCATGCTCAAGTTTGGAACTATATTGTTGCCTATCTTGTAAAATATTTACAAATACGATGGTCATCATGGGAAGTCTCAAGTGTAGAAAAAGAGGTGATAACAACTTGGTTACAAGATTTGAACATATATGGAAGAGTCCTTTACGATAATGGAATTAATACAAAGGATCTACTTTAATATAGGGTTAAATAAAATTGTTAAAACGTGCTTAGAAGATGGCTTCATTCTAAAATTCAAACAAAGTTTTCAATGAATGTTATTGGTCTATCAAAGGGATACTTCTTAATCCGGTTTAATATTGAGGAGGATCTGGTGGAAGCTTTATCACGAGGTCTATTTTTCTTTGGGAAAATACCAGTTTCCTAAAACATTGGCATCAAGGCTTCAACCCTCAAAAGGAAGAAATTATTTATGTTCCCATATGTATTAGGTTCCCAAATCTAACTATAGAATATTGGGATGATCAAATTATTAAGGTCTTGGCAACACAAATCAAAAAATTTATAACCATAGATCCACCCACCCGCAATAAAACAAGAATGTTGTGTGCAAGAGTCTATGTTAATGTGAAGCTAGAACAAGACAAAGTGGAAAAAGTGAGTATCAAATCAATGCTTGGAGAATGGGAACAAAAATTTGAATATGAAAATTTTCCAATATACTGTAAGCAATGTAAAGTGTTTGGACATGTGGAGGGGAAATGTCATCTACAAAGACAAACCAAATTTACTAAAAAGTGGCAACAAAAGGAGAATCAAATAAACCAGAGGACCACAAGCATGGAAAAGGAAACTTCTAGCCCACAAGAAAGGGCACAAGAAAAGGAACAATATCAGGAAATTTACCAGGAGGTAAATGAAGATGCAGAAAGTAAAATTAGTAATGGATGTTCTATACAGTACAAGGAAGAACATCAGAATCCTAACAAGACAATGGAGTATGCAAGTAAATGCATAGAGCTAAACTAGCAAGCAGATGAAGAACATAATGAGAAACAAAACTTGAGTGGTTTTGGAAATAACACTAATCAACAAGAGAATAGTATCAATCAAGAAAAAGAAAATAATTATGAAGATGGTAACCATAAGATGAAAATAAATATGATTGAAAATAATATAAATCTAGATACCAAGACATAGCAACAAAATGTGATTGCGATCAGCCCAGAGAATGTATACATTAATTTAGAAGTTGAAGAAGAAATATTAGTAGATGATGCTAAAATTGTAGAGGATACCCCATCAACGCAAATGGAATCAAAACATGAAGGATCAGATTGAAGGAGTTTGAGGGTTTAAAATCAAAGAAATAGAGGGATGGCAAGGATTAGATCAAGTTTTAAGTTCAAAGAACAAAACTAAAAAAATTGAGGAACATAAGGATCTAAACATAATATAAAACTCAAAGTAATCTAAGGAGGGTATGCAAACAAGATTCAACAAAAGACTAGAGTTGGGTAAAACAACTCAATTAGCATAAGAAGAATCTCCGATAGGATGTAATCAAATGGGAGAGAATGATCCTCATGTAAAACATACAAAAAATACAAAGAATACAGGTAATTATGGGAAAAGAAAGCAAGGAAGACCCCCCAAACAGGAAGAATAAAAAGTACCAGAGAACAGGGGACAAGAATTAGATCAAAATGAAGAATGGATGGGTAAGAGTAAACGCCCATCAAACAAAACAAAAAAATGAAAATACTTTCTTGGAATGTGCGGGGGCTAAATTCCCTTGGAAAAAGAAGAATTGCTAGAGATCTACTCATGGAAGTAAAACCTGATATTGTTTGTCTTCAAGAATCTAAAAATAACACAAAAAAACTTGACATTATTCAGAAAGAGGTTTGGTCGAATGCTGAATGGATCATAAGCCCAACACAAGGTACTACTGGAGGTATTTGCATATTTTGGGACAAAATAAATTTTGAGGGCACTTTAATTTTTCAAGAAGAGATATTTTGCACAGTCAAATTGAAGAACAAAAAAACTAACTTTTGTTGGGTAATGACAAGGATTTATGCTCAAAACGATGATCATGAGAAATTCCATCGCTAGAATAAGCTATCTTTTCAAAGGAGTCTCTTCATTAATTTACATTGGATGGTTTTGGGTGACTTCAATACAGTATTAAGAATAGAGGATAAAAGTGGAGGGAGGATTAACATCACTCAAGGTATGCAATATTTTAATAATTTTATTTAGAATAATAAGCTGATTGACCTAGATATGTGTAAAGGTAAGTTTACATGGACAAACAAAAGGATGGGAGATAATCACATTCAAAGGCACCTGGATAGAGTTCTTATTTTTGATAATTGGTTAAGTATAAACAATATTCATAGACTTACATGTATGCCTAGAATAGGATCAAATCACAATCCCCTTTTGCTAGATATGGAAAAGGAGGGGAAGTAGGGAGGAGCACCCTTTAGGTATGAGCTCATGTGGAATATGCACCCAAAAATTACAAATAAAATTCAATCTTGGTGGTAGGAGGAGGTTCAAGGATCAACAATGTACAGAGTTACCCAAAAATTAAAGAACATCAAGTATTGAATCAAAATTTGGAATAAAGAGGTTTTTGGTAACATCAATTTAAGAAAACAACAACTTAAAAAATATATCCAAGATATAAAGGAAACAATGGAGAGGGAAGGGAGAAAACTAGAGTGGCATAAAAAGGAAAAACAACTCCTCACGGAGTATCATAATACCATTGCCCAAGAGGAAATTCATTGGAAACAAAAATCCAGAGTTTTGTGGCTCAAGGAAGGTGATAGAAACACTAAATTCTTCCATGTTTCGACTATGAGACATAGGAAAAACAATAAAATCCTCTACCTTATGGGGGAATATGGTAGAAATTATGAGGATTTAAATGATATTAAAAATCTGGCCATTTATTTTTTCAGACCTTAGCAAAGAAAAAATAGAGTGCAACATGGAAATAGAAAGCATCATTAACAATGTTCCCAAAGGAGTTAATTATTGTATGAATGAATATCTATGCAAGGTAATCTCTAAGGAGGAAACTAAAAGAGCTATGTTCTCTATGGGAGCCTCCAAGGCTCCGGGTCCAGATGGTTTCCCACCAGGTTTTTTTCAATATCATTGGGATATTGTTGAAGAAGATGTAGTCAATGCAATCTAAGAAGCCCAAGAATCTGGTAAGTTGCTGAAAGAATGGAATAATACCTTCCTTGCTCTAATTCCCAAGAAATATGGGATAGATAAATTGTAGGAATTTAGACCAATTAGCCTATGTAATACAATTTATAAAACTTTTACTAAAGTTTTGGCCAATTGGTTGAAAAACATCATCCCCTTAATCATTAATGAAGATCAAGGAGGTTATGTGGTAGGTGAGAAGATTACTGAAAGCATCATTGCAATTTATGAAATAACACACTCTCTTCAAATGAGGAAAGAGTCAGGTATGTTCCTTAAGTTGGACATGAACAAAGCCTATGACAGGGTTTCATGGTCCTTCTTAGATAAAATAATGGAGCAAATGGGTTTCAGTGAAAAATGGAGGGCATGGGTTGGTATGTGTATTTATAACCCCTACTTTTTAATCTTGATAAATGGAAAATATGCTGGGTTCTTTCCTTCTACCAGAGGAATCACGTAGGGATATCCATTGTATCCATATCTCTTTATCATTATGGCAGATGCCTTGGAAAGAACTTTGGAAAGAAAGAGAAAGGATGGCAATATCAAAGGTCTAAAACGTTCATCCATTGGTGAATATTTGTCTCATCAAAAATTTGTGGATGATACTTTATTTCTAGGGGAAGCTACAAAGGAAAAATATTTGGAGTTTAAAAAAGTCCTTGATTCTTATGAAAAAGCTATAGGCCAAAAAATAAATTATGAAAAAAGCAGGATTATGTTTTTAAACACGGAGGAAAGTATAAGAGATCAAATAGTTAAAGTGTTGGGCTGTAAGGAGAAAAAGTTCCATATCATTTATCTTGGTTTGCCTTTGTTTATAGACAAGATGAAAGCTGAAATTTGGAATCCAATTATTGATAAATTTAATATGAAACTTCAAGGTTGGAAGGGATCTTTGTTATCCTTTGTAGGGAAAGTACAACTCATAAAACACACGCTTCAAAGCCTCACTATTTATTTCATGTCTTTCCTAAGGATGTCAAGAAAAGTGGAAGAGACTCTAGAAAGACTACAAAAAATTCTTATGGGATGCCACTGAATGTAAAAAACGTATACATATGGTAGCCTTGGATACCTGTTGCCAAAATTTACAGAATGGGGGTCTTGGTCTGAAGAAGTTGAGAGATATAAATAGAGCCCTTCTAGCTAAAAATTATTGGAGGCTTTGCACTGGAGCATAAGGGAAATGGGCTAGCATCATCCAAAATAAATACTTGGAGGACATAAACCACTTTATCAGTTGTTCTAGTCCTCCACGTGGATCTATTTTTTGGAAAAATATAATAAATAGCAATAAAGTTCTATGGCAAGGTCTAAAATGGAGAGTAGGTAGGGGAGACAAAATTAACTTCTGGAAAGACCCTTGGATTCAAGGGGAGCCTTTAGAAAACTATAGAAAGTTCAAATATATTAAAGAGAATTTAACCAAAACCTATGTTAAGAAAATTAATGGTTACATTCATAGGGTGGGTGATTTTCAATAGTGGAAAATCGTTCAAGAAGATATGTAAGGCCTAGTAAGGCCAATACTTGGTGAAGGATAGATATAGAGTCTTGAGCAAAGTAACTTCAGAGAAACCAGAGCTTAAAATAATTTGGAAGCTAAACATCATCCCTAAGGTTGCTATGTTTTTTTGGACTACCATTCTCAATAAGATCCTTACAACAGACAATATGTTCAAAAGATAAATTGTGGTTCCAACTATTTATGTCTTATGTAACAAAGCGAATGAGTGTGTGGACCACCTGTTTGGAACTTGTGATTTTTTTTCGTGATATCCTTGTTAGAATATTTAGCATATATTATTGTATTACATTAATTAAGTTAAAGGAGTGGTTCGTAGTTTTCTTGAATCAGTTTATGAACCACCCAGACTGGAAACTGCCTCAATGGAGTTCATGTAAATCATATATATTTGACAGGAATATGAAGATAGATCTAATGATTCAGTTTCTACATGGCATCAGAGCATTGAATATTTTTTTTGGGCAATGTGAATTTAACCAGACGGACGGTGTTGGAAGGGACGCGGCTGTTTGTTTTTTTTTCCTCTGCGCTCCGAATAGCGTGGAGACGGCAAGCACGCTGTGGACGTCTTGGTATTCGTCGCAGTGCAGCCGTAGCCGACGCAGTGCAGCCGCAACCACAAGGAGAAAACAATATCGATAGGAGTGGCTGGTAGAAGTCAGCCACTGGGGCCCGCATGCTGTGGATGTCTTGGTATTCACCGTAGTGCAGCCGCAGCCGACGTAGTGCAGCCACAGCCACAAGGAGAAAACGAAATCGACAGGAGTGGCTGGTAGAAGAAGTCAGCCACTGGGGCCCCCTCTGGAAAGCACGGGTTCGAACCAGTGCTCGCAGCCGCAAGAGAAGCTGCGACGCAGCAAAGAGACCTCGTCACCAAGTTGGACGTCATTGCAATCACCGTATCTGAGAAAAGCAAGGAAAAGGACGAGATTTTTTTTTGACAACATATTCCAGTGGCCGCTCAAAATTGCTGACGCCCGAAGGTATTTTGACGCCCCACGGATCCGATTGACGTCTCGAGGGCTCGATGACGCCCAAAAACAAAAACAAAGTGTTTTTTTTGACGCCCTGAGTCGTGTTGACGCCTCGTCGGGCATTTGTTGACGCCCCAAGAAGTTTGACTCAATTTTTTTGTTGTCATTGCTTTTAAGACATGTAAATTTGTTTTTTCTCTTTCACAAGCAATTGTTCAAAGGCATTATATTCTATTTTTGCCTTCACTTCTTCCAAGATAGAGGGGGGAATTCAAATTTTTTCAAACCCTCAGGAGAAGATTTAGATAGCAATTCAAAGGTGCATTTTCGATTTTACTCGACACCTTCTTTTGTCCAAGTTAGGTGCATTTTCGGTTGAACCCGACACCTATGTGAGAAGCATTTTGTGAGCATGCTTGTTTGATTATTGCATTCCTTTTCTGCACTTAAAAAAATCATCTACATCAAAGCATCCACTACTTCTCTCAGCACATGTTGCACAGGTTCTCCACAAGCAGTTATCTCTTTGCACAGGGATCTTCATATGTTCTCTCCCCAACACTAATTTTCTCCTAGTTTTGTTTTTTGACTTAATTACCTCCAACTGATTATTCTTCTTCCGAAGATTCTCAGGCAGGTGTCATTAACATCTCTTTGAGTCAATTTTTTACCCCCATTGCTATTGTGTTTAGGCGTAAATCCTGACGAAAGTCTTGGATTCCAAAGTGTTTAGGGGAAGTTACGCCCCACGCATGCGGATTCCTGTCTTTCTAAGGTAGGTGCCATCAACAAAGCAATCCTTTTCAGTACTGCCTATGTTCCACGTACCGTTCTGATCTTCATAATACCTATAGTCTCCCTCACGTAAGGGCGGGTATTGTTTTGTTTCAGTTTCGGTATAACTGGCCTGGCAACGGTATATCGAAAAGGGGACCATTTGGCGCTATAAGGAACCCTAAACAAAATGGCTACAGTGCACAAGTATCTTTCAGATGCCCAATTGCTCAAAGGCACCAATTTTGTGCCATGGAAGCATAAAATGAAAGCCATTCTTCAAGTCAAAAAATTATGGGATGTCGTCAGTGGCACTACCTCTCGTCCCACCACAGCAGGGACAGATCAAGATACATTTGATGATCAGGACAGGAAAGGCCTTATGTTTTTATTACTTGCCATAACAGATGAGGTTCAACCTCATATTTGTGATGCCACGACCAGTAAAGATGCTTGGGCAACACTGATTACTGTGTATGAAGGAAAGAATAATTCCACTATCCTTCACCTACAAACTCAGCTTCACAATCTCAATATGAATTCAGGGGAAACTGTTGAATTGTTTCTCTGCAAAGTGGCAGAATTGAAAGCTAAACTCAATACTATGGGAAAACCCATCGATGATGATCTTTTGACATCTGTTATTTTGAGGGCACTCCCACCATCTTACAAAAGTTTTATCACTTCCCTCAATGTTTCCGGCAGAACATTAACTTTTGTTGAATTGGTTAATTTGCTTCAAACTGAAGAAGCCAATCAAGTACAGAAAGATGAGGAACCTGCCACTGCTCTTTCCACCCATCAAAAGGGTCACAAGCAAGGACAGTCGCAGAAGGGAGGCTCTTCTTCCAAAGGCAAAGGCAAGCCCAATCTCCAGCGAGATAAATATTGCAAGATCTGTGATATGAACAATCATGATACCAACAGGTGTTGGTTCAAAAACAAACAACAGAATGATCCCTCACAAAATAAGAAAGGCAAGGGGAAGCAGAAATATCCTCAACATCGCAAACAACAAAAGGGTCATGTTGCTTATGCAGATTCCCATTCAGATGATTCTCCTTCATCTTCAGATAATGACTCCGAAAGAGCACACAAAGTGCTCATGACCCATACTGCCTCTTCCAAATCCGATGTTGTATGGTATATTGATTCCGAAGCAAGCAAGCATATGACTGGGAACAAGTCCTGGTTTCAAACCTTTCACGCCAGAGAAGGCAAACCTGTCACTATTGCAGACAATCAGGTCTATCAAGTACAAGGTGAAGGGGATGTTACAGTCACACTCCCTGATGGTGACTGTGCCATAGAGAAAGTTCTCTATGTTCCTGGCCTTGCCAACAATCTCTTATCTGTTCCACAGATGCTAGATAGAAATATGGATGTTGTTTTTCAAGTTGAACACGGAAAAAAGAGATGTTTCATCAGTCATCAAGGTCACCACATTGCCACTGGCTCCTACAAACATGGATTATTCATCTTGGATACAGTCTCTACATCCCATACTGCCCTCATTGCCACTACAAAAGAAGCTACTTCCTTATGGCATAAAAGATACGGGCACCTCAGTTCCGGGTATTTACTCGAATTAAGCAAATATGACATGGTCAAAGGGCTTCCTCAGCTTTCATCTGTTCTCCCAGTGTGCTCAGATTGTCTCGCAGGGAAACAACATAGAGTTCCATTTGAGACAAGTTCTTCTCGCTCGAACAACCCCTTGGAGTTAATCCACGCAGATCTGTGCGGTCCTTTCCCAACCAGTCATGGTGGAAAGAGGTATTTTCAGCTATTTGTTGATGACTACTCCCGCAAAATATGGGTCTTCTTCCTTGCACTCAAGTCAGAAGCTCTTCTCTACTTTCGTCGGTTCAAGAGACAAGTTGAGAAGGAAACAAGTTGTTCCATCAAAACCCTCCGCTCAGATCGAGGGGGGGAATACACTTCCAAGGAATTTTCAGCATTTTTGGAAAAACATGGGATCAAGAGACAACTCACTACAGCATATACACCGCAACAAAATGGAATTGCAGAAAAAAAAAATCGCTCCATAGTAGAAATGAGTCGGTGTATGTTAAAAGGAGCAAACTTAGAAAAACAATACTGGGCAGAAGCAGTAAACACAACATCTTACCTACTAAATAGAGCACCTACAAGGGCTCTACAAGGAAAAACTCCACAAGAAGCCTGGAGTGGTAAGAAACCCTCAATTTCTCATCTAAAAGTTTTTGGATGTCAAGCTTTTATGCACATTCCTAAACAGAAAAGAAGGAAACTAGATGAGAAAACTCAAAAATGTATATTTCTTGGTTATGATGAGTATTCAAAAGGATATCGGTTGATTGATCCTATAACCAAGAAAACACACATCAGCAGAGATGTAGTATTTGATGAAACTTTCACATCAAATAACACACTTGTATACCTTAAGGAAGATGAACCTAAGAAAGAAGCAGCACCTCCTCAGAAGAAGGTTCCTAAATGGTATACTAGTACATTGCAAGATTCAAAATTGACATCACTTCCAGATCTAACTCTAGATCGACCCGCTACTCGCAGTATGACTCAACAAAAAAAATAGATGATGCAACATCAGTAACAGATGTTGATGACCTTTGTCAACATTTTGATGATTTATCTGTGCATGTAGAAGAAGATGAGGATATAGATATGGAAGATGAAAAAGTCTATCTGACAATACTAGATGAAAAAGAACCCACATCAGTCTCAGATGCACTCAACAAAGATCAATGGAAAACTGCTATGGATGCAGAACATACATCTCTAATGAAAAATCAAACTTGGAAGTTAGTGAATTTGCCTTCTAGAAAGAAACCCATTGGTTGCAAATGGGTATTCAAGATCAAATATAATGCAAATGGTGCAATAGATAAATATAAAGCCCGACTTGTTGCAAAGGGCTATGCACAAAAAGAAGGCATAGACTATGAAGAGACATTTGCTCCTACTGCAAAAATGACCACTATTCGAGTTCTGTGTGCAATGGCAGCTCAATTTGGTTGGCAGCTACATCAGATGGATGTAAAGAGTGCTTTCTTAAATGGTGACCTACAAGAAGAAGTCTATATGACTCAACCTGAAGGTTTTGTAGTTCAAGGGCAAGACCAGAAAGTCTATAAACTGATCAAATCTCTATATGGACTTAAACAAGCTCCTCGAGCTTGGTATATCAAAATTGATAGTCACCTAGTGCAACATGGATTTAGAAGAAGTCCTGCAGATCCTAATCTATATATCAAGAACAATGGTTCTAAAATAGTAATTCTAGTACTATATGTGGATGATCTGATCATAACAGCAGCTTCAGAGAGTATGATCAAAAATAGTAAAACAAGATCTCAATACCTCTTTTGAAATGACAGATCTTGGACTTCTCCACTATTGTCTTGGTCTAGAAGTAACTCAATACAAGCATTGCATACAAGTTACTCAAAAGAAATATGCCAAGACTCTAATTGATAAGTATCGGATGACTGATCGCAAGCCCAAAGCCACACCCATGGAAGCAGGACTTAAGTTATCCCGATTCGATGAATCTCCTAAAATAGATAGTACTCTCTATCGTCAGCTGATCGGGAGTCTCATCTATCTCACAAACACCAGGCCAGATCTTAGTTTTGTTGTGGGTTATCTTTCACGATTCATGCAAGATCCTAAAGTTAGCCACTGGAAAGCAACAAAAAGAGTTCTTCACTATGTCCGTGGTACGACATATATCGGCCTGGAATACAAAAAAAACAACAAGTTCTATCTTCAAGGGTATACGGACTCTGATTATGCTGGATCCATAGATGACCGAAAATCAACTGCAGGTTATGTTTTTCACCTTGGATCTCGGTCCTCGTCTCTTGGCATAGCAAGAAGCAACATGTTGTTGCTATCTCTTCTACCGAGGCGGAATATCGAGCAGACTAGTGGAGCAGATCATCGAGATCATATGGTTACGTCGCATCCTCACAAATATGGGCCTTCCAGAGAACCTTCCTTTACATTTATTTTGCGACAATCAAGGTGTTCTGAATCTTGTCAAGAATCCTATCTTTCATGATCGCACCAAACACATTGACACTAGGTGTCATTTCATTCGAGATGAGGTTCCAAAGCATCATATCCAGCTCCACTACATTCCCACAAATGAGCAAATAGCGGACATCTTCACCAAAGCGCTTGCTCGAGTCAAATTTGAATTGTTCCGCAATGCTATGTGTAGTCAACATTAATGTAATAAGGGGGGATGTTAGAATATTTAGCATATATTATTGTATTACATTAATTAAGTTAAAGGAGTGGTTCGTAGTTTTCTTGAATCAGTTTATGAACCACCCAGACTGGAAACTGCCTCAACGGAGTTTATGTAAATCATATATATTTGACAGGAATATGAAGATAGATCTAATGATTCAGTTTCTACAATCCTAAATATGTTATTGAGAGAAGTTAATATTTCTTGGGTCATTCTAGATTCTCTAATAAGGATTTGGGAACAATGGTACTTAGGAAGCAATAATTTTTGGCAAAAGTGCATTCCACATATTTGTTGGGGGATTTGGTTGGAAACATATGAGTGTTCAAAAATAAAACCAAAGGAATAATTGGGGTTTATGCCAGGATAAAAATAGCCCTATTGGAGGATTGTATTAAAAACATTGTTGGCCAAGAAAATCTTGCAATGATCCTCTCTAGAGAAAAAGACATCTTAAATATGAAAAAAATCAATAAGGTGATACTAGATACTAGATGGGAATGTCCCCACAAAGACTAGGTAAAAATTAACAATGATGGAGCTACAAAAGGTAAACTGAGTCATGCTGGTGGTGGGGGTCTCATTAGGAATGACAAAGGTCAGGTAGTGGTTACATATGTTGAGGATATAGGAATTACCACAAATCACCAAGCTGAAGCAAGGGCAATGCTTACATGCCTCCGAATTGTAGTGAATTTGGGTTTTAGGAGAATTATTCTTGAGGGGTATTCTAAGTAAATTATAACTTCCCTTCAAAAATGGGAGTCAAATAATTCTAGCATTTTCCAAATAATTGCAGATGCGAGGACTATCTTGGGAAACCTAGAAGAAAGTCAAGTTAAACATATTTATAGAGATGGAAACAAAGCTATCGATAAAATGGTGAATATGGTAGTTAAATCTGAGAATTTCAAGGTCTGGTCATATGCCCCCATGGAGTTGAAAGAGATTATAAGAACTGATAATGAATCCAATAGATATAGAGGGCAGAGCAAAGAAAAAGCACACTAAATTACATTATTGTCAGTAGTTTCTTTATCATTTATGTAAAGCATTGAGCACTGCATCAGCCATGTTAAATAGAAGGATAGTAGGAGGAACATTATTTTAGCTTCTCCATCAACAGGTTTAGCCCAGGTTTATTTGTTTTACTAAGATAGGGCTATCTTGCATTTGTATGATCTTTTCTTATTTTTTTATTGTACATATTTTGAGCTTTGTGTAAAGGGTTGGGGCCCTTCAACCCCCTTTTTGTTATCAATACCAAAAAAAAAATTGATAGTGCTTCTAAAGGAAGTCTAGAAAAGCTTATGGATGTGGTGTTTTTTGAAATAATGAAGGTAAAATTATCCTCACATACTCATAATCATATGGAACTTTAACTAACAACTATGTAGAAGCTACTCTATTGGAATATATTACATTATTTGGTACATGCTAATGTACCACCTTGGGTACATATTTAGATTAGGAGAGTGTCCTAGATTAGAGTGTGAGTATTTACTTTATGCAATGTAATAAATGCACAAGTGTGCAAAGTATTTTGGTAATGTAAATGTGCATAATAGTCCATGTGCACATGAGTCCATAGAATAGGAAGATGAAGAGTCTCTAGGAGAGTGAAGGCCAAGGGTGCACCATATGAAGAGTCACATTCCATTATATATGTATCTATGTGTGTGTGCAAGATACATGTATTGTTGTTGAGAGTGTTTGTAAGTATGGGTACTTGAGATCTTTATTCAATGGAGATACAATTTTTGTGAGCATTTGTTAATGGCAATTCTATGAGTTATTGTTGAAGTTATTTATGAGTTTTATACATTTAGAATATTTCCATTATCTTATATTTCATATTGCAACTTTATTTTAGATCTTGAGGTTATTTTATCTTTAGTATTTAGCTTCAAAAGCTAATAGTGGTATCAGAGCTACAACAAGGTTTTGAATTGCATAGGTTTTAAAGTTGCAAAGGATATTTCCACTGGTTAAGGAGAAACTAGTGAAGTTAAAGAAATTACCTCTAGAAAAGAAAACCAGGGAAGTTTGAAGATTTACCTATTCCAAGAGCAAATTCAGAATAGAAGGAAATTACAGGTCTTGAAGATAGACCTTGACATTGATGAGATTAAGAGACCCAAGAAGGAGGTCCTATTGAAAAGTTTGATAGATTGAAGAAGATTCCAGATTGCTATTTGGCTAGAGTCTTTCCATAGGGTTGAAGGAAAACTCGTGAAGACTAGGACTCAACATAGATTTCTTTCCACTAGTTTTGAGAATAACTAGTGAAGTTTATTGGTTTTAGAATTCTAGAAATTTGAATGTATTTGGTTGCTACTGTCTAATTTTTTTGTTGCAAAAAATTAGTTCTCAGAAGTTGAGAAGCTTCCTACAACAGATAGAGAAGAATTTCACCTTTGGTTGCCTGAAATTCTATGTGCTTTCCTCGTGTAGGGATTAGTTTTGAGTTGCAGAAAAAGAGTAGACATTGTAGATTAAGGAGGTCCAAGAAAGAGGCCTCATTGAAGATTGAATACTATTGACATTGAATATTGAGGAGACCCACATAGGAGGTCCCCATAGAATATTGAATATTGAAGATAGAGAAGGACTAAGAAAAGGTCCTATTGTAGATTTGAGAAGCAACAGATTTTAGAGATCCAAGAAAGAGATCTCATTGTAGAATTTCCATAGTTGGAAGATTAGAGAGACCAAGGAAAGGTCTCATTGAAGTTTTGAGAAGAAGAATTGAGGAGCTATAAAATTAGAAGACCCAAAGGAAAGAGGTCTCAAGAGAATTAGTAGTAGAAGAAGAAGGCTAGAGAAAGCCTCATTGCAAAGTTGAAGAAGTGGCCATTGGAGGAGATTTGAAGATAGCTAGAGGAAGAATATTGCAAGCAAGGAGAAGATTCTGATAAGAAGGATTTGGGACAATTATCACCATCCAACAACAAGCCCAAAAGGAAGAAGGTTTTGGCAAGAAGGTTGCCAAATTTTGGAGAAGATTTTTGAAGATCTCAAGACATTCAGATTCTTGAGGAAGAAGATAGTGGAAGATATCATATTTGAAGTTAGAATTCGACAAGAATATTGAAGGATAAATAAATATTGAAGAGGCCATAATTTTGAGAAGTTTAGGACAGCCACAAATATTTTGAAGGCTGATTTGAAAAGAAGAAGGTTGCTGATTTTTGAGGTAGAAATTGAAGGGTCATAGGAAAAAATTGAAGAAGGTATAGAGTTACTATTTGGAGGATATTTGAGTAGATTTTGAAGTGCCCTTGAACAAAAAATTGAAGGAAGACTTAATAGCAAAAGAAGGCAGCAATTTGGAGAATTTTGAGGTAGTTTTGGACAATGAAAGAAAGGAGGAATTGATTGAAAAATTACAGAATTTTTGGACAGCATTTGGGCAGCACTAATAGCTGCAAGTTTTAGAGTTTGAGAGAACAAATTTGGAGGAGATTTGAAGCCACAAAAATCATATTTGTGGACAACATTAGAAGGAGAAGAAAGAGTTGCAATTTTGGAGAACTTTAGGGTAGATTTGAGAGAGTTTTTGGGCAGCAAGCAAGTTGGTATTTGGGTAGCAATTAGAGCTACAAAATTGATAATTTTAGAGCAGCAAAGTGAAAGGAAGTAAAGCTACAAAATTTACAAGATTGAGATAGCAAAAGGGTGAATCAAATCACCAAGGAAATTAGCTACAAAAGGAGACCAAAAAGGTATGCGATATTGGTGCAACATAAGTTTATTATTTGAGCATTAAAATCAGTTTTACATTAAGTATTTGAGAGCACCATATTAGATTTATTAAATTCTAAAAAAAGAAGTTGAAATAGAGAGTCTTCAAGTAAAATAAGGTGGTAGAATTTGAGTCCTAAAATATACAAAAGTAAAACAACAAAGATCTAAGTTAAATCTTACTTGAAAAGGAGAAATAAGGAGGAAATAATATTAGTATTAAATGTTGTTTTTATAAGCTCATGAAAGTGCAGATTTATTAGTGTAAAAGGAAATCGAATAAGGGTATTTTTCTAAGAAAATAGAAGATCAAATAGAGCAAATCTTAGAGTGTCTAAAGACACTAAGGGAACCACCATGTAAGAAAAGGAGGAGGCACTAGTTTGGAGTAGTAAAAGCACCACCGAGTTGGAAGAGCCACCATAGCTCAAGGAAGAGCCACCACCACTCAAGGAAGAGCCACCACAGTTCAAGGAAGAGCCACTATTGCTCAAGGAAGAGCCACCACTAGAAAAGCAAAAGAAAGCCACCAAGATGAAGGTCCAATGCCATAGCTTCACCTCAAGGAGCTCAAACAAATGTAACCAAGATATTTCTACAAAATATAGTGAAGGAACATACGTAAAGGAGATAGAGCATTGGAAAACTAGGGCAAACACCAAGTGTCAAATATTGAAGAAAGTATTTCATGCAAAATATTGAAGGGATGTGTGTGGAGAAGACAAAGCATTGGAAAGGATGAGCTAGGGTAAATTCCAAGTGCCAAGATAGCACCAAGGATAAAGGAGATATTTGAATCTCTGATGGAGGTAAGACACTTGTAAAGTGTAATGTCCACCATGTCATAAGTTCACCAAACTAGATAAAGTTACATTATAAGCATCTAAGGAGAACAAGGGAAGCGAATTTGAAGTGATAGAAGAGATTTAGTGCCAAGTGGCACATGAGAAGTGGAAGGTCAACAACATTGAAGCAATTCAAACATTCATAGAGGATATGTTAATGCACATTTTAAAGTACCAAAGATAGCATAACATAAGTTTGATTTTAGAGAATGCCAAAAATAGGAGGGAGTGCAAGGAAGCATATTAATTGAAGTTTGAGTGCAAGTAAGAGGAGTTACTCCATTCAGCTTATGCAAGAGAGTCATTCAAGATACATACAACAAAGGAGTTGACTAAAAATAGGTCTACATTTCAAATACAAATAACAAGGATAACATATTATTTAGAGCACCTTTATAAGGTTGGAATTTAGTTGACCAATCAAAGAGGAGAGAGAAAGTAATCTTTCCAAGGTAAGCCAAAGTACAACAAGATCTCCATACATACAACATAGAAGGAGGAGCACCAATTAGGAGGTGGTCAAACACTATTGACCAAGAGAATTTATGCATTCAAGACTAAAGGTAATTCATTCCATTTAAAATTATTTATATGCTCAAGATAGGAGGTATAAGGTTACATAAAGTTATTATTTTCTAAGGTCAAAGAGAAACTATTTATTTTGGAGAGATAAGAATTTGAATTAATATTTGAAACCTTAGAAACCTAATTATTACTATTTAAAATTTTATTTGAAGAATTAAAGGAATTTATTTGAAGTTTTGTAATTTTATTATTTAAGTTTAAAAAACAATTTGAAATATTTAATTTAAAAATTAAAATATTTGCAATTTGATAATATTGGAGAAATAAGGTTTTCTACATCAAATTAGGAATATAAAATTTGCAAATATCTTTTTATGGAATTTCTAAATTTCTAAATTTGGAGTTATAAGGAATTCAACACCAACATAAGATTGAGAAATTTAGAATTAAAAGAAATTATATTTTTGATATTAGGGAGATAAAAGGTTGTCAACTTTAAGATTAACAATTGAAAAATTGTTCTTAGTCTATCACCCAAAACTAAGGTGGAATAAAAGTAGAGATTTTAAAATTGCATTCAAAATTATCTTTATCTTACTATTCAAAACTAGGGAGTCATAAGGTAGTCAACCACAAAAGTCTAAAGAATTGAAAGGTATATTACACAAAGTAAGAGAATTATGGATAAATTAGCAAGAGGGACATATCATCATAAGATGCAAAGATAAAGCACTCTTCATATTCCTTATCAACAATGTAAAATTATTTCACAAGAGGATAATTCTATTATTCAATATGGTAAGGATATTTGGTATATTGACTCAAGGGCAAGTCATCATATGATAGGAAATCTACATTGGTTTGATTGTTTAGAGGTTACTAATAATTTTGGTCTAAAGCTAGTATATGGAAAGAAATATCTAGTTCATGGAAATGGATGTGTAATACCTAGTGCATCTTACTCATATTTTATATTGCACGATGTCATGTATGTACCAGGGTTGACAACAAATCTCATCTTAGTAACCAAATTAATTGAAAGTGGAAGAACAGTAGAATTCAAATATGTGAATAGGAAGAATAAGTGTTTTATTAAAAGGCTAAATGAAATAGAGGCTATTGGATCAATCAACAATGGAATATACTCTTTAGATTCTATTGGTTTTTCACAAGAGCTTGTAATGGTTCAAGATAATACTAATATTTTTCCTGAGAGACAGACTACAGAAAACAAAGAATCATTCTACTATGGAAGTAGATGGGGGAATACAAGATTTAGATGAAGAAAAATGAGAGGACAACAAAATATTGCACTACAAGGATGTCTACAGATCAAAGAAGAACAAGAACCTGAACAAGATGAAAAGTACCTACAAGATGAAGATCCATATTGAAGACTAAAGTCTTCAATAACCAAATAATGTAATACAAGGGGGTGTTGGAATATATTACATTATTTTGTACATGCTAATGTACCACCTTGGGTACATCTTTAGATTAGGAGAGTGTCCTAGATTAGAGTGTGAGTATTTACTTTATGCAATGTAATAAATGCACAAGTGTGCAAAGTATTTTGGTAATGTAAATGTGCATAATAGTCCATGTGCACATGAGTCCATAGAATAGGAATATGAAGAGTCTCTAGGAGAGTGAAGGCCAAGGGTGCACCATATGAAGAGTCACATTCCATTATATATGTATCTATGTGTGTGTGTGCAAGATACATGTATTGTTGTTGAGAGTGTTTGTAAGTATGGGTACTTGAGATCTTTATTCAATGGAGATACAATTTTCGTGAGAATTTGTTAATGGAAATTCTATGAGTTATTGTTGAAGTTATTTATGATTTTTATACATTTAGAATATTTCCATTATCTTATATTTCATATTGCAACTTTATTTTAGATCTTGAGGTTATTTTATCTTTAGTATTTAGCTTCAAAATCTAACATACTACACTTCATATAAAGATTAAAACTACAATTTAAAAAGGATGGAAATATATTTCAATTAAGGGGGTTTACAAGTTATCATTAATGCTATCAACAAAAATGGATATAGGGATTGGATAAAAATAATATTATTGCTAATGTTCATCATTTATTATTATTGGAGGAAATCTCTTAGAAATGCAAGCAAATAATTTAGCCAATTGTGGTGTTGATCTTCATCTTGGTAAAATTCTAATTTTAGAAGGCAACTAGCCAAGTGAGATTTTATCTCTTAATGAAAATGATATAAAGGATTTGATAGAGGAAACATAGTAGTTTGAGGAATATGAAGAATATATTTGATAGAAAAAATAATATATATATATATATATATATAAAGGCAAGTTGAATATGGTTTAATATTTTGGTATTTTGGTGGGAGTGGCCCTCAATAAGCCACATATAGCTTATAATTTTTTTTAGCAAGAATAAAGTTCATTTCAAGAAGTATATTAAAGCTTAGAGCTTTATTGATTTTGAAATTTGAATTTGGAGAGAGAGGGAAAATCAAAATTGAAATTGAAATTGACAATTGATTGATTTGATGCAAAATTAAATTTTGCAAATTGAAAATGATTATTGAAGAATTTGATTATCTAAAGAATTTGAAATTATTGATTGCTTGAATTAAATTTTGGAGAAATAAGGATTTCTAATCCAAAAGGATTTGAAAATTTTGAAAGTTTGATTGATTGAAAATTTGTTATTCGAAATTTGGGAGACAAAGTATTCAACATCAAAGGAATTATCATGGAAAAAATTATGCACAATATTTGAAGGGAAGAACAAAGCAACTATATTGCATTTACAATATTAATTATATTCATTAAAGGTCAAAAGTGGAGAGAGTATAGAACTCTTTCTTTGAAGAAAAGCGGATTTAAAGGCTAAACAATTAACTTTGGGAGAAAAAGTATAAGATAAGTTTCTTGTCCAAGTTACATTAAGAGAACTTCTAGAAAGTTACAAATATTTAGTCACTTCACTTCAAGTTCTAAATAAGACAACAACCTTTGATGAATTAGTCAATGTTCTTCAAGAGTATGAGGTGGAAATTTTTTTCAAAGATGAAATGACTAATAATGCTTTAATATCAAAGGAAAATGTACCAAGGGACACTGGAGCATCATCACAGTCTTAGCCTAAATGAAAATAGATATACTATCATATATGTAGAAAAAATAAGTCATATTGCAAGTTTTTATAGATATAATTCCTTTAATCAAGTAAATAAAATGAGTATACCTTTTAAAAAACTTTAGCCAAGGCAATATCATCCTCGACTTCAATATGCACAACAACAACAAGAATGATTAAGAGATGAGAATCAAAAGGGAAATTTAGTTCAAGAAATTCAAGATATTCAAGAAATAGAGTAAGTTGAAGAAGGAAATGAATTTAGAGTCCTTACAACAAGGATTATAGTTGAAGACCAAAATCAAGATAATTATGAAAAGGAATTTCTCCCAAAACTTCCTAATGGAACTAATGTTACAAGTAACATAATAAATGTAGTAGAAAATAAAACCATAAAAACAAATGAAAGGTCTAAGATGAAATCCAAAACATCTTAGAATTCTAAAATTTGTGAGAAGACAAAACCAAGGATAGATTATAGACATACAAATTGAGGTTCACTATGGGTGGATCAAAAAATCATATTGGAATAGGATCATGGATATGTTAAATATTTTTATGATCACAAAGAAATTCTAATGAATATTGCAAGAAATAGGTTAGTAGATCAATAATAGAATCTCAAGTAGTGCCAGATCCAGAGCCAAAGGATAAAAGCAATAATTAGAGATTGAAGACTAGAGTATTCAATAACCAAATAATGCAATACAAGGGAATGTTAGATAATATTACATTATTTGGTAGAAGTGAATGTACCCCATGGTACCATTGTAATATTGTAAATATTAGATTAGTGTGTGTCTATAGTTTAGGGTGTGTGTTTTATATTTCCCCTAAAGTATGTGTGCAAGTGTGTAGAAAGTTGAGTCATATGTGTATGTGTCAAGTATGCAAGTGAAGAGTCACATGTATGTGGCAAGATGTAAGGCCAAGAGACATGAGATATTTGTTTTATATGTGGAACATGAAAGGATGCATCTCCTAGATATGTGAGAAGAGCAATAGTAAAGTATCAAAAAATGACATTCTAAAGTTATATTATGGAGGTAAAGCTCTATGTATTGTATCAAAAGATTTATTAGAAAATAATGAATCTTGTATACAACTTTGAGCAATTTTATTGTAAGTTTGTTTAAGCAAATTGTTATTAATATTGGCCATTTAATCCATATTATTGTTATTATTTCATGAATGTTATATTTATTGATATTGGCCTATTATATTGATTGCTCTAATATTGAGTCTACTCAAGATCCTAGATATTGGAACCTATGATTGATCTAGCTAAAAAGCCATCAATATATATATCTATTATATATATATATATATATATACTTTTCATATAATTTAATATATGTAGTAATTTATTCGAATATTACTAATTTATTATACATTGATGAATTCTTTATAGGATTTGATACTATTAATTTACGATCCTTTTCCTTATTTGGATAGGTATTTTACTAACTATGGCCTAAAATGCTCTTCTAAGATTTGCCCATCTTAGTTTCATTGTTTTGGATGAAAGAAGTCAATAATTCTGTTGCAGAACTTTATTATCATTAACATAAATCATTCACCAATATGCAAAAATATCAAATCATTCATCCACAAGTAATTATCCACAATAACAATCCACAAATGAGAGAGAGAGATAGATAATACCCTTAAGGTAGGGAAACACCAATAATAATCTTTAAGGAAGGAATAACTCCACAAGATCTCCCAAGGTGAGAGGCCACTTCGTGGGCATATACGATTACATAATATTATTCTCTAATGATGATTACAATGACAAATATCTCTTCTTTATATATCCATATTCTTATTCTACTTTGGGGATCCTACTACTAATATAATATTATATTATAATATAGTATAATATTATAATACAATCAACCTTGGGTTATGTATGGCCCATGCCAACCTTTATACAATATAATAATATATCCCGAAATATCTATTCCTAGGTACCCTACCATGCCACCCTCCTTACAAATGTTTCATCTTCGAAACATATGAAGAAACATGATAATATGATTTGCTAAGCAATGTTAGAAATTGGTACCAATCTTGATCATCTATCCATCCAAGTGAAACACGTTGATGCTGGTATGTCATTTTGTTACTTGAGTATCCAAATATGCTTTGTTGGCTCCACGCTTTTGTTGTTGTATTTTGATAACTTGAATGATGGATCCACTTATTCCTTGATGCTAATGAACCGCTCTGAAAACTAGGATCACTATGCTTTCTCTTCCAAAATTTGCCATAGTTGGTGCCCTTATGATTCCATGTGGAACCATAATATTACTGCCTTGAGCTATACCTCCAAGAATGTTGCCACTCATGGTGGTATGGATGGTGATATGGTGCAAC
This sequence comes from Wollemia nobilis, assembly GCA_028583015.1. NCBI lineage: Eukaryota > Viridiplantae > Streptophyta > Pinopsida > Araucariales > Araucariaceae > Wollemia > Wollemia nobilis. The sequence continues at coordinate 1,589,322 of JAQPPZ010002592.1, forward strand.
CTTAACTTGATGTTCTACCTTCTTTGACTTTCCAACATTTGGCTCCATTGTTTTAAATTCTTCTACACATTGTTCTTTCATGTTCTCTTTGTTTGGTGTGTCCTTGTTCTCTTCTATCAAAGCTTCCTTGGACTCTGTTACTATTATTTTCACTGAATCAATTGCTGCTACTTCTTCCATGGACTCTTTTGTTGTTACTACCTTCTTGGATTCTGTTTTAGGTTCTTCAATTTGTTTCTCTACAACCACTTCTTGATTTTTCTTGGATCCTTGCTCCTTAAGTTGAGAAATATCCTGCAATGTTATCTTCTTTTTCTTGTACCATAACTTCATAAACTTCTTTTGCACATTAATGTTAATAGTAACCAAAGAATCTAACCAAGGATAACCAAGAACTATATCCTCATCATCCATTTTAATAGCATGAAGATCTGAACGTAAAACATATTTATCCATGGTGATATTAAAATATTCAAAAATATGAACATTCTCACCGTCAAGATGTATTTCCTTCATTTTTTTTGCTTAAAATTGCAACTTCTTAGCCAAAGAAATATTAATAAAATTATATCTACTACTATGGTCAATGGAAATAATAACTTGTTCTTTTTGAATGCTTCCATGAACTTGCAAAATAGACTTTTTAGATTCAAACAAATTCCTTTGTCCATTTTCTAATTTATCTTATACCAAGGGTATGGTTTCCTCTGTTTGCATACTGACATCTTTTTTTATCTTTTCTGACATTTTCCTCTTTCTTCTTGAGTAATTTTATTTATTTTTCATAGTCTTCATTCTGTTTCTTGAAAACTTCACATTCTCCTTTTATTTCATTCCACTCATTTTGAATTCCCTGTAGTTTCTTTTCAAGTTCTTCGATGACATCGATTAGGCTATCTATATAATATGGGTCCCATTTACTCAAGAATGCATGCTCTATTTCATCCCAAGTGTATTCATTAATCCTTCCCTTAAAAAAATTATTCCACCAAGACCAAGCTTCCCCTTTAAGACATATACCAAGGAAGGATTTCCCGAAAGAAATATTACAATATAGAGACATAAAATTTTTCCACCATTTTCTAGCATCAATATTGTCTTCTCTAGAAAAACTTTGGAGTGCCATTGTTCATATCCTAATGCAATTAGGGTTTTTTTATAATATATATCATGCCCTAATGCAAACTAGGGTTTTATGAAAATAAATATCTTACCACTGATTTGAAGCTAAAAATCCACATAGACAACTAGATTTGTAATTTTTCTTTCAAAAAAAATAAAGTGCAACTGATTTGCTTACCTGAACTAAACATTTTTCATCTTTTGAAAAATTCACGACTTGAAAATTCGTCACTACCCTTGTTCTAGACGGCTGACTTCAGAAGGTTGCATCTCCCTCAATACTACTAGGATTTCTTCATATGACCACTCATTGTAAAGCTCTTCATATGTTGCACAAACTAATTTAAGAATCGCCTGAATCAGATAAACTTTCGTAGAGATATGGGTTCTGAAAGATAAGACGTTTTTCTAGATAAAATCTGCAAAATTCGTCACTATCCTTGTTTTAGATGACTAAATTAAAAATGTTATATCTCCCTCAATACTGCTCGGATTCCTTCTTATGACCACTCATTTTATAGATCTTCAAATTTTGCACAAATTGATCCAAGAATCGCCTGAATCGGATAAATTTTCATAGAGATATGGCTTCTGAAAGATGAGACATTTTTCCAGAAAAATCTATGAAATTTGTCATTATCCTTATTTCGAATGACTAACTTCAAAAAGACGTATCTCCCTCAATACTGCTCGGATTCCTTCATATGACCACTCATTTTAAAGCTCTTCAAATTATACACAAACAGAGCCAAGAATCGCCAGAATGAGATAAACTTTCACAAAGATATGGCTCCTGAAAGATGAGACGTTTTTCTCCATAAAAAAATTTGCCCTAATTTTGCAATTTCACACAAATCCCCACTTTGCAAAATCATTGCTCTGATACCACTTGTTGTAGAACTATATTATCATTAACATAAATCATTCACCAATATGTAAAAATATCAAATCATTCATGCACAAGTAATTATCCACAATAACAATCCACAAATGAGAGAGAGATAGATAACACCCTTAACGTAGAAAAATACCAATAATAATCCTTAAGGAAGGAATAACTCCACAAGATCTCCCAAGGTGAGAGGCCACTTCGTGGGTATAGACGATTACATAAGATTATTCTCCAATGATGATTACAATGACAAATATCTCTTCTTTATATATCCATATTCTTATTCTACTTTGGGGAGCCTACTACTAATATAATATTATATTATAATATAATATAATTTAATAATATATCCCCAAATATTTATTCCTAGTTACCCTACTACAATCAACCTTGGGTTATGTATGGCCCAGGACAACCCTTATACAATATAATAATATATCCCCAAATATTTATTCCTAGTTACCCTACCAAATTCTTCTCATACCAAGTTGATGACATCATTCATTTTCTCAAGGTAATGGGTGGAATACTTTTGTAAAATGTTAGATGATAAATATATTTAAATATAGAATCATGGATACATCGACCTGATCGATAGTTGTAGCAATGGCCACCAACAATGATGATCTATAAATGCTTGCTTAAGGTTTTGTTATAACCACATATATATTTTGTGTATAATTTTGCACCACTTATAAGTTAGGGTATTGTTCTTATATGTCTCTATTATGTATTTCATTTGTTTCTATATCATCAAATTTTTAGGAGAAATTTGGTTGCATATGTAAAAATAAATGGTAGGTAGAATTTTGTTTTCAAAGGTTATTTTTCTTATTTGTTTACTTTTCCTTCTCTCTAGTTATGTGGATATTATTCTTAGAGGTGAGAACATTGATTCTAAAATAATTTTTGGGATTACATTAGAAATTGGACACTAGGGTAGTTTTAGGGAAAACACTGATTTTTAGAGGTAGACCGGTCGGTTGCATCATCGGTACCTTGTTGGATGATTTTGTACTTTATGTGACAGGTGTAAAATCAGCGTCGGAGGCCACTTTGTCGGAGGTATATTAAGCAATCCGTGAGGAATCAGACTTCGAAATTTTTACTGGAGGTAGTCGGATGTACCGAGAGCATAATTTTTAAATTTTAGTCCAAACGAAGATCTGAGGAGGAAACGGTGATAGTTGCAAAATGGCTCCGGAGCACTTTTTCCAGTTTTTGGCAGTTTTAGACAGGTATCAAAACTACGTAAAAGGCCATCTTATCGGAGGTACTGTGAATAATCCGTGAAGAGTTAAAAGCTGAAATTTAAACTGGAGGTAGTCGGTTTGACCAAGAATACATGTTTCAAATTTTAACCTGTTTGGAAATTTGAGGAGGAAGTTATGACTGTTGCAATTTGCCCTGTCATCACTTTTTGGCAGTTTTGAAAATGGGAGTTTTGATAAAGATAAATCCAAATTTAGTGGATTGCATTGATTGGAAGATATGCAATTAGTATGGCAGTTACAAAAAGCAGATTTTGTTTGACAAGTGTGTGTATGTGGAATTAAAGGTGTTACATTTTTAAAAGGGTTGGAATCTTTGAAAGCTAATTTTAGACAAGATTTTTAATGGGGAGTTTTTGCCTTTTGTATATGTAACCGAAGACTCTTGATAGTAAACGTATGGAAGAAGAAAAAGTATAGTGCACAACAAGTATAGTGTGAAAATAAAAATAGGGGAATACGATTTTGTTTTGTGTACAAAAAGAAAAATATGTGTGTAGCCAGGGCATGAAAAGTAGGATGGATGATATATGAAAAGGTGTGACTGCCAATGTATTGTGAGGAGAATAAGAAGTTGCGGGTTGAGAATTGTGGATTGAAGTATTCTGATGAATTCTTGAAGTTGAGTGTAAGTTTGGGGTTGTTTTTGAAATGAAGAGATGCAGTCATAAAACAAGGGTTTTTTTTTATGCATGGAATAAAAAGGTGTCTCTCGTATTTTGGCCATAACTTTTGATCCAGGCGTCCGTTTGAGCCCATTTTTTTCTAGATCGTGCAGAATTTGAAGATCTACAATTTTGTCATGTCTCCTATAGGAGATGTTATTCAAGGCTGAAAACGTCATCTTATGGTCCAAATTTTTATTTTTGTGTGAAGAGGGTTTTGTTGAGTTTGAGGAAGAGGGTTTTGTTTTGTATGCAGAGAATAGGGATTCAGATTGTCAATGGGCTCAGAGTGTGAAATGATCAGTGGGATTTTTCGGTGAGCAGAGTGTGTACAGAGAGATTCAGTGTGCTAGACCACTCAGGGTCTTATTGTCAGGGATAAACTTCTTCTACCAGAGCTTTGTATTTTTGCCTAGTGGGTGCTTGGCAATAGGGGTCGGTGCTCCTTGCAGTTGGTGCTGCTAAAGTCTGGGTTGGTTGGTGCCATTCCCTGTAGTGGGTGCTGCAAAAATATTGTAAAGACCAAACATTTTTGAGGCTGGATTTGGATGGGAGTCCAAACAGTCCATTGGCATAGTGGTTTTTCCCACATCGGGTTTCCACTATAAATATGGTGTTATGTGATGCATGTTTGTGTGATTGCTTGTTTTGATTTGATTTCGTAGTTGGATTAAAATTTTTAATACACACTGATTCACCCCCCTCTCAGTGTCACGCTTAGTTCAACAATTGGTATCAGAGCAAGGTTCCTGAACAGGCTCAATCGGCTAGGGTGATCTTGGAAGTGACACAATGGCAAGTGGTGAAGGCTTCTCCTCAAACAAAGCATCGTTATTCGATGGAACCAACTACACTTTTTGGAGACTCAGAATGCAGACATATCTTTGTGCTTTGGGATACGATATTTGGGAATCAATAAATAGTGGATATACAATACCCTCTACTCCTTCGGTTGATGTTGCGGCAAAGAAACTATTTGAGAATGATTCGAAAGCTAAGAATGCTATCATGTGTGGATTAGTTGACAGTGAACTGGTAAAATTTATGGGATGCAAGACCACCAAGGAAATTTGGGATAAGTTGAAGAGCATTCATGAAGGAGACGACAAGATTAAGGAAGCTAAATTGTAGACACATAGAGCACAATTTGAAGGGCTAAAAATGAATGAAGATGAGAATATAGAGGCCTACCTATTAAGAGTAAATGAAGTCATCAATGCTATCAGAGGACTTGGAGAGGAAATCAAAGACTCGATAATCATCAAAAAGGTATTAAGATCTCTTCCTCAAAGATTTGATTCTAAAGTTTCTACTATAGAAGAAGCAAAGGATTTGAATAGTCTTACTATGGATGAGATGCATGGCTCTTTGACTGCTTATGAGATGAGAATAGGAAAAGCTAAATCTACTGATAGAGAAGCAACATTTAAAGCTCAGAAGAACATCAAAGCTAAACCAGAATCCGATGAAGATGAAATGTCAGATGAAATGGAAGCTAACTTTGTGAGAAAGCTGAAAAAAGGTAAAGGAAAATACAAAGGAAAATTACCGTTCAAATGCTTCAACTATGGAAGTGTTGGACATTTCATAGCTAAATGTCCTTACAATGAAAGGAATAGCAATGATGAAGGATCACATAGAGAAAGAGGGGACAGGAAGAAGATGTCAAATTTTAGAAAAGGTAAATCCAAGAATAAAAGTTTCATCTCCAAGAATGTCAGTTCATCCGAAGACAGCTCTAGTGAGAACTCTGAGGAAGAAACAAGTGAAGCTCTTTTCATGGTAGTTGAAGAAGAAAATTTGAAAGAAGAAGAGGAATTTAATGAAGAAGAAATAGATGCAGAAGTTAATCTGGAAGCAGAATTGGTTGCAGCTCTAGATGAATTGAAGGCAGAAAGAAAAAGGCACAAGAAAACTTCAAGAAAGCTTGAGGATGCAAATGAAATCATAGCAACTTTGAAGGTGCAAATAGAAGAATTCAGAAATATCTTCGAAGATATTGAAGTGCAATTAACCATGAAAGTAGAAAATTGTAGCAAATTAGAAGAAGAGATTGTTGGTTTAAGGTTGCAGTTAGAAGAGATGAATCAAAAAATTAATTCTTATCACAAACTTGAAGGGAGTTCTATGAAGTTGGATGAGATCATAAAGAACCAGAGAACTACACCCATTAGATTTGGTTTGGGTTTTGAAGAAGGAGAAACATCAAATAAACCAAAAGCAACCAATGCAAAATCTACAAAGACTGAAGAAAAGAAAACACAAGTTGATCAAGCAAAGCCGAATCCAGTAAGAGAAGACAATGAGCCAAGGCATGAAAAGAATGTAGATAGTGATGACTTCACTAATGTTCAAAGGAGAAGAAGATTCGTGATGCCTGCAACTACATGGCAAAGACCGCAAACCAGGTTCAACTATTTCTTTTTTGGTTACTATTTTAAATGCAATGCTTATGGTCACAAGATTTCAGATTGCAAGTTTAATGTCGCACCAAGAAATTTTGTGAGTAAGAATTTCTTTGCACCATTGGTGGACTATTCTATGGAATGTTATAAATGTCATAATTTTGGGCACATTGCAAAATTTTGTAGAAGTGTGTTTGCATCAAATATTTTTTAGGAAAGAAGATTTCAGCCAGACTCAAGGAAACAAAATAGAAAAATATCAGACAATCATGATCAATCAGCTAAAAATCATAAGACAATACAAGAATCCAAGGCAAAGGACAAACAAGTTTGGAAAAAGAAAGAACAACCAAAGGAAGACAAGGAGTCTTTAATTGTACAGACAACATTCAAGGCACAGAATAAACCCGCACCATGGATACTTGACAGTGGATGTTCTAGTCACATGACCGGGGACAAACAAAAATTTGAAAAATTGCAGCAATATGAAGGTGGCTCAGTCAAATTTGAAAACAATGATGGAGCTAAGATAGTTGGCAGAGGCACGGTTAATATCAACAAAAAAAATCAAGTCAGAAGAAGTCTTGTTTGTGGTTGGACTAAAGCATAATCTGTTGAGCGTGAGTCAAATTTGTGATAGAGGTCATGATGTGATTTTTAAAAGGTAGGGATGTGAAATCAGAAAGGCAAACAATGGTAAATTGATAGCAGTTGGAACAAGAACATCTAGAAATTTGTACACTCTCACAGAGACCTTAGAAGGATCTTGCTTGCTTGGACATGAAAATGAAAATTGGTTGTGGCACAAGAGACTTGGTCATATCAACTTCGACAATTTAGTAAAAATCAGCTCGAAGAAAGCGGTAAGAGACATTCCCAACATTTCCAAGCCATCAAACAATATTTGTGCATCATGTCAGAAAGGTAAGCAAACTAGAACATCTTTCAAGGCAAAAGAACACTATACTGGAAAACCATTGGAGCTGGTGCATACTGATTTGTGTGGGCCTATGAGAACTCAGAGTATAAATGGTGACAAATACTTCATGTTGTGCATAGATGACTATTCCAGGATGACATGGGTACTATTTTTGAAACATAAATCAGAAGCTCTTGAAATGTTCAAAATATTCAAAAACTTAGTTGAGAATCAGACTGGGAGAAGAATTAAATGCCTGAGATCAGACAGAGGAGGTGAATTTATTTCAGAATATTTTACAGAGTATTGTGAAAAATTTGGTATCAGGAGATAATTTTCTACTACTAGGACACCTCAGCAAAATGGTGTTGTGGAAAGAAAAAATAGAGCAGTGCAGGAAATGGCTAGAACAATGCTAACCGAGAGCAAAGTAGCTGATAGGTTCTAGAAAGAGGTAGTTCATACAATGGTTTACATTCAAAATAGGTGCATGTTGAGGCCAAATGAAAGCAAAACTCCATATGAGATGTGGTTCGGTAGAAAAGCAACAACGAAACATTTCAAGGTATTCGGCAGTAAGTGCTACATCAGAAGAACCGAAGACAATCTTGGCAAGTTCGAGGATAGAGCGGATGAAGGTATCTTTCTTGGTTATTCGACAAAAAGCAAAGCATATAAATGCTACAATAAAAGGCTAAGAAAAATTGTTGAAAGTGTTGATGTCAAAGTTGATGAAAGGAGAGAACTACCAACAAGCAATGAAGAAAAATTTCCTATTTATGAAGAGACAATCGAAGGAGAAAAGGAAGAGAAGAAAGATGAGGAGACAAAAAGTGAATCAAAAGAGGAGGAATCAGAGGAAGACAAAGAAAAGGACAAGAAATCCAAATCCGTAACTTGGCAAAAAGATCATCCCGAAGAACAAATAATTGGAGATCCCAAAGTTGGTGTTCATACAAGAAGAAAAATTGTAAGAGCCTATTCTCTATTATCCAATATTGAACCCAAAAATGTTGCAGAAGCAAGTAAAGATGAAAATTGGGTAAAGGCAATGGAAGAAGAGTTGAACTAGATTGAAAAGAACAAGACTTGGGAGCTAGTGTCAAGACCAGTAAACAAGAACGTGATAGGTACCAAGTGGGTTTTTTGGAACAAGCTAAATGAATATGGACAGGTTGTCAGAAATAAGGTAAGGTTAGTATGCAAAGGATATGCACAGGTTGAAGGTATTGATTTTGAAGAAAATTTTGCACCTGTAGCATGACTAGAAGCAATAAGAATATTTCTTGCATTGGTTGTTTACAAGAATTTTAGAGTTTATCAGATGGATGTAAAGTCAGCTTTTTTGAATGGTAAACTTGAGGAAGAGGTATACATTGAGCAACCAGATGGTTTTCAGCTAGGAGATGATCCTAACATGGTTTGCAGGTTGAAGAAGGCTTTATATGGTTTGAAACAGGCACCCCGAGCATGGTATGCAAGGCTAGACAACTATCTCCAGCAACAAGGTTTCAAGAAAGGTATGGTGGACAACAATTTGTATGCTAAAATTGAAAATGATCATCAAATTGTTGTTGTTGTGTATGTAGATGACATCATATTTGGAGGTAGCAAAGATGAATTGTGCAAATATTTTGCAAGTAAGATGCAAAATGAGTTTGAGATGTCAATGATTGGTGAGCTTTCTTATTTTCTTGGTTTGCAAGTTAATCAACTAGAGAAGGGCATATTCATTTCTCAAATCAAATACATGAAAGAGATGTTAAAGAAGTTTACAATGGAATATTGCAAGCCAGTCAGTACTCCCATGACAATAGGTTGTAAGTTGAGCAAGGATGACAAGTCACCACCTGTAGATCAAACCATGTATAGATCCATGATTGGGAGCTTGTTGTACTTAACTGCTACTAGACCAGATATTTTGTAGGTAGTGTGTATGGTTGCACGATTTCAAGCCAGTCCTAAGGAGACTCATGTTACAGCTGTAAAACAAATTTTTGGTACCTTAAAGGCACAATGGAGTATGGGTTATGGTATCCAAAAGGTAAGGACTTCACTCTTATTGCATATTCAGATGTAGATTGGGCTGGATGCATTGATGATAGGAAGAGCACCAGTGGAGGTGCATTTTATCTTGGTGACAATCTTGTAGCATGGCACAACAAAAAGTAGGAGTCAGTTTCCTTGTCTACAATAGAGGTAGAGTATATTGCAGTGGCATCATGTTGCACACAAGTACTATGGATGAAGCAAACTCTAAAAGACCTTGGAATTCATTTCAGTGAGCCTATTTCAGTCATGTGTGATAACACAAGTGCTATTAACATCTCGAAGAATCCAGTGATGCATTCCCGCATGAAGCATATAGCTATCAGGTACCATTTCTTGAAGGAGAAAGTCGTAGAAGGTGAAGTCAAGTTGGATTTTGTTCCTACGATAGAGCAGGTAGTGGATATTTTCACAAAACCATTGCCCAAGGAAGTTTTTGAATATCTTCGCAAGAAATTGGGAGTGGTTACACTTCCCAAGCACTAGACCGCTATCGGGACCACATTCTCAAGGGGAGCAATTTTTCACTATTTTATCTTTTTGCTCCTATTTGCAACTATTGCTTGGTACTAATTTTTGCCTGAGAATGTTGTGTATGGACTCAGGGGGAGTTTGCAGCAGCCCTTTGTCATTGTTGTCAAAGGGGGAGAAGAGTTACAGGAAAAAGTTCATGTGTTGCCAACAATTCCAAAGGGGGAGATTGTTGAGCAAGGTGTTGTCATTGTTGTCAACACACTCAGTTGGACTTGGTTGGTGCAGCGGTAAGGTGTTCGGAGCTTGTGAGGACATGTTTGATGCTCGGGTGAAGGTGTTGCAAGTGGTTTGTGCGAAATTGCAAAAGTTGTCAAAAGTTGCAAATGTTGCTCATAAGTGCCAATGGACTGTGTTGGATAGCCCGACATAGTGTTGAGCATGTCGGTGAGTCGGGAAATAGGTCAGGACAATGTTGGTGATGTTAGATCAGTGTTTAGACCGGTCGGTTGCATCGTCGGTACCTTGTTGGATGATTTTGTACTTTATGTGATAGGTGTAAAATCAGCATCGGAGGCCACTTTGTCGGAGGTATATTAAGAAATCCGTGAGGAATCAGACTTTAAAATTTTTATTGGAGGTATTCGGATGTACCGAGAGCATAATTTTTAAATTTCAGTCCAAATGGAGATCTGAGGAGGAAACGGTGACAGTTGCAAAATGGCTCTGGAGCACTTTTTCTAGTTTTTGGTAGTTTTAGACAGGTATCAAAACTACGTAAAAGGCCATCTTATCGGAGGTACTGTGAATAATACGTGAAGAGTTAAAAGCTGAAATTTAAATTGGAGGTAGTTGGTTTGACCAAGAATACATGTTTCAAATTTTAACCTGTTTGGAAATTTGAGGAGGAAGTTATGACTGTTGCAATTTGCCCTGTCATCACTTTTTGGCAGTTTTGAAAATGGGAGTTTTGATAAAGATAAATCCAAATTTAGTGGATTGCATTGATTGGAAGATATGCAATTAGTATGGCAGTTACAAAAAGCAGATTTTTTTTGACAAGTGTGTGTATGTGGAATTAAAGGTGTTACATTTTTAAAAGGGTTGGAATCTTTGAAAGCTAATTTTAGACAAGATTTTTAATGGGGAGTTTTTACCTTTTGTATATGTAACCGAAGACTCTTGATAGTAAACGTATGGAAGAAGAAAAATTATAGTGCACAACAAGTATAGTGTGAAAATAAAAATAGGGGAATACGATTTTGTTTTGTGTACAAAAAGAAAAATATGTGTGTAGCCAGGGCATGAAAAGCAGGATGGATGATATATGAAAAGGTGTGACTGCCAATGTATTGTGAGGAGAATAAGAAGTTGCGGGTTGAGAATTGTGGATTGAAGTATTCTGATGAATTCTTGAAGTTGAGTGTAAGTTTGGGGTTGTTTTTGAAATGAAGAGATGCAGTCATAAAACAAAGGTTTTTTTATGCATGGAATAAAAAGGTGTCTCTAGTATTTTGGCCATAACTTTTGATCCAGGCGTCCGTTTGAGCCCATTTTTTTCCAGATCGTGCAGAATTCGAAGATCTACAATTTTTGTCATGTCTCCTATAGGAGACATTATTCAAGGCTGAAAACATCATCTTATGGTCCAAATTTTTATTTTTGTGTGAAGAGGGTTTTGTTGAGTTTGAGGAAGAGGGTTTTGTTTTGTATGCAGAGAATAGGGATTCAGATTGTCAATGGGCTCAGAGTGTGAAATGATCAGTGGGATTTTTCGGTGAGCAGAGTGTGTACAGAGAGATTCAGTGTGCTAGACCACTCAGGGTCTTATTGTCAGGGATAAACTTCTTCTACCAGAGCTTTGTATTTTTGCCTAGTGGGTGCTTGGCAACAGGGGTCGGTGCTCCTTGCAGTTGGTGCTGCTAAAGTCCGGGTTGGTTGGTGCCATTCCCTGTAGTGGGTGCTACAAAAATATTGTAAAGACCAAATATTTTCGAGGCTGGATTTGGATGGGAGTCCAAACAGTCCATTGGCACAATGGTTTTTCCCACATCGGGTTTCCACTATAAATCTGGTGTTATGTGATGCATGTTTGTGTGATTGCTTGTTTTGATTTGATTTCATAGTTGGATTAAAATTTTTAATACACACTGATTCACCCCCCTCTCAGTGTCACACTTAGTTCAACATAGATGATTACATAAGATTATTATCCAATGATGATTACAATGACAAATATCTCTTCTTTATATATCCATATTCTTATTCTACTTTGGGGAGCCTACTACTAATATAATATTATATTATAATATAATATAATATAATATAATATTATAATATAATATAATATTATAATACAATCAACCTTGGGTTATGTATGGTCCATGCCAACCCTTATACAATATAATAATATATCCCCAAATATCTATTCTTAGGTACCCTACCAAATTCTTCTCATACCAAGTTGATGACATCATTCATTTTCTCAAGGTAATGGGTGGAATACTTTTGTAAAATGTTAGATGATAAATATATTTATGTATATAGAATCATGGATAAGAGTTACTACACCGACCTAATCGATAGTTGTAGCAATGACCACCAACAATGATGATCTATAAATGCTTGCTTAAGGTTTTGTTATAACCATATATATATTTTATGTATAATTTTGCACCACTTATAAGTATAATTTAGGGTATTGTTATTATATGTCTCTATTATGTATTTAATTTGTTTCTATATCATCAAATTTTTAGGAGAAATTTGGTTGCATGTGTAAAAATAAATGGTAGGTAGAATTTTGTTTTAAAAAGTTATTTTTCTTATTTGTTTACTTTTCCTTCTCTCTAGTTATGTGGATATTGTTCTTTGAGGTGAGAACATTGATTCTAAAATATTTTTTGGGATTACATTAGAAATTGGACACTAGGGTAGTTTTAGGAAAAACATTGATTTTAAGAGGTATTTTCCTCAAAAACTAGGGTTTTATTAAGTTTTAATTTTATTTTTGTTAGTTCTTTTCAAGCATGTAGGTTAGGCCCTAGGGCACCTGATTACTTATTTATTTTTTCTCTCCTATTTGAAAATATAGATGGATTATTTGAGTGATGTCCTTAGAATCGCCACAGACAACGATGATCCTCCACTAAGTGCAACCCAACCAACTTCTTCAATTGTAGCCCCAAGTACAAGCCTACAAAGAGACTGAATGTAGAAGCATGTGGTTAAGGAAAACTTTCCAAATCAAGTGTTTTGTAAACATTACAACAAAAATATGTGAGGAGGCATCCATCATCTCAAATACCATCTACTTGGATAATTTGGGCATGAAGTGGACCCCAACCCTAGAGTAGATGATTTGATTAGAAATGAGGTGAAGGCTTGGTTGTGCAACAAAGAGATGAAAAAAATCAATCTTAAAAGGACAAGAGTTGTAGTGGACATGGAGTGGGGCCTTGGGCCTCTTTTATGGGGATGAGACTAAACTAGAGGATATTAGTTTCATGGCCAAAGAATTATTCTTAGCTCTCACATTTGATGAGGTAGTACTAGTAGAAGTGAAAGGAGTGTTGGATAAGCCTCCATCACAAGACAAACCATACTTTAAAAAACCGCATGGGGAAGGGATAAGGTGAAGGATTGAAGGACAACTATAACCAGTTTTTAGTATTACTACAACATTCCCTTAAGTTATGTTGAACAACCCTTATTGGAAAACCCTACTAAGGGCATTGAGCGAATTTGAAAAAGGGGTTAAGACACCTTTGAAAAAATATTTAAGTGGTTCATTGTTGGAGTGTGTCATCAACATACATGCTCTTGTAGAAGAGAAAAGGAATACGTAGAGGACAACGGTTATAGCATTCTTTTTTATGTATGGATAGATGCAAAAAATTGTACACTCCTAAACTTCATGGTGACTTCAAATCCATGGTCTTCCTAAAGTCAGTTGATGCCTCGTGAGAGGTGAAGAATGCACAACTACTTTTCAATTTGTTGGACAAGGTCATGCTAGAAATATGAATAGAGAATTTTGTCCAAGTCATGATGGACAATGTAACAACATATGCATTTGTGGGTAGAATTCTCTAAGAGAAGTACCCTTTTATTTTTTGAAGCCCATATGTTTCTCATTGCATTGACCTAATGCTTGAGGAAATTGACAAAATATTTTAGGTGAAGATTGTGGTAGAAGAGGCAAAAAATATTACATGATTTATCTATAACCACACATGATTTCTCAGCTTGATGAGGAGCACAATGATAGAAGAGATATTATTTTCCTAGGGATCACTCAATTTACCTCTAATTTCATCATCTTATAGATCCCTCTAATGTAATCACCCACTTTAGAGTGGATACTTGTGAGCAAGGAATGGTATGATTTATCATTTCATTCAAAAAAAGAGGGGTAGTAGATTTGGAGGTAAGTTTTAATGATTAATTTTGGGTGAGAATCTAGGATATTATCAAGGTGATTGCTTGTTGAGTTCAAAATTAAATTTTAAAATATTCTTTTATAATTGAAAAATTAGTATTATTTTTTCTAAGTTTTTAGTATTTATTGTTCAATTATAGGTAAGAGAGCCCTTGGTAAAGGTTCTTCACCTTGTAGATGGTGAAAATTTGGCAAGGGGTTATTTTTATGAGGCAATTGATAGAGCCAAAGATCCCATTGAATACTAGTATGGTGGAAACCAACATAAGTATGAACTAATTTGATGTATCATTGATAAGAGATGGATGAGGCAACTCCATTGACCTATTCATGCAATGGGATACTTCTTGAACCCCACATTATTTTGCACTAGAAATCGTAATGGTGATGAATAGGTTTAGGTAGGGTTCTATACTTACGCAAAGAAGACGATAAATAACCCTACCAAACATCTCCTCATCCCTGATCAGTTGTAAATTTATAAGGTAGGTTGAAGAAGCTTGTTTGCATCCTTCTTCACTAAAAAATAAGGTTGTTTACAATCACATAAAGCATTTAAACTTTTAAAGTTTAACATTTTTTAAAATTTTCATGTAGTTTATGAATGTAAATTAATATCTTGAAAATTATATTTTTTGTAGATTTATGGTGGAAGGACTATAGTTTCAAAACACCTATTCTCAAGAGGATGTCTCTTTGCATTATGAGTTAGCCTTGTAGTGCTTTTGGGTGTGAGCACAATTGGTCTCTATTTGAGGCCATACACACCAAGAAGCGTAATAGGTTGACCTAGGAGCACCACATGACCTTGTGTTTGTATAATATAATATTTTACTTCACACTAGATAAATGGAGGCTACTGAATTTTATGAGGCAATTGAATTGGATAAGCTATATCCACTATGTGATTGGATTTCCAAGAGTCCTATGCATACCAACTTAAAGACAAAAGATATTGAGGCACTTCAGGAGAAAGCAAAACATTTAAGAGGATTGGAGGAGATAAACCATGATGATACCATACGTAAGAATCCTCCAATTTAACCATATGTTTAGAGCCAAGGCCAACCATCTAGTGTGAGGGGGAGGGAAAAATAAAAAATAATTTAAAAATTGTTTCATATTTTGAAATGTTGCATTTATATGATTTATTTGGTTGGATTTGATGATTGTGAACTTTAATTGTACTCTTTTCTATGAATATTTAATATAAACTCAACTTTTTCTCTTCAATTATTGTTTAAAATATTTTTTATTGAATTTTTTTTTGGTTTTTTTATCGAGTTTTCCTATGTTGTTGATAAAATTTCTAAAATTGGGCTATCGATTTTATCATGAGTTGCGGGTTTTATAATTATGGTTTGTGTTAATAGGTATCCTTGTGAACGCCCATTTAAAACTAAGTTGTGTGAGTTGTGTTTTATGAACTAAGATGGATGTTAATGACGAAGAAGACATGGTCATGCCAGTGAACATGGTGGAGGAGAAGCGCCAGATGCAAATGTGCCTAGAGGAGATAAAACAAAGGAGTTGATGTTCTTTAAGAGACCAAGACCAAGCTAGGATATTTTTAAATTTGTTTTTTTGAATGTAAGACCACTTGAATGGAGAAAATGGTTCCTCTCATCATTTGAAAATCAATGTTCTCTAAATATTGCTTGATTAATATATTCAAGCAATAGAAATATGTTCAATTAATTAAGAAAAATGTCACTCATTATGATGATGTTATTAAATATTTTTTCTATGGGATTGGCTTGTATTGTGTCTTTATCACCTATGTGTTAATTCTTGTATTCCCTACTTGATGCAATGTGTTTTATTTCACTTATGTATCATGAAGTTTGAAAGTCACATTAAACAACCATAGAGTAGTTTGAAGAATATGGCCAATGAGAATGAAGAGACATTAGAAGAAGACTATAAATAGATGTGATTATATGTGGACATCTAGTATTCACCTATTGCATACTTATGCATTATGAACATAGTAAGGGTACAATGATATATATATGAGAGAAGAAACTTGATAAAGACCATTATTATAAATGAGTAACTAATCAGCTATAACACCTATAAAGATAAGTGGGAATCATATTCCTATGTTATGTTTATGAGGTGGAAGTGAGGGATATTGGATTTTTCAAGTATTTACAAAATAAATATAAAAAACAATTGGATTATAAATTTATTTCTATATTTAAAATCTTAACACACTTGGTTAGTAATTATAATAATACAAGAGACAATTGTGTTACCTATACATACTTGTTTAAACTATCATTGTAACCATACAAAATTGTGTATCTACTATATCAAATGTTATATTATTGCTCTTGTATCCCTTTGTTCTATATTTATGTTATTTTGTGGTAATTGAGTGTTTTACTCCCAATATCACATGGTATCTCTTCTAGCCATAACCAATCTTGTCACATTTGGATGACTTGAACTGCCTCATTGTTTTTTAAAGTATATATTGGAATCTATCCTTTCAAAGATACAAACCAATTAGTTCTAACAATGTTACTAAATTCATTAGGGGTCTTAAGGAATTCTAACTACAAATCACTCATGAGTTATCAGCCAATCGATATGTCATGGTAACTGCTAAATTTTCCTATATACAATTGTTTGAATGTTTAATCTAATGATAATGGTATTGTTGAGTAATTGTTTTTAGTAATGCTTAAGGATAAGGATCGACATGCATGTTTTTGGATAAGCATAAATAAAGTAGGAAGATAAATAGGAGTAAATAAAGCATGCAATGAACATGCATATTGTTGTTTTCTAATTTTTTTTTAGGAAACAAATTATATAAATTGTAATCTTTATGACATAGAAAAGAGAACAACCTTAGTGGATTTTTCCTTTGCACAATTGTGTCTATTCCTCTACAATTTTATGAGCAAATTTCAATTGGGGTATATTTTTCTTCTCAAATATTATTTTGTCTTGGTGCTCTATTTTGCAGGCCTTGCTTTCAACAATTGGTATTAGAGCATAGGTTGAGAGAAATTGGAAGAAATAACAACAAGCAATAATCTCATGATAAATCCTTTGTCCAATGGGGAACCATATGATTATTGGGCAATAAAAATCCAAACTCTAATGGTTTATAAATAAATTTGGGATACTATGTAGGATGGCTATGTGGAGCTATAATATTGGAATGCATTGACAACACAAGATCAAACCAGCAAGAGGGAATAAAAGAAGAAAGATGCATTAGCAAGGTATTTGATACAAAGTGTTGTGGATGAGTATTTTTCTAAAAATTGCTTCAGTTGCACGTGCCAAGGAGGCATGGAACACATTATGGATATCTTACCAAGGCAAAAGTAAGGTGAAGTTGGTTCAATGACAAAATTTAAGGAGAGAATTTGGAACTTTGTTGATGGAAGACAATGAAAAGATGATTTATTTTCATGTTTGGGTATAGATTAGTGTAACTAAATTTGCATCGATGGAGAAGACATTATAGATCAGGTAATTTGTGAGAAGGTATTAAGGTCTTTACCTATGAAGTGGAATTTTATAGTTACTACAATTGAAGAAAGTAGAGATTTATCAATTTTAAGGTTGGATTATTTGATCGGTTTATTAATATCTGGTAAGATTAAATTGGATAAATTTGTTAAAGACTAAGAGTAGGCTTTTATAGAAAAAGAAAGGGTTGGAAATGGAAGAGATAGTCCTAGTTTACTCCAAGAGAAAAAGGAGTCCTTAGAAAGTGGAAGAGGTGGAAGAGGACATAGACGTGGAGGGGGCCAAATTGGAAGAGGTCACGAATGAGGAGACATAGATAAGAGGAAAATCCAATGTCACTATTGTAAGAAATATAGAAATTTCAAGAAAGATTGTTGGAAGAGTCAAAAGGACATGCAAAATGAATTATCAAATTTTAGTAGTGATGGAGAAGATTCTAAAACAAATATTTTCCTCTCAAGTCATGTAGTTGAAAAATCAGGTAATTATTTGTGGTTTCTTGATTCTAGGTGATCTAACCATATGACAAGTAATAAATATTTATTTGTTGAAATGAATGCAATGGTAAATAGAAACGTGACATTAAGGAATGATAAAACTATTGAATTTGTTGGTAAAGGGACTTTGGTCATTCAAACCAATCAAGGAGAGGTAAAAAATATTCATGATACATTCTATGTACCTAGTCTTAAACACAATTTGCTAAGTGTAAGGAAACCATTAGAGAAAACCTATGAAGTTTTATTTAAAGACAAGGCTTACAAGATCTTTGGTAAGAATGAACTATTGGTGTATGAAATACATATGACCAACAATAAAATATTTCCATTAAAAATGTAGCATGCAAGTACCAATATGTTGAAGGTTTCAATTGTTAATAGTAATTGGCATTGGCATAATTGTTATGGTGACTTGAGTTTCAAAGAATTCAAGCTTTTACAAGTGAAAAATATGGTGCATGGACTACCAAACATTTTAGTAAAATATAAAATATTCTTTGCATGTGCACTTGAAAAATAACATAGGAACAAATTTCCAATAGGAAGGCAATGGAGAGCTCCAAAACAATTATAGTTGGTTCATGTAGATATATGTGGTCCCATGCAAATGCCAAGCCTCAGTAATCATTTTTATTTCCTCACATTCATGTATGGTTGTAGCAAAAATATTTGGGTATTCTTTTTTAAGAAGAGTGAACATTTAGAAGTTTAAATCAATGGTTGAAAAAGAAAGTGAACATTGCATTAAAATTTTAAGGACTGATAGAGGAGGTGAATTTACCTCAAAATAATTTATGGTATATTGTGAAAAAAATGAATTAAAATACAATTAATAGTTGCTTTCACACCACAAAAAAATAGTGTGGCTAAACGAAAAAATTTGGGGAGAAGCAATCACCACAACTTGTGGACAAGAAAACGTGCCATTTCATTACAAATTCAATCAATGTTACAATATGATTTTACAAATACCCCTTGGACTACAAGAGTGGATTTTCAATGAACAATCCATTTTTAATACAAATTTTTGGTAGTCATGCGTTATTTGACTACCTTAAGAGGGGGTGGGCTTAGGTACCACTGTTGGTTATGTAGAGTATCCAAGCCTACACAACCACAACAAAAAGTTAGTAGCATATTTTGGGTCCACCTAATTTGGACCCAATATTATAAAAGGGGCAAACAAATAAAACTTAAACTAATGCATTTAATAGAGCTAAAAACATATTAAAACTATCTTAATCACCTTTATGACTGATCTATTGTGATGTGGCTGACAAAAATTTATCTTCGATAGGAACCGTCCCCGTTGGGATGGTTCTAGCTATGAACCATCCATGTTTGTATGGTTGTTGTTGTGTTGGACCTGGTGGAAATTCCTTTGGTGGAGACCTTCAGTAGGGTGTCAGGTAGTTGTTATCTGAGTCTGGTGGCTTATGGAATCCAAGTCTGCAACCTGTTCACAAAAGAAGGGCATGCAACAAGAAGCACAACAAGCTATCCATGGTACTAACACAAGAAAATATGGCTTTCTATAAATGCATACAAGTGAGGTTTG
Organism: Wollemia nobilis; assembly: GCA_028583015.1. Taxonomy (NCBI): domain Eukaryota; kingdom Viridiplantae; phylum Streptophyta; class Pinopsida; order Araucariales; family Araucariaceae; genus Wollemia; species Wollemia nobilis. The sequence goes on from JAQPPZ010002592.1 coordinate 1,609,107, forward strand.
GAGTGATTTTGATAGAGTTTCTCTAAGGATCCATATCCTTTTTTGCAAATGAAATAAAAATGGGTGTTATTTATAGATTTTTACTAAGGTTTAGGGAGGTGGTTAAGTGTAGATGATGTGGCATAGGTGCACCATGCCTCATCAATGTTTATGGATGGAGAAAGTCCTCACCCCACCCATATGCATTAAATGAGCATGGGTGCACCATGCCCCATTAATGCATAGGGGTGGAGAAAGTATTCACCCCATTAATGTAAATGGTGGAGAAAGTATTCACCCCACCCATGTGCCTTAGATGAGCATGGGAGGGGGTTTGGGTGCATGGGGATGTGGACAGTAGGGTGTAAGGTAGAATAGGATCATAGGGTAGACTAGGGTAGTAGGGTAGACTAGGGTGATGTACACATAGGGTAGGAAAGTGGGATGGTCACATGGTGACCATGGCTAGGTGTAGGATGGGGTTTAGTGGGGAAAAGGGGATAATATGAATACTTAATGTTCTACTACAAAATAATTGGATTTTTGGTACCTTTTTCCAAACCAATTAAATATTAACACTACACAAGGGATAATGTGATTTTTTAGGTGTTTACATTTACCCCTTTTTATACTGTAGTGTGTGTAGACATGATGATATGCAAAAACATATGATACCAGATGGATGACTAACTATAACAAGAATGAGTTGACAATGGATGATAATGATTGATCATAACTTTTGGCTCATTGTAACGATAGTTGAGGGAGGATACGTAAGGTTATCTCAAACCATGAACAATGTAAGATGCCCTGATTGTGGAAGGGATGAATATACTTGAATCTTTACATTTGATAGATTTTTGGGCTCACTTGATTGAGTAAGCTTGCCAACCATAGGTATGTAGTCTCATGTCGCTTTGATCGATTAAATAAGTAGGCTTAAGTTGCCATCTTGATGAAGTGAGTGTGTGAATAATCATACAACATTGACATGAAGTGTATCAAATTTAGATTAGATTAGAGTTTAAGTTGAGAGGACAAGAATAAGAAGAAGAGAAATTATGCTTTTGTCCTAGTAGAGGAGGGCTAGTGATAGTCTCAGAAAAAATTCTTAGACAAGCATAATTCTAGGATTAAGTGTTTGGATATTAGAAATGATCAAGGAAACATTAATGATATCTTCCCCCTAAATTAGTTAGTTGATGAGTGAAGAAGAGAAACACAATAATGAAGCGGTTGATTGAAGATCGTTGAACAAAAAAAATATGGAAATGATGGAAGAAACTGAGAAATTCACTAGTAGGAACAGGAATCATACGATCGTGTAAGGCTCGTACGGTCGACAGGAAACTGTTCAGACCGTACAAGATGATCATTGATCATACACAGTGGTCATTGACTATATGTTCATGTGATAATCACACCAAAATAAAAAGGGCACACCAGGGGTACATAATCTCATTTGCATCACATGATTTGGGAGAATACAGAGATAGAGAGAGGTGAGGCTAATAATTTAATGTGAAGCATTGTTGCATAAGACACGTAGAGGTACAATATGGTGGGATATGGATGGATGATAGAGAGGGAAGATAGGAGGTGTATGGAGAGACTCTAGGGGATCAGTAGCAGTGAGTTCTTTTTTTAGGTGTGGTAGATTGACCATGATTTTCTAGAGTATTTTTTATGAGATGAGGGTGATGTATGTATTGTGACATGTATAGATAGATGCATGGTGTAGCCTAAAGGGAAGTTTTTATATTGCCCTATGGACATTGATGATGATGATGTATCATTTATTTTGTATTGAGATGTATGGATGATGATATATGAACATTTGATTGATTTTATGGACTGTATGTATTTTTTTCATGATTGATGATGAGGCCCAAAAATACCTCATTTTTGTCATATTTTGAACATCTAAATACTACTTTAAAATAAAATATGATATTATTTTATGCCAATTATGTGATTAAATGCATTATTTGTTAAGTGTTTGCATGATTTAATGTATAGGAGCACTATACCCTATTTTGACTATTTTTAACATCTTTTACTCTGTTTTTGCATGATTATTAGTGAAAAGTATATAATGAGTTTGGTAGCCAATAAAGTGTGTTGAGATTTGTGGTTGCATAAGATAATTTGAATGTTTTCCCACTCTAAATACAAACTGGTAAGATGATTTGGTGCCAGATCCACCATTCTACTAAAAAATAGGACATTCCAGCTACAACAACAGTCTCATACAAATTCCAGCCACCTGTCATGATAAAGGGAGACATGGAATTTGTCAAAAGTAGCAAATGGGAACAATAGGAAACTATTAAAGTGAAATTAGGAAGACTCTTGATCCACTTGTAAGCACTTCCATGCGGTCCAAAAAAAGGCAACAAGACACAAGGGTGAAACTGCAGGTACAACTGGAAACAACATATAAAAACCAGAATTGTGCAACTATTAAGGAGGTCACATACCAGGTCAAGGGAGGCACATGTAAATGGTTGTAATATGTCTAAAAAGGTAAGAAAATACTAGTTGCATATTTGAACATGCTCCCACTCAATCGAAATTGGTGGCAACAACATAATCCTATTGCTCTACCTTATATTTCGGAGCTACTCTAGAATGAAGGGCAGAGTTGAATTGTTTCAATAAAAAAGGTAAAAATGCATCCATTTCGGAAGAGGAAAGGAGGAATAAAGAAAATACAGGTGTGAAAAATAATCTTAGGCTATTTTGACCCTTTTCTACCAGTTGGAGGATGCGGATCAGATATTGCAGCAGATTTATGTCTCAATATAGACTAGGTCTCCTACAATAAAGTAGGCAAATCAGAGATAGCCAACAAGGAAGAATAATTTAGTGTTTGAAAATATTCATGTAGGAAAATAGTATATATAGGATGCTCCCTCATTGGTTGAGCAGGTAGAGAGTCCATAGAGAGTCCAATTATAAGTTAGAAGTAGACAAAGTCTTTTGTAACCGTTATGTTTTGAATATTTGAATAAAAGTGCAATCTTTTCTTCATCCATATGATTGTGAGTTTATGAATGATTAGTTCTTAGTCTTGGAGTAGATATTCTTCCCTATAGACCAAGGAGCAAGGGCCCACTCTAAGGACCGAAAGGAAGGAGCAAAAAGTGTAGGTTTTTGGATTAATTCTATTTTTGCAACATTTTTGTCAAATTCTTGTTTTCATCTATGCAATAGTACTAACTTTTGTTTTAGCATAATTTATTTGATGATGGAAAGTGTGATTTGTGTTAGAATATGTGCAACTAGTTGACCCCTATTTTAAATACCTCTATTTTCTGTAATTTCATTTCTGCAACAATTTTTGACAAGTTTTCCAACAACATTTGTTGACAAGTTTTTACAACATTTTTTGATAGTTTCTAGCATTATGAATTTCAGCATGATGATTTCAATTTAAGAATTTTCCTTTCCAAGTCATTTCCATTAGCAAGAGTAAATAGGCTTTTCAATTATACAAATGTTCAATTTTGCAACTATAGTTTAGAATTGTCAATTTTCTGCAACTATAGCTTAAAGGTTCAATTTCTGCAATTTCAATTCTATCAAGTTAAAATAGTTTTATTTCTACAATTTAGGATTAAAAGTGAACTTGAAAGACCCAAAAAACATCTATTTCACCAAATAAGCTTGTAACCTAACTGCCTGAACTATAATTTACCAAAACTTGCTATCACAGACAACCTTGGACACCGCCCTAGATTTGAAAATCATAAGAATTAAATGATGATAATAATGACACTCATCATTTTTGGTACCATTTTTAAGGAACATAGGTGTTGTTAGTAGGTCAAACAATTCAAACCAATTGTTATTTTGTAAGTTGTGAACTTTTAGAGTGAAAACCCTAAAAATAACAACTTGCATAAGAAATAGTTGCAAAAATTAAAAATTGCATTTCAGAACATTTAGAAAACAAGCATGAATGAATAGGTTAAGGGATGAGAAAGGAATATTCATCAAGTCTAGCCCCTTACCTATCACAGGTAGGTGATACTCATGCCAAGGAGGTGAATTGCTTGCATTTAAACTTCCTGAAGTAGTTGAAAGAAAACCACCATCTCCACCATCAGGAAGTATAGGATCCCCTAAACAAGAAATCTTAGAGGAACCATCTGCTAGTACTCCTCCACCTACTCTTGTATCCATACCATCAGGAAAATTTAGACAAATCTATACCAGGTGTTGGAACGATATCATGGCAGATATGCAAAACCAAGATAGGGATAATAATGTCCATAATCAAGCAGATAATCCTCCTCCTTCTAGGACTTTCGAATACCCCATTCGATTGAATCCTACACAAAATTCTCCTATGAAAATAATCTCACCTTCAGTACTTCCAAACTTTAGGGGGGTTGTATCTGAAGATCCTGACCAATTCTTGTTTGAGTTTAAGGTTGTGTGTCAGACTTATGATTATGTAAATGACAACCAAAAGCTTAAAGTATTTTCTTCTACACTCAAAGATGCAACTTTACACTGGTTTATGAGTCTAGAACCTGAATCAATCCAAACTTGGGAAAAAATGGAGAGTGAATTCTTGGATAAATACCAAGAGTATTGTAGGGTAAGAAACAAAAAAGATGAATTATTTTGAATCAAACAAGAAGAGGATGAGAATTTAGAAGATTATCTTGATAGGTTTGCTTTTATACAAAAGAGATGTGGGCCTGTAGAATCTGAAATGTGTAAGGCCATATTTTTGAGAGGATTACAAGATGATTCCAGGGAAGTATTGGATTTAATGGGCAAGGGAGATGTGAACACCCTTGACATTGATGATATTTTGGAATTATGCAGAAATTACTCCCGCACAAGACAAAGAAGATGAAAGCGGAGTACTAATAGTAGTGAGATAAAAGAGCTAATGGAGGAAATGGCCAACATGAAAATCGATATTCTTGTGCAATTAAATGCCACATTAGGGGAGAGGAATGCAAAATCTAACTCTACACCACCCCTAGCTATTTATTGCCCAAGATGCAGAAATAAGCATGCTCTACAAGAGTATCCCTTGAACAAAACCTCTATTTTAGCTATTTGTAGCATTTGTTCAAAGGAACATATCATTGATAAATACCATTTGCTTCCACAACTCAGAAATATCTTGGAAACACAGACTGAGGAACTCAATTTCATTGGGCAAAAATAGGGGGAAATTTTTCACAATACCAACATACCCCACATTTTCCCACAAATTGGGGATAGAATCCTTGGAATATGCCATGGGGTTATTCAGAACCACCCCAACAATCTTGGAATCATTCTCCTTGGACATCTCCTCAAGATTGGTCACAATATGGATGGATGAATCCACCATGGAATTAGGCCAATCCACCTTGGATGCAAACCCAACCTCATGGACAAAGATGGGGACAATCAGTATCCATCATATCAAGGGCAACAAAGATATCAAGGACAAACACAAAATTTGTTTCCTGGTCCTACTCAAAATTTTTCTCAAGGGAGACAACAACAACAACAATCACAACAGGTAAAACAACCACCACTTCTAGCCCAACCTGTGGCCAATCCTAATAATACAAGATAGGCAACCCCTGTCTATATAGCTGAATCTGATGAAAATATTACAGTAAATGTCATGGACTATAGCAACATCCAACTGCACTCAGGAAAGACATTACCTGAGCCTATTCCACCCACTATTGAAGAAATAACAAATGAGAAACAAGAATCCTCTAGTCCAAAAACACAGAAATCAGCCCTAGATAAAGGAGAAGAAAAAATAGAAAATCTGCACATAGAAAATTCACCTTCTTTAGAGAAAATACCATATCCTGAAAGGTTTAAGAGTTCTGAAAATACTCCTGAATCAGACCTAGTAAAAGAGCTCAAAAAGTTGACTATTTCACTTCCTTTGTTGCAAGAAATCAAGGATGTGCCTCTAATAAATAAAATAGTTTAGGATTTATGCATAAAAAGAGCAGGTAGAAAAAATAAGTCCTTTCCTAAAATTGTGCAAGTAGAAGGAAAATTGGTTGACCTACTTTTTGGGAAGCTTGTCCCACCAAAGTATAGTGACCCAGGAAGTCCAGTTGTCACCATAACTATTGGATCAATGCCTATTTCTAATGTCTTGGTTGATTTAGGAGCAGCTATTAATGTAATTACCAAAGACACAATGCAAAAATTATAGTTAAACAATCTGCATCCTACATCTACTATCCTAGAAATGGCTGACAGATCTATTGCCAAACCAAAAGGGATCATTGAGGATATTCCTGTAATAGTTTCTTCATGGGAATACCCTATTGATTTTTTGGTATTATAGCCTCACAATTCTACAAATGGTTATCCCATTATCTTAGGTAGGCCTTGGCTTGCTACTGCAGCTACTTTCATAGATTGTAGATCAGGAGAAATGACTATTTCCAATGGCATTGATTTGAAAAATATTTCTTTGTATCCACCTGCCAAACCTTCAACAAAATTTTTAGGTCAATTATGGTATCCTGATTCTGATGAAGAACAGGAAGAAACTATTTCCACATTAGCCACAATGGTAGTAAAATAACATATTGAAGAGATAAACTCACATGAGAGAGAGATTTTTGAAAATGAAACTATCCTAGTGGATACATTGCATGAACAAGGACTTGAGGATGAACCAATCACTATTCATCACTTGTTGTGGAATGATGAAGGTCAGACATCTAAACACCTTTCACCCATTCCATTGCAGGAAAGTTCCTTCACACTGCCACATGGATGGCATCATCACCTTCTTTCCTCTTTCCATTATCCTATGCAAGAGTTGATTCCATCAGGGATTACTATTGGAATAGAGACAAGAGTCTTTCATACTCTTCAACCACACCACTATCCATTGAACTCTTTAATCAAAAAATATGAAAGAGTTAATTCTATCCACCCAGGGATAAAACAAATTGAAGTGCAACCAAGAAATTTTTTGAACATTAATAGTTGGTTGATTGATGAACAAGAAACAAAACTGTTTGTTGTTTTGAAACAACATGTTAAAGCCTTTGCTTGGGACTATAAAGATATGTCAAGAATTCATCCTGATGTATGCACTCATAGGATATATACTGAAGATGTCAAACCTGTGAGACAACCCCAAAGATGATTGAATCCTACCCTAAGAGACATTGTTAAGGAAGAAATAGAAAAACTCTTGGAGGTTGGATTCATATATCCAATTTTAGATAGCCGATGGGTCTCTCCATTGGTTATTGTACCAAATAAAAATGGAAAATTGAGAGTATGTGTAGACTACCAAGAGCTAAACAAAGTCACACACAGAGACCATTTTCCATTACCATTCATAGATCAGGTGTTAGATACACTCGCAGGGAAGAAGCATTTCTGCTTTCTTGATGGTTTCAGTGGGTATAACCAGATACAGGTTGCACCCGAAGACCAAGATAAAACCACCTTTACTTGCCCATGGGGAACATTTGCTTATAGGGTTTTGCCCTTTGGACTGTGTAACGCCCCAACAACTTTCCAACGAGCTGTTTTGGCCATTTTTTTTGATTTAACCACTGAAAACATAGAAATATATATGGATGATTTTACAGTTTGTGGAGAAACCTTTGATTTTACTTTGGAACATCTTGATAAGGTTTTAACTCACTGTGAAACTTACCATCTATCCTTGAATCCTGATAAATGCTTTATGATGATGGAGGAAGGGATTGTCCTTGGTCACCACATCTCTTCTAATGGGATCAAGGTTGATCCTAAGAAGGTTGAAATCATCAAGAACCTTCCTCCTCCCAAAACCCAAACCGATGTCAAGAGTTTCTTAGGACACATTGGCTTTTATCATAGATTCATTCCAAATTTTAGTACAATAGCAAATCCCATGTTTGCATTATTGACCAAAGATTCTGAATTTAACTGGACTGATAAATGCCAAGAATATTTTGAGGCTTTGAAAGAAAATCTAACTACTCCACCTATGTTATGAGGTCCTAATTGGGGATTGCCATTTCATATCCAAACTGATGCCTCCAATACTGCAATTGGAGCAGCATTAGGGTAGATAGAGGATGGGGAACATTATGCCATCTACTACATAAGCAAAAACTTGATTGGAGCAGAAAAAACTATACTACTACTGAAAAGGAATTTTTAGCAGTAGTGTATGCCATCAATAAATTCCATCACTATATCACTGGTTATCAAGTATTCATCCATACTGATCATTCAACCATCAAATACTTGATGAACAAACCCATGGTTAGTGCAAGGATTATTCGTTGGTTATTACTATTACAAGAATTTGATATTACAATAGTAAATAAACCAGGGAAAGCAAATGTAGTAGCAGATTTTCTATCAAGGTTGAATAATACAGGGGTAGAGGAGTTAGTTGAGGATACTTTTCTAGATGAAAAATTGTTTGCTATATCAGTACAATCACCTTGGTTTGCAGATACAACTAACTTTTTGGTAATAGGGAAAATTCCTTCTCATTTCACTACCAAACAAAAGAAGCAATTGGTAAGACAAAGTTCATCTTTCAAATGGATAAAAGGTCTACTTTTCAAGTGTGGTCCTGACCATGTTTTACGTAGATGCATTCGAAAGGATGAGGTGTATGATATCCTCCATGCTTGTCACGATGAACCATTAGGAGGACATTATTCGATAAAAAGCACAGTTCAAAAAATTTTAGGTACAAGTTATTATTGGCCATCACTTCATAAAGATGTAAAAAGGTATATTCACTATTGTGATGCATGTCAGAGAATGGGGAAACCCACACACACAAACGAAATGCCTCTACAACCTCAAGTGGTTTTAGAACCATTTGAGAAATGGGGGTTAGATTTTGTGGGACCCATTGACCCACCATCTCAAGGAAAGGTGCATATCTTGGTATGCACTGATTATGTGACTAAGTGGGCTGAGGTGCGTGCCTTTAAGCATGCTCATGAAGAGAAGGTTGTTGATTTCCTATACACTCAAATTTTTTAGAGATTTGGAGCTCCACGATCTATCACCATAGATCATGGGCCCCAATTTGCATCAAAGGTAATTGAAGATTTTACTGAACTCTATGAAATTAGGCATAGAAAATCATCACCCTATCACCCACAAGAAAATGGTCAGGTTGAGGTAACAAATAGGGAGTTAGAAAGAATTTTGACCAAAACAGTAGACTCACATAGGAGAAATTGGTTTAATAAATTACTAGAAGCAGTTTGGGCATACAATACAACATGGAAATCCACCACAGGTTTCACACCTTACGAACTAGTTTTTGGTAAGAAACCTCTTCTTCCTATTGAATTTGAGTTACTGACACTTTGTACATCTTTAGAAGTTGGTATTGACTTGTCATAGGTACAGATGGACAGGATCCTACAACTGAATGCATTGGATGAACTTTGGTTGGATGCATTGCACCAAACAAAGGTGATCCAACAACAACGAAAGTTGTGGCATGATAGTCACATTCAGCAAAGGAAGTTTGAGCAAGGAGATTGGGCATTGTTGTTCGATTCTCGTTATGAGGATTTTCCTAGGAAGTTGCAGACAAGATGGCTTGGGCCATACCTGATTGAAGAAGTGTTTGATAATGGAGAAGTCCATCTTTCTCCCATTGATGACTCAAAGAAGACTTTTTAAAGTAGATCATACAGTTGGAAGTACATATATCAGAAGAGACACTCTCTTTTGACACAGATTCAACATAATTTTTGAAAAAAACAGAAAACAAAAAAGAGAATAATCTTGATTGTGAAATTCCTTCATGGGCACAATTTCAAGGAAATTGTGAAATTCCTTCATGGGTACAACCAAGACAAAAAAAGAGAGATAAAAAAAAGAAGAAAAAAAAGAGATAAAAAAATAAGAGAAAAAATAAAGAATAATCCAATAGTGAAAACCTTTTTGAAGGCGCTATTGAATTAGACTTACATGAAAACCGGTTTCTAGCATGTTTGTCTTTTTTATCTATCCATCATTTTTCCACCATTGTATAAATCTCACCAACTACACATGCTTTATTTTTTATTCTAGATGCTCAGCTAACAATCATCACAAGAAGAAATTTGAAAGTGCATGATCAATTTTCAGGATAGCCAAGTATGTGTTTCTTACATTTTTTCATAGTAGGCATTTAGCATGTATTGTATGATAATCCATGTTTGGCATAAAAAAAATCATAAACCTGGAAAGTACAAAAATATATCCTCTCCAAAATACCAAAAAGTACCCTATTCTGCTCTTGGTTGAATGAGAAATTCAGGTCCGATTGCAAAGAAAACATAGAGCTCCAGAATAAAACATAGCTCTAAAATGAAAATATAGTTTTGGTTGTATATATGCAAGAAAAACAGAGAGCTCCAGAATGAAAAAGAGCTCTAAAATGAAAATTGCACATTCTAGTTGAATGTATGAAGGAAATAACACAAAGCTCCAAAATGAAGAAGAGCTCTAGAATGAAATTTCACATTCTATCATTTGTATGGGAAGAAAAAAATAGAGCTCCAAAATGAAAACAACTTTAAAATAAAGTTTAAAATTTGAAATCATGCGGTAGCATGAAAAGTCAAAATTGGTTGGCATGCACGTGCGTAATAGTTCAAATCGGTTGGTGTGCTTGTGTGACGAAAAAAAATCCACGTGATGCAAGCCATAAACCAACCCTCATGAATTTGGGCATAATATTTAAAGCATACATGGTAGTGATCAACAGGGTATCGACCAGTGGGTTTCACAACATCCAAGTGTACTTGGTTTTCATCACCCGATTTGGACCCATGTGATCTAGGTACTCTGATATGTGCACTCATGTGAACCAAGGAAAGAGGGGCATCCACAGTTTTTGAAAGAAGATCTAAGTGTTTAAAATTTTACCATCCACATCAGCTGGTAGTTTAGGCACATGCATTGTAATCTAGAAATTTACCAACCCACCATCCTTCACTCATGTGCAAAATAAAATTTCAAACATCCAACAAAATAGTGTTCACCACATGTCCAATAGTTGCATGGAAATATCAGCATATTCTGCACCACCTTCCGGAGCCAAACCATGTATTCCGAAGATACTCATTCCCGAGCTCCATAATCACCAATATTTGTAGGATACACTAGATCAAACCACAGTAATATTCTGAAGAATAAAAATATTGTGGTGTAGAGTTAATTCCTTAGGTTGACATCAGGTTGAGTGTAGAAACCAGAGTCTAAAGTAGACCATGACATAGTTTGAATATAATATGGGGTAAAAAAACAAAGTAGAACCAGATAACCTGGAGGATTTTAGAAAGTATCCTGAAATGGTGAGAATTTTCCAACAAGTAAGTTTAATGGTGTTTTTGGAGAAATTCTATGGTCATTCGGAGGGGTTGGTAGCAGAGTTCACTCACACTCTCCAAAATAGCAGGGCAACCATCAACGACATGAGAATTGAGGTAACCCCCTTGGTATTAAGCAAAATTGTTGAATTACCTTTGCAAGGATTAGAAATCACCAGAGCTAGTAGAAATACACTTTCAAAAATTGTTCAAACATTCTCTAAAGCAGAGGATATAAAACCTGTTATGCAAATGAACAATAACATTTGTAAAGGGGTAAAGAGAAACAAGTATTCAAAAACCCTAGGACGAAGTTGCAGTCTGGGTAATTAAATTCTTGACCTATGAGGGATAGTATGTTGTACTGTCAGGGCACCATATGAAACTACTCCACCATTTGAGGCATGGTAACCAACACCCTGAAGTGAAAATCAATATCCCTCTATACCTACATCAAGAATTGCACAATATGGCTAAGAGGTATCAACAAGGCAAGGGATATCCTAAACACCATGGGCTCATCAATATTATTTGTAGATACCATTTCAGGGGATATCCTTAGAGTTTCAATAGATTCTTTGCCCCTTGGAATGAGCAGATTATGAAAGAAGGACTTGGGCCAGAAGAAGAGGAATAAGAACCTAGGCAAGAAGTAGAGGAGGAAGATGCAGAAGGAGTAGAACCCTCTGATGAAGTAGCAGATAGGGCAAAGACCCCTAAAAATAATGTATATGAGAGGATTACCCGTGAATATGAAAGAACCCCCTCATCCCCTCCTTGGTCCACCAACTGCCAGGACTAGAGCACAGAGAAAAAGGAAGGTTGAATCTAAAATTGTAGAGTAGAGGAAAAAAAATAAAGTGACTTTCTGTGAAGAAGTCACAAAAAATTCTACTCAAACATCTGCACAGTTAGAGCCTGACACAATTGGGTCGCTGGTTGAAGCAACGAATTAATATCACAATGGTTTTTGAATTTTTTCCAACCTTTTAAACTTTTTTGAAATCCACATTGGAGCCAAATTCCTAGGACTGTCATAAATCTAGAAATCTGCTAAAAACAACCATATAAAAATCAGCAAGTTGTCACTTTATAGGAGCACCTTGAATTTGTCAAGCAAAACATGAGGAAATATATGGAATGAGTTCATAGGGACTAAATAATATATCTGACCTATTTAGAAGCACCCCCACATGGTCTAAATAGATAACAACAAGGTATAATAGAGCAGAGACAATTGTGCAGCACTATTGCATAGTTTCAGCATGGTTACTTGGTGACTGAAGTGTATAAATTTAGTAGAAAATAGGTATATGCTAAGTTGCAATACTTCTTATTGATATTTTAATGTTTTCCATGTGCTAATTAATTTTAATTTGCAATAAGCACCAATATTTTACAACTGTGCAACAGAGCTAGAAAATACAGTAATTTGTCATATAAATTCCAGTCAGCAGCCAATGAATGGCAGGGCTTGAAATTTATTACTCAAAGCATGTAAAAATTATTTGAAGAACTTTATGAGGGATAGGATAGACATTATACCCATTTACACCTGCTTGGTTGGCTCTTTTAAATGCATTTGAGCATAAAGCAAATATACAGCCTATTATTTTGAAGATGCTCTGGAATAAGGGAGAAAAGTGGCCAGTTTGAGTCAAATGAATACTTGGGCATCCAAAATGGTACGTAAAAGGTATTTTAAGGTGGATACATGTGTATAAGAATATTTCTAATCTCATAAAACACACTCCCACCACTAGATACGCATTCCAAGGGCCAATAAAATATGCTACAACAATTTTATCCTAAATTGGACTAATTCAATTTCATATTTGATTGGCAAATCAATGTAAAATAACAAATAGGATATTTTGGACATGTAGATTAGGAATAAGACAATATAAATAATAGCTCCCTCATTGGTTGAGCTAAGAGAGTTGGAAAATAGGAGATAGATGCAGTAGATATCAAAGTGTAATAGTGTGTAGTAGGATTGTCCTGTAGGAAATGTAATGTTATTTTCCAGATAAATAAAGTGCAATTTTCCATCATTTGTTGTTATGTATGAGTGTGTTAGTATTTAGAAATTATAATATATTTTATACCTTCTTCTAGAAAGGAAGCAAGGGCCACTTCTAGGCCTAGGAGAAGGACTAACTGACAGGTTTTCCCCTGAACTTTGCTGCAGCAGAATTTAGGTAAATATTTGTCAAATTCTTTAATTGTTTCACACTAACCATTGTTGTAGCTTTAAGATTTATTTTCCATGTTTAAGAGTGAGCTTTCAGATTGCATAGATGTGTGACAGTTGATATATTAGTTAATCTGTGATTTCTTGATTCATGTTTCAGCAATTAAAGTAATCTACAACATTGTATTTGTTTCTTCATTTCCAACAACTTTTCAAGTTTTCTTGCATTTTCCTTTTGTTGTTAGCTACTATGATAGAATATTGAAAACCTTCTGTAACATAACACTGACAAGTGTTTGAATTGTGTTTACTTCAAGCAACTTCCATTCAAAAAGTAATTAGGTTTAATTTTTTGTCATCTCAATTATTGCAATTGTAATTAGTTTTCAATTCTTGCAAGTTAATTTAATTTCCATAATGTAGAATAGGTTTAGTATGACACCAAAAGGCTAAACCAACATCTGTTTCACCAAAGTAATGCTTGTAGTCTGAATGTCTGAACTGTAATCTGCCCTAACATTTTATCATAGACAACCTTGAACACCACCCCAGATTTGACAAATCATAAGAATTAATTATGCTATTAACAACATGCATCAATGAAATAGACTCTAACTTTTTAGTTAAATCTATAGAAAAATATTCTGTAGGAACTGAGCAAGTTAAGGATTTAATAGGTACACAATAATCGAGGAGGTCTTCTAGATTACAAGGGCAAGTTGTGGTAGAGGAGCAAGTTGAGAAAATAGAGGCTAAAATTTCAACTCAACCACCTTCCCCCCCTCATATAAGGAGTTTAAGACAGAGAAAACAGAGTACAACTACAATTGTGGAAATCACCCCTTCAACCTCAACCAGTCACAAGAAAAGAAAAATTGATACTCCAATAAGATGAGGAAGAGGTGACTAAGAAAACTCCTAGCTAGGAACAAGAAATTATGTTTCAATAATCCTTTAATCATGGACAGGAATCATTTACAAAGGTTGGAGAGGTTGGAGAGTCGAGTTCACCACTTGCTATGGACCTTCCTACCTATTCTTCAGAAACCAAGGAGTATGAAGAATATGAGCCAGATGACTATATAAAATCTGCCAGAGTGATTATAAAAACTCAACAAACATGGATTGATAAAGGGGAAGAAAAAATTAAGGAGAAAAATGAATATATCGTCAAATTGTTACATGAAATAGAAGAGCTGAGAAGAAGACTGGCACCATTTGAGACACTGCCTGAAAATTTAGATCTAGTAAGAAAATGGAATAAATTCTACTTGCATTAGTAGGGCAGATTCCATAAGAAGAAACACAAGTTGACAACCCACAATTGCCTCATAGAATTGAAGGGAAAATTTTGGAAAATGCATGTGATGATTATGTTTTTATTATTGCTACAATAGCACAACAACATACAGGACAAGAAACAACACCTAAACAAAGGGATGGAGAAGGTATTATCAGTGTCATGGAAGGTTACACACTCTAGAGATGGGCCCACAACAAAATCAATAGCAAATTTTTACACAGGAGGCCATTTTGGCACTTTTGGATGCACCTTTGAAACATTCTCGGTTAGCTCCGGAACAAGCTGTAGATACACAGTCTCATTCCAAAGCATATTTGGAACATCTAGAAACTATGTCAGAACACCCTGAAAATGTTGCAAAACAGTAGGAAGAGTAAGGCACATTAGAGAGTGAGGTCCCTAAAGCTTATATCATCCCACCACAAGTAAGTACATCACCTCAGGCAGATCTAAATGAAAATGTTGGCAGTTCTATTTTTAAGGTGTAAACAGTAGAAATAGGATTTCAAGTTGACCTGCTGCCAAAAATTCCACCCGTAGTACGTCCACCTAAGATGATCCCATAATCAAAATATAATAAGGATATTGCAAAATAGATGTCACGCTACCAAATCCTAGAATCACACATTGCAGCTCTGAAACCCCTAAAAAAACATAATGAGACATAGGCTGCAAAAAATATTGATTTGAAAGAAAAGGTGCAAAACTTATGCGAGATTGCAGAAGGTCTGATACAATTTAAAAGGCCTTCTAAGATTTACAACTTGATCCTCAGAGAATGCTTCTTCAGATGGAAGGTAATGCATATTTTTTTAGGGTTAACCTTTGATTTGAATACTGCCCCTGATTTCTTATAAGCATATTTACATAGCCTTGAAGAGCATAAAAATCTACTGTGTGAGTTTTTCTTGCACAAGTATATAATTCTAGAGGATGTATAATTTTTACCTCATATTTACACATGGGACATACAACTCTGGTCATTTATCTCCACTTTGAACAACCAATTGTATTGGGATCAGGAAAAAATGAAAAATAAGGAAACAAAGTTGGAGCTTGGATTGTTGTTAAGGCATATCTAGCCAAATCATAGGGCATTAACAAGCCAATATTTTAATATGATGATCAATATATAAATTAAATGCACTTATTTACATAGTCTGAAGGACAACATGGTGTGTTTTCGGTAGTTTTACACATGAAATTTTGTAAATGCCTTGTCATCTTGTAAATTTAGATGGGGAGAGTTGCCTATCTCCTTGTAGAAAAGGGAGCCAATATCACCTGCTAACCTTTTATAGTCACAGAGGAGGGCAGAAGTAGTAATACAGATAATCCTAGCAGTTAAACATCATTGGATAAGCTTGAGATTCAGGCAACTAACTATTATCACTCCTTTGCCATATTATTTTGACTCTAATCCACATCCTGATGAAGAGTTTCAAAAATGGTTATTGGAGCTGAAACAATGTAGAGGATACCATATTGGAAAATTGAGATTTTGGGGAATCTGGTACTAGTATTTGGACCTCAATGCATATATGGCCCACCAAAATGCATGAGGGAATGCATTAGGTTAAGTTGAAGGGAATGATGAGGCCCAGAAATATCTCATTTTTATTATATTTTGAACATCTAAATACAACTTTAAAATTAAATATGATACTATTTTATGCCAATTATGTGATTAAATGCATTATTTGTTAAGTTTTTGCATGATTGAATGTATATGAGCATTATACCCTATTTTGATTGTTTTTTAGCATCTTTTACTTTGTTTTTGCATGATTATTAGTAAAAAGTATATAATGAGTTTGGTAGCCAATAAAATGTGTTGAGGTTTGTGGTTGCATAAGATAATTTGAATGTTTTCCCACTCTAAATACAAACTGGTAAGATAATTTGGCACCAGATCCATCATTCTTCTAAAAAATAGGACATTCCAGCTACAACAGCAGTCTCATACAAATTCCAACCACCTGTCATGATAAAGGGAGGCATAGAATTTATCAAAAGAAGCAAATGGGAATGATAGGAAATGGTTAAGGTAGACTTAT
Organism: Wollemia nobilis; assembly: GCA_028583015.1. Lineage (NCBI taxonomy): Eukaryota > Viridiplantae > Streptophyta > Pinopsida > Araucariales > Araucariaceae > Wollemia > Wollemia nobilis. The sequence goes on from JAQPPZ010002592.1 coordinate 1,625,979, forward strand.
GAAGACTCCTGATCCACATGGAAACACTTCCACGCGGTCCAAATGAAGCAACAAGACAAAAGGCAAACTACAGGTACAGCTGGAAACAACATATAAAAACTAGAATTGTGCAACTATTAAGGAGGTCACATACCAGTTCAAGGGAGGTACATGTAAATGGTTGTAATATGTTTGAAAAGTAAATAAAATACCAATTGCATATTTGAACATGCTCCTACTCAATCGAAATTGGTGACAACAACATAATCCTATAGCTTTGCCTTATATTCTGGAGTTGTTCCGGAATGAAGGGTAGAGTTGAACTGTTTCGACAAAAAAGGTAAAAATATATCCATTTCGGAAGGAGAAATGAAGAATAAATCAAATATAGGTGTGAAAATTTATCTTAGGCTATTTTGACCCTTTTCTACCAGTTGGAGGATGCAGATCATATATTGCAGTAGATTTGTGTCTCAATATAGACTAGGTCTCCTGCAATAAAGTAAGCAAATCAGAGATAGCCAACAAGGAATAATAATTTAGTGTTTGAAAACATTTGTATAGAAAAATAGTATATATAGGATGCTCCCTTATTGGTTGAGTGGGTAGAGAGTCCATAAATATTCCAATTACAAGTAAGAAGCAGACATAGTCTTTTGTAACCGTTATGTTTTAAATATTTAAATAAAAAGTGTAGTTTTTCTTCATCTGTGAGTTTATGAAAAAATAGTTCTTAGGCTTGGAGTAAAAATTCTTCCCTTTGGAACAAGTAGCAAGGGCCCACTCTGAGGACTGGAAGAGAGGAGCAAAAAGTGTAGGTTTTTGGATTAATTTTGTTTTTGCAGCATTTCTATCAAATTCCTCTTTTCATATGTGCAACAATACTAAATTTTGTTTTAGCATAATTTATTTGATGATGCAAAGTGTGATTTGTGTTAGAACATGTGCAATCGATTGAACCCTATTTAAAAAGCCTTTGTTTTCTGTAATTTCATTTCTGCAGTAGTTTTTGACAAGTTTTCCAGCAATATTTGTTGACAAGTTTTTGTAGCATTTTTTTTTATAGTTTCCAGCATTATGAATTTTAGCATGATGATTTCAATTTAAGCATTTTCCTTTTCAATTAATTTCCATTAGCAAGAGTAAATAGTCTTTTCAATTCTGCAAATGTTCAATTTTGCAACTGTAGTTTAGAATTATCAATTTTCTACAACTGTAGCTTAAAGGTTGTTCAATTTATGCAATTTCAATTCTATCAAGTGAAATAGTTTTATTTCTGCAATTTAGTATTAAAATTAAACTTGAAAGACGCAACAAACATCTTTTTCACCAACTAATCTTGTAACCTAACTGCCTGAACTATAATATACCAAAACTTGCTATCACAGACAGCCTTGGACACTGCCATGGGTTTGACAAATCATAATAATTAAATGATGACAATAACGACACTCATCAATTGATAAACATGATAATTTGATGATTTTCATGATATGATGTTATGGATGGATGATGTGATGCATATATTTAGGTTTTTATTGATTTTTATGATGGATGGATGTATGTGATTAGATAGACATGACATGTTAGATTATATGGATTTGATATGCTTATGTGATGGATGATGGTTCCTATATGATTTACATTGGTTAGACTCACATGAGTTCTTTTAATCAATTTCTGGATGTTTGGATATGAGGTTCACAATCTAAAATAGTTTAATTGATAATGACAAGTTAAAAGTTATAAAAATACATTAACACAACATAAGACAAGATAACAAGTAATGAACACAATGAATACAATGCTAATAATGACAATGGGTAGACTAGTAGGTACAATGAATTAAACATGAACCTAATAACAAGGAACACTAAACATAAGAAACAAGATGAATGACGATTGAAAAAAATGACATGAGGACATAGACAATAAGATAAAATATAATGGACAATTTGTTAACCAAATAAACAATGGACAATGACTAATGATTAATGATATGGATCGAGACTTAGGTAATATTGATAGTAAATGGAGGCTATCCTTAATGTGGTTTGCCCATATATCCTAGGGTTTTTGGATGCTAGAAGAATCTCAGGAAAGTCAAACACCCTAGTTTCAACAATCAAACTCATCTAATGGTCAATCAATATCCCATAGAAATCTAGACCATCCCAAATAAGATCAAGCCTATCATGGACTGAAGTGTGTGCAATGATGTTCATTTTCCATCTTGAGTAAGGTTGGACTAACCAATTGTGAACTTGAGCCAATATAAGCTAGCTTGTTCGCAAGCATTCAGAGGTTTGTACAAGAGAAGGTTGCTAATGGGACAGACATACCGCCACTCAAAAGGCATACTCCACTACTAGACATGTGTCTATAGCCTTGATGGGGGTTATCCATATAATCCTTCAACATAGCTCCACTAACAACCAGGTGTCTATAGCCTCGATGGAGATGTCTATAATACCTAAGGGGATTGAGAAGAAGCACGTTTGGGCATCATCCTTATTCTTTGCAATATGTTTTTTAAACTTGCAATTGAATCCTCAGGTTTGAATTATGCGAATGATAGGATGAGAAAGAAAAAAATTGCTTTATGACAAGATTAATAATGACATCATCTTCCTTAAGCTAAAAATTTAATTTAAGTGTGATATATGATTGGTCCAAGAAAGAACTCAAGTCAGTCAAGGAAAGTCAAAAAATTTCTTAGAACACAACGATGTTTGATAAAGGTTGATTAGATCAACTAGGAATGTATGAATAACAAAAAAGACTTCTTTTCCCAAGCAACCTAAGAATATGATTGACCAAGACATTGTGACAGTTGGAACAACTATTGTATGCTTACTAACAAACTATGAAAGATAACTAAGATTTGTGTACAATATGGTTGACAAGACAACATGACACATGACAACACACTAAATTTAGACAAATGATAGTGAGGTGTGAAACGGACAAGCAAAACATACATATGAGAACAATATGTACAACATATATGTCATTGATTAATTATGCTAGTCATTGTTGGGGAACCCATATTTGCACATCCAAAAGGTGATCAAATTAGCATGTTATAAGCCTTGATTTATTTATGTACAAACTTGATGAGTCAAAAAAGGGTTACTGAAGGGGTGCCCGAATTTTTTTTTATTTCAAATAAAATTAATTAAGCATCAAAATGGGTAAAATTAGGCGAACAAAAGGGTCCACACAATTACATGTATATCCACTATCGCTAGAAAAATGATAAATTTATATTTGACAATGATTGGGGATTTTTGTAGAATTTATTTCATTTGAAAAAAATAGGGTCAAATTTTTAGGGACACTGTTTATTTGACAAGTACAAAAAGTTGGTTGCAAAAGGGGCCAAGAGTTGGATGAATGCAATGCAAAAAATGATGAGATATGAGTCCAAATGATTGGTATCATCAGCATGAATAGATTGGAAGTGAAAGAATTAAATTTGGAGGCCTTGAAGCATTTTTTTTTTTTTTAAAGCGAAAAACCCCTTGTGGAGCCGCCTTGGTTTGAGAGACCACGAACAAGGGGTTCTACACCATCAAAGTCACCCGGGTCGCACCCGACCCTGCCTGCACCAACATTATCAATTGGATTTTCAATACCCAATTCAGCTTTTTGGTAAGGTGGAGATTTGAACCTGGGACCTCCCTTGGAGGATTGCCCTCTCCTCTCCAACTCACCTACAACACCTAGGTGGACTTGAAGCATTTTTGGTGAATTTATTTGAGAGGCAATTTTTTTTTAAAAAGAATGTACAAGAACTAGAGAGCCTGTTTAACATTGTTACACATAGAAAGCATGAAGATGAAGGATGATAAGAGGTTTGGATTCTTCAATCCCATTAAAATTGGCCAGCTTGTAGGTGCAAGAACCAAAGTTATGTTTGATGATGTAAGGACCTAGCCAATTGGGAGCAAACTTGTCATATAAATGGTGTGGTTGGTTTGTGTTTTGCTCATTTTATTTGATAATGAGGCATCCTACTTGAAATTCTCACTCACGGACCTTGTTTTCATATGAGCGCTTAACACGATATTGGTAAACATGAATATGCTTAATATCATTAATTCGATGTTCATCAAGAAGGGTAAGTTGGTCTAAACGAGCTTGGCACACAAAGTCATCATCGATGAACTCTTGTAGTGAGATTCACAAGAATGGAATTTTAAGTTTGAGGGGCATAATGGCCTCAGTACCATAAACTAAGGAAAATGGAGTTACTTAAGTAGGTGTACGAATGCTCATTTAGTAGGCCCAAAGTACTAAAGGTATTTGGGTATGCCAATCTTGATCAGATGTCGCAATAGTATTACATAATATTGTGCATATGGTTTTGTTCGTGGCTTCAGCTTGGCCATTTCCTTGAGGATAGTAAGGAGTAGAGAAGCTATGCTAGATGTGATACTTCTAGAACAATGCTCAAATATTCCTATTCTTGAAATATGGGCCATTATCAGATATAATTTTAGATGAGATACCAAAATGATATGATATAAGATGAACTCAACAATTTAGGGACCAGATGTTTTGGTTAGGGGAACAACTTCGAACCACTTGGTGAAATTTTCAGTAGCCGTTATGATGAAGGTATGTTGTATATATAAAGCTAGGGAGATATTTCCCATGAGGTCAAGACCCCATTATGAGAAGTGCCACAATGACTAGATAAGCTACAAAGCTTGTGATGGCAAGTGGGTTAGATTGGCATATTGTTTGTATTTGAGACATTATTTGATATAAGCACAACAATCACTTTTCATGGTGGGCCAATAATAACCCATGCACAAGATGTGCTTCATGATGGTAATTCCACTAAAATGACCACCACAAGTGTCATCATGAGCTACAAATATGACAAAGCTAGCTTTGTGTGGTTCAAGAAAACGGAGAAAAAAACCATCATAGCTTTGTCGATAGAGGATGTCCCAAATATGGTGTACCTCATAGATTTCTACTTAAAATTTTACTTCCTAGCATGAGGAAAATCATGGGTAAGAACATCAAGTTTAATATAATCCTTAACCTGTGAAAACCAAAAATTATAAAGATATGCTTGGACAAAATTGACATCCACTTTGTCTAGAGAAGTCTTCTTGGAAATAGATGATTTTTGGAGAGTGGTAACATGTACATGGGTTACTTTGTCATGGGGGTTTTGGAGAATGAGAGAGCCAAGAGAGGCCATCATGTCAGCAAAATGATTTACGAGCCTTGAAGAGGCTTAAATATCATACCATTCAAAGTGTGATAACTCTTTTGTGATTTATCTATATGCCTTTAGGATTATACATTTACATTGATAGATCCCCTTCACTTGGTTAAAAATCAGAAGGGAGTCACCAATAATTTTGATTTATTTGATGCACATCAAAATTATAGTTTTGAGGCCAAGGATGAGGGCTTTGTATTCAACATTGTTGTTGGCTCAAGGTAATGTGAGCTTAAACAAGAAGGGGATATTTGACCCTTGTGGTATGAAGAAAAAAACTCCAGCACCTCCCATTTTTCACACTTGGGACCATCAAAATACAACATAAGGTCAAATTGGTCTTCAGGTTCAACATACTCTTCGAGTTCAGTAACATTGAAAACAAAATCATCAAGAAGCTCAATAACAAGAGGTTTATCATCAATGAGTGGAGTTTTTGCAAGTTGGTCAGTGGTGACTTGACCTTTGATGGATTTTTGGTTGATGAATTCAAGGTCAAATTTTGTTAAAAGCATAATCCATTTGGAGGTTCAATTGTTATTGTAAGTGCGACCCTTCATATATTGTAGGGGGTTTTACCTAGCAATAACATAGGTGGTATAATTAAGCATGTAATGGTGAAGTTTCCTAGTGGAAAAAACTACTGCTAAGCACAAATTCTCCATATAGGTGTATTTGGTTTCATAACTCACCAAAGAGTAGCTAATGTAATAGATGGCTTGCTCTTGATTGGCCTCATTCTTTTGGGTCAACATGGTTCCTAAGGTGAATTCAATGGCAAAAATGTACAAATGAAACAAGAAACCTAGCCTAAGTGGGGATAAAATTGGTGGGAAAATGAGGTACTTCTTGATAGGCTCAAAATCATCCTAACATTCTTGGGTCCATTAATATGCAACCCCCTTTTGCAAAAGGTGATTGAATGACTTGCATTTGTGGGATAGGTGTGTGATGAAGCAATGGATCACTTGAATTTTTTCTTGTAATCTACGTAATTTCTTGAGACTTGTAGAGGGAGGAATTTTAGTTATGGTATTAAATTTATTTGAATCCACTTCAATACCCCATTGAGAGATAATAAATTCTAGAAGTTTACCCGAGGTGACACCAAAGACACACTTCTTAGGGTTTAGTCTAACATTATGCTTGAGAAGCCGATCAAAGACTTTGCATAAAATATCAACATGTTGAATACACTTTTTAGATTTAGCAAAGAGATCATCCATGTAATCCTCCACAATGTCATACATATAATCATGAGAGATATAGGTCATAGAGTGTTGATATCAAGTGTCTACATTTTTAATACCAAAAGTGATGACCTTGTAACAAAATATCCTCCATGGTATGGCAAAATATGTTTTATGTTGATCATCAGGATTAACTCTAATTTGGTTGTATCCTAAAAAACCATCTATGATAAAAAGCATTATGTAACATGTGGTGGAGTCGACTAAGGTATCAATATTAGGAAGGAGAAAATTATCTTTTGGACACGCTTTTTTATATCTTTGAATTTTATGCATGTGTATCTCCCCTTTTGGCTTTTCAATAAGTACCATGTTTGAGACCCACTCAGGATAGTCGATAGGTTGAATGAATCCCACATCTAAGATTTTTTGCAACTCTTCTTTAACCATTAACACAATGGTGGGATGCATCTTCCTAAGTTTTTTCTTTATTGGCTTAGCATTGTTATCGAGGGTGAGGTTGTGGACTACTAATTTAGGATCAAGACCAAGCATGTCAGTATATGACCATGCAGAAACTTTCTTATATTTTGTTAGGAGTGTGGTGAAGTGCTCTCTCTCTCTCTTCATTAGACAAGTTCTTTCCAAGTTGGACGATTCAAGGATTAGCAAGATTGGTGCTTAAGTCAACATCGATGGTTTCTTCCACAAGCATGTGGGATCCATCCTCTAACTATGTGGGAGTGGGAATGATATGCAAATCATCCACTTAAGTCTCAACAAAGAATTTATTATTATAAATGAATTTAACTTGGAACATAGAAGAAGAATGAGAAGGAGAGGGGGGGAAGATAGGCATTTGATTGTTTGATCATTTGCTTTGTTGGGAGGAAATTAAGAGGAGAAGGATTAGAAGAAATTTTCTCAAATTCAATGTAACTTGGATCAATTTTGAGAGTTTGGTCATGATCAATTGCATAGCGAAGTGGTGTGAAAATATCGATAAAAATCATGTTAGCAGTGGATGGATTATGGGATGGATGGGTAGGTGTGCTAGAGGATGGATTTGATATTGATAGCTCTTGTGGATAGGGGATGAGTTATTAAAGTATGGGTGGATGAGGATTAGGTTGAGGTAGGGGTAGTCAAGATGAAATGATATGGGGAGGTGGAAGTGATTGACCACTAGGATGCTTTTATGGGAGGAGCATGGAAAGGATAGGAAGTTGGAATGGAATGAGTTGAAGGTAACCATCACCATGTTTGGGATACTAACTAATGGGGATGATATGGGATGACATATCTTTGGAGCTATCAAAAGCAATTAAGAGGTTCTTGAATGGCTCATCAATTTCATCCTCAGAAGTTTCATATGGGGTGATGTGGATCATCAAAACTTGAAAGAAGTTTGGAAGGATATCCAACACAAAATGTGGAGAGAGAGGCTCATCTATTAAGGAGTACTCAAGGTCAATATAAACATCAAAATTATCCTCCTCAAGGTTAGACATTGGAAATCTTCCTCAAGGAGGGCAGTTGTGCGGTCCTTGCTATAGCCCAATTCGAATTTGCATTTTGGTAGTTGATAAGGTGGATCAAAGATGTATCACTTTGCTCATAGTGACCTAGGCCAAATCCTTACCATTGAAATCGTTGAAAATACTTAATGGATACTGAAGGGTTAGACATATAATTAATGTTCCCACAAAAATGTTCTTTGGGCTCTTTAGGCTCGAATTTCTCAAAAGAGGTGTCAACTCCTCCATATACAAAATTGGTTTGGTTATACAAGAAGCCAATATAATAACACCAATAGGGGCATGTCTCAATGATGACCATAACCTCTAGTATATTGTATGTTAAGGGGATAGAAAGTAGAATTATGTACAACATACTCCCACAGACTAGGACTAGACAAATATACAAACACGAGGCATCTCCTGACTTATTTATCCTTTAGGAGACCCCTAATTTTTTGGATTGGGATGGGAAGATGAAGATGATGGTGGTTGAGACAGTGAATTGTATGATGAGAGGGAAAGAAGCAAATGGAGAGGGACCTGCGAGTTGGAAATCCAACCTAGCAGCTTGCTACTCCCAAGAGTGACACTCTTGCAAAGTAGGTGAGGGAACAGATGAAGTGGAAGGAGGTTGAGATGTAGGTCTATAAGATGGAGTAGGAGGGAGAGGACGAGGACTAAACAATCTAGGTAAGGTAGGTGGCCAATGAAAAACATGGAAATGGGTAGGAAGAAGGGGGGGATAATGAATGGGTAGCCACTGTAGGGATTGGTGAAACTAAAGGTGGAGGTGTTGATTGGACAGGGGGAGCAGGTTGGACACATGTAAGAGCAATATGGGTGGAAGGGAGAGTGGAAACTTGCATAAGAGTGTCCATGTTACAATACTTGAAAGGATCTATGTCAATGGGGATGCAATGCACTTGTCTCTCATGGACATATTTCAAGCATTGTTGAAGGGTAGAAGGAACACACTATATTTCTTTTACCCATGATCACCCTAGGAGTATATTATATTGCATTTCTCCCTCAATGATATGACAGAGAGTAGGTATGGTCATTTTTCCAACTTGAATAGGAAGGATGATCATACTAAGGGTTGAACACAAGGTGTCATTGAAGGCCCGCAAGGTAAGGGTAGGTGTGGCAAGATGGCTGGAGGGAAGGTTGAGGTGTTACAAGGTTGTTCTGGAGATGATGTTGATGGATGAGCCATTTTCAATTAGTATGCGCTTGAAGACTGTATCATTGATACATGCCATTATGTGCATAGGGATATCAAACCCTATAGCTCCCTTGTGAGTCTTTATCTCATGATCATAAAATACAATGGAGGGTGACATGCATGTCCTCACACTACCAATGGAGTTGGCAAAGGTATTTGGATCGTGAGTTTCTAGATCTACACGCCATAAGATGTCATTCATAACCTCTCTACGAGGTTGATATTGTTGAAGTAGGTCATAGATTTATAATTTAGACAATGTCATCTTGAGTTGTTGGGCAAGGCTACTCAATGTCACAATAGGTCATGGAGGAGTTCCTTGCATGCGAGGGGTAGTCAATGATGGGGATAAAATAGATGGGTTATGTTTTTTGACCTGGATACCGTTGATTACTCATAATTATATTGATCATGGCCAAAAAATATTGGTATTGCCCTTGTTGAATCTATTAGGAAAATAATTGTTCTTTCTTAGTTTCACTTCCCCTTCTTGAATTATGATTTCATCAATAAATTTAGCTTGAGAAATGGTCTCTTCGAAATAGCAATGTTGTCGGATCTATAAGGTTGTGGAAATGTGTTTATCACAACTACTGGAAAACATTTTGATCGATTCAACAGAGGGGATAGAGAATGTCAAATAATTAATGACCCTCACCACCTAGAGACGTAATTATTGATAGCTTTCCCATCAAACTGTCGAAGACTACAAATATCATAGAAATAAGTCTTCTTGATGTTGATGGAGAAGTGTTCTAGGAATAGGTTAGCCAATTATTCAAAGAAAAAGAGACTATGTTGGGGTAAGTTCTTAAACCAATCCAAGGCTTGTCTCCTAAGGGACATGGGGAACATTTGCAACATAAGCGGATCACTCCCACTAATGAGGTAGCATGAGTATTTTAAGTTTTGCAAATGTTCTTTTGGGTCTTTTTTCCCCTTGAATTTCTCAAATTTGGGTAGTTTAAACTGATACGGGTATTGGTGGACAAGAACTGGAGGGTGGATGGATTCATTGTAAATTTTATTATAGGTAGGCTTATGATACCCATATCCACTTGATTGCAACTTGATACTTTTAAGTTTATCCAATACTTGTTGAATTTATTTTAGGGGTTTGGGTTGCCTATGCAGGTTCGATAGGGATGGTAGCATGGGAAGGCTCAAGATGGTATGGATACAAATATGAGTAAGGATAAGGTGTACGTGATGGATAGGATGAGTGAGGAGTTTATGGGGTGTAAGTCATTTGGACCATATAGGAAGAAGGAGTTGGTTGAAGAGGTGAAGGATATGGCAATTGAAGAGGATAAGATGATAGAGGGAGTTGGTATGGTGGTGGCATAACCAACTATTTTGGACTTGTGGAGGTTGAATTTGGGCCTGTAAGGTTTGACTTGGAACCTACAACTATGAAGGTGGACACTAATAAGAAGAGGGTAGAGGTGGCTATTATGGAGGAGCGGTAGGTTGAGTGGGAGTCCATGAAGGAGTTTGAGTGAAGAAAGAAGTTTGACCAGAGTGGAGGGGAGGATGTTGGGAAGGTGGGATTGGAGCAATTTAAAAACTAAGATGAGGATGAGGATGAAAAATGCTAGGTTGTGCATGCTACGAAAAAGAATAAAGATAAAAAGTTTGAGGATGAGAGAGAGTTTAAGAGTTGAGAGAAGATTGAAGATGATAAGAAGGTTGAAGAAGAGGAGAAGGATGAGGGAAATAAGTTTGAAGAAGGGAAGAAGAAGCAACATGCATACTAGTCGGAGGAGGATTAGGAGGAGGGAAATGCAAAAAGGAGTAGAATTTTAAAGAGTGGACTCTTGAGGTGGAGTGGGAGGATGAAAGATGACCTAAGGGATAGAAGTGGCATGGGAAGCAACATTCGATCATGGATCAAGAAATAGATTAGGATTGAGGAAAGTAAATAAGGGGGGCCCCCAAGGGGAAGGATTTTCTAAGGAGGAAGTAGGATTGGGCAAAGAGGAATGATAAGGATTGGAGGCAATAGGGTTGAAAGACATAGTACCCATGGCTTGGGGTGCAAGAGGAGCAAGAATGGATGAAAAATGCAATGTGATAGTTGGTCTAAATTTGGTTGAAAGGAGAGGGGATGATCGATAACATGGAGTGGGATCAAAGAGACTCAAGGCAAGTCCTCTTGTGAAGCATAAGGTGAGAGGGTTTGATAGGAATCAAGATAATCAAGGGGTAAATGTTGAGTGACATAGGATGAGAAAGGTCAAAAAGCACCAGGCTAAAAGTATAGAGTGGTTGGGTGTGAGGAGGATGAAGGAGTCCCCTCACTAGGGCTCTTGAGTAGAACAATGTGGTTGGTTTAATGCATTAGACCTTGATCATATTGCGAAGGTCCATAACGGACCATGTCACTCAGATGTGGGGTATGAGAGAGAACAAATAGACTATGAGGCAGGGTCGAGGGTGATTCCTCCAGACACCCAGGCAAGTTCATCGAAGGTGGATTCATCCCAAAGTTATCCATGAGATAATGCTCTTGTGCTCTATCTTGTCCCCTGGTTACAACCAGAAGGGGTATAGATGTAGTGAGTGATGATGGAAAAGAAGAGGTGTGATTCCTTTGAGTTTTTCTCTCTTTTGTTGTTTTTTCACAAGAACCTAACTAAGCAAACAAACAAATAAGCATACAATAAAGAATTAAAGTGAAGGGTTTTGACATGATTTTATGTTGTTTTGTTTGATGTTGCTTTTGTGTCAATTTTTTGACTATTTTGTTGTGTTTAGTTTTTTTAGTTTTTTTGTGTTTTTTAACTACCCCTAAAATCTATAAAAGGTGGATTGGTGAACTCTAAGGGTATGTCTATGCACGCTCCCTGATAAACCCAAGAGTACATGGAGAGAGACAATGTGCATAAATAGTCGAAGGTTACCTAAGGCAGAGATGCCTTGGGGTATCTAAAATGAAAAAAAATCTCTCATATATTTGTTAGGGAATATAAGAGGTGGCACTGTCTAAACCTACTTGGGACCAGTCATCCTTCACTTCATCCTTGGGAGAGCTCGATCAAAAATGACAGTTGCACAATCACTGTTTTGATAGCCCTATGAGTAGGGACTTCTAACCTAGACTGCCTTGAGATAATCTCACGAGTAGTGATTTTACTGGTAATGAAGTCCAGGAAAATATGCATAAGCAACTAGGGTGTCTAGGGAGCCAATCAACGGTTGGTGAAGAAATTCAACGTCGCTAATTGCAATTGATAGTTGGTGATGAAATCCAATGTAATCGATCTATTTTCAAAAGTACTTGACAAGTGCGACTAAATTGTATGTTTGATTTTCATTCTAGCTATGATGCGCAAACAAGAGTTAACATAGGATGGCAAATGCAAATTTCTTTTTCCTAAGCTAAATGCTGCAAATTAAATCTTAAACTAGGAATGACGTTTTTCTACCTAGAATGTGAGAAAACAAATTCTATCCTATGAGATAAAAATTTGATTTCATTTAAGCAAAGGACAATAATTTAAAACCTATACTAGAAAAGCAAAGTGTAATTTTACTAACCTAAGAATGCAAGAAAGTGAAATCTAGACTAATCAAGCAAATGCAATTTTTGGAAAGAAAATCTAAACTAAGAAAGTAATGACAACTTCCTAATCTAACAATCAAGCAAGCAAACAGACCTAAGCTAATGGAAAAGAAAGTAAAATTTCTATTCTAAAGTGCAAGAAGCAAAGTCTAATCTAGGGAAAGCAAAATGCGAGTACAAGAAAAAAAGGTAAACTAAACTAATGAAAGTAAATTGCAAGGCAGTAAAGAAAATATATTCTAATGAACACAAATTAACAGAGCAAGTAAATGAACCTGCTCTTACTATAAAGGGAATTGCAAAACAAGAAAGAAAACGACTTTAAATGAAACCCTATTCTAATGTACCTTATGAAAGCAAATAAAATGTGAAAAAAAAATCTAATCTAAAAGAGTCTTTTAAATTATAGAAAGCATATAAAAGTTCCCCTAAATTATGAAAGCAAATAACCCAATGCTATGAAAGCAATAACCCTATTCTATGAAAGCAAAAATCTTATGCTATGAAAGCAAATAAATTTTCACGCAAATAAGATTCCTAAATTAAATGCTACTATGTAATTTGACCTAGAAGTGAAGTTGAAAGTGTCTACTTGAGGTCCAATGTTCTCTAGATTTTATATGGGGTTGCTACATAGGCTCTATTTTTCTTGAAATTTGGTGCAAAAGCAAAAACTATCCTAGTCTTGACGATTTATAGCAAAAACCATCCGAGTTTGGACGATTTACAGCAAAAATCATCCGGGTTTGGATGATTTATAGTAGAAATCATCCTAGTTTTGACGATTTACAACAGAAACCGTCCTTGTCTGGACGATTTATGCTGGGAGAGACTTCTGGTATCCCTCCCTGTTGGGGTCTGTTTTTCCTACCATAGAGGATTGACTTTATGGATTTCTTGCAAAAACTAGAGAGTCAAAATGTAAAAAATTTGAAAGAAGTACAAAAACAAATAATCCTAACTAGTTAAACTCTAAGAGCAATTTGAAACAACTACTCTAATGAAGATGAAATATAAACTAACGAAAATAAAATGCATGATAAAATAGACTGAAAAGACTAACTTTGAAGGAGTGATATGTGATAAAGGATACCTTTAAATGCCTCCAAATGTAATGAGTTGGCCTAAGAAGGCATTTGCCTTTGATGATGATAAATGACAAGGAGTCAGAGGTGTTAAAGTTAATGTGTACTTCTCCTTGACATGTGTCCTTGATACTTATCATTTTTTCATATAGGCTTATGCCTATATATTGTACTCCTTTCATGTATAATACATCTTGTGAGTTTTTGTGCCAACATTTGGTATCAAAGTAGGCTTTCCCGCTCTTTAGGTTTGGAAATCCCCCTTCATTTTTTTCCTCCCTCATTTTTTTCTCTAAGCCTATGGAGTATGCTCTCCATTTTTAAATGGATAAGAAATCAAATAGGTTAAGAAAAATCCATGGCTGCTCCTGAAGCTTCAAGTTTGGAGCCATGAATCTGGTTTGGAATTTTTTAAAAGGGTTTGGAATTATTTTTTAAGAGTGTGTAGCCACCGGAACTTCCTAAAAGGTCACGTATTCGAGTCCTACTCTAGTCGAGATGGAGGTTTTTCAGCTTTTTCAGGCCAATGTTGTTTTGACGAAATCTTCTAGTTTCTAAGTTGAATGTAAGGGACCGCTCATTAATGGTGAGGAGGTGGACTGTCCATGAGTGTGAACTTTTTTGGGGACACTTTTTATTCTCTGTTTTCCTGTAAGCCTATAATACTAGATCTATAATAGTGGGCTTTCCTATATGAGGGGATAGAGTTTAGCACCACCAACAGACAACTCTGGAACGACATGTGGCTACTAGCAACTCCTGCTCTCAAAATTAGATCATTTGAAATATTAATTTTTCCTGTATGAGCTTGGCACTTGTTTGTTCTCTGTGAATAATCAACACCGCACATACATCCTTCTCTATTACGGACAAGAGGAGTGACACTTGTTTCTATTTTCAACCACGTGTTTGGTTGTTGATTCAGTCACGTCTTTGAATCTTTTTGATCGTATTGACATCTATATAACTGTCAGTACTACCATTTCTTATTTGCATCGTCCTTCGAAATTGTGTACATACCATCTGCTATTCGTTGCTGAAGGAGTTTAAATACAGTGCACCTTCCACGATTCTACAATCGCAGTGATTCTACAGGTTCTACAAGGAGGAGAAAGCACTTCTCGTCATGGGCATGCAACTTTCTGCATCCTCCCAGTGTAATCTCCCTCATCCAGATGATCGTATGCTAGTTTAGCAACCTCCAGCTCAATTTTTGCCATTTTGATGCTGAAGAGATCGCCACTAAACTTCCACCATGGTGGCCCATGTAGGTATAAATATTGTTTTAAAAAAATATGGGATTCAGCAAGAGCTAAAATAGTTTCGACGGGCCAGAATAGAAGTATGTAGATGATCTAGCAGAAGAACAACCTGCTGAAGACGTTGAGAAAGTAATTTTAGAGGAATTTCTAAAGTTGGAGGATAGCAACCAGTGACAAACGCCATAGTGAAGTTGGAGAAAATTTAAATATTTTTGTAGACATTAATTTTCCTGATGACTTCAGCCCAGATCTCGTGCCCACCACCGTCAATGCTCGAAAATTGTTCACTGGAAGGTCTAGGGGCGAGAGCGCCACGAATTAACTAACTCCAACTATGTCTCTAATGTTTTAAGGACATTTTTTTTCTTTCCCACGATCGTTTTGAGGAACTGGTTCCTTCCCTGCATTCATTTGCTTTAGATTGCTTTGGCTTGTGCAGTCTCTATTTTTTGCCCCCATTGCCATAGTCTTGGTTTCTGGCAGATGCGCAGACATCGTCTAGGTATTCAGGAATCAAAACTCTAAATTAAGACGTAAGTGACTTCACAGATCTTGTGGGAATTGTATGCCGATAACGGATCGTCGGGGTCCATGATCCTCTCATTGCAACTGATGCAGTGTTGATCCAACGAGGCTGCAGAAGCCAGCTTAGCCCCTTTATTCTTGGAAGGGGAGAAAAAGCTTGTTTTAAATTTCATGGCGTAACATGCAAGACTTGAACCGGGATCTTGCGACTGATTTTGATGCGTGCTAGAGGGAATTGGTTCTCGAGTCCCCCGAGCAAGTCCGACTTCAGCATTGTATTCTAAATTTTTGAGGAAAAAAAAACACGTGGCGTAGGAGACCATTGGAAGTATGCTTTGTTTGTTATGGAAATCCTTGATTCGTTGAAGGAGACTACGTGTTTTTTTTTGCAATAATATCGTCCACATTGTTGTTCTTAGTGTTGTGTAGAACCGATAGAACCGACACGTTGGCTGTGGCGGTGTTCAGTTTTTCGAGTTGACCGTTGGAAATTTCAAATATTGTTTTGCCATCCAAATTTTCAATTTTTTTTTACCGTCGGAATTTAGTGGAATATTTCATTTTTACCATGTAAACGATATTCTGCCCCTATCTCTTTTGCTGCCAAAGAGACTTTTTTATCTCAAATCGGGGAGCATTTTTATAAAGTGGAGATCCACTTTATTTTTTTAATTGTAAGTGATCCTAATATCTAGTCATCTTCTCTATCACACCTGGTGGATGTTGTGACCGGTTATCCATGCATTCTGATAGGATGAGAAGATTACCATAAGGACATTTACCACTCCATCCGAAGACCATTCCATGAAGACACTTCAAATCAACTTCTAAAGGCTACAGACATAGATACTTCAAAATATATTTTTTTAATTCCTCCAATTTTGGTCTATGGCTTATTTTTTATAATATAGAGTGCATTTTCAGTAGAGATCGACAGTCTCAACTGGCTTAAATAATTGTAAAAAGGTGTATTTTCGACAGAGTTCAACACCTTATAGATAAAGATTTCACCAAGATGAGGGGATCATACCTATGGTGAACCTAGTCAATGACCTACAGAGGCAACAAACCCAAGGAAGAGACTGACCCTAAGGCACTAAGACAAGGTTGGCCCAGAGGCAACAAACTCGAAGAAGTTGCTGACCTTGAGGCAACAAACCTAGACATATACATCGTGGATCTAGAACTATTTTTCAAAGTAGAAGAGCCAAGAGCCAAAAGCAAAAGCCTAGACACTATTCCAAATCATGTAATGCAAGTCAACATTAAGGGGGAATGTCTCTAATGTTGACTTACCTTTTTTGAAAAGTACACATTAAGGGGGAATGTTAAAGTTAATGTGTACTTCTCTTTGACACTTGTCATTTTTTCATATAGGCTTATGCCTATATATTGTACTCCTTTCATGTATAATATATCTTGTGAGTTTTTGTACCAACAAGAAAAATCTTATCTTATACCTACCTAAAATTGCTATGGTCATTATGTAAAACCGGTTACCTAACAGGATGGGTCCTAGTTTTGAGCTTAGCAGAAATTATCCCTGTTTGGACAATTCTGGATAAAAACCATTTGGGTCCTGATGATTTTGGCTATAAACTATTTGTGTGTTGACGATTCAGGGTTAGAGGCTTTTATTTTGGACCAAACTTTATGGGTCTCAGTTTGGATGGATTGTCATGGATTTTGGATCTGCAAACACAGACATAAAACACAAAAAGTGAGTAAAATGAGCTCAAAGCTAACAAAAACATATAAGGCAAAATGTGAGAGAAGTTGTGACAAAAACTAAAATTTTACAACTTAGAAAGCATGTTTGCCTATGAGTGGTATGAGGTTTAGAGGTCCCAGTGTGATTGCCAAAATATGGACAAGAAAACATGTCATTTCATTACAAATTAAATCAATGTTACAATATGATTTTACAAATGCCCCTTAGGCTACAAGAGTGGATTTTCATTGAAGAATCCATTTTTCAATACAAATTTTTGGCACTCCTGCTTTCTTTGACCACCTCAAGAGGAGGTGGGCTTGTGTACCACCATTGGTTATGCAGAATTTTCAAGCCTACACAATCACAACAAATATTAGTAGCACTTGTTGGGTCCACCTAACTTGGACCCAAGCTTATAAAAGGAGCAAATAAATAAAACTTAAACTAATGCATTTAACAAAGCTCAAAACAAGCTAAAACACATTAAAACTATCTTACTCACCTTTGTGATTGATCTGTTATGATGTGGCTGACTGAAAGTTTGCTCTGATAAGAATCGTCCTTGTCAGAATGGTTTCTGCTATGTTGACCCCAATGGAAATTCCTTCAGTGGAGACCTTTAGTAGGGTGTCAGGTAGTTTTCTAAGTTTGATGGATTTTGGAATCCGAGTCTGCAACCTGTTCACAAAAAAGGACATGCAACGATAGGCATAACAAGCTACCCATGGTGCAAACACAAGCAAAGATGAATTTCTCTCAATGCATACAAGTCGGGGTTAGTGATTTTGGCAAAGTTTCTCTAAAAGTCCATCTCATTTTTTGCAAATGAAAGGAAAATGGGTGCTATTTATAAATGTTTGTTAAGGTTTAGAGGGTGGTGAAGTAGAGGTGAGGTAGCATGGGTGCACCATGCCTCATCAATGTTTATGTATGGAGAAAGTCTTCATCCCACCCATATGCATTAAATGAGCATGGGTGCACCACACCCCATCAATGCATATAGGGGTGGAGAAAGTCTTCAGCCCATTAATGTAAATGGATGGAGAAAGTCTTCACCCCACCCATGTGCATTAAATGAGCATGGGAGGGGGTGTGGGTGCATGGGGATGTGGAGATTAGGGGGTAAGGTAGACTAGGATCATAGGGTAGACAAGGGTAGTAGGGTAGACTAGGGTGGTGTGTGCATAGGCTAGGGGAGTGGGTGGTCACATGGTGACCATGGACTAAGTGTAGGAAGGGACTTAGTGGAGAAAAGAGGCTAAGATGAATACTTAATGTTTTAATACAAAATAATTAGATTTTTGGGGTCTTTTTGCAAAACAATTAAACATTAACATTGCACAAGGGATAATATGACACTTTTAGGTGTCTTCATAACTATATATATTTTGAACTGGAGCCCAACTTATGTAGTATTGAATTGCACACTTGAAGAAGCTTGGTTAGAATGGAAACCTAGTGTATGCCATCTGAGGGTGTTTAGGTCCATTGCAAATGTTATGTTCCAGATAAACATAGAAAATTAGATGCTAAAAGTGAAAAATGTGTTTTTGTTGGATATCAAAAGAAACAAAAGCATATAGGTTGTAGAAACCTACATTTCAAAAATTGATTCTTTCTTGTGATGTGCTATTTGATGAAGGGGAAGTTTGGAAATTAGATGAGCAACAAAAACCAATAGTCATAGAAGAAGAGTTTTCTCATCCCAACAATAGTTTAGGCAACAGTTTGAGTACAACTTCGACTCCAAACCCTCCAGGAAAATATAGGAGTCTTCAAGAGATATATGAGAGGATTGAGAGGTAATTTCAAACCTAGATTTTTCTTTGTCTTCAGATATTAAAATTGGTCTGAGGGTCTGGCCCGTTGATCAAAACCGCTTCCTTGGGAGCATGGAGACCACAGTTCATATCCCTCAAGCCTCATAGAACTGGAAGGCGTGTCGCGCCAACGCCACCGACTACGTTAAAAAAGTTTACCTAATGCAATTGGAGGTTATAGTGGCATCAAGGAGCAGGATTCAAACCCATGAAGAGGCATTGAAAAATGTGACATGTTACTGACTCCTCTGGTATACGCAAAAAATTGAACCAACTACTTGTGAAGATGCAGTAAAAGAAAATATTTGGACTAATGCAATGGAGGAGGAATTGAAGATGATTAAGAAAAATGACACATGGGAGTTGGTAAATATTCCAAAAGGAAAGAAATTTATTGAAGGGAAATGGGTCTATAAAACTAAGTACAAAGTAGTCAAAACAATTCAAAAACATAAAGCAAGATTGGTTGCAAAATATTATTCTCAACAACCAAGTATGATTATTTTGAGACCTTTGCTCCTCTTGCTAGATTAGACACTATTAGAATTATTTTTGCTCCTCTTGCTAGATTAGACACTATTAGAACTATTTTAGCACTAGTAGTACAATACAAATTAAAGGTTTTCAAATGGATGTCAAATTTACCTTTTTGAATGGTGTTTCAAATGGGTTTCCAAATGGATGTCAACTTTACCTTTTAAAGGTGTTTTGGATGAAAAAGTCTATGTTGAACAACCCCCAAGTTTTGAGATGAAAGGGCAAAAGCACAAAGTTTACAAATGAAAAAGGCACCCTATGGACTCAAACAAGCACCAAAAGCATGGTTTAGCAAGATAGATGCATATTTTCACAATTAGGGATTTACAAGATGTGTAAGTGAACCCACTCTATATTTCAAATGCGGTGATGATGGTGAGTTATTATTTGTTTGCTTATATGTTGATGGCTTGATATATATGAGAAATAACATTAGGTTGATGAATGAATTTAAAATTGCAATGATAAAAGAATTTGAGATGACAAATATGAGTTTGATGTACTATTTTCTTGGAATTGAAGTGAGCCAATTAGATGATGGCATTTTAATCTCACAATGTAAATATGCTTCTGAATTACTTGAAAAGGTTAGGATGTCAAAGCTTATTAAAGATGATGGAAGTCACAAGGTAAATCCCACAATTTATAGAAAGCTAGTAGACAATTTAATGTATCTTACAACTACTAGGCCAGATTTAATGTATGTAGGAAGTGTGGTTTCTAAATTTATGCAATATCCAACTGAGGTAAGTGTGGTTTCTATGTTTATGCAAGATCCAACTGAGGTACACTTCAAGGCAACAAAAAGAATATCTCTAGAAGGAACAAGTGATTCTAGAATTTGGTATAGCATTTTTGATGATTTATGTCTGGTTGGATACACATATAGTGATTGGGCGGTCTGTCTAATGATCGTAAGAGTACTTCTGGAAATGTTTTCTACATGGAAACTAGGACTATTTCTTGGTCATCCAAAAAACAACTATTTCTTTGTCGACAACAAAATCGGACTATATTGCAACAACTTCAGCAGCATGTCAAGCTATTTGCTTGAAAAGAGTATTGAAAGAGTTGAAGCATGATCAAAATTGTCCTGTCACAATCTTTTGTGATAATACTTCTATAATTACTTTGCCTAAAAATCTAGTTTTTCATAGTTGTAAGAAGCATATTGGTATAGGATATCATTTCATCCAGAAGCTTGTTGAAGAACATGGAGCAATGAAGTTTTGCCTATCCAAAGAGCAACTTGCAAATGTGTTCATCAAGATATTGCCAAAAGAAATCTTTGAGAGACTTCAAACTTCCTTAGATATTTATTTCCTTAAGCATTAAGGGGAAGAATATTTGAATAATTGTATTTTTGTAAAGCTTAAAGATAAGGATGAACATACATGTTTTTGGATAAGCATAAACAAAAGAGAAAGATAAATACCAGTAAAACATGCAATGAACATGTTATTTTCAAGAGTTTATTTTTTACAAAACAAAATATATAAATTGTAATTTTTACGAGAAAAAAAAGCAAGCAATTTTAGTGATTTTTCCTTTTGCACAATTAAATTTTTTTCTCCCCAATTTTGTGAGCAGCTTTCAATGGAGGTATATTTTTCCATTAATTATTGTTGTTTTTCCCTCTTGGTGCTCTGTTTTGCGGCCCTGTCTTCAACGGGTATCTCATACACATGTACCTCGTTCTGTAAAATGTTACAAACCCCACTATTTATTCTAATATAGCTATGCATAGAACCAAATGGTAGCAATTATTCATTTTATTGCGCTCTACAGAAAATTCAGTTCTAAGACTTGCAGACCACAAACAAACATGGAAGAAATTCTCTATGAGAGCTGACAACATAGAAGAATCCTCAGGAGGAAGTGATATCCTTTTTATCAAAGAAGTGACCAGAAGGTCCACCTGGAGGGAACAGGGCAATCCTTGCCACAAAGGTTGCAGCTTCAGCTGCAGTCAGGTCTCCTTCCTGATCTGTCATGTCAGTTTTCACAAAACCAGGATGCAGACAATTTACATAGACCTCATGATGATGCTCAGGATGCCTTCCAAAGTCTCTTGCCACAAGACGAGTGTAGGCATTCACAGCTATCTTCGATATTGCATAAGACCTCCGAAGAGGCCAACCCTTGCCTTCAACTTGCCCTGATTGAACATCATCAAGATAGTTGTTGACAAAAGCATCTATCGTTTCCTCCCTTAGGTTTTCAATATCAGCAAGCTTCATTCTCAGGGCTTCATTTTCAAGACTCTGAGCAATTTACCAATTTATACGTCGTAAGTTTTAAGATCAAGATCAACCAATTTACGTAAGGACTATTCACAAGACTACTTTAAAAAATGCTTAATATCATTAACAAAATGGTCTATAATCTGCAGTCTACTTTGAAATTTAAATCGAATTTCTACCTAACAGTTTCCGTATGAAATTTAAATCAAATTTCTACCTAACAGTTTCCGTATGGAAATGAAATGCGGATTCGATTGCAAATAATAACACAATAATTTAATTTGTGGGTATGTGGGAAACCTTGAGGACCCCTGCACGGGATGAAACATTGACAATTCTTGATCCGAAAGTCGATGGCTTCAACAGAGGAAGCATGGCCTTCACCATTCTCTTAGTGCCAAAGTAATTTGTATCTACGCATGTCCTTGTTGACTGATAATCACGGCTAACCCCTTCTGTGAAGGATGGGTTACCCTAGCACGGCAACGACTCATATCCACATTAAAGAACATACTATTGAGGTTTGTAAAATTTAGTACTGACTCGAATCTGGTTATGATTAAAGAGATAAGAAGTGCTGAGCTTACAAGTAGCATTCGGAAGTTGATCCCTCGACTCGCCCAGAGTTCCCGATCTATATGGAGTCCGTTCACGGCAGCATTGTTAATCTGAGAAGCCCAAAGCCGAAACATTCAAAGAGCATAAATAATTTATTTTTTCAATTGTGAGATGCCTCTTTCTGCTTACCATTTGTAGTTTGGGATGAGTAAAGTAAAGTAGATTAGATTATCGAATATGGTGTATGATTCTCTCTCTTTCAAGTTCGAATTTACCAGAATGTCGATGCCCTTGAATTTATGGAGAAGCCAATCGGCTAACTGAGAAACACTTTGATCACTCTGCACGTCCAACTGATGGAAATGGACATTTGGGCTTCCGAGTTGATTGGCGAGGGCTAAGCCAGTGTCATGGTTGCGAGCAGTGAGAACAACAGTCAAGCCCTGATTTGCCAGAAGGCGAACGGTCTCGAGGCCAAGACCTCTGCTGGCGCCGGTGACCACAGCCACTACGTTGTGCGTCCACCATTCTGTCCCCTCTCTTCAACAAAAACAAGGGCAAACACTTAATAACAAGGGCGAGTGAGGGTCCCCTCTCTTCAACAAAAACAAGGACAAACAGAATAGTAAGAACAAAAAAAAAGTAGGGTAAGTTGGTTGACAACGATTAAATGTTTAATTATTTTAAAATTATAGAGTTTTTAGTACAGGCAAGAATGAAAAACTGAACAGACCTGTAATTCTCCATGGCTTTGGCCGACAACATGGATGACCAAAATCTGGATCAGTCTGAAACAAGAGCTGAGAGAATATGGGAGCAACTGGTGGCCTTGGCCGACAATATGGATGACCAAAATCTGGATCAGTCGAGCTGAGAGAATATGGGAACAATTGCAGGGTTTTGGGCTTTCTTTTGAGAAATCCAGGGTTTTGAGCATTCTTCAGTCTGAAACAAGAGCTGAGAGAATATGGAAGCAACTGCTCCTAAAAATAGATGTCAATCTAAGTTCCACCGATGTTTGGGGGCAGTAAAACAAAATGATAAACCTTAATATATATAATATAATATAATATGGGTTGCGTTTGAAAACACTTATATAATATAAATAATTATTATAAAAATTTTGGTTTTACAAAATAAATTGTTTTTTAATTTATTATAAATTAAAATATATAAATTATATAATGGTTGTGTTTGGGAAAAAGCTTATATATAATTATAAAAATTTTGTTTTTACAAATTAAATTATATTTTGAAGAAATTTAAATCAATAGGATGGGATCAACAAATGGAATATGAAGGATTAGACGTTTTTCGCAGGACTGCCCAAACTACCGAACTCGTTTCGGCCATATCTCACTCATCCGGACTCGGATTGAGCTGAAATTTTGAGGGTAGATGCCCGAAAAACCCTAGAACGTCTCCACCAATTTTCATATCATTTGGAGCAACACAGATCCTAGCGCATCCCTATGTGTGAACGATATATTTGGCAAGCGGCTATGCGAGGGTTTCATCTGGGTTGAGTGCAAGCAGCTCCGGAGGTTGGTTTTTAGGGCCTTCGGGCCCTAGCGGCCAATATTTTTGTGGTTTATGCTCAATATTTTAGTAGGAAATGTTGCAGGGGATACAAGATGGGTTAGAAATTTGTCTTTCAACAGATCATACTGTGAACTTGAGTGACAACGACTTCCAATTTGCTCGCACAAAAGAAAAGTGAAAACCATACCTTTCCACGACGTCTAGGGCAAGGATTAAAGAGATCACGAAACAAGTTTCAAGCAGTTGATCAAAAAATGGCTCATATCTCAAGTGAATCTGGTGCTAAGGTGCACCCACAAAATAATTCTACCGTGAAAACCCCTGTCAAGGGTAAGAATTTCGAAGACTCAGTCCCAAAAATGAATTTTAGGGATGCCCTTCGTGGTGGACAGCCTCAACCCAATGCTAATATCAATATTAGGGCTTCCCATAAACCTCTAAGAATGCCTAAGATTGATCCCAGGAAAACGGAGTCAGGATGTCTTAAAGCAACTGATGGAACTCCTATTGTTAAGCTTGATATGGGTAACATTCAGACTGGCATTGAAGATTTGGAAAAAAGAGGACTAATTTGTCGGTTCGTGGGTTTTCGTCCGAGTCTATCTCGCTTTCAAAGTCCGGGCTGCAAAAAGTCTGGAAAACTAAAGGTGAGTTACAAATCTCTATTTATCCAAATGGTTATTTTCTTGTTTTATTTGCTAATAATGAAGATAGAGAGAAAACTTTTCAAGGGGGTCCTTGGTTTTTTGGAAGGGCAGGGCTTTTCATGAAGCCCTGGCATACTAAATTTAAAGCCGAAGAAGAGATGCCTTCTATAGCTCCCGTGTGGGTTAGACTCTTTGGCCTCCCTATTGAATTTTGGAATCCTACTATTTTTTTCTTCAATTGGAAACTCTTTAGGAACTTTTATGATGACTGCTGATTGTACTCAAAATTTTGAACATATTATTTATGCTCGGATTTGTGTTTTAATGGATTTTGACAAACCCCTACCTAAAAAGATCACATTACAATTTGGGGAAGACACTTGGGAGCAAGTAGTGGACTATGAGAACATTCCTTTTCGTTGTAGAATTTGCCATGAATATGGTCATTTGGCCGATGCTTGTCCAAATAAAATTCCTGATCAAAAGAAAGAAGATATAAACTCAAGCAGGTTTCCAAATACCTAAGAAGAAGAACACTCGAAAAAACCAGTTATGAAGGATCAATCAAAGTCATCTCGCTAATATGTTTGAAATCCTTTCCACAAATGATGTCCCAAGTGAGGAAGAGGAAATAATGGAAACTGAAATCTTAGAAACACAATTTAAATATGAAGGGAAGAACTCGGAGACAAACCAACAAATCAAAGGTTTTCAACAGAAAAAAAAAGGAGAAAATTTACACAAGAAAAACAATATTTCAAATGTCAAAACTTCAAATAATGCAGGTCCCAATATAGACTCCGTTGAACCATCTAGTAAAATTTTGGCTGTGTACGAGCATTCTTCAAGGTTAGAAGCCATCTCGGATTCAATTGGAATAAGTCAAGAAACAGGGAAAAAAAATTGAAGATGGATTCTAATCAAAAAGTAGGTCGCAAGACCAATCAATATCATATGGTAAAAGAAGGTGAAAAGCTTGTAGAGGAAGGTAAGATTAATGCCCTTCCCAAATTTTTTAGCCCCGGTATTAATGAAGATCATCACTTGGAATATTAGAGGACTCAAAGGGAGTCTTTCAAAACAAAATGAAATTAGAAGAATGATTCAGATAAATCATCCACATCTTGTTTTCCTTCAAGAAACAAAGATGTCAATGGAGGATATGGACTTAATTGCCAGTAAAATTTGGCCAGCTGAAAAGTGGTTTCCCTCGGCTCCCAAGGGACTTCGGGTGGCATTGCTTGTCTTTGGGACCCAAAAGAGGTAGTTATTCACCATATGGTTGGCAGTTGGGGTTTGTTGGCTATAGCTATTCAAAGTAGACATTCCAACCAGATTATGCTCTGCATTACTGTTTATGCTCCGACTTCTTTGGAGGAAAAAAGAAGACAATGGAAGGATATTACTCATATTATCTCTCATTTTCCTAAAGCTTGGATCTTGATCGGAGGAGATTTCAATACCATCCTCTCTCTGGATGAGAAAAGGGGGGGAAATAGAAATTTGGACAAAAGCACTGACCTCATGAGCGAATATATTGCAAACCTCCATCTTGTGGATATCCAACCAGATAATGGCCTTATGACTTGGTCTAACAGAAGGCAAGGCTTAGCTTGTATAATGGAGAGATTGGATAGGTTTTTGCTCTCTGAAAATTTCTTAATCCATGGTCACATTCCTAAAGTGAAGACTCTTAATAATGCTGGTTCGGATCATTGGCCAGTCATGGTGGAAATGTGGAAAACCAATGTGAGTTTCTCTCCTTTTCGTTTTCAATTAATGTGGCTTAGAGACATTTCCTTCAGACCTCGTGTGCAACAATGGTGGAAGGAAGGTAAACCTAGGCATGGGACTAAGATGTTCTGTTTTGCCAAAAGATTGCAATACATTAAATCCAAAATCAAGACTTGGAACTGGAAAGAGTTTGGGGATGTTCATAAAAAAAAACATGAAGTTATTGCTCATCTTGAAAATTTGAATAAGAAAATCCGTTTAGATGGCCTCATAGAGAAGAGAAGTGCAGATGAAATTAAACTCACAACTCAGTTAGAGGAATGGGAAAAAAGAGAAGAAATCTTATGGAAGCAAAAATCTAGAATTCAATGGCTCAAAGAAGGAGATCGAAACACAAATTTCTTCCACAAATCTCTTCTAGCTCGAAGATCTCACAACTTTATTTCTTCCTTAAAATCAGATTCTGGAGATGTTGTTTATACTTGGGATGGCATGAACTCTATTGTTGTTGATTACTTTTCCAATATTTTTGCTGCTACTCCTCTTGACTCAACTTCTCAACATAATGTTCTTCAAGCAATCCCTTCTCTTATCACTTCTGAGGAGAACTCTATTTTGACTGCTCCTGTTACTATCAATGAGCTTCAACAAGTAGTTTTTAAAATGCAAAAAGGGAAAACCCCAGTGTCCTGATGGTTTTCCTATTGAGTTCTACCAAGAGTTCTGGGATATCCTTCATGTTGATTTATTAGAGGTGGTGGAAGAAGCCAGGAAAGCCAAAGAAATTTTGAAGGTTATCAATAAAACTTATATTACTCTTGTTCCAAAAGCTCAAGAGGTTGATCATATCTCAGCTTTTAGACCTATTGCTTTATGTAATGTTCTTCTCAAAATCATTACTAAAATCATGGCAGAAAGGTTGAAGCCTCTTTTGCATAAGATTATTTCCCCAGAGCAAGGGGGTTATGTGGAAGGACGTCAAATAGTAGATGAGATAGTTCTTGCTCAGGAAGCCATCCATTCCATGGATATGCAAAATTCTCCTTCCATGTTCATTCGGTTAGACTTATCCAAAGCTTATGACAGAGTGGATTGGCACTTCCTTATCAAAGTTTTGAGGCAATTTGGTTTCTCTAAGGATTGGATGGATTGGATTATGGGATGTATCTCTTCAGTTTCCTACTTAGTTCTTATCAATGGCAGGCCTTCTCAGTCTTTCCCAGCTTCCAGAGGTATTAGGCAAGGTGACCCGCTATCCCCTTATTTATTCATCATTCTTGTTGAATGCTTGGGTAGGACTATAACCAAAAAGAGGGAAAAACAAAACCCTTGAGGGAGTTACCATTGCTCATGGAGCTAGACCTATCTCTCATCTTCAATTTGTGGATGACTCTACTCTTTTAGGTAAAGCTACAATTAAGGAAGCTTCTAATATTAAGCAAATCATTAGTTGTTTTTCTAAGGCTATCGGGCGGTTGATCAATGAAGACAAATCTAAAGTTATTTTCTTTCACTCGCTCTGCTAGACAGGAATCCATGGTCTTGGATAAATTAAGATATAAGAAGACCTCTCTTCCAATCACTTATTTAGGTATTCCCATAAATATTCAAAGGCAAAAAAATAAAGATTGGAATTGGTTGTTGGACAAAGTCAAGAAGAAAATTGGAAAGTGGACCAACAAGTGGCTTTCTTCCGGGGGTAGAATCACCTTGGTAAAATCAGTCCTTCAAGCTATTCCTATTTATGTTTCTTCCATTTTGAATATCCCAAAGGTTGTTCTTCGAGAATTGGATCAAATCAGTCATCGTTTCCTTTGGAGTGGTACTAAGGAGAAAAGAAAATGGGCCTTGGTGAAATGGGATACTTTATGTCTTCCTAAGAGTGAAGGGGGGTTAGGATTCCGGTCTTCAATTAATAACAACAAAGCTTTAGCCGCTAAATTATATTGGAGGATGTTGCATAACCCCAATGCTCTTTGGGCCAATAATCTTCGTGCTAAATATGCTCGAGAACAAAAGTCCCGAAGACCTTGTTCGCTATCAACTTCCTACCAAAGGTTCTCCCATTTTAGCAGCTCTTAAGACTCGGTGAGGATTTGATAAAGAAAAAATTATTTTGGATCATTCATAATGGTCAACATGCAAATTTTTGGACAGATTCTTGGGATGGTCACAAGCCTTTGATAACTCGGTTTCCCGATTGGAGGCCTTGGATGGAGGAGCTTCACCGAGCTAATTGGATAAAGGTGGCTAATTACTGTCGGTACCATACTCGGTAATTCAAATGTTGGTAGATATTGGATCCCTATTGAGGACTCGGCCTATTCAAATCCTAGAAAGGCAAAGACAAGATATCCAAGGCATCCTTCATATGAGATCCCTCTCTTGGTCCCATGAAAAAGATTGTTTTGGATGGAACAACACTACTAAGGGTGAGTATTCAGTTGCTCAAGGTTATTTGACCTTATGCCATAATAATCCCAACCATTCTTCTGACATATTTTCTCGATTGTGGGCTCAAAAGCTGGCCTAAGGTGAGGTTCTTTAATTGGCTTTTATTGCATCGTAGGGTGCTTACCGGTGAGCAACTTATGAAGCGTGGTTTTCATGGCCCTTTTAGATGTGAAATGTGTGAAGAGAATGTAGAAAATATCAACCATATTTTTATTGAGTGTACTTTAGCCTCTCGAGCTATGGAGGAGAATGGCCACTTTACTTGGCTTACAAGTGGTCCAATTTTTTTACTTTTGAACAACTTTGGAGGGATTGGCCTAATCAAGAGGGTGTTGATCATTTTATTAGGCAATTAGTTTGGATGGGTTCTACCATTCTTCTTTGGAATATTTGGAATGAAAGGAACAACCAAATTTTTAATCAAGATAGGAAGGATATTCACTATATTTGGCAAAAGACCATAGCCAACTTAGTTGAATCAGTCCATCAACTCCTTAATCACCCCCAAAACTCCCACCAAAGATGGGATCAAGTGATGCAAAGATTGAAGATTAAACCTTCTAAGGGCAACCAACTTAAAGGGAATGTGAGTATTAGTAAGATGGATAGGACTAGAAATTGGCAACCTCCTCCTAAGGATTTTGGAAAAGTCAATACCGATGGAGCCTCTAGAGGGAACCCCGGAAAAGCCAGTGTGGGAGGAATTGGTAGACTTTCGGATGGCTCCCTGGTTTTTACTTTTGCTCGAGAATTTGGGTATTCTTTCCAATAACCTTGACGAGGGGTATGGTATCCTCAGAGGTCTTCAAGAGGCTACTAAGGTTGGATGGGAAAAGGTGTTAGTTGAGTCCGACTCTCAACTTATGATTAATCTCTTGAAGACTCCTTCTAAGAATCATAAGGTGGATTGGAGAATAAAAAGAATTATTGAGAAGATTCAGTTAATCCAGATGGGATTTTTGAAAGTTGATTACAATCATGTGGTTAGAGATCAAAACAAGAGTGTCGATGCTTTAGCTAATTGGGCTTTGGACAAAGGTGATCTTACTTGTTATGGCCACCCTCCTATATGGTGGGCTTCTCAAATTAGGGAAGCTCTTCTTTCTATCATTTCTTTGGATGGCTCCAGTTTTGAAGGTACCTAGTTTCTTCTTCTTCTTGTTTTTTTTTGCTTCTCTTTGGTTCATTCAGTTCTTTTTTAGTTCCCTAGCTCATTCTATTCTTTATTTTGTTTCCTCTGTTGATTCTTGCCTTAATAGTCTTCTGGTCTAGATAGGTCATTGTTTTGTTCATTTTTTTTTTTTTTTTTTTTTTTTTTTTTGTTTAGTTTTTTAAGGTGGGTGGGTTCTTTTGTTTTGTTTTGTTTTTGTGTTCTTTGTGTTGTTTTTTGTTGTTCTTGTGTTTTTGTTGTTTTGTTGTTTTTTTTTTTTTTTATGTTTTTTGTTATTGTTCTTGTGTTTTTTTCGTTCTTGTTCTTGGGTTTCTCTTTGTTTGTGTTATTTCGTGTTTTTATGTGTGAGTGTTTTCTATGTATTTTGTTTTTGTTTATTGTCTCTTGTTGGTTGTTTTTTATTTTTATTTTTATTTTATTTTTTTAATTTTTTAGGTTTTGGTTGTGTTTATTTTTCATGTTTTTTTGGGTTATGTCTTTGTAGTGTTTCGTTGTTTTTGTCTTGTTTGTGTTTTGTTATGTGGTTCTTGTGTTTTTCTATGTGGTTTGTGTTGTGGTTTCTTTTATCTTATTGTGCGTGTTTGGTTGTGCTTTTGTTTTTGACACACTCAAGGAGCATGTTTTTTATTTTATTTTATTATTTTTGTTGTTATTTACTTATTTTTAAATTGGTTTTGTGTGTTTGTTTGCTCCTTGAGTATGTCAAAGGTGGTAGGCCAGGTCCGAGTCCTGGGCATTTTTTGCGGAATGGATACCCCCGCCTCCTTGGGTCTTACCCGAAAGTGGCATCCCTTTTGGGATGTTTTCCACAAATAAAAAAAAATAAAAATAAATTATATTTTAATTTATTATAGATAAAAATATATATAATATCTATATAAAATGGATTAATATAGAATATAGTTTAATTATATTTTTTCGCCACTTGCATTATCAATGATGCGATCCGGATTCAATCCCTACGACGGATGTGTATTAAAAGTATTTCTTAATATATATATAAAATAACATTAAAATAATTGTAAACATTAGATAAAATAATAATTAATATACTATTTTTTTAAATAGTAATGATTTGATTTAAAAAAAAAAACTTAAATTTAAATCATAATAAAATGTGCTTGAGTACAAATATAAACTCTTTACACAAGAAAAATTACATGACTACTAGGCGTCTTACAACAAAAATTCAAAATTCAATGCTACAGTTGTCTTAAAAAAAACTAATTTTAAAATGAACTTATTCATATTGATTAACTGAATATCCCTATCCATATTCCCCAGCCAGTTGCTATAGGCATTAAAAAAAATAAAAATAAAACATTAAATTGAATATTCATAATTGAATGCCACTATTTCAAACCTTTTTAATAAGATGTTCAAGAAATTAGTTTTAATTATAAACCTTGTAATCTTTTCTTATAACAAATGTTACCTCTTTATATGTTGTTAGACATATCCTTATTAAAAAGTTTGAAACTTTTTAATTTTAATTATTTAAATTGTAATTTTATTTTATTTAAATTATATAATTAAAAAACACAATAAATATAATAAAATATTAGATCACATTAATACCTTCTCTTAAATTTAAAGAGTTTTTTTTTTAAATGTACAAGAAAATATTAGAAGTAGAAGCCGTGTGGTTAGGGTTCTAAGCTTTATTTTGGGAAATCCAGGTTCAAACCACTGTAGTATTTTGGGATCAGTTTGAAACAAGAGCTGGGAGAATATGGGAGCAACTGCTCTTAAGAATAGATGTCAATCTAAGTTCCACTGATGTTTGGGGCAGTAAAACACAATAATAAATAAATAAATAAATTAAAAAATATATATATATATATATATATATATATATATATATATATATATATATATATAAGCCATTATATTAATAAAATAATGTTTAATCATACAAAAATGGTGTGTGGGATTAGCACACCCCGTAAACCAATACATTAACCACTATGGTTAAGAGTATACAAGAGTGTCAGAAACAGCCCACAAACTGCCAAAACAGTATTAAATATGCATTCGAAAAGAAAGAAGCCGAGAAATTACTGCCATCTGGAAGGGGAAGGAAGATGCACATGACTCATAATGCAGGGTGCATTCCCCCAATGATCCATGAGGGTACGCAAGTACTGCAGCTCCACCTATACTTTTTTAACCTGTACTTGAATCTGTAACCAACAATCAAAGAATATATCATATTTATCAACAATAAAGAAGACATGTCCGACATCTTGCTGAGAAAAAACAACTCTATTCCGAGACTTCCATAGATAAAACAAGGTACCAATTCTAAAAATATTCCAAACAACATCCAAGTTGAAGGAAAAAGCAATAGGGTCACCCAAAATAGCATGCACCCAAGTAAAATCCTCCTGCATAAAAGATCCGAAAATTTCAAAAAGCCACTCCCAAGCCGATTGAGCCCGATCACAAGACCAAAAAACATGCAGTAAATCTTCCGCTTGTCAACAAACCGGGCAAATGAGATTATGAACACCCAAATGCTTGAGCCTACTGCCAATAGGTAACCCTTGATGGAAGAGACTCCAAGCAAAAAAACTCTGTTTAGGTTCAATATAAGTAGCCCAAGCAATCCGAAACCTCTTATTCCATTGGTAGGGAAGAGAGACTAAATTCCATCTCAGAGTGAGCTTATCAACCATTGGAACTTGTGGGGTGAGTCATTTGTAACCAAGATGAGCTTTATATTGCAAAATAGGAAGCTCCCCAGGCCAACACCAATCTGACCACCAGGGTTTTTGAAAATGCTTATGTAGTTTGCTCCAAATAGAAAACGGAATACTATTAATAACCACCTCATAAGTGTCTCTATCACCAGGATTTAAATTGTGAATTTGACGAAAACTTTCCCGGGGTATCCAACACCTGGCATGTCGGGAGAAGAAATAAAAAATGGAAGCAATACCACGCTTATAGAACCTCTGCGCTCTGACCCACTACACCAGAGCTAAGGGAGAACCTTGCCAAGTGATAACAGGAGACCACCAAATATTCATGGAAGACAAAGAGGCACCTGCTTTGCGAAAACTCCCTTTCCAACTAAGCCAGGGTTTGAAGGCCTCCCAGGATTTCCAAATACTCTGAATGACAAAAGAACCTTTAAATTTAATAGGGACAAGGGCGAAGACCGGATTGCAATCCCACCCCTTTCCAAATTTTCTTCCCCTAAAGAAAACCAGAAGAAATGCAATGCCTGACAAGCACTTTCCAAGATTCATCCCCAATTAAAGATCGGGTGATCCATTTAGCACAAAGGGCAAGACCTTGTCGGTGACAATCAAACAAACCCATGCCTCCACAATCCTTGGGCAAACAACAAATTTCCCGAGCTACCCGATGAAAACCTTGCTTGACAGAGTCTTTGGCCCACAAGAAGTCTCTCAGAAGCTTATCCAATTTTTTATAACAAGATTTGGATGGAACCCAACAAGATAAATAATAGACATGGGTAGTGGCTAAAACCTTAGAACAAATCAGAAATTTTCCTGCCAGAGAAAGTTTCTTACTAGTCCAGTAAGAAAGCTTATTTTCCACTTTATCAATAACATACTGCCACAATTGAGCAGAGGAACCATGAAATGCAAAAGGAATTCCAAGAAATTTAAACACCTCACCTAGATGAATCCAAGTCCATTGGAATTGATGTAACCAGTGTGGCAGTTGAGATTGAGATTGCCGAAAACATGATGTTTTTTTCCATTGTATAGAAGAACCAGAGGCTAAACAGAACACCTCTAAGCAACTAATAGCCGAGGAAAGGGATTGCTCATCTTCTTGAAGCGTTAAGAAGGAATCATCTGGAAAATGACCATTGACCAACTAACGGTCATAATTAGGGAGAGCAATACCCTTGATTAATCCTTGATCCATCTTATGGGCCAACAAATAGCCAAAAGCCTCTATAGCAAGAATGAAAAGAGATGGAGCAAGAGGGCACCCCTGTCTCACAGAGCGACCAAGAGAAATTGGCTGATATTGACTATTATTCAAGGTAAGAACAGTTGAAGCATCTTGAAATAACATAAGAATGGTGCTCACAAATACTGGTCCAAAACCTAGAGCCTGAAGCATGGCAGTTATGAAGTACCACTCCATATTATCATAGGCTTTCTCAAAGTCTATCTTAATGAATAAAGCATCTTATTCAGAATTTCTTGCCCACTCCATACCTTCCCAAATAGCAAGAACATTATCAAGAATGTATCTTCCCTTAACAAATCCAGTTTGTTCAGGTCTGACAATCAAAGGCAGAATAGATTTAAGCTTAAGCGCAAGGGCTTTAGCAATAATATTATAGCTCACATTAAGCAGGGTGATCGACCTCCAATTGGTGATTGAGCTCAGGATCTCCAGACTTAGGAATAAATTTAACATTGCCTTTGTTAATAATGGAACCTAGTGAACCACATTGCAGGGCTTCAAGATAAACTTTGTGGAGATCAGAACCAAGCATATCCTAAAATTATTTATAGAATTCACATGGGAAGCCATCAAGCCCAGGTGCCTTATCATTGGCCATAAGTGACAAGGTAGTTTTTAGATCTTCCAAAGAAAGAGGAGTGTCACAAAATAACATTTGCTCAGGAGAAAGCTTGTTGGGGACAACAACGGTACAATCAACAAGAGCTTGCCTTCTAGCATCATCAAGGGGTTGAGAAGCAAAAACACCTTGATAATGTGAAACAAATACTTTGACAATGTCTGAAAGATCTGTAAATCTCTGCCCATCAACTTGAATGGCTTGAAACTGAGAATGTTGAGCAAGAGGTTTGAGGCGCTAAAAAAATTCTTTGGTCACTTTGTCCCCCACTTTGAGCCAATGCATTCGAGCACGTAATTGAACCCCCTTGGCTTCATACAAATCAACCTTTTTTAGCTCATGCTGAACGAAAGAAAATTGGGATTGAGCAAAAAAGTTGAAAGGAGAGGCTTCAAGCCTGAGACAGGCTTTGGATAGCTCACTTTGCAAGGCAGACTTAGCCTATTTTCATCGTTTTGCAACTTCAACACCCAAATTTCGCAACACCTTAGTGGTTCATTGAATGGCAGCATTCCACCATTCAATCCTTCCAAAAATACCATCAGGTCTAGGAATCAAATTCCAAATGCGGCATATATGAGCTTTCATGCTAAAGCTATGCAAAAAAGAAATATTTAGGTAAAACTGTGAAGAATGCACTCTAGGTTGAAAGTTTAACATTGCCACCGAGAATAAAATAGGTGAATGATTAGACAGTGTAGTACCAGGCAAAGTCAACACATACGGTGAAGAAGGCAAAATATGGGAGAACTAAAAGTTGTCACACACAAAAATCATGGCTCTGTCCAATATTACCAAAACCCTAGAAGTAGCCTAAAAATTGGACCAGGTGTACCAAAGAGCTTGCGGGAAGTCAGAAGGCGAGAAGCAGGAATTAGGGTCATAAAGGCGAAGCTTGTTTTTCATAAAAAACCAAGCTTCTCTTTCACCTAAACACCACCGCATTGGGACATGACTGACCTTATCAGAAGATTTATCCACCATATTAAAATCTCCACAGAGCACCCAAGTGGCAAATGGCGGATTCATGGTAAGCCATCTCCACAACTCGCATCTGTCAGAAGCGACATTTGAGGCATACACATTAACCATCCCAAGCGATTTTCCACAGATCTCGAGAAAAATCTAGACAGCTTGATTGGATGGGTCAACACCCCAAGTCACAACATTCTTCTGTAATCGAGGCCCAAGGATAGTGACGGCTCCTCCTTTTCTCGGGGAATGCTTTGTGGCAAAAGAGGTACTTCGTGGCCACAAAAAATCACATGTACACTGCAGATTGAAATAAAAAATCTTAACTTCTTGTAGACATAAAATATCAAGGCTTCCATGCATTCGAGAAACATTTGACATCTCATTTCGGACCAAATATTTTTTGACCGGGTCCGTCAGTCCTCGAACATTCCATGATAAAAAAATCATTGGGATTTGTCAAGATGCATGATCTCCATGACATCCTCTGCATCACCCAAACCTGTAAGTGAGCCAAAATAGTTGGAGGTCGCATGGAAAGCATCACTGTTTAGTTGTCGACGTTTATCATTTCGAATAGGGCTACGAGAGTGACGGACCTTCAAGGCCCGACCCTCCTCCACTGAAGAATTATCTGGAGCTGCCACCACTGAGGCCAAAGAAGGGCCCGACCAAAGAAGTTGAGACACTGGTGGAACTGGGGGTTGCATGTCAACAACCAGAGGGGTCGTACCAACAAGATTTTGAACAACTTCAGCAGAAGCTTGCATGTCTTGAGAAGGAGAAGGGGCAGGTTGTGCAGCAGAAATCGAAGCTTCTTGTTGCTTAGTACGACGAGATTTCTTGCTAGAGACAGTAATCCATTCTTTAGTGTTTTCCTGCGAGCCATTAGCAGGAGCCGCAAGAGTGGGCGAGGGATTTGCCTTATATTTCCATTCCATCAAAGGGCACTCTCAAATTTTGTGAGCTGCAGATTGACACCGATAACAAGTATTGGGTAAATTGATATAGGCAACTCTTTGCCTTATGGATTGGTCCCCGATTTTAATATCAATAAACTCCTGCAAATCCTTAGTAAGGTCAACTTTAATACAAACCCTTCTAGTGGGTTGAGCGGAGAAAAACTTTTCTGGCTCAAGGCAAACAAACTTACCTAAGGGGGCAACTAAAGTCTGCAAAAAACCCCAAAGAGGAACAGGAAGACTAGGGAATTCAACCCACACCGGGACTTCCAGTGCAGCTTGATCACTGACTTGAAAATTTTGAGAGTAGGGTTGCAAAATCAACAGAGAATTATTGACAGTCCATGGACCCCTAGATAGAACCTTTTGTGCTTGAGCTGGATCTAAAAAGCGAAAAAAGAAATACCCTTTTGTAAGGTTTTGTACATTCTCCAATTTGACTCCATATGGGCCCCAAACTTGATGGACCCATGGACGAATAAGGGTATCATATGGGATACGACCCAGAAAATAACCCACCAGGGTATGACTCTCAAACCATTCACAAGCTATATGGAATTCATGCAAAGGAATAACAACTTCAGGGACAGGGCCTTTACCTCATGATACATTGTCAGAATGAACTTGCACGGACGCTTCCTCGGTACCATTGAGCTCTCCAGCAGACTTAGAATAAATGGAGCCGACTGCATGAGCGACAACCATTAAAAAGGGTGAATTAACACCGCCTCAAGGCGGTGTTAATGCAGCATACAAGATTTTCTCACTGAAACCCTTACGAAAAACGCACAGCCAGTCTTGCATCAAACCCTTAGTTCCTTCTAACCTTTTAAATTATGCCTATATATATATACTTACTTACTTTTGCTTTTAATGATATTCAAGAAACTAGTTTTAATTATAAACCTATTGATTATATTGTAATATTTTCTTATAACAAATGTTACTCTTTATATGTTGTTAGACATATCCTTATTAAAAAGTTTTGAAACTTTTTAATTTTAATTATTTAAATTATAAATTTATTTTATTTAAATTACATAATTAAAAAATATATTTATAATAAAATATTGGATGACATTAATACCTTCTCTTCAATTTAAAGAGTTTTTTTAAAATGTAAGTAGAAGCCCTGTGGTTAGGGTTTTGGGCTTTCTTTTAGGAAATCCAGGTTCAAACCACTATAGGGTTTTGGGCGTTCTTTTGGGATCAGTCTGAAACAAGAGCTGAGAGAATATGGGAACAACTGCTCCTAAAAATAGATGTTAATCTAAGTTCCATCGATGTTTGGGATGTTTGGGGCAGTAAAACAAAATGATAACAAAGTATATATTGGGATGTTTGGGGCAGTGGACATTCTTTTGGGATCAGTCTGAAACAAGAGCTGAGAGAATATGGGAACAACTGCTCCTAAAAATAGATGTCAATCTAAGTTCCATCGATGTTTGGGATGTTTGGGGCAGTAAAACAAAATGATAACAAAGTATATATTGGGATGTTTGGGGCAGTAAAAAAAATTGATAACAAAGTATATATATATATATATGATGATGATTGTTTTGGAAAAAAGCTTATATATAATTATAATTTTTTTTTTAGAAATTATATTATATTTTAATTTATTATATATATATAATATGGATTAGTATAGGATATAGTTTAACTTAATTTTTTAATATATAAGGTGCATCCGACGGTCCCCATATCACGCCGGTTACCATTAACAAGACGATGGGTGTGTTGGAAGCCTTCATTGATAGTTTGAACCTCATACATTGCTACTGACAATTACTAAAAATTATGATTGTAACCAATTCATTTATGTAACCAAAAAAAAATTAATATATAAGAAAATTAAAAATGATTGTAAACAATTAAGAATAATTGTTGGATAAAATAATAATTAATATACTATTTTTTAAAAAGAGTAATGGTTTGATTTTGAAAAAAAAAAACTTAAATTTAAATCATAACAAAATGTGATTGAATAAAATATAAACTCTTTACACAAGAAAACATTACATGACTACTAGGCATCTTACAACAAAAATTCAATGCTACAATTGTCTTAAAAAACTAGTTCTAATAATGAACTTATTCATATTGATTAACTGAATATCCCTATCCCTATTCTCCAACCTATTGCAATAGGCATTTAAAAAAATAAAAATAAAACAATAAATTGAAAATTCATAATTCAATGCGAGGATTCCAAACTTTTTTTTAATGATGTTCAAGAAACTAGTTTTAATTATAAACCTATTCATAATCTTTTCTTATAACAAATGTTACCTCTTTATATGTTGTTAGACATATCTTTATTAAAAAGTTTGAAACTTTTTAATTTTAATTATTTAAATTATAATTTTATTTTATTTAAATTACATAATTAAAAAAACAATAAATATAATGAAATACTGAATCACATTAATACCTTCTCTTAAATTTAAAGAGTTTTTTTTTTTTAAACTGTACAAGAAAATATTACAAGGAGAAGCCCTATGCCCGTAGGACACCCATGTGGTTAGGGTTTTGGGTGTTCTTTTGGAATTTCAAGTTCGAGGGTCATAATGGCCTCATCCCCATAAAATAAGGAAAATGAAGTTTTCCTAGTAGGTGTATGAATGCACATTTAGTAGGCCCAAAGTGCTAAATATATTTGGGTATGTTAATCTCGATCGCATGTCGCCATAGTATTACATAATATTGCACATATGGTTTTGTTCGTGGCTTTGACTTGGCCATTACCTTGAGGATAGTAAGGAGTAGAGAAGCTATGCTAGATGTGATACTTCTTACACAACACTCAAACATCCTTATTCTTGAAAGATGAACCATTTTTAGACATGATTTTAGATGAGATACCAAAACGACAAATGATATGGCGTAAGATGAACTCAACAATTTGGGGATTAGACATTTTGGATAGGGGAGCGACTTTGACCCACTTGGTGAAGTATTTAGTAGCCATTGTGATGAATGTATATTGTCCAGATGAAGCTGGGGAGAACTTGCCCATGAGTTCAAGAGCCCATTGTGAGAAGGGCCATAATGACTAGATAGGCTACAAAGCTTGTGATGGCAAGAGGGTTATATTGGCATATTATTGGCATTTGAGTCCTTTGTTGACATAGCACAACAATCACTTTCCATGGTGGGCCAATAATAACCCATGCACAATATGTGCTTCATGACGATAATTAAACTAAAATGATCACCACAGGTGTCATCATAAGCTGCAAATATGACAAAACTAGCTTCGTGTGGTTCAAGACTATGAAGTATAATACCATCATAGCTTCGTTGATAGAGGATGTCCCCCACAAGGGTGTACCTCACAAATTTCTACTTAAAAGTTTACTTCCTAGCATGAGGTAAATCATGGGTAAGAACATCAAGTTTAATATATTCCTTAACTTGTGAAAACCAAGAATTATAAGGCTCTGCTTGGAAAGAATTGACATCCACTTTGTCTAGAGAAGTATTCTTGTAAATAGAAGATTTTTGAAGAGTGGTAACATGTACATGGGTTATTTTATCATGGGGATTTTTGGGACTGAGGGAGCCAAGAGAGGCAATTGTGTCAAAAAAATAATTTGTAGACCTTGGAGAGGCTTCAATATCATACCACTCAAAGTGTGATAACAACTTTTCTGCAATTTGTTTATATACCTTTAGGATTTCACATTTACATTGATAGATCCCTTTCACCTGGTTAACAATCACAAGGGAGTCACCAATAATTTTTGTTCATTTGATGTACATAAAAATTAGTTTTGAGGTCGAGGATGAGGGCTTTGTATTTGATATTGTTGTTGGTGCAAGGGAAGGCTAGCTTGAATGAGAAAGGAATGAGAGCCCCTTATGACATGAAGAAAAAAACTCCAACATCTCCCCTTGTTCACACTTGGAACCATTAAAATACAACATAAAATCAATTTGGTCTTCAGGTTTGACATACTCTTTGAACTTAGTAACATTGAAGATGAAGTCATTAGGAAGCTCAATGACAAGAGGTTTATCATCGATGAGTGGAGCTTTCACAAGTTGGTTAGCAATGACTTGATATTTGATGGAGTTTTGGTTGATGAATTCAAGATTGAGTTATATTAAAATCTTAATCCATTTAGCGGTTCAATTTTTATTGTAAGTGTGATGTATTATGTATCGTAGGGGCTTTTCCATAGCAATAACATATGTGGTATGATTAAGCATGTAATGGAGAAGTTTCCTAGTGGCAAAAACTATTGCTAAGCATAACTTCTTCATATAGGCACATCTGGTTTCATAAATCACCAAAGTGTGGCTAATGTAATAGATGGCTTGCTCTCAATTGACCTCATTCTTTTGGACCACATGGTTCCTAAGGCAAAGTTAGTGGTAAAAATGTACAAATAAAATAGGAAACCTGATCTAAGTAGGTATAAAATGGGTCGAAACATGAGGTACTTCTTGATAGCCTCAAAATCATCCTAACATTCTTGGATCCCTTGATACCCAACCCCCTTTTGTAAAAGGAGATTGTGCATTTGTGGGATAGTTGTGTGATGAAGCGAGGATTGCTTGAATTTTTCCTTACAAGCTACATAATTTCTTGAGATTTGTAGGGAGGCATTTCAGTTTTGGCATTAAATTTATTCAGATCCACTGCAATACCCCACTGAGAGAATAAATTGCATAAGTTTACCCGAGGTGATATGAAAGACATACTTCGTAGGGTTTAGTCTAACATTAATCTCAAGAAGCCAATCAAATAATTTGCATAAAATATCAACATGTTGATTACACTTTTTAGATTTAACCAAGAGATCATCCACGTAATCCTCCACAATTACATATAATTGTGAAGATATAGGTCATAGCGTGTTGATATGTAGTGCCTACATTTTTAAGACCAAATATCATGACCTTGTAACAAAATTTCCTCCATGGTGTGGTGAAAGATGTTTTATGTTGATCATCAGTATTAAATCTAATTTAGTTGTATCCTAAAAAACCATCCATGAGGAAAAACATTTTGTGACCTATGGTGGAGTTGACTAAGGTGTCAATATTATGAAGGGGAAATTATATTTTGGACACACTTTGTTTAAATCTCTAAAGTCCATCCATATGTGTATCTTCCATTTTGGCTTTTTTATGGATCTCATGCTTGAGACCCACTCGGGATAGTTGATAGGTTGAATAAATTCCACATCTAGCAATTTTTGCAACTCTGCTTTAACCATTAGCACAATGGTGGGATGCATCTTCCTAAGCTTTCGTTTGATTGACTTGGCATTTTTATCGAGGGTGAGGTTGTGGACTACTATGTTAGGATCAAGACCATGCATGTTAGTATATGACCATGCAAAAAATTTCTTAAATTATGTCAAGAGTGTGATGAAGCACTCTCTCTTTGTTAGACAAGTTCTTTTCAAGTTGGATGATTCAAGGATTAGCAGGGTCGGTGCTTAAGTCAACGTCGATGGTTTCTTCCATGAGCATGTGAGATCCATCCTCTAACTATGTGGGAGTTGGAATGAGATGCAAATCATCCACTTCACTCTCAACAAAGACTATCGTTATCAATGGCTTTATCTTAGAACACAAAAGAAGAATGAGGAGAGGGGGGAATTTAGGTATTTGATTGTTTGATTATTTGCTCTGTTGGGAGGAAATCAAGATAAGGATTAGAAGAAATTTTCTCAAAGTCAATGTAACTAGGATCAATATTGAGAGTTTGGTCAAGATCAACCACATAGTGAAGCAGTGTGAAAAGATCGACAAAAATCATGTTGACGATGGGTGGATCATGGGATGGATGGGTAGTTGTGCTAGAGGATGGATTTGACATTGATAGCTCATATGGATAGGAGAGAAGTTGTTGAAGGATGGGTGGATGAGGATTAGGTTGAGGTAGATATCGTCAAGGCATAATGATATGGGGAGGTGGAAGTGGTTGACCACCAGGATGCTCTTGTGGGAGGGCATGGGAAGGATAGGAAGTTGGAATGGAATGAGTTGAAGGTAACCATCATCATATTTGGTATTATTAATAATGGGGATGATATGGGATGACATATGTTTGGATCTATCAAAAGTGATCGAGAGGTTTTCGAATGGCTCATCAATTTCATCCTCAAAATTATCAAATGGGGTGATGCGGATCATCAAAACTTAGAAGAAGTCTATAGGGATATCCACCACAAAACATGGGGAGAGAGGTTTTTCTATCAAGGAGTACTCAGGGTCAATATAAACATAAAAATTGTCCTCCTCAAGGTTAAGGTTAAGACAATGGAAGTCTTCCTCAATGAGGGCAGTTGTGCAGTCCTTACGAGAAGCCAATATGGATTTATATTTAGGTAGTTGATAAGGTGGATCAAGGATGTATCATAGACCTTGCTCATAGTGACCTAGGCTAAATCCTTGCCATTGAAATCATTTAAAATATCAAATGGATAAGGAAAGGTTATACATAAAAATTAATGCTCCCACAATATTGTTCTTTGAGCCCTTTAGGCTTAGATTTCTCAAAAGAGGTGTCAACTCCTCTATATACAAAATTGGTTGGTTAGGCAATGAGCCAATGGGAATAACAACATCGATAGGGGAATTTCTCGAGGATGACCATAACCTCTAATAGATTGTATGTTAAGGGGGGAGAAAGCAGTATTATATACAACATACTCCCCTGGACCATGACGAGATAACTATACAGACACATGGGGCATCTCTTGACTTATTTATCCTTTAGGAGACCCATAATTTTTTGGATTGCGAGGGGAAGATGAAGATGGTGGTGGTTGAGACGCAATGGATTGTATGATGGTAGGGGAAGAAGTGAATGGAGAGGGACATATGATTTGGGAATCCAACCTAGCGGTTCACTACTCCCAAGAGTGACACTCTTGCAGAGTAGGTAAGGAAACAAATGAAGTTGGAGTTTGATATGTAGGTCTAGAAGATGGACTAGGAGAGGGAGGATGAGGACTAAATGATCTAGGGAAGGGGGTGGTCAAGGAAAAACATGGTAAGAGCAGGAAGAAGAGGGGATAATTGATGGGTAGCCACTATAGGGATTGGCTAAAATGAATGTGGGAATGTTTATTGGATAGGGGGAGTGATTTGGACACATGTAGGAGAAATATGGGTGGAAGGGAGAGTGGAACCTTGTAGAAGGGTGACTACGTTACAATACTTGAAAGGCTCTATGTCAATGGGGATGCAATGCACTTATCTCTCATGGACACATTTCAAGCATTGGTGAAGGTCAAAGGGAACATACTACATTTCCCTTACCCATGGTTGCCCTAGGAGTAGATTATATTGTATTTCTCCCTCAACGACATGGTAGAGAGTAGGCATGGTCTTTATGCCAACCTGAATAGGAAGGATGATCATCCTAGGGGTTGAAAACAAGGTGTCATTGAAGGCCCGTAAGGTAAGGGTATGTGCAACAAGATGGTTGGAGGAAAGGTTGAGGTGTTACAAGGTTGTTGTGGAGATGATGTTGATGAATGAGCCATTATCGATTAGTATACGCTTGAAGACCATATCATCAATAAA
Organism: Wollemia nobilis; assembly: GCA_028583015.1. NCBI lineage: Eukaryota > Viridiplantae > Streptophyta > Pinopsida > Araucariales > Araucariaceae > Wollemia > Wollemia nobilis. The sequence goes on from JAQPPZ010002592.1 coordinate 1,670,056, forward strand.
TGTCATTATGTGCATAGGGGGATCAAACCTTATAGATTCCTTATGAGTCTTTATCTCATGATCATAAAATACAATGGAGGGTGACATGCATATACTCACACTATCAATGAAGTTGAAAAAGGCATTTGGATCATGAGTTTCTAGATCTATAGATCATAAGATGTCATTTAGAGCCTCTTTATGAGGTTGAGATTGTTGAAGTAGGTCATAGATCAACATTTAACTGATGTCATCTTGAGTTGGTGGGTAAGGCTACTCAATGTCACAACAGGTCATGGACGAGGAGGGGCTCCTTGCAAGCGAGGGGTATTCGATGATGGGGTATAGTAGGAGGGTCATGTTATTGGGATGTTTGACCTAGATACCATTTATTCTTGGTAATGATATTGATCATGCCAACAAAACCTTGGTGTGATAGGATGTGATTTACATGGTTGATTTTCCTAGGCAGAGTTGAACATGTTAAGGCACTTGCTTGTTTTTGTTGCATCCCATATTGTGGCAATGGATTTAAAAAATACCAAGGTGTTGGTTAAATGGGGCTAAGGAATTATCCACTTGTATGTCCCATATAATAATAAAATCTTGTACCAGATGTTTCAATTATTGACAATCATTGACATTGTGACCTCTCTAAAAATGGTAGACATAAAACTGATGCTCATTATATCACTTGAGTTTCATCCAAATTGGATCCTATGGTCATCTAGGTTGAGTACTTTGTTGTCTTGGAACTGTTGTGGTACTCAACACTACTTGGATCACTTGATGGGCCTTGATTTGGTTATTATTGGTATTGTCCTTGTTGAGTCTATTAGGGAAATCATTTTTCTTTCTTAGTTTCATTTCCCCTCCTTGAATTTTGATTTCATCAATAACTTTGGCTTGAGCAATGGCCTCTTCAAAAGAGTGGTGTTCTTGGATCTATATGGTTGCAGAAATGTGTTTAGCACCTCTTGGCAAACATATTGACCAATTCAACAAAGGGGATAGAGAATTTAAAATCATTAATGACCCCTCACCACCTAGAGATGTAATTATTGATAGCTTCTCCATCAAACTATCGAAGACTACAAATATCAAAGAATGAAGTCTTCTTCTTGATGTTGATGGAGAAGTGTTCTAGGAATAGGTTAGCCAATTATTCAAAGGAAAAGAGGCTATGTTGGGGCAAGTTGTTAAACCAATCCAAGGCTTTTCCCCTAAGGGACATGGGGAACATTTGCAGCATAAGAAAATCACTCCCACTAATGATGTAGCGTGAGTATTTGACATTTCATAAATATTCTTTTAGGTCTTCTTTTTCCTTGAATTTATCAAATTTTTATATCTTAAACTAATACAGGTTTTGGTGGACTAGAACTGAAGGGTGGGTGGGTTCATTATAAATCTAACTATAGGTGGGCTTATGATACCCATATCCACTTGATTGCAACTTGTTACTTTTTAAGTCAATCTAGTACTTGTTGAATTTGAGGGGTTTGGGTTGCCGATGTAAGGTCGACATGGATGACAACATGGGAAGGCTCAAGATGGTATGGATACAAATATGAGTAAAGATAAGGTGTACATAGTGGATAGGATGAGTGGAGAGGTTGTGGAATCTAAGTCATTTGGGCCATATAGGAAGGATAAGGAGGTGGTTGAAGAGGTGGAGGATATGGTGACTGAAGAGGATAAGATGATGAAGAGGGTTGGTATGATGGTGGCATAACCAACTAACTATTTTGGACTTGTGGAGGTTGACTTTGGACCTGTAGGGTTTGACTTGGGACCTACAACTATGAAGGTGGCTACTCATAATAAAAGGGTGGAGATGGCTATTGAGAAGAAGCAATGGGTTGAGTGGGAGTCCACAAAGGAGGTTGAGTGAAGAAAGAAGTTTGGCTAGAGTGGAGAGGAGGAGGTTAGAAAGGTGCGATTGGAGAAATTTGAAAACTAATATGAGTACGAGGACGAAAAGTGCTAGGTTGCGCATGCTGTGAAGAAGAATAAAATAAGAAATTTGAGGACGAGAGAGAGTTTGAGAGTTGATAGAAGATTGAAGATGAGAAGAAGGTTGAATAAGAGAAGAAGGATGATGTAAAGAAGAATAAGCAACATGCACACTAGTCGAAGGAGGATTAGGAGGAGGAAAATGCAAAAAAGGAGTAGAATTTGAAAGAGAGGAATCTTGAGGCAGAGTGAGAGGATGAAAGGTGAGTTGAGGGAAAGATGTGGCATGGGTAGCAATATCTGCTCAAAGATCAGAAAATGGATTAGGATTGAGGAAAGCAAACGAGGGTGCCCCCCAAGGGGAAGGATTTTCTAAGGAGGAAGCAAGATTGGGCAAAGAGGGATGATAAGAGTTGGAGGCAATAAGGGTGATAGACACAGTGCACATGGCTTGGGGTACAAGAGGAGATTGAATGGATAAAACATGTGTAGTGTGATAGTCAGTCTGAATTTGGGTGAAAGGAGAGAGGGGACGATCGAGAACATGGAGTGGGGTCAAAGAGACTCAAGGTAAATCCTCTTGTGAAGGATAGGGTAAGAGGGTTTGACAAGAATCAGGATAAGTAGGGGATAAATATTGAGTGACATAGGATGAGAACGGTCAAAAAGCACTAAACTAAAATTATAGGGGTTGGGTGCGAGGAGGACGAAGGAGTCTCATCACTAGGGCTCTCAAGTAGAACAATGTGGTCCATCTTTCTTTTGTTTGTCACTTTCCCTATTATGATTACCATTTTTGCTCTACTCCCTGTTATTGTTTTTCTTTTCCTGAAAATTCTTTGGGTCGGGCTGCCCTTCATGTCCCTGGTATTTACCTTTGTTTCTACTATCATTTCTGTTATGCCCTCCATATCTGAATTTCCTATACTGTTCTTTACCTCTATTCTGCTCGGAGTACCTTCTTTTTCTTGAATTTTCTTTTTCAACTTGCTAATAGTAAGCCTTAACCTATTTTTGGCTTGACTCTTCATACCGAGCAGCATCATAGGCAACTATCAGTGTCTCAGGTACTTTTCGTCCTACTGGTTGGCTGTATTTTGGGTGCAACCCCATAACAAACTTATGGGCTTTAAACCTTTCCTGACCATCATATTCCGGTGCATACTTAAGAAGTTGCACAAACCTCTGGTAATATTCAATTACCGTCATATTACCTTGTCGTAAGTTGGTGAATTTGCCATGTTTCTCAATATAAAATTGTTCAATAAGAAAGCGATCTTTGAATTCTCTTTCAAATTCCTCCCAGGGTATATCTGCCGCTTCCTTCTTAGTAATTTTCTTGTATGTAGTCCACCGGTCCCAAGCACTTAAATCATCACCTGCAGTGGTTGAAAAACTTGAAGTGCAGAATCTCTATGCCTGTACCAGTAATTTGTTGGGTTAAATCAACAAGTAAAAAGTATGTTCTTGTCAAATGTTTTTTTTATAGTGAGATCTTGACAACCAAGTGTGTAAACCTGGGTTGTGACATTCCTGATGTATCATGTCAGTTTTCACAAAACCAGGATGCACACAATTTACATAGACCTCATGATGATGCTCAGGATGCCTCCCAAAGTCTCTTGCAAGACGAGTGTGGGCATTCACAACCATCTTCGCTATTGCATAAGACCTCCGAAGAGGCCAACCCTTGGCTTCAACTTGCCCTGATTGAACATCATCAAGATAGTTGTTGACAAAAGCATCTATTGTTTCCTCCCTTAGGTTTTCAATATCAGCAAGCTTCATTCTCAGGGCTTCATTTCCAAGACTCTGAGCAATTTACCAATTTATACGTCGTAAGTTTCAAGATCAAGATCAACCAATTTATATAAGGACTGTTCACAAGACTACTTGAAAAAAAAGCTTAGTCTATAATCTGCAGTCTACTTTGAAATTTAAGTCAAATTTCTACCTAACAGTTTCCGTATGGAAATGAAATGCGAATCTTAATTTGCCCTTGAGGACCCCTGCACGGGATAAAACATTGACAATTCTTGATCCGAAAGTCGATGGCTTCAACAGAGGAAGCATGGCCTTCACCATTCTCTTTGTGCCAAAGTAATTTATATCTACGCATGTCCTTGTTGACTGATAATCCCGGCCAACCCCTTCTGTGAAGGATGGGTTACCCTAGCACGGCAACGAATCATATCCACATTAAAGAACATACTATTGGGGTTTGTAAAATTTAGTACTGACTCGAATCTGGTTATGATTAAAGAGATAAGGAGTGCTGAGCTTACAAGTAGCATTCGGAAGTTGATCCCTCGACTCGCCCAGTGTTCCCGATCTATGTGGAGTCCGTTCACGGCAGCATTGTCAATCTGAGAAGCCCAAAGCCGAAACATTCAAAGAGCGTAAATAATTTATTTTTTCAATTGTGAGATGCCTCTTTCTGCTTACCATTTGTAGTTTGGGATGAGTAAAATAAAGCAGATTAGATTATCGAATATGGTGTATAATTTTCTCTCTTTCAAATTCGAATTTACCAGAATGTCGATGCCGTTGAATTTATGCCGAAGCCAATCGGCCAACAGAGAAACACTTTGATCACTCTGCACGTCCAATTGATGGAAATGGACATTTGGGCTTCCGAGTTGATTGGCGAGGGCATGGTTGCGAGCAGTGAGAACAACAGTCAAGTCCTGATTTGCCAGAAGGCGAACGTTCTGGAGGCCAATACCTCTGCTGGCGCCGGTGACCACAGCCACTACATTGTGCCTCCACCATTCTGTCCCCTCTCTTCAACAAAAAACAAGGGCAACCACAATAATAAGGACGAGGAAGGTTCTGAAAGGATAATTTGATTGGCAGTATAGAGCTTTCAGTATAAGAAATGTGCAGCGCAGGCAAGGATGAAAAAATGAACAGACAGTAATTCTCCATGGCCACAACATGTATGATCAAAATCTGGATCAGTCTGAAACAAGATCTGAGAGAATATGGGAGCAACTGCTACTAAAAATAGATGTTTTCATAGATGTTTGGTGCAGTAAAACAAAATGATAAACCTTTTATATATATAAATAATATGGTTGTGTTTGGAAACATTATATATATAATTATTATAAATTTTTTGGATTTACAAATTAAATTGTTTTTAATTTATTATAAATTAAAATATATTTATTAAAAAATGATTGTGTTTGAAAAAGTTTATATAATTATAATTTTTTTTGTTTTTACAAATTAAATTGTAGTTTAATTTATTATAGGTTAAAAAATATATAATATCTGTTTAAAATAAGATATAGTTTAACTAAATTTTTAAACACATAAAAACATTAAAAATAGTTGTGAATAGTTGTTGGATAAAGAATAATAATCAATATATTATTTTTTTTTAAAATGATGACGGTTTAATTTTAAACTCTCTTTCAAAAAAAACTTAAATTTAAATCATAATAAAATGTACTTAAATACTTACTTAATAAACATCTACAATTAAAAAAAAAATTACAATTCCAAACCTCTTTAATAAGATGTCCTAAAAAAAACTAATTCTAATCATGAACTTATTCATATTGATTAAGTGAATATCCCTAATCCGTATTCCCCAGCCTACTACTATTAATAAGATGTTTTTAATTATAAACCTATTCATTATATTGTAATATTTTCTTATAACAAATGTTACCTTTCCATATGCTGTTAGACATATCCTTATTAAAAAGTTTGAAACTTTTTAATTTTAATTATTTAAATTAAAAATTAGATAATTTTAAAAAATAATAAATACAATAAAATATTGGATCACATTAATACCTTCTCCTAAATTTAAAAATGTTATTTTAAAAATTTATATAAGAAAATATTAGAAGTAGAAGCCTTGTCCCCGTGGGACACCCATGTGGTTAGGGTTTTGGGTTTTCGTTCGGGAAATCCAAGTTCAAACCACTGTGGGGCATGTGTGTGCGTGGGTGTGTGTGAGTCAGTTTGTATATAAAAAAATGGAAACCCTCATGTTGAGTCGGTAATTTAGTAGTTTCATGCGAGTCCAAGACTCAAGTAAACATCTACTTAGCTAATTAATTGTAATACAAAGGGTGAGTGAGTAGTCGAGTTGGTGTGAGGCGGTCAGATGAGGTTTGTAATCCTTATCGCGGGTCCATTCAACTCTAATTTAAATCACACTGACTACCATAAACCCTTTCCCCCCAAGGGTTAGGTGGATTGGCAAGTGCATGTCTGGTCAAACAATTACCAAGAAGAGACCCAAGTTCAAACCTTGGGGGTAAGCTTGTTGCAAAGGTAGTAGTCTACTTTGAATCCTTTGAGTGTGCACAATATGAATCCTGAGCACCTGATGGTCCATTTCACGTTAGGTTATAAAACAACGAGGTGACATAGGGGTTATAGGAAACAACCCCAAAATTTTACTGACTACCATAAACCCTTTTACCCCCAAGGGTTAGGTGGATTGGTAAGTGCATTTCTAGTCAAACACTTACCAAGAAGAGATCCAAGTCCAAACCTTGGGGTAACCTTGTTGCAAAGGTAATAGTTTGCTCTGAATCCTCTGAGTGTACACATACCAACAACGAAAATATGAATTCCAAGCACCTGGTGGTCCATTTTACGTCGCGTAATAAAACAACTTGGTGACATAAGGGTTATAGAGGACAACCCCAAAATTTGAATCCTACTTAGTAATAGAAAAAGAGTGTGGATGTAACCGATTCCCCTATGTATCTAAAAAAAAATTATTACATAATACTTTTGCATTATAATAAACATCTAACTTATCTCATACTTTTGTTGGAGATTTTGAGGAATGTTAGTTGTCATTGATGTCAAAATGTTCCAAGAAGAATTGCATTTTGATTGGTTCCAAAAGAGCTTCATGGGAAGCATGATCAAAGGTTTTTATGAAAACCATGGTGGGCAAAAATCAAAGATTAATTATCCATGATGGGAAAAATAAAAGGTTTTTATTAAAAACCAAGGTGGCTTTTCTTTTGGTTAAAAAGGCCCAAAGATTAATTATTCATGATGGGAAAAAATAAAAGGTTAAAGCCGAAGAAGAGATGCCTTCTATAGCTCCTGTGTGGGTTAGACTCTTTGGCCTCCCTATGAATTTTGGAATCCTACTATTTTTTCTTCAATTGGAAACTCTTTAGGAACTTTTATGATGACTCATGATTGTACTCAAAATTTTGAACATATTATTTATGCTCGGATTTGTGTTTTAATGGATTTTGACAAACCCCTACCTAAAAAGATCACATTACAATTTGGGGAAGACACTTGGGAGCAAGTAGTGGACTATGAGAACATTCATTTTTGTTGTAGAATTTGCCATGAATATGGTCATTTGGCCAGTGCTTGCCCAAATAAAATTCCTGATCAAAAGAAAGAAAATATAAACTTAGCAGGTTTCCAAATACCTAAGAAGAAGAACACTCAGAAAAAACCAGTTATGAAGGATCAATCAAAGTCATCTTTTAATATGTTTGAAATCCTTTCAACAAATGATGTCCCAAGTGAGGAAGAGAAAATAATGGAAACTAAAATCTTAGAAACACAATTAAAATATGAAGGGAAGAACTTAGAGACAAACCAACAAATCAAAGGTTTTCAACAGAAAAAAAGGAGAAAAATTACACAAGAAAAACAATCTTTCAAATGTCAATACTTCAAATAATGCAGGTCCCAATATAGACTCCATTTAACCATCTAGTAAAATTTTGGCTGTGTACGAGCATTCTTCAAGGTTAGAAGCCATCTCAGATTCAATTGGAATAAGTCAAGAAAAAGGGAAAAAAAAGTTGAAGATGGATTCTAATAAAAAAGCAGGTTGTAAGACCAATCAATATCATATGGTAAAAGAAGGTGAAAAGCTTGTAGAGGAAGGTAAGATTAATGCCCTTCCCAACTTTTTAAGCCCTAGTATTAATGAAGATCATCACTTGGAATATTAGAGGACTCAAAGGGAGTCTTTCAAAACAAAATGAAATTAGAAGAATGATTCAGATAAATCATCCACATCTTGTTTTCCTTCAAGAAACAAAGATGTCAATGGAGGATATGGACTCAATTGCCAGTAAAATTTGGCCAGCTAGAAAAGTGGTTTCCCTCAGTTCCCAAGGGACTTCAGGTGGCATTGCTTGTCTTTGGGACCCAAAAGAGGTAGTTATTCACCATATGGTTGGCAGTTGGGGTTTGTTGGCTATAGCTATTCAAAGTAGACATTCCAACTAGATTATGCTCTGCATTACTATTTATGATCCGACTTCTTTAGAGGAAAAAAAAAGACAGTGGAAGGATATTACTCATATTATCTCTCATTTTCCTAAAGCTTGGATCTTTATTGGAGGAGATTTCAATACCATCCTCTCTCTAGATGAGAAAAGGGGGGAAATAAAAATTTGGACAAAAGCACTGACCTCATGAGCGAATATATTGCAAACCTCCATCTTGTGTATATCCAACCAGATAATGGCCTTATGACTTGGTCTAATAGAAGGCAAGGCTTAGCTTGTATAATGGAGAGATTAGATAGGTTTTTTCTCTCTAAAAATTTCTTAATCCATGGTCACATTCCTAAAGTGAAGACTCTTAATAATGCTAGTTTAGATCATTGGCCAGTTATGGTGGAAATGTGGAAAACCAATGTGAGTTTCTCTCCTTTTAGTTTTCAATTAATGTGGTTTAGAGACATTTCCTTTAGACCTCGTGTGCAACAATGGTGGAAGGAAGGTAAACCTAGGCATGGGACTAAGATGTTCTCTTTTGCCAAAAGACTGCAATACATTAAATCCAAAATCAAGACTTGGAACTGGAAAGAGTTTGGGGATGTTCATAAAAAAAACATGAAGTTATTGCTCATATTGAAAATTTGAATAAGAAAATCCGTTTAGATGGCCTCACAGAGAAGAGAAGTGCAGATGAAATTAAACTCACAACTCGCTTAGAGGAATGGGAAAAAAGAGAAGAAATCTTATGGAAGCAAAAATCTAGAATTCAATGGCTCAAAGAAGGAGATCGAAACACAAATTTCTTCCACAAATCTCTTCTAGCTTGAAGATCTCACAACTTTATTTCTTCCTTAAAATCAGATTTTGGAGATGTTGTTTATACTTGGGATGGCATGAACTCTATTGTTGTTGATTACTTTTCCAATCTTTTTGCTACTACTCCTCTTGACTCAGCTTCACAACAAAATGTTCTTCAAGCAATCCCTTCTCTTATCACTTTTGAGGAGAACTCTATTTTGACTGCTGCTGTTACTATCAATGAGCTTCAACAAGTAGTTTTTAAAATGTAAAAAGGAAAAACCCTAGGTCCTAATGGTTTTCCCATTGAGTTCTACCAAGAGTTCTGGGATATCCTTCATGTTGATTTATTAGAGGTGGTGGAAGAAGCCAGGAAAGCCAAAGAAATTTTGAAGGTTATCAATAAAACTTATATTACTCTTGTTCCAAAAGCTCAAGAGGTCGATCATATCTCAGCTTTTAGACCTATTGCTTTATGTAATGTTCTTCTCAAAATCATTACTAAAATCATGGCGTAAAGGTTGAAGCCTCTTTTGCATAAGATTATTTCCTCGGAGCAAGGGGGTTATGTGGAAGGACGTCAAATAGTAGATGAGACAGTTCTTGCTCTAGAAGCCATCCATTCCATGGATATGCAAAATTCTCCTTCCATGTTCATTCGGTTAGACTTATCCAAAGCTTATGACAGAGTGGATTGGCACTTCCTTATCAAAGTTTTGAGGCAATTTGGTTTCTCTAAGGATTGGATGGATTGGATTATGGGATGTATCTCTTCAGCTTCCTACTTAGTTCTTATCAATGGCAGGCCTTCTCAGTCATTCCCAGCTTCCAGAGGTATTAGGCAAGGTGACCCGCTATCCCATTATTTATTCATCATTCTTGTTGAATGCTTGGGTAGGACTATAACCAAAAAGAGGGAAAACAAAACCCTTGAGGGAGTTACCATTGCTCACGGAGCTAGACCTATCTCTCATCTTCAATTTGTGGATGACTCTACTCTTTTAGGTAAAGCTACAATTAAGGAAGCTTCTAATATTAAGCAAATCATTAGTTGTTTTTCTAAGGCTATTGGGCGCTTGATCAATGAAGACAAATCTAAAGTTATTTTCTCATCACTGCTCTACTAGACAGAATCCATGGTCTTGGATAAATTAAGATATAAGAAGACCTCTCTTCCAATCACTTATTTAGGTATTCCCATAAATATTCAAAGGCAAAAAAATAAAGATTGGAATTGGTTGTTGGACAAAGTCAAGAAGAAAATTGGAAAGTGGACCAACAAGTGGCTTTCTTCTGGGGGTAGAATCACCTTGGTAAAATCAGTCCTTCAAGCTATTCCTATTTATGTTTCTTCCATTTTGAATATCCCAAAGGCTGTTCTTCGAGAATTGGATCAAATCAGTCATCGTTTCCTTTGGAGTGGTACTAAGGAGAAAAGAAAATGGGCCTTGGTGAAATGGGATACTTTATGTCTTCCTAAGAGTGAAGGGGGGTTAGGATTCCGGTCTTCTATTAATAACAACAAAGCTTTAGCTGCTAAATTATATTGGAGGATGTTGCATAACCCCAATGCTCTTTGGGCCAATAATCTCTGTGCTAAATATGCCGAGAACAAAAGTCCCGAAGACCTTGTTTGCTATCAACTTCCTACCAAAGGTTCTCCCATTTTAGAAGTTCTTAAGACTCGGTGAGGATTTGATAAAGAAAAAAATTATTTTGGATCATTCATAATGGTCAACAGGAAATTTTTGGACAGATTCTTGGGATGGTCACAAGCCTTTGATAACTCAGCTTCCTGATTGGAGGCCTTGGATGGAGGAGCTTCACCGAGCTAATTGGATAAAGGTGGCTAATTATTGTCGATACCATACTGGTAATTCAAAGGTTGGTAGATATTGGATCCCTATTGAGGACTGGCCTATTCAAATCCTAGAAAGGCAAAGACAAGATATCCAAGGCATCCTTCATATGAGATCCCTCTCTTGGTCCCATGAAAAAGATTGTTTTGGATGGAACAACACTACTAAGGGTGAGTATTCACTTGCTCAAGGTTATTTGACCTTATGCCATAATAATCCCAACCATTCTTCTGACATATTTTCTTGATTGTGGGCTCAAAAGCTCGGCCTAAGGTGAGGTTCTTTAATTGGCTTTTATTGCATCGTAGGGTGCTTACTGGTGAGCAACTTATGAAGCGTGGTTTTCATGGCCCTTTTAGATGTGAAATGTGTGAAGAGAATGTAGAAAATATCAACCATATTTTTATTGAGTGTACTTTAGCCTTTGAGCTATGGAGGAGAATGGCCACTTTACTTGGCTTACACTGGTCCAATTTTTTTACTTTTGAACAACTTTGGAGGGATTGGCCTAATCAAGAGGGTGTTGATCATTTTATTAGGTAGTTAGTTTGGATGGGTTCTACCATTCTTCTTTGGAATATTTGGAATGAAAGGAACAACCAAATTTTTAATCAAGATAGGAAGGATATTCACTATATTTGGCAAAAGACCATAGCCAACTTAGTTGAATCAGTCCATCAACTCCTTAATCACCCCCAAAACTCCCACCAAAGATGGGATCAAGTGATGCAAATATTGAATATTAAATCTTCTAAGGGAAACCAACTTAAAGGGAATGTGAGTATTAGTAAGATGGATAGGACTAGAAATTGGCAACCTCCTCCTAAGGATTTTGGAAAAGTCAATACTGATGGAGCCTCTAGAGGGAACCCTGGAAAAGCTAGTGTGGGAGGAATTGGTAGACTTTCGGATGGCTCCCTGGTTTTTACTTTTGCTGAGAATTTGGGTATTATTTCCAATAACCTTGTTGAGGGGTATGGTATCCTCGGAGGCCTTCAGGAGGCTACTAAGGTTGGATGGGAAAAGGTGTTAGTTGAGTCTCGACTCTCAACTTATGATTAATCTCTTGAAGACTCCTTCTAAGAATCATAAGGTGGATTGGAGAATAAAAAGAATTATTGAGAAGATTCAATTAATCCAGATGGGATTTTTGAAAGTTGATTACAATCATGTGGTCGGAGATCAAAACAAGAGTGCTGATGCTTTAGCTAATTGGGCTTTGGACAAAGGTGATCTTACTTGTTATGGCCACCCTCCTATATGGTGGGCTTCTCAAATTAGGGAAGCTCTTCTTTCTATCATTTCTTTGGATGGCTCCAGCTCTGAAGGTACCTAGTTTCTTCTTGTTTTTTTTTTTGGTTCTCTTTGGTTCATTCAGTTTTTTTTAGTTCCCTAGCTCATTCTATTCTTTATTTTGTTTCCTCTATTGATTCTTGCCTTAATAGTCTTCTGGTCTAGATAGGTCATTGTTATGTTCAATTTTTTTTTCTTTTTTTGTTTTTTTTGTTTAGTTTTTTAAGGTGGGTGGGTTCTTTTGTTTTGTTTTGTTTTTGTGTTCTTTGTGTTGTTTTTTGTTGTTCATGTGTTTTTGTTGTTTTGTTTTTTTTTTTAATGTTTTTTGTTATTGTTCTTGTGTTTTTTTCGTTCTTGTTCTTGGGTTTCTCTTTGTTTGTGTTATTTCGTGTTTTTATGTGTGAGTGTTTTCTATGTTTTTTGTTTTTGTTTATTGTCTGTTGTTGGTTGTTTTTTATTTTTATTTTTATTTTATTTTTTTTAATTTTTTAGGTTTTGGTTGTGTTTATTTTTCATGTTTTTTTTGGGTTATGTCTTTGTAGTGTTCTCGTTGTTTTTGTCTTGTTTGTGTTTTGTTATGTGGTTCTTGTGTTTTTCTATGTGGTTTGTGTTGTGGTTTCTTTTATATTATTGTGCGTGTTTGGTTGTGCTTTTGTTTTTGACACACTCAAGGAGCATGTTTTTTATTTTATTTTATTATTTTTGTTGTTATTTACTTATTTTTAAATTGGTTTTGTGTGTTTGTTTGCTCCTTGAGTATGTCAAATGTGGTAGGCCAGGTCCGAGTCCTGGGCATTTTTGGCGGAATGGATACCCCTGCCTCCTTGGGTCTTACTCGAAAGTGGCATCCCTTTTGGGATGTTTTCCACAAAAAAAGAGGTTTTTATTAAAAACCAAGGTGGCTTTTCGTTTGGTTAAAAAAGGCCTAAAGATTAATTATTTATTTAATTTATAATATTTAAATTCCAAACAAAATTTAAATTAATATAAATAAATAAAAATTAAAGTTAATTCAAATATTCGAAATTCTAATGTGCCGACGTGTGAGCCATTCATGTATAAAAGGTGGATCGTTTCACCTTAGAGAGCACCAAGCTTATTTTTGATTTAATGCTCCCGAATCCCCTATGAAAGGTATCTCCGATATTCGTGCGATTAAAGAGCTGTGGCTAGTGGACGGCTTGTGGTGTTTGAAGGAGGTCAACATGTGCGAAGAAGAGCATAAGGTGAAGGAAGCTCCACTTCCTTCATGTGGGTATTTCTAGCCCATGCGATGGACTCCTAAGCGCTAAGGCGCTTAGGCTTGTGGAGACGACAATTCAATTCTCATTGAATCCCTTTTAGGGATAAATAAAAAGGTATGCACATTATTTGAGCACCAGGTTTTTCGGAGAAGGTTGTTGAAAAATTAAATTTAATTTTTGGCTTTATTAAATGGTTTTATAAAGTGATAGGGGAGTTATAAGGGATAGATAAAAGGTGTTTTTGCTTGGTAATTATTTTTGGTTAAAAATAATTAGGAGGAATAAGGAGTTAATTGTTTTATAAAGTATTTTAATATATTTAGCTTATTGGAGAGATGATAAATGCTTCTTATTATTGAAGATGTCTTCTTGCCATTAAGAAGTGTTGAGAAAGTAATTATTTTGATATTATTTTCATGGTGGATATTATTTCAACTGGGAGATTATAAGGTGTAATTGGTCATTTATTTCTTTGTGTTGATGGATGCTTAATCAAGATGGAGTAATAAGGTGTATTTGTGAGTTGCTATTTGTTTTGTATTGTCACCTAATTTTCTTTGATATTGGCAAAGAAGTATTTGTGGTTATGGTAGATTTATGAGATCCCTTAATCATGAAGAAAAAGGTATAAGCACATTCTTCCATAATTGAGTTGATTGGTTAGTTTTCTAGAAAATAAGTTTGGAGTGAAAAAGGACTTGATTAGATCTTCCTTATTGAGTGTGTTGAGTTAATGCTTCAAGATTTTTTGGAGAGTTGCTAAAACCTTGTTTTATAAGCATTGTTGTTGAAGCCATTGATTGAGTGAAAAAATTGAACTAGGGTTTGCAAAGAACATGAGTATCATTGTTATGTGAATATTGTCTTATAAGCATTGTTGTTGAAGCGAGTTGTTGAGTGAAAAACTTGAAATAGGGTTTGAAAAGAACATGAGTATCATTGTTATGTGAGATTTGTTGTTGAGCATTGTTGGAAACATTTTGAGTGAGTGATCATATACTTGGACTAGGGTTTGTGAGCAAGGATTATTTCATTGAGTGATTGGCTGAGTAAATTTGGTTGAGCCTAGTCAAGTGGATGTGTGAAGTGATTGTTCAAGTTCCAAAACAAACTATTCTATATTATGAATTGAATTGATAAAGTGTTTGAGTATTAAGGTGAATGTGAAGCATATTGAGTCTCTAACAATTCTCTATATGTTTCTGAAAGATTGATTGAAAGTGATTGATCATTGTGATAAGTATAGAGCATATTGAGTCTCTAACAATTATCTTTATGTTTCTATGAGATTGGAAAATTTCTAGTGTGGACTTATTGAGCAAATTTGAGGTAAGTCTTTGAGAATACTTATGGATAGATTTGGGTAAGCTTTTGTGGAAGCTTACAATATAGATTGAGAATGGATTTGGATAAGTTCTTGAAAGGACTTATTGAGCAGATTTGGATAAGTTATAGAGAGGACTTAATGAGCAGATTTGGTAAGTTCTTAAGAAGACTTATTGAGAAGATTGGAAAAAGTTCTAGAGAGAACTTGTGGATAGATTGGTGTGAGCTTTTGTGGAAGCTTACAAGGAAAATTTGAGACAAGTATTTGAGAAGACTTGTGAGCAAGAGTTGATTGATTGATTTTTTCAAAACTTGAGTTAAGGTTTAGGGCAGATCCAACTGAGTTGATTTGAGATTAAATCAAGCTTTGTGTTAAGGCTTTAGGACAAATATTAAGGACAAATTTGTGCTAGATCGAAGGACTATGTTTAGTATAGATTTGAGGATAGAGTTTGGTGCAAATTTGAGGATAGATTTGTGCTAGATCAAAGATAGATATTGAAAGTAAATTTGTGCTAGACTAAAGGACTACGTTTGATACAGATTTGAGATAGAGCTAAGTACAAACTTTGGAGGTGACAAAGTATAGAGGACAACAGTCTCCAATGGATAGAGATCCATTAGCCAGGGTAGAGAAGACAGGTGTCTTCTATGGATAGAGTTCCATTTGCTAAGGGCAGTGGAGGTAGAGTCTTCTAGAAGATCACCAACCAGAGTAGAGATTAGGAGATTGGTGTCTTGTGGATAGAGATCCACAAACTTTATTAGGGTATTGGTATCTCCTTTGGACAGAGGTCCATAAACATTATAATAGGGAAAGGATTCCCAAGAGATTGATTGAGAAAATTTTAGTGAAATATTTTCTCCGTGGAGTAGCCCACATTGGGTGAACCACATAAATTATGGTGTCTCTATTGTGTGTGGTGATTTGTACATTGCTTTGATTACTGCTATTGGTATTGATATCTTTACATTGCATAGTATTGATTAGGAAAGAAAAGTAAAAAATGGTCTTATACTGTTCACCCCCTATCTTAGTATAAGCTTGTGTTCTTCAATTGGTATCAAAGTGAGTTCCTTAGGAAGAGTTTAACAGCTTGAACGAAAATCTTACAAGAATACAATGGATTATAAGAATGGATTATTAGACAATTCAATACCAATATTTGATGGAAGTGATTACGTATATTGAAGTTTGAGAATGAAGGTCTACCTAAAGGCACTTGGCAATGAAATTTGGGAAGTAGTTGAAAATGGATACGACCCCTCAGTTGTACCACCTACAGATAAGGAAGGTAAGCTTCTACAAAATTATAATTCAAAAGCAATGAATGCGCTTTTGAAAGGTTTGCATAGAACAAAGTCCATAAAAGTTATGCATTGTGAAAATGTAAAAGAAATGTGGGATAAATTACAAAAAATATATGAAGGAGATAAAGGTGTCAAGAAATCAAAGATACGAAATCTCAAAGGACAATTTGAAGAGTTAAGAATGAAGGATGAGTAAAATATTAGTACTTATCTACTTCAAATTGATGAGGTTGTTAATGCCATGCAAGGACTTGGAATGAAAGTTGATGAATCAGATGTTTGTGATAAGGTCTTAAGATCTCTTTCAAAAAGATTCAATGAAAATATTTCTGCTATAGAAGAGTCAAAGGATGGTGATTCTTTGACAAGAGATATGTTGCTTGGTATTCTTATAGATTTTGAGTTAAGAACAAAAGAACCTATTATTCAAAAGGAAGCAACCTTCAAAGAAACCAAGAATACAAAGGGTAAGAAGTCAGAATCAAGCAATGAATCATCCCGTGATGAAGAAGCTAATTATGGTAGAAGGGATAAGAATTCTAGAATATCTAGAGATCTAAAATATATTAAATGTTTCAATTGTAAAAAGTATGGTCACTATGCAATAGATTATCAATAAGCTAAGAATAATAATGGTGAAGAGAAATAGGATCACAAAAACATGGAATCAGAAAGATACATACACCAAAAGAAAAGCAAGGATGGACAAAGCAGACAAGGAAATAAGTTTTTTCAAATAAAAAAGAGGAACTACTATGCGGATAAGGCAAGTAAGTATTCAAGTGATAGCGATGTTAGTTTTTCATACAATGATAGATGAAGTCCTATTTATGATTGAATAAAAGAATAAGTTAAGAAAAGGACTCCAAAAATTCTCAAGTATTTTAGATGTGGTAACTTTGGACATCTTGAAGATAGTTGAACAAGAAATGGTTTTAGTTTTTGTGGTGATGAATATGAAGATACACTTGAAGGACCAGAAGAGAATATTCTAATGGCACTAGAAGAAGGAGAAGGTGATCCTATAGAAGACAAGTCAAAATAAAATGAATATGTGGACAAAGGCAAACAAATAGAGGAATATTTAGATAAATATGGATATGATCTCAAGGTAGAACTTATCTATGACCTTGACACAATGAAGAAGGTAAGAAAGCAAAACTCTAAACTTAAAATTCAGTTTCAATAATGTGATGAAGAGAGAAGGATGCTTATAGAGGATCTAGAAAAATCAAAGGCTAAGACAAAGAAGTTCAAGGATAAGTTAGAAGTAAAGATCTTAGAATGTGAAAAGTTAGCACAAGAAGTGGCACTACTAAGGGAAGATTTAGAAGACTCCAAATTCAAGCTAAAAGGATTCAAAAACAACTTAAAGAACTTGGATAAGTTCATCACAATACAAAATCCTACATCAAGCAAAATAGGTCTTGGATTTGAACAAGGACAGAAGAAATGGGAAGTAAAGTCAACCTCAAGTTCTGGAGAAGAAGACACTTCAGAAGAAGACAATGTAAAAGAAAGTGAGACATCTAAGGATGAGTTGGACAACCAAAAGTTCAACAAGAACAAGAACAATGAACAAAGAAGATACATATGGAACATCAATCAGAATAAGTCAAGAGAGACTAAGAGACCAATAAGGTCAAGAAAAGGAAACTTCAATGGAAGATGTTTTTCATATCATAGGTTTGGGCACATGGCTTCACAGTGTAGGACACATGAAAGACAGGAACATGGGAACAAACAGTGTTTCAATGGGTATTGGTACTTGTTGACAATTTTGTCACATTGCCTAGAGGGGTAGTAAAATCAAAGTTTTTGTAAAGTATTTCTTTGAATTTCATGAATTTGTTCCCTTGTTTTTTAGAAACAACATTTTCAAGCATTGCAGCAATTTTGGCTTTCATCGCCATCCCCCTTGTACATAGAATGAAGATGAAAGAGCTTCGCTACTGAGCAGGCTAAGGAAAAAAGCTTCGCAAGAAAAGGAAGATAGCTTCGCCAAAAGAAAGAAGTAGGGGATGAAAAGAGCTTCGCACCCGAAGCATTTCCAGCAGCTACTTCGGGCGAAAGTTTTGCGAAGCGGCATTCGAGCAGTCCAAAAGAACAGCTTCGTCGAAGAAGGAAAGTCTAGATCGCGGTCCGAGTTTGCTAAGGCGAGAAAACTACTTCGGGCCCGAAGCATTTCAAACAGTCACTTTGGGCAAAAATCTTGCGAAGCAGAAAGAGCGCAAACATTTAAAAGTACTTCACCAAAAAACCGTCGAAGCACCCACTTCGGGCCTCCCCACCAGCGAACCATTTCTACTTCGTCGAAAGTTGTCGCGAAGCATCTGCTTCGGCTAGCTTTCGTGCGAAGCACTTTCACCCGAAGCGGTAGCGGCCGTAAAGAACGAAACATTTTTCGAAGGCAAGAATGCGCTTCGGCCGAAATGCCCCCGAACCACAGTTTTGAGGGAGGATCGCGGTGAAGCATTTTGAAGACTCACTAGCGAAGCATCCACTTCGGCGGAGAACCTCGGTGAAGCAGTTTTGACACGTCTCTCCAGTGAAGCAGCGAGAAATGAAGAGCCCCACCTTGAGGAGGAATACCTGCTTCGGCACTCAGCACCCCCGAAGCTGCCTTGCGAAGCTCCACCATGCGAAGTGTAAACCAAGAAGGAAGATCTGCTTCGGCTCAAGTCCATTGCGAAGCGGAGTTGCGAACGAAAATCTAGCGAAGCGCTTCAAGGGCACACACTCCAAGCCGGGTATTTTTTCGAGGCAATCAAGTGCCTCATAAATGCATTTTTACGTGCCCGATAAGACCGTTGCTCATTTTTGGCAATTGGAAATGAGGTATCAGTTCCTAAAGGAGAGCCCGACGAGCATGGCGGCCACTCGAGCACTGCACCCAGAGGCCAAGGACGTTCAGGCGGCTCATTAATGCATGTTTCCCGGTTGACCCGGTCGCAATTGCTAGTTTTGGTAAAGGATTTGAGAGCTCAGTCATGAGAGCCGCGAAGAGCCGACTTCTCAGGTTTCGAGGATGTACTCCTCCATTTTGTGCATTGATGGCTCAGAGGGTCGGGTCCTCTATAAAAACCTAGGCATTGTAATGTAAAGAGGGGGGAACTTTCTGCTAAGAAAGCTACTGTAACTTGAATCCCTGTGATTAATACTAAAGAGCTTTGAGCTCAATTTCTCTCTTGTATGCTGCCTTCTGTGTTTATTTCTTTTATCTCTTTCTTCATTTGCATACTATAATTCTGCATTCTGGATTTAGGTGTGCGATTGGGGATGAAACCCTAAAATTTTCTCGAAGGATACATAGGAGAGGAAAACGTTGTATTAGTTTTCTTGTATGCCGCCTGTGGATCTTGTTTTGTTATATTCACTTTGTCCTAATCACCGTAACTCTGAACTCTGAATTTTGACGAAAGGGGAGGGTAATCCTGGAACTCATCCAGAGGATACATAGGAAGGCTAATATCGTGTTCTTTTCATTTTATTCTTGGTGTTTCTTGCTGCTGTTTCAAGCTATTGGCCGTGATCGTGCTTCTGGTTCTTTCCCACTTTTAATTATCAACATCTCTTCCCTTACCCCTTTTATTTCTTTCTTGCACCCTTACTTTTTTTTATCTCTTTCCTGCACCCTTATCTTAAACACCGAAGTAGTTTAGTATAGGAGCCGGCCTTTCTCCGAAGATTGGCATGAGGGGCATCTCTTCCCTTCGGCCTTTCAATGTTGGTCCAGGTCTAGGGCGCGTACACTTTCCCAAAATCCTTTCCTGGGCAGATTTGATGACCAACAGTTTTTGGCACGCCCGGTGGGACCCGGTCAGTCTCACCTTGTGAGTGGTAGTGAGAGTCGATGCTCGTCTCATTGCCAAAAGACTCTTAGCATCTGGCGACTCTGTTTAACCGAGAATATTTAAGTCATAGAGACCGGTACCTAAGTCTGTGCCTTCATGCAAACAAGATGGAGAGTTAGGAATAGAGGAGAGGAAACTGAGTTCTTTGAGCTTGATATTGATGCCTTCGGGGAACGTTCTAGGTTGGTCACCCCTGAGTCACTATTGCATGGAACATCCTCGCAAGAGGCTACTATTGATGAACAAGGATTAACTTTGGATAGTACAATAGCTAGCTTTCCTCCTAATCCTCCCAACTCACCGAAGCATCCTAGTGCCTCCATTCACATTAATCATCCTGTTAGCAACCAAGGAGGAGCTTCGAGAATTCTTGTTTCTCAAAATCTAGGAGCAAATATGGCACAAACAACAACAACAACAACAAATGCAGCAGCAACCACCGCCCAGATTGTTCCTAACATGGAATTCTTTGGGACCGCTAAATCTAGCGGGACAAGGGCAAGTTTCACCTACTGCTATGAAGAAGATCCCAACGTTCGATGGAACTAGGAAGACTGCTCTGGAGCATATCCAGGACATAGTTTCTCTGGCGGTGATTCATGACATCACAGAGGAGCGAGTTATGGTAAAGCTTCTGGTTCTATCTCTTAGAGGGAAACTCCTCTACTGGTATAGATCTTTACCACCCGGTACTATAACGGGATGGGACCAGTTAGCCGGACAGTTGATGCGAAGCTTCAATGAGTCCGTCGATCCATCTTCTCTTCTGCATCAGTTCACAACAATCCAGAGACATCCACAAGAAGAGATCATTGATTTCAATGTTAGGTTCGCTCGAACCTGGCAAAGGATACCAGTTGGACTTCGGCCAACTGATGAAGCTGCAACATACTATTTCCTTTAGGCTTTCAACCCTGATATCAATGTCATGGTGAGGTATTCAAACATTAATACCTTCCCCGAGTTATACGAGTTAGCCCAGAGAGCGGAGATGGATCTAATAGCTGTGGGCAAGCTTCCCCAAAGGATGCCGATGCCCATACTTCCCGATTTCCCTCAATCCCAGTATGCAAGCACAACCACTTCATAGATCTCTGCAACCCCTGCATACCCGATCTCATCTTGGAACCCGAATCCCATTGTATCACAAATTGCTACTCCACAAATCCATTTTCCTACATTCTCAGTTTCACAGCCCACTGTCTCTTCGACATTCCCTATACTCCTAGCACCACCTCAACACCCCGCCCTACCTCCAATACCAACGATGGCTCCATTGCCACCTATCCCTAAAACCGATGATATGCAAGCCAAAATACTACAAGAAGTTCAGTCTCTGAACTCCATAGTGCAGACTCTATCTAATGACATGACCATTATGAAGAAGAAGCAAGCGCAACAAGAGTTTCTACCAAGAAGATCTTATCCTACACCCGTGCTTACCAAAGATCAAGTAGTCCAACAAGGGAGAGCATCGACAAGAAATGTCGTGATTGATGAAGCTCCGAGCACTTTCGATTACATACATTGGTGCTCCACGTGTAATGACCCTCATGAAGAGAATACCTGCATGCTGCACCAACATTATGTGCAAATGCTGGTGAGTAGTAGTCATGGTGGTCAAGTCAACATAATCAGGCAATTGGATCAAAACCTAGTAATTGGTGAAGAAGAGCAAGTTGCAGTCCTTACCAGAGGAGGGAAAAGGTCGATAGAGGTAGATGCTACTCAAATGGCTCCTTTAAAGGTGCATGCTCACCATGAGAAGGGACAACAACCTTCTCAAGTCCCGAGCGAAGCTCCTCAGCCTGCACCAACCAAGGAGAAGGCCCAATAGGCCCCTACAAATCCACCTCAGGTGGAAACTAAAGAACAAGCTAGAGAGAAGCTCAAGCTTCCTTCGCTGACCAAGCGACAAAGGGTCGAAGCTACGGAGCAGTATCGCACCAGGTACGAGATGAAAAAAGAACCTGAGGTGCACAACTCCCTAGCTTACAATATAGTAGATGAGCTGAAGAAGATTCTGACCAAGATCAGTCTATATGATGCACTACAACTACCCGGTCAAGTGGACTTGCTGCAAGAATCGTTGAAGACGACCAAAGCAAAAAAGTCAGCACCACTTGCCCTAGTGTAGACCCTGTCCACATCCATTACGGGGAAGAATCGGCCACCTCCATTCTACCTGTCTCTACAGATGGAAGGGTATATTGTACACAATTGTATGATTGACTCTGGGGCCACGACAATAGTCATGCCCAAAGCAATGTGCGAAGAGATAGGGATGGAATATACGTGAAGTAGTCATGGCGTGCTCCAGTTGGATGGTACTCCCATGAAGACTGTAGGAGTGATTAAGGATATTCCTATTCGACTACACAAGATGCCTCAGATCACAGTTATACAAGAGGTGGTGGTCGTCGACCTTGAGCCATATTTTAGTATGTGCTTATCAAGAGAGTTTACAGTGAAGCTGGGAGGATATCTATCTATGGATTACTCGCACTTGGAGATCCCATTCAAAGGGAAGAAGGTGAAGATCTACAATGAGAAGCCTTCTACCTTCCTTGTACAGAAGATGTCCGAAGAAGAGAGCAGCGATCCTATGCAGGCGATAGTGGAAGAAATAGAGCAAGTGGACCTGATCGAGGAATCCCTCGCATAGTTAAGTTGTGAAGATGAATTTTCATTGGCAGATTTTAATGCCATGATAGAAACCAAGATGGGATGTTATGCCATCGCCAAGCCTGAGAAACACATCAAGTCAGAAGATAAGGTCTCTATCCAAGGTGAATTATGGAAATTATTCTTCGATGGCGCCCGATGCAAAAATGGTGCTGGGGCAGGGATTCTTTTAGTATCACCTTCTGGAGAGCAGAAGGAATATTGTTACCGATTGGTGTGGAGTTGCACCAACAATGCAGCAGAATATGAAGCATTATGCCTAGGACTCAAGAAAGCAAAAAAGTTAGGCATAAAGCATCTCCAAATCTTTGGAGACTCAGAATTGGTATGCAATCAAGTCACCAACAAGTGCACTTCAAAGAAGCACTATCTCAAGTCATACCGTAACAGGGTATGGGACTTGTTTGACCAGTTTGAATCTCTCAATCTGCAGTCTATTCCATGAGAAAAGAATCGACATGTCGATGTTCTAGCATCCATCGCAGCCAAGTACTCTCCAGCAGAAGACATGGTGCATAAGCCTAAAGCTGTGAGGATGATTTATAGGCCCTCTATCCTAGACAGAGATCTGCATTGGCAAGTTTTTGATAGTGATGAGCAGATTGTGAATTTTATGATTCAAGAAGCAGCCACAGTTGAGAGAAGAAGCCCAGATGATGAGGAATATGATGGGCTAGTTCAATTGAAGAATAATCATGTACCTAAGGGATTAATTACTCTTGAGAGCCTCTTTGATCAGAATGATCGAGCAGTTTCTCATAGGATCAAGGTCAATGCGAAGCAGTATCAGGATTTGGAACTTGAACCTGGAAAAGCAATAAAAGTTGGAACAGATTGCACTTCGGAGGAGCTAGAACAGATCTGATCTCTATGTAGAAGGTATCCCGACATTGTGGCATGGTCTTATCAAGACCTAAAGGGATATGATCGACAACTGATCCAGCATACAATTGAATTGTAGGAGGGGATCAAACCCTTTCGACAAAAGCAAAGGCCTGTAAATCCGAAGATCGAGGTCCTGATGAAAGCCGAGCTCCTGAAGATGCTCGAGGCAAAGATAATTTATCCCATTAAGCATTCCTCTTGGGTGGCGAATCTAGTCCCTGTTAGAAAGAAGAATGGAGATATACGACTATGCGTGGACTTTCGCAACCTGAACCAGGCTTCTCTCAAAGATCACTACCCTCTCCCACAGATAGATCAGATCTTGCACTCAGTGGCTGGGGCTCAGTGCTTCTCCCTACTCGATGGCTTCTCAGGGTACAATCAGATCTGGGTTAGGGATGAGGACCAGCATAAAACCGCATTCACGACCAAGTGGGGAACATTTGCTTACCAACGAATGCCATTCGGCCTTTCGAATGCGGGGGCCACTTTTTAGAGAGCCATGGATCTAGCTTTTGGTGAACTCTTGAATAAGGTTATTGTTATCTATCTGGATGACATGACCATCTTCTCCCGAAGAAGGGAGGATCATCCTTTTCATCTACAATAGGTATTCAAAAAATGTCGAGAGTTTGGCATTTCAATCAATCCAAAGAAGTCCATATTCGCAGTCAATGAAGGGAAGTTATTGGGGCATGTGATATCAGAGAAGGGTCTCACTGTAGATCCTGATAGAGCTGAGGCTCTATTGAAGCTCCCACTCCCAGTGAACAAGAAAGGACTTCAATCCTTTTTCGGCCAGATCAACTTCGTGAGGAAGTTTGTTCCAGATTTTGCCCAGGTCATCAAACCGATGTCCAAACTTTTGAAGAAGGGCACCGAATTCATCTGGACAAAGGAAAGAAAAGAAGCATTTGAAGAGATCAAGGCCCGAATCGCTCAGGCACCGGTCCTGACCAACCCTGACTACAACCAGGATTTCATCCTATATGCCATAGGAGAACCTGAGAGCTATGTTGCAGTCCTAACACAAAAGGGGGAAGATGGCGAAGAGTGCCCCATCACGTTTCTAAGTCAAGTGATAAACCCCCATGAAGAAAAATACAATTTCATAGAAAGGCAGGTGCATGCAGTAATGAAGTCTCTTAGGAAATTCAAGCAATTCATTTCCCAAAGTCGGGTTACAGTCTTTGTCATTCACCCGGATGTGCGCAACTTCATTATCCAAGGAGAATTGGGTAGCAAAAGAGTCGGTTGGGTCAGCAAGATACAAGAGTTCGACATCGAGATTAGGCCCACGAAATTGGTTCATGGTCATGCATTGTGTCAAGAACTGGCGAAGAGCGTAGCGGCCGAAGTGACAGCTTGCCAGTGGGATGATTCGCCAGTGGAAGGATGCTTCACAAACTAGGAAGAGAACGAGAAGGACTGGGTCGATGAGATAGTTGAATACTTCAACATCGGTAGATGTCCTTCGCATCTAAATGCTTCATAGCGGAGGCATTTTAGGATGCGGTCCCTCCGATACACACTACGCCCCGAAGGCCTATTTTTTAGAAACATTGATGGCGTTCTCCTCAGGTGCATAAAGGAAGATGATAAGAAGAGAGTCCTGGGAGAATTTCATTCAGGGTTGTCTGGAGGTCACTTCGTAGGAAGAGTAACGACATTGAAGATAATCAAAGTTGGTTATTATTGGCCTACACTCTTCGTCGATGCCTTTGCGGTCTGTCATCGATGTGAGCAATGTCAGAAGTTCATCGGTCGAAGCAGAAGTGCTCCTATGCCTCTCCGATCGATACAAGTAGAAACGCCCTTTCAACAATGGGGGTTGGATTTCATAGGGGTTATATCACCTAACTCTTCTGTAGGGCATAAGTTCATCCTGACCGCGACCGACTACTTCACCAGATGGGCCAAAGTAGTTCCCATGAAGCATGTTGATCAGGAGACCGTCATCGCCTTCCTTGAAGGATTGATCACCCGGTTTGGCATCCCAGAAGCAATCATAATAGACAATGGTCCCGGGTTTTTAGGCACCAAAATCAACGAGTTCCTCTATCAATATGGGATATATCATAAAGTCTCCTCCAATTACTATCCATAGGGCAACGGATTGGCGGAATCTACCAACAAGACTCTGTTAAGGGTGCTAAGAAAGCTCATAGAGATGAACAAAAGAACTTGGCACCTTCTTCTAGATCGGGCCTTGTGGGCCGATCGAATTTCTATCAAGAAGTCAATCAAGACATCACCTTACGCCCTGGTGTATGGCAAGGAGGCCATCCTACCAACTCATGTAGAGATCCCTGCATTGCAGCTGCTGGAGGATGAAGAGGAAGTTAATCCTATGGAAAATAGGTTGGCTCAGCTTCTGCAGCTAGAGGAAGATCGCGAGAAGGCTTACCAGAGCTTCGCTAAGCATGCTCAGATCACCCGAGACTGGTTTAAGAAGAAGTCCTCCGACCGCACTTTCAAAGTGGGAGATCTAGTATGGAAGTGGGATTCTTGGAAGGCCAAGCCTGGGAATCATGACAAATTGGATGCATTCTGGGATGGACCATTCGAAATCGTGAAGGTAAACTCAGCCAATTCTTTCATCCTCAAGGATGCAGATGGCCAGGTATTGCCAATTTCTGTCAATGGTCTTCACTTGAAGACTTTTCATCACTGAAGATGATTTCAAAAAAAAAAAAAAAGGGTTCAAATTTTACTTTTGTATATAGTTTTTCATTCCTGTATATATACCCTGCTTCAAGATCTCCGAAAGGCTAAGTGTCACAGTGACAAACTCCAGCTTCGCTAAGCATAGCCAGAATCTCCTTCGGGAAGTTTTGATGCGAAGCAACTGATGCGAGATGCTTCGCAGCGAAGCACTTTGGCTTCGAAAAGGTCCTCGAAAGACCAAAGGAGTCATCAAAAGAAATGAAGGCATAAGAAATGCTTCGCAAAAGAAGTATGAGTGAAGCAGTTTTGAAGGAAGTCTAGCGAAGCATTTTTCAAAGAAAACGAGCTTCGGGGGAACTAACCTTCCGCAAAACAAGTAGTGACATGGCGAAGTAAAACTACTTTGGGCCCGAAGCATAGAAAATCAGCTCACACCGAAGGTTCACTACGAAGCATCTTTAGCACCGGTTTCAACTTTGCCAACCCAAAGGCACGCGAGACAAGAAGCATTTAAAACGTGTCTGGGGGAACGCACCAATGACAACCTAGGGGAATGTTCGGGGCAAATGATTTTAATGTCAAGGTGGCGGAGCACATCCCGAGAGAATTCCATTGCGAGAAAATTTCATGCTCGGGTACGAGGTGGCAGAAGGTTAAGTTCCCGATGCAGGGGAAATCATCGAACCACATGGGCCCGCATACCACACCGCCGTAGAGCCAATCAAAAGGCACGACAACCTTCCCCGTTTGAGTGTAAATTTAATTATGGTAGGTGCCATAAATTAAGGTAGTTGCCTTTTAAGGCTATAAAACGTAAGGCTCAGCGGTAAGAGGGGTGTTCGCCAACTGCTAATGCAAGATTAAGAGCCGTCGTGATAGCCTGCATTCCTCTGCCCTTTGCATCGAAGTCCTTCGCGTCGGAATCTTCTGCAACGTGAACTCTACTACCATGAATATTCATAATGGGAAAGAAGAACTCTAAGGAGAAGGGGAAGGAACCTGAGGTAGCAGCCCCGAAGAAGGGCAAGGAAGAGAAAAAACATACACCTAAGAAGATCAATCTCAACCCCCACCCAGAGAAGCAGTCGGTGGAAGAAGGAGAGGATTCTGAAGAGGAACAACTTGAAGAACCACCAATTGATGGGTGGGAGAAAATTAGGGACACAGAGCTCTCAAAGAGTGTGGCCGAGCTCCGATGCACTATCGAGTTTATGACAAGCAGACTCACCCCGGAGAACAAGAGGGCTGCCGCATACTATTCTCAAATTTACTGGTATCTGACCCCGCCCGCTCACCATTGTCCCGAGTTAATCTGTGCCATCACGCAGAACTACCAGCCCTCCTCCAGGCAAGTGTTGGACGCTGTGGGCCATAAGTTGTTTTCAATTTTGAAAGAAGATGTGCAAGCAGCCTTCGCACCGCAGCAGGGGCCGCCCAAGGGCTATTCCGTTCGCAATGTCATCCTGAGCGAACAAATGGAGAGGTTCACTACCTCCACCTATATTTTGAAATTTCTAAGAGAGAACCTCAAGAATGGGCTCCCTTCAGGCAAGCTGCCCCAGATGCCCCTCCCCCTGATAGATTTCAAGAGCATGGACATCTTCTCCATCATTGCATGGGTGGCGGGCCTATCGACCGATGCTTCGGTGCACCCCTGGCAGGTGTCTTTGGCCGAATGTATTTCGAGAGGGGAATTCTATGCCCCTGATGCTTCAAGGCCGAACACCAACCCAGTATTCTTCGATTGGGCAGAATGGGTGGCCCGAACCTTGCACACATGGCTTACCAACATGAAGAATTCTGGGACGGGCCAGTACTTCGCACCCTGCTCTTTCCTTGTTTGGTTGTTTTTCTATCATGTGCATAAGAATTTTCCCCACATTGCCATTTCTTCGAGCGGCAAGGATGGAAATCCTCTGCCTATGTACCAGTGGACTCCCCTCCTATTGAGGGCAGAGTCTTATTATTCTTTTAATCAACAATTCTTGGGACCTGCTATGCATTTGTTGAAGGGTTCTTGCCCTCGGGTGCCCCTCAGTTTGAGAGACAGAGTGGTAATGGAGAAGAAGGGAGACGTGTTTCAACTGACATAGGGACTTGTGATTCGCCTGTTCGGCTTCATAGGGAAGCCCTTCCTGCTGCCTGTCTACCCCTTCGAGTACCAGTTCGCCTTAGAGGTCGCTCGATAGAGCGACGCCACAAATGTCGTCTACGGCCACGGTCGAAAATGGGCGCACACCTGTGACTTCCCCTTCAAAATGGGGGTAATAGAGGTGTTTGCCCTAAAGCAACATGTTTTCCTGGAGGAGAAGCTTGCCAGCTTTGGTCTGCTCTAGATTCCTCAGAGGTGGCTCTACGATCCCTTGGGAGTGATGAGGGACCACCTCAGATTCAAGAATTTTCATGTCTGCCCCCACCCAAAAATTGTGGAGCAAAGAAATAATCCCAATGGGAAGGATCTGGAGTGGCATTTAGAAAGGATGAAGACCTTGCCTCCCTGGCATGAGTTCTACCCCATGGAAGTTGAGTTTGATCCTGTTCAACATCCTTTCCCAACCCCAGACTCCACTTTTTGGAGGAAGATGAAGGACGATCTAAGGGAGGAATTGAAATATTGGGGCATAGAACAACTAAAAGAATGGTGGAAAATGAGAGTTCATCGACAAAAGATGAAATCATATGGACTCTTGGAGATGGATAAGGACTTCGTGGTTGTTTACGAAGCCAATGCTGGGACTTGGAAGCCCACCTCCTTCGCCGACTTCATTCCCCCAAGTGCCCCAGGTTTGGGCGAAAGCCCAAGGAGAGATGATGATGCTTCTGAAGAAGAAGAAGAGGAGGAGGCAGAAGCTACACCACAACCCGACACAAGTGCCGTGGGGTCAGCACAATCATCAGAAAAGAAGAAAAGAAAGAGGCAGGAGCAAGCTCAAGTGCCTCCGACCCACCCGAAGCGACCCCGCACGAAGCTCCCAAGTGTCTCTACCGGACAACCTACGACCGGCCCAACCAAAGCAAATATCGAAGGGACGACATCACCAAGAGCCGAAGCAACCCCGGACATGGATGTCATCGATGTGGAGGAACTCCTCCAACAAGAAGGGGTCCCCGAAGAAGAAGTCATAGAGGTCACAAGTACCGAAGTTCAGAAGGAGCAAGAGTCGATCACACAGGAAGTCACTACTGCTGCTCTGCCAGGTGGGCATGAAGGTACGCACTCTCCACCCTTTGCCCTAGTTTCTCAAAGCATGTCCACCATGGTCCCGACCATGAGTCCCCAATAGTCTCTCCCTCTCATGCAAGGTCAATCACCCTCTCGCGTGTTGCCCATTACTACCTCAAGTTTGTCTTGTGATCCCGTTAGCCCCACTCCATTCGAGTCATCTGGCCGAGACAAGTCTATTGATACTACCTCGCCTACCCATGCCACCATCCCCTTGGTTCTTAGTCAGGGCAAAGATAGTACCCCAACGTCGAACCCCGTTCCTTGTTCCCCTGTTACACATGGCATCGTCCCTTTCATCGAAGCTCCCGTCACACCCATCGTCGAGCCTACTGGTGAAGCATCCCCCATTCATTCCTTGTATTTGTTCACCCCTTTGGCTGGAGATCCAGCCTCATTTGAATCAGAGATGTCCTTGATTAAGGAACGCCCTCTAGCCGAGAAGCTGCTCCAGGCCCGAAAAAATACCGAAAAGATGTTGAAGGAGGCCAGGAAAAAGAGAGGGCGCTCTCTGGCCGAAGTAGAAAAATGTGCCATTTTTTACCTGAAGGGTGGAAAGCTACATAAAGTGAAGAAGGTCCCTAAGGTCCAGAAGCCTCTGGATGAGATGACTCCGACAGATTATGATTATCAAGAGAAGACCAAGGACCTGGAGCACCTAAATGTAGATAATGAATCTGCATCCATGCATGTCAGAATTGAAACTTTTCGAGCGCATGCGAACATCGCCAATCAGCATAGATTTGAGGCTGAGAGCGCCAACATCAAGTTGGAAGAAGAGCTAGCCAGGATCCGCTCCAAGCTGGAGGACTCAGAAAAGTAGTGTGAGCAGATGAAGAAGGAAGTAGTTGCCCTGAAATAGCAAGTGAGACAACTGCAAGGTGCAACTAAAACTCAGAGCCAGATACAGGCCGAAGCTGATCTGAAGGCCAAAGAATTTGAAAGTAAAATCTTGGAGATGCAGTAGCAGTTGTACGAGAAGGAGAGCCTGGAGCTCTTTGACAGAGGCAGAATCAAAGAGATCCGCTCACACTTGCTAAAAAACTTTAGATCTCGGGCCTCCAATGCCATGTCAATTTTAACATACATCATCGAAGCCCAGTATGCCGCTTCTCAAGAAGGGCCGATAGTAGATGAGGTCATCCAAAAAATTAGAAGGTGACTCAAATTGGCTTTTGAGGTCCAAAGTGTCAAATATCAGGACCTGCAGGTCACCGCAATGAGCCGAACCGCTAGAGATTGGTCTACAGCTCAAGCCACGGTCCGCGCTTTCTTCTCCAAGGTGAGAAAGGCACAGAAGGCGAAGGACCTCCTGGATGTATTCGAACACGAGCAGCGTACATCACTGGGATATTTCCAAGACCTCTCTTCATTAGGTTTCCCGAGTTTCATGAATGAGGATGGGAACCTGTTGACCAAGGAAGAGCTCAAGCCGGCTTGGCTACATTTTGAGAGCGATGTCTCAGAGATAGATGGCTGGGAAGAGCCAATTACAGAAGGACAAGTCACAGATTTTATTCTGAGACATTGCAAGATCGCGGCCTGCCTCAACGATCTAAGCACGAGAGCCAAACATGCCGACATAGGGCAAATAGATCGGTTCCATGTTTTGGTAAAAGCGTTACAAGACCGAGAGCCTTTCTCGAAAGGTGCCTGGGCTCATGTTCGCCGAACCATGGAACGCATCCGTGATCACCTTCTCCCATCACCGCAACAGGAAGCCTCGCCAGAGGAGGAAGAAGAAGAAGGAGAGGCAGAAGAAGAAGAAGAAGCCGTGGAAGCGCCCCCGAAAGGAGAAAAGGGAGAAGGGTCTGGAGGTAACTCTGGCCCAACGGATCAAAGCTGAGGGTTCTTCCATCGAGACGAGCTCGTTGCCCCGTGAGCCGCCAAGAATGTTGACAATTTTGTCACATTGCCTAGAGGGGTAGTAAAATCAAAATTTTTGTAAAGTATTTCTTTTAATTTCATGAATTTGTTCCCTTGTTTTTTTAGAAACAACATTTTCAAGCATTGCAACAATTTTGGCTTTCATCGCCATCCCCCTTGTACATAGAATGAAGATGAAAGAGCTTCGCTACTGAGCAGGCTAAGGAAAAAGCTTCGCAAGAAAAGGAAGATAGCTTCACCAAAAGAAAGAAGTAGGGGATGAAAAGAGCTTCGCACCCGAAGCATTTCAAGCAGCTACTTCGGGCGAAAGTTTTGCGAAGCGGCATTCGAGCAGTCCAAAAGAACAGCTTCGCCGAAGAAGGAAAGTCTAGATCACGGTCCGAGTTTGCTAAGGCGAGAAAACTACTTCGGGCCCGAAGCATTTCAAATAGTCACTTTGGGCAAAAATCTTGCGAAGTAGAAAGAGCGCAAACATTTAAAAGTACTTCACCAAAAAACCGCCGAAGCACCCACTTCGGGCCTCCCCACCAGCGAATCATTTCTACTTCACCGAAAGTTGTCGCGAAGCATCTGCTTCGGCTAGCTTTCGTGCGAAGCATTTTCACCCGAAGCGGTAGCGGCCGTAAAGAACGAAACATTTTTCGAAGGCAAGAATGCGCTTCGGCCGAAATGCCCCCGAACCATAGTTTTGAGGGAGGATCGCGGTGAAGCATTTTGAAGACTCACTAGCGAAGCATCCACTTCGGGTGAAGAACCTCAGCGAAGCAGTTTTGACACGTCTCTCCAGCGAAGCAGCGAGAAATGAAGAGCCCCACCTTGAGGAGGAATACCTGCTTCGGCACTCAAGCACCCCGAAGCTGCCTTGCGAAGCTCCACCATGCGAAGTGTAAACCAAGAAGGAAGATCTGCTTCGGCTCAAGTCCATTGCGAAGCGGAGTTGCGAACGAAAATCTAGCGAAGCGCTTCAAGGGCACACACTCCAAGCCGGGTATTTTTCTGAGGCAATCAAGTGCCTCATAAATGCATTTTTACGTGCCCGATAAGACTCGTTGCTCATTTTTGGCAATTGGAAATGAGGTATCAGTTCCTAAAGGAGAACCCGACGAGCATGGCGGCCACTCGAGCACTGCACCCAGAGGCCAAGGACGTTCAGGCGGCTCATTAATGCATGTTTCCCCGGCTGACCCGGTCGCAGCTGCTAGTTTTGGTAAAGGATTTGAGAGCTCAGTCACGAGAGCCGCGAAGAGCCGACTTCTCGGGTTTTGAGGATGTACTCCTCCATTTTGTGCATTGATGGCTCAGAGGGTCGGGTCCTCTATAAAAACCTAGGCATTGTAATGTAAAGGGGGGGGGAACTTTCTGCTAAGAAAGCTGCTGTAACTTGAATCCCTGCGATTAATACTAAAGACCTTTGAGCTCAATTTCTCTCTTGTATGCTGCCTTCTGTGTTTATTTCTTTTATCTCTTTCTTCATTTGCATACTGTAATTCTGCATTCTGGATTTAGGTGTGCGATTGGGGATGGAACCCTAAAATTTTCCCGAAGGATACATAGGAGAGGAAAACGTTGTATTAGTTTTCTTGTATGCCGCCTGTGGATCTTGTTTCTGTTATATTCACTTTGTCCTAATCGCCGTAACTCTGAACTCTGAATTTCGACGAAAGGGAAGGGTAATCCTGGAACTCGTCCAGAGGATACATAGGAAGGCTAATATCGTGTTCTTTTCATTTTATTCTTGGTGTTTCTTGTTGTTGTTTCAAGCTATTGGCCATGATCGTGCTTCTGGTTCTTTCCCACTTTAAATTATCAACATCTCTTCCCTTACCCCTTTTATTTCCTTCTTGCACCCTTACTCTGTTTATTTCTTTCCTGCACCCTTACTGTTTTATCTCTTTCCTGCACCCTTATCTTAAACACCGAAGTAGTTTAGTATAGGAGCCGGCCTTTCTCCGGAGATTGGCACGAGGGGCATCTCTTCCCTTCGGCCTTTCAATGTTGGTCCAGGTCTAGGGCGCGTACACTTTCCCAAAATCCTTTCCTGGGCAGATTTGATGACCAACAAGACTCATGTAATCAATTTGGTCACAAGGCAATGAATTGCAGGGTTCATGATAGAAGAGGATATGGCTTCACTAGGAGAAATCCTAAGACATTTGCACCTCCAAGGAATAATAAAATTAAGTGTTATAAGTGCAATATTGATGGTCACACATAAAAGTTGTGTAGAGCAAAAATTCCAGAATCAAGTATAAACAGGAATAGAAATAGGAACATGGATATGAATAGGAACAATAACATGGATATGAACAAGAACATGAACAACAACAAGAAAATGAACATGGAAAAGAACATGGACATGGAAAGAAATAGTTAGAGGAATCAAAAGGATCAGATAAGAAGAAAAAATGATAAAGGTAAAGAATAGTGCTTTCTGGGAGTAGAAATACTTCCACCCCAAAATTAACCACCTCAAGAGGAGGTGGGAGAGGGGCTAAGCTAAGAGGATCATTCTTAGCCCCGAGC
Source organism: Wollemia nobilis (assembly GCA_028583015.1). Taxonomy (NCBI): domain Eukaryota; kingdom Viridiplantae; phylum Streptophyta; class Pinopsida; order Araucariales; family Araucariaceae; genus Wollemia; species Wollemia nobilis. The sequence goes on from JAQPPZ010002592.1 coordinate 1,703,785, forward strand.
CCCAAAGGTGACCCTTTTCCATTGATGTCAAAGGGGGAGAGATTTTTTTTTTGAGCAAAGAGGAGATATTTGACAAGAGCATTGAGCCAGGGGGAGCAATGTCCTAGGGGAAGCAGAACCCATAAAAGGTTAAGTTTCTGGTAAAAAGAATTTGGGTTGCCATCAATAACAAAGGGGGAGATTGTTGGACATTTTGAGGAATGTTAGTTGTCATTGATGTAAAAAGGTTCTAATAAGAATTGTATTTTGATTGGTTCCAAAAGAGCTTCATGGGAAGCATGATCAAAGGTTTTTATGAAAACCATGGTGGGAAAAAATCAAAGATTAATTATCCATGATGGGCAAAAATAAAAGGTTTTTATTAAAAACCAAGGTGGCTTTTCGTTTGGTTAAAAATTCCCAAAGATTAATTATCCATGATGGGCAAAAATAAAAGGTTTTTATTAAAAACCAAGGTGGATTTTTGTTTGGTTAAAAAAGGCCCAAAGATTAATTATTTATTTAATTTATAATATTTAAATTCCAAAGAGAATTTAAATTATTATAAATAAATAATAATTAAAGTTAATTCAAATATTCGAAATTCAAATTTCTAATGCGTCGACGTGTGAGAAATTTTCTCCATTCGTGTTTAAAAGGTGGATCATTTCACCTTAGAAAGCACCAATCTTATTTTTGATTTAATGCTCCCGAATCCCTTGTGAAAGGTATCTCCGATATTTGTGCGATTAAACAGCTACGGCTAGTGGACGTCGTGTGGTGTTTGAAGGAGGTCAACATGTGTGAAGAAAAGCATAAGGTGAAGGAAGCTCCACTTCATTCATGTGGGTATTGCTAGCCCACGCGGTGGACTCCCAAGCGCTAAGGCACTTAGGGTTGTGGAGACGACGATTTGATTCTCGTCAAATCCCTTTTAGGGATCAACGAAAATGTATGCACATTATTTGAGCGTTGGGTTTTTCAGAAAATGTTGTTGAAAAATTAAATTAAATTTTTGGCTTTATTAAATGGTTTTTTAAAGTGACATGGAAGTTATAAGGGATAGATAAAAGGTGTTTTTCTTGGTAATTATTTACGGTTAAAAATAATTAGGAGGAATAAGGAGTTAATTGTTTTATAAAGCCTTTTAATAGCTTATTGGAGAGATAAATATTTTTTATTATTGAAGATGTCTTCTTGCCATTAAGAAGTGTTGAGAAAGTAATTATTTTGAAATTATTTTTTGGTGGTGGATATTATTTCAATTGGGAGATTATAAGGTGTAATTGGTCATTTATTTCTATGTGTTGATGGATGCTTAATCAAGATGGAGTAATAAGGTGTATTTGTGAGTTGCTATTTGTTTTGTATTGTCACCTAACCTTCTTTGAGCTTGGAAAAGAAGTATTTGTGGTTATGGCAGATTTATGAGATCCCTTCATCATCAAGAAAAAGGTATGAGCACATTATTCCATAATTGAGTTGATTGGTTGGTTTTATGGAAAATAAGTTTGGAGTGAAAAGGACTTGATTAGGTCTTCCTTATTGAGTGTGTTGAGTTAATGCTTCAAGGTTTTTTGGAATAAAGAGTTGTTAAAACCTTGTTTTATAAGCATTGTTGTTGAAGCCATTGATTGAGTGAAAAACTTGAACTAGGGTTTGCAAAGAACATGAGTATCATTGTTATGTGAAGATTGTCTTATAAGCATTGTTTTTGAAGCGAGTTGTTGAGTGAAAAACTTGAACTAGGGTTTGAAAAGAACATGAGTATCATTGTTATGTGAGATTTGTTTTTGAGCATTGTTGGAAATATTTTGAGTGAGTGATCATATACTTAGACTAGGGTTTGTGAGCAAGGATTATTTCATTGAGTGATTGGTTGAGTAAAGTTAGTTGAGCCTAGTCAAGTGGATGTGTGAAGTGATTGTTCAAGTTACAAAACAAACTATTCTATATTATGAATTGAATTGAGAAAGTGTTTGAGTATTGAGGTGAATGTGAAGCATATTGAGTCTCTAACAATTCTATGTATGTTTCTAAAAGAGTGATTGAAAGTGATTGAGCATTGTGATAAGTATAGAGCATATTGAGTCTCTAGAAATTCTCTTTATGTTTCTATGAGATTGGACAAGTTCTAGTGTGGACTTTTTGAGCAGATTTGAGGCATGTATTTGATAAGAGTTGTGGATAGATTTGGGTAAGATTTTTTGGAAGCTTACAATACATATTGAGAGTAGATTTGGATAAGTTCTTGAGAGGAATTATTGAGCAGATTTGGATAAGTTTTAGAGAGGAATTATTGAGCATATTTGGATAAGTTCTTGAGAGGACTTATTGAGCAGATTAGAAAAATTTCTAAAGAGGACTTGTGGATTGATTGGTGTGAGATTTTGTGGAAGATTACAAGTCATATTTGAGACAAGTCTTTGAGAAGACTTGTGAGCAAGAGTTGATTGATTAATTTGTTCAAACCTTGAGTTAAGGTTTAGGGTAGATCCAACCGAGTTGATTTGAGATTAAGTCAAGCTTTGTGTTAAGTCTTGAGGACAGAGATTGAGAATAGATTTATGCTAGACCAAAGGACTATGTTTAGTACAGATTTGAGGACAGAGTTTGGTATAGATTTGGGGACAGATTTATGCCAGATCAGAGATAGAGATTGAGATCAGATTTGTACTAGACCGAAGGACTATGTTTGATACATATTTGAGACAGTGTTGAGTGCACGCTTTGGAGGTGACAAAGTATAGAGGATGACATTCTCTAGTGGATAGAGATCCATTAGCCAGGGCAGGGAATACATGTGTCTTCTGTGGATAGAGTTCCATTTGCTAAGGGTAGTGGAGGCAGAGGTCTTCTAGAATATCACCAGCCAGAGCAGAGATTATGATATTGGTGTCTCCTATGGATAGAGATCCAAAAAATTGATTAGGGGATTGGTATCTCCTTTGGACAGAGGTCCATAAACATTATAATAGGGAAAGGTTTCCCAAGAGATTTATTGATAAAATTTTAGTGAAATATTTTCTCCGTGGAGTAGCCCACATTGGGTGAACCACGTAAATTATGGTGTCTCTATTGTGTGTGGTGATTTGTACATTGCTTTGATTACTGCTATTGGTATTTCTATCTTTACATTGCATAATATTGATTGGGAATGAAAAGTAAAAAGTGATCTTATACTATTCACCTGATGCAGGAGCATCCGAGGGTAGTAGAGCAATCCTGCACCAACCAAATTTGTCTAAGTGTTTTTGCAAAGAAAAAAAAAATAGGGAAAGAAGCCACGACCGACGAAGGGTCATGAAATCGTGACATGTCGCGAAATCGCGACTAAATCAAGAAGCAGGTCTACGACGGACGAAGGGTCACGAAATCGCGGCCAAAACCAAGGCAGAGGCTACAGTGGACGTAGGGTCACGAAATCACGACCAAAACCAGAGGCAGAGGCTACGACGAACGGAGGGTAGCGAAATCATGACCGCAACAAAAGCAGAGGCTACGACAGTGTGGAGGGTCGCGAAGTCGCGACATGTCACGAAATTGCAACAAAAAAGAAAGTAGGGGCTACGACAGTACGGAGGTCGCAATTTTGTGACATGTCACGAAATCATGACCGTAGCTTAAGAACAAAGGCACAGTAGAAAGACTTCATGATATCGCGACATGTCGCGATATCGCGACCAAAGCAGAAGAAAGGGGGACGCGATGGAAATACGTCGCGATATCGCAACATGTCACGATATCGCAACCAAAGCAGAAGAAAGGGGGACGCGATGGAAATACGTTGCGATATCATGACATGTCGCGATATCGCGACTAAAGAAGAAGAAAGGGGGACGCGATGGAAATACGTCACGATATCGTGATCGATCATATTTTCGCGCCGAAAGACGAGCCCAAGACGAAGAGGCGAAAAGTGACACGTGTCGAATACCTAGACGACGAAGCGACACGGGGAGGCGAAACAAAAGGTTCTGGAAGAGGAAACGAAGGGCCGCCAGCTGGAAATGGAATGCCACCTAAGAACCTTTAAAAATGGAAACAAAGGCATGCACAAAGGATGGAGAAAAATTGCTAAAATGAGAAGATAATCTTGTGGTATTTTTAGATTGGAGAAGCTCGAAAAAGTCGCACTTCCTTTGCGACTTGTGGATAATCGGCTGCATGTGAATAAAATAAAACTGTTCTCTTTTCTCTGTGAATATGGTGATGTGACTGTAATATTCGGCTTCATGAAAATTAAATAAAACTATTTTCTTTTTCTCTGTGACGTTGGCTCTTGATCAAGTGGTATCAGAGCAAGTGATTCTGAGTGTGCAAATAGACACCGAACATGAGGCAGTTTGCACCAGGATCTGTGGAAGGATTCTGAGAAGAGAGAACGGGAGTGCCTGAGTAGTGTAACAGAGAAATCATGAGCAGTATGCCTCCAAAAAGAAATCATGGTCATAGGAGAAATGTGGTGCAGGATGAATATTTCAGAGCATTGCAGAGACAAGTGCAAGCCCTGCAGGAAGAATTACGAAAAAGGACCGAACCTAAGGGAGAAGAACAAAGTGACGATGAAGCCTGGGAAACTGAGGGTCCATCAGATGATGAAGATGCATTAGATCCTTCTGAAGCTAGACTGTTTAAAGCTCTATCTCGAGCCGAGAAGAGACCAAAGTTTGATGTCTCTACATACTCTGGGCACCTCAACCCAAAAGAGTTGATTGACTGGATCAACGATATGGAGGAATACTTTGAGTATGAGGAGGTGGCAAATCTAGACTGGATAAAATTTGCAAAAACAAGATTAAAAGGCCATGCTAGTTTATGGTGGAAAGGAATACAACTCAAAAGAAATAAAAATGGAAAGGAGAAAATAACCAGATGGGACCGAATGGTGGAGAAGTTGAAGAGACAATTTATTCCCGTAGATTATGAGTTGGACCTATTAAGGAGAATGCAGAGTCTGAGGCAAGCAGGCAAGTCTGTCCAAGAATACACAGAAGAATTCTATAAGATCTCCATCAGAACTGGCCATTCAGGGGCTAATAAGGAGAAAGTAGCCAAATACATCAATGGGTTGAGAATGAACATTCATGAAGAGCTCAGCTTAATCAGAATAGCCACCGTAGAAGATGCATACCAGTTGGCCTTAAAGGTAGAAGAGAAACTAAACAGAAGATTTGAAGGAAACCAGAGAGGAAGGGATCATGGTGGAAGAACCGGTGGAGGAAATTACCAAGACTAGAAGAAGACTGGGGAAACAAGCAAACCCCAGGAACAAAAAAAGAAGAATACCTACCACCCGCATGATCAGAACAATTACTACCAAAGAGGAAGAGGTAGAACTGGACGTGGGTATGGAAGAGGGGTATTCCATGGAACCTATTTCTAGTGTGGAGAAGAAGGACATCAGTCATATGAATGTCCTCAACACCAAGAAAGGACAGACAAGAGACCTGAGGGTCATTCCAGAGCTGCTGTGGCAGATGAAGGTGCAGAGTCAGAACACTTTGAAGAAGTAGAAGGAGGAGAAGTGTTAATGATGAGAAGAACACTGTTGAATGAGAAAAAAGAACCAGAATAGAGGAAGAGCCTGTTCCACACGAGGTGCAAATGTGCAGGGAAGGTCTGTAATGTTATCATTGATAATGGTAGCACAGACAACCTAGTTTCAAAATATATGGTTAATAAATTGAATTTGGGGAAGAGGAAGCACCCACATCCATATCGGATTGCATGGTTGTAGAAATACCACAGAGCACTTGTCAGTGAACAGTGCTTGGTCAAATTTCACATTGGGAATTATCAAGATGAGGTCCTATGTGATGTATTGTCGATGGATGCTTGCCATTTGTTGTTGGGAAGACCATGGCAATTTGACAGACATGCAGTGCACGATGAGCATGCAAATACGTACTGTCTAACGAAGGATGGAGTACGTCACAAAGTGAAGCCACTGAAGGAAGTGGATGAGAAAGTGTGTAGTAGTGCTAGAATCTGCCTGGTGGAAGGAAGACAATTTTTGGATGGTCTGAAGAGGGATTCAATGTGTTATGCATTAATCCCTACTGTTAAGAATGAACAATACATAGATGTTCCAGAAGAGGCCGAACACCTGTTAGAAGAATTTCCAGACATCATATTAGATAATGTGCCTGAGGGTTTACCACCAATGAGGAAGATCAGTCACCATATTGATTTGGTGCCTGGATCTAGTTTACCCAACAAGGCAACCCACAGAATGACTCCTGTGGAAAGTGAGGAGCTGAGCAGGCAAGTCCATGAGTTATTGAAAAAGGGACTGATTCGAGAAAGCTTGAGTCCATGTGCGGTACCTACAGTACTAGCACAAAAGAAGGATGGGGAGTGGAGGATGTGTACGGAATCCCGAGATATAAACAAGATCACCATAAAATACAGATTTCTATTATCCAGGATGGATGATATTATGGATTGTTTGAGTGGAGCCAAGTACTTCACCAAGATTGAATTGAAGAGTGGCTACCATCAGATTCAGATCAGAGAAGGAGATGAGTGGAAAACTGCTTTCAAAACCAGAGAAGGTTTGTATGAGTGGTTGGTCATGCCATTTGGGCTAACCAATGCACCAAGCACATTCATGTGGTTGATGAATGAAGTGCTGAAGGAGTGCTTAGGAAAGTTTGTTATTGTCTATTTGGATGACATTTTGATATTCAACAGAACCCTAGAAGAGCACCTGATGCATATCAGGAGGGTTTTTGAGAAGCTGAGGGAAGAACAGTTGTTGATCAACTTGAAGAAGTGCAATTTTGTGAAGAAGGAGTTGGTATACCTGGGATTTGTAATCTCAGTTGAAGGTCTAAAAATAGATCCAGAAAAGGTGAGGGCTATCATTGAATGGCCTACTCTAAGAATCACTTTTGAAGTGAGATCATTTCATGGTTTAGCCAGTTTTTACAGGAAATTCATCAGAAATTTCAGCAGTATTTGTGCACCCCTTACAAAAACAATGAGAGGGGATAGGAAAGATTTTAAGTGGACCTTGGGAGGTGACAAAAGCTTTGATATGTTGAAGAAGAAGGTCACTGAGCAACCTGTTTTAGCACTTCCAGATTTTAATAAGGTATTTCAGGTAGACTGTGATGCCAGTGGTAGTGCCATTGGAGTTGTGCTGAGTCAAGAAGGTAAGCCTGTTGCTTACTTCAGTGAGAAACTCAATGATGCTAGGAAAAAGTATTCAGTGTATGATCAAGAATTCTATGCCATAGTTCAGTCCCTGAAGAAGTGGAGACATTATTTGTCGCCAAAAGATTTTGTGTTATATACTGATCATCAGGCCTTACAGTATATAAACAACCAGGGAAAACAGAACCAGAGGCACTTGAAGTGGGTTGAGTTTCTCCAAAGCTATACCTTTGTGTTAAAGCACAGAAGCAAAAAATAAAATAGAGTTACAGATGCCTTAAGTAGAAGGCAGAATTTGTCGATGGAAATGACAATGGAAGTGGTAGGATTCAAAGAACTCGAAGGGCCTCCGTACCTCGAAGATCCCGATTTTGCGAAGCCTCGGACGACTTGCTCGGCACTCATTATCGTGGATAGGACAAAATGGTTGGATTTTCTAATCCAAGATGGAATGTTGTTCAAAGGAAGTAAATTATGCATTCCAAGGAGTTCCATGCGGGAAAACTTAGTCAAAGAGAAACACAGCGGAGGACTGGATGGAAATTTTGGTCGGGATAAGACCATTGCCCTGGTGAGTGAGAACTATTACTGGCCACAACTGCAGTAGGATGTGAACAAGCTTGTGCAAAGTTGCAAAATCTGCCAAATGGCAAAAGGAGTGAGGTAGAACACAGGATTATATCAGCCGTTACCTGTACCTGAGAGGCCATGGGAGGACATTAGCATGGATTTCATTCTTGGGTTGCCGAGAACACATAGGGGAAATGACTCCGTATTTGTGGTGGTTGACAGATTCTCCAAGATGGCACATTTTATTCCCTCGCGTAAAACAAGTGACGCAGTTCACATTGCAGGGTTATTTTTCAAGGAAGTGGTACGACTTCACGGTTTACCAAAAAGCATAGTTTCTGACAGAGATACAAAGTTTGTTGGGTATTTTTGGAGAACATTGTGGAAAAAGTTGAAGACGGATCTAAAGTTCAGTTCTGCATACCACCCACAAACTGATGGACAGACAAAGGTGGTAAATAGAAGTCTGGGTAATTTGTTAAGATGCTTGATAGCAGATAAAACCAAGGGATGGGATTTGGTTTTGTCGCAAGGAAAGAAGCCATGGCCGATGGAGGGTCGTGAAATCGTGAAATGTCGCAAAATCGTGACCAAATCAAGAAGTAGGTCTACGGCAGACGAAGGGTCACAAAATCATGGCCAAAACCAAGGCAGAGGCTACAACGAACGTAGGGTTATGAAATCATGACCAAAACCAGAGGTAGAGGCTATAGCGGACGAAGGGTCACGAAATTGCGACCGCAACGAAAGCAGAGGCTACGACAGTGTGGAGGGTCGCGAAATCGTGACATATCACGATTTCATGACCAAAAAGAAAGCAGGGGCTACGACAGTACGGAGGTCGCAATTTCATGACATGTCATGAAATCTTGACCATAGCTTAAGAATGAAGGCATGGTAGAAAGACGTCACGATATCATGACATGTCGCGATATCGCGACCAAAGCAGAAGAAAGGGGGACGTGATGGAAATACGTCGCGATATCGTGACATGTCGCGATATCGCGATCAAAGCAGAAGAAAGGGGGATGCGATGGAAATACATCACGATATCGCGACATGTCACAATATCGTGACCAAAGCAGAAGAAAGGGGGACGCGATGGAAATACGTCGCGATATCGCAATCGATCATATTTTCGTGCCGAAAGACGAGCCAAAGACGAAGAGGCGAAAAGTGACACGTGTCGAATACCTAGACGATGAAGCGACACAAGGAGGTGAAACGAAAGGTTCTGGAAGAGGAAACGAATGGCCGCCAGCTGGAAATGGAGCGCCACCTAAGAACCTTTAAAAAGGGAAACAAAGGCATGCACAAAGGATGGAGAAAAATTGCTAAAACGAGAAGATAATCTCGTGGTATTTCCAGATTGGAGAAGCTCGAAAAAGTCGCACTTCCTTTGCGACTTGTGGATAATCGGCTGCATGTGAATAAAATAAAACTGTTCTCTTTTCTCTGTGAATATGGTGATGTGACTGTAATATTCAGCTTCATGAAAATTAAATAAAACTATTTTCTTTTTCTCTGTGACATTGGCTCTCGATCATCACCCCCCCTCTTAGTATAAGCTTGTGTTATTTAACTTTTATTTATATATATATATATAAGTATATACTAATTTTATTTTTTATATTGATCAGAATATTAATAAGGAACCGTCTACTTAGTCTGGACCTTATTTAGGGATGAACATTTAGTTGAACCTAAAGAATGTACCTCATTATATTTTGAATACTCTCTTGAAGTACCATGCACCATTTATGAGAAGGAAAGTGGTAGAAAAAATGTAGTGTTGGATGTTATTACCTCTACCATTAACAACGAAATACCCAAAAATGAGTAGGATAAGTCAAAAGCTTTCTTAGAAGAGTTAGGAGAGGATATACCTAATGAAAAGGAAAATTGTAAAAGAATATTGAGAAATAGAATAATAAGACCTACTCCTAATATTGACAAGGCAAAAAGAGAAAAACTTTCAAATTATCAAGCAAGAGCTAGGGAAGCAAGAGAAAACATAGAGAAAGAAACACAATCTAAGTTGGTTGAACTTCTCTTTACCAAACAACAAAATGATATTGGTAATTCATAGGAGGGACCAACAACCCCTAATGAGACATGATTACCATCTCATGGAATATAATGGGTGCTAACGCACCCTAAAATTGGAGGTGTATCAAGGACCTTTGTTTAAGTAATAATATTGATATTCTTTCTATCCAGGAAACTAAGATGAAAAAGGAAGAAGTTTTCAAAACTATGAAAGTAGTATGGACAAGATATGAATGGGATGTTTTGGGTTCTAAAGGAGTGGCAAGGGGAATTCTAACATGTTGGAATCTAGTTAGAACCTCATATGAAACCATTCATAAAACTAGGCATTGGATAGCCTCATTAGTCATATGCTACTTTAAAGATATTTGTTTCATCCTTATCGATATCTATGGACCTATGGGATTGAAGCCTTTATGAGAAGTAAAGAGTAAGAAACCTGATTCATGATCATAGTATATTTTAATACCATAACCAAGCTAGATGAAAATTTTGAAGAAATTAAGAAAATAATCCAAAGTATGAAATATTTCTCAATTTTCATTCAAAATAATAATCTATAGGAGGTTGAATTTTAAGAGGTCAACTATACATGGACCAAAAATAGGATAGAATAGAATCTGATATCAGAAAAATTAGACATATGCATACTCTCAAATCATTGGCTAGATGAAAGGACTTGTGCTAAAATTAATACCTTGATAAGGATTGGTTCATATCACTAGCCAATAAGAGTTAAAATGGTGGTAAGTGAATTCAAAAATATTCATATATTAAATATGAGTAGATGTGGGAAGATCATCCTCAAATTGTTGATATGATAGCATAAACATAGAACTATTCAAGAAATGCTAGGTTGTATACATTTCCAAAATGCATTAGATCAATGACATCTGGATTAAAAGAATGGAACAAGAATACTTTCAAAAACATTTTGAGAAGAAAGAAATAAAAGAAAAAATTTCAAATTTCCAAAAATATTAGCACAATAATCCAAGCTTAGAGGAAAGGGAGTTTCTTAGTGAATATCATAATATTTTAAGAAAGATATATTTTAGAGATTAAAATCAAGACAGACTTGGTTAAAAGGAGATAAAAACATATTTTTTTCATAGGATGACAATAGTACAAAGATCAACATCTAAAATTAGTAGAATTAAATTAGTAGAAGGGGTTTGGATTAAAGACTAGAGCAAAATCAGAAAGGAGGCACAACTTTTTACCAGAATATTCTAAGATCATAGGAGATTGAAGTTCTTAATGATAAGCTATGTCAAAAGAACCTTTAGTTATAACAAATGAAGATAATAATAAACTAATGCAACCTATTAATTTAGAAGATCTTCATGCAATTCTTTTCTCTTTTGATAAGGATAAATTCCCAAGTTTGGATGGACTATCTACAACATTCTATCAATATAACTAAGAAATAATGAAGAATTTTTATTGGTGATAATGGAATATTCTAGGGTAAAACAATACATACCTTATAAAATAAATACAATATATTTGACTCTGATTCCAAAAAATAAGGATGTAAATTTGTTTGATTCATTCATACCCATAAGCCTATGTAATATGGCATATAATATACTCTCCAAAGTGATGGTACACTAGTTCAAACTATTATTAGACAAAATTATTTTAGAAGAGCAAAGAGGATTTTTGAAAGAGAGACAGATTCTGGACGGGATTATAGTAGCTCATGAAGTAATGCATTCAACAAATTCTAGATAAGAGAGGGTAATGATATTAAAAATTGATATGGATAAAGCCTATGATAGGGTTAAATGGGATTTTATTTTTATAGTATTAGAAAAGTTTAGATTTGGGAAGAAATAGGTCAGATATATTAAAGCTTGTGTCTCTAGAGTCATATTCAACGATGGTCAATGGGCTAGTAACATAATCATTTAAAGCCAAGAGGGGTCTTAGATAGGGAGATCCTTTATCACCATATCTATTCATTATTATGGTAGAGGTATTGGGAAGGAACCTAAAGAAGACATAAAAATATGGTCTAATTACTTAAAGCTAGTAATAACATCAACAACATCACCCATCAATAGTTTGTAGATGATATAGCTCTTTTTGAAAGGGTAAAAAAAATGAGGCCAAAACTTTAAATAATTTATTAAAGGAATATGAAAGAGCATATGGGCAAAAATTTAATAGAAAAAAATCCAAAATTTACTTTCTAAACACTCTAGCTAGAACCAGAGTAGGGATATGCAAGTTACTTCAAATGGAGGAGGCAAATTTTCTAGCACATATCTAGGAATACCCTTATTCTCGGGGAGAAAGAGGATAGAATTGTGGAATCTAGTTATAAGTAAATTTCAGAGTAAACTACTAGCATGGAAAGGTATATTGTCATCATTAGAAAGAATAGTGCAATGAATTAAATTAATCTTATAGGCCATTCCAATATATTATATGCCCTTGTATATTATGTCAAAATCGGTACAAAAAAATTTAATCTATATTATATGGTCATTTTTGTGGTCAAGATTACATGATAAAAATAAATTTCCTTTGGTGAAATGGAACAAGGTGTGTGATGATAAAACTAAGGGAGTTCTCATTTTAAGAGTTCTTACAAATACAAACTTAGCTCTAAGGGAAAAATTAATTTGGATATTGTTTAAAGAGATTCAAAGACAATGAGCAAAATTTCTTCTAAGTACGTTGAGCCCAATGATCCAATATTAATATTTGCTACATTTTCATTAATAGATATATTTGCACTTTGGAATAATTTAAAAAAATCAATTTATCTAGTGATTAAAGGTCTATGATGGGTGGTGGAAACTGGAGAAATTTTTTATTTGGATGGATACTTGGTATGCTAAAAGACCACTCAATATAGATCCAATTTTGAATTCATGGATGAGATTAATTCAAGATAAATATGGGAATAGGATCTCAAATATTATGTATAAGGATTAAGAAGGAAGATACAAAGAGAAAGAAACTTTTTTTACAAGGATATTGGACATTGTTGCTAGGAGGTATTTGAGTAGAAAGATAAAAATGGTGATTATTCCAAGGGGGTCGAGGATAAGCTAATTTGGGAGTTGAATAGCCCAAGAGAATACATAACAAGAAGTAGATATAATGTGAAGCACCAATAAATAGGAATACTACATAAATATGGAGAGATATTTGGGATAGTTGTGGCAATTTTTCCAGTATAGAATTAATTTAATAGATGAAATATAATATGGAATATGAATTCAATAAGATCTGAATAAGTAATGCATTATAATTCAGTAAATTCAACCACTTATATAGGGAAAAGTCTCATAGCCACTTGAAGAGGGCAAAGTCTCTTATGCATATCCGTAAAGCAAATATATTCTTCGATGATGATAACTTAATAAATCATTCTACCCATTAATAGATGAAAAAAATCCATGAACTAACATGACTAATTTGGGATTGTTACATGGCTCCCCCACTCTGAAAGCTTTGTCCTCAAAGATGGAAAAGACTGGAAAATACTCTTTGGCTCCCATGTAGCGTCTTCTTAAGGAATGTCTTACCACTTAATTGGGAATTCTTGAATTTGGCATGAACGAAGATGATGCACTCTAGATCACAGTTATACTTTAGGTTGGAGAGTTATTCGACCTTCTTCATCAAGTAATGGAAGCTTTATCTGGAATTGTACCTTTTGGCCAATAACCTATTTGAGACAAGATACATGGAAAACTAGATGGATGCAATATGAAGGTGGAAGCTCTAATTGATATGCTACTTCACCAATATGATGAACCACTTTGTAGGGCCCATAAAATTGAGGAGATAACTTTTGATTAGACTTGATCTTCGAGGACAACTGCTTATAAGGTTGTAAGCACAAAAAGACCATATCTATGACATTGAACTATCTTTTTGAACGATGTAAGTCCTATTGTTGCTTCATACGATTTTGTGTCTGGGTCAAATTATATTTAAGAAGTTTAAGCATCATATAACGTTGTAATAAGTCATCAACTTGGGATACCTTGGAAGTGCTAGGAACATAGTATATGATTATTTGAGGCTTCTGACCGTATAAGGCTTCAAAATGGAGACATCTTAAGGAAAAAATGGTAAGTATTATACCACAATTCAACTAAGGAAAGCCATTGAATCCAATAATTTTTCTTATCTTGAGCAAAACAATGAAGGCAAGTACTCAAAAATTTGTTAACAATCTCTGTTTAACCGTCCGACTTGGGTTAATACACAGAAGATATACTCAAATTGGTACCACAAAGGTGAAACAATCCCTTCCAAAAGTTGCTAGTAAATATAGGATCATGATCACTCATAGTGGTTTTGGATATACCGTGTAATTTGAAAATAGAATCAAGGAAGATCTTGGCCACCTTACTTGTGAAATAGGGATGTTGTAGGGCATAAAAATGAGCATATTTGGAAAGATGATCTACTACCACCAGGATCATTGTTTTACCCTCGGATTTGGGAAGACCCTCAATGAAGTCCATGGATATGTGCTCCCACTGGTGGTTAGGGATAGGTAAGGGTTGTAACAATCCAGGAGATTTAACTGTTCATATTTGTTATGCTGACATACCTCACACTCAACCAAAATGTCTTGACATATGATTTTAAGCCTTTCTAATAAAATTATTGCTTCACTCGTTGGTATGTTTTCAAGAATCCTGAATATCCTGCAAGAGGGGATGCATGCAGTTCTTGGAGAATCATTGATTTAATAGTTGAATATTGAGGAAGATATATGCGATATTTTTTGCGAAGCATTCCATCTGAATATGAGAAGTAAGAATATAGTTATGATCCCGTTTTTATATTGTGAATGATTTGAGCAGTCTCTAAATCAGTAAGCCATTCTTCTTGAAGTTGAGAAAGCCATTATGGACAAGGACCCGAGATGGTATTGATGGTCACATCATTCTCATACTTACGAGACAAGACATCAACTACCAAATTTTATTTACCTTTCTTATACTCAATGACAAAATCATAACCCAAGATTTTGGTGATCTATTTATTTTTTTCAGGACATGAGAGGTATTCTAAGAAATGCTTCAGGCTACTATGGTCAGCCTTAATTATGAAACAACTGCTTAATAAATAATATCTCCATTTTTTGTAAAATAGATAGCATTTACTTTTCATAAGTGGATTGTTACAAATTATTTCCTGAAAGTTGCTTACTTTTAAAAATCAATGGATGACCTTCTTGCATTAAAATAACTCCAATACCAGTGCCAGAAGCATAACACTCAATGAAAAAGGGCTTGGTAAAATCAGAAGTGGTTAAAAATGGAGTGGAACACATAACCTCTTTGAGGGTTTGGAAGGCTTGAGAAGTAGCTTCATTCCAAATAAAAGCATCCTTTTTGGTAAGAGCAGTGAGAGGTATCACAATCTTACCATAGTTGCAAACAAATTTTCTATAATATCACGTGAGTCCTAAAAAACCACAAAGTTTTTTAAGCAATTCTGGTAGAGGTCAATCTTGAATAGCTTTAATTTTATGAGGATCTACTTTGATTCCTTCATGAGATATTATATGTCCCAAATATTCCACCTCTTGGACTCCAAATGCACATTTGGATATTTTAACGAAGAGTTTTTCCTTTTGTAAGAGATAAAGGACTTTATCAACATGAACTATGTGATCCTTCCAAGATTTTTTGTATATTAAAATATCATCAAAGAAAAAATAGGACAAAATTACAAAGATAAGGCCTAAAGCTATGATTCATGAGGCTTTGAAAAATTTATGGAGCATTAGTGAGACTGAAGGGCATGACTAGAAACTCGTAATGACCCTCATGAGTATGAAGAGTTGTTTTAGGGATATCCTCTTATCTAACTCAAATTTGATGAAAGCCCAAGCATAGGTCAAGTTTAGTGAAATAACTAGCACCATGTAATTCATCCAATAAGTCATCGATGATAGGGATAGGAAACTTATCTTTGATAGTGATCTTGTTGAGAGGATGAAAATCAAGACACATGAGCCATGAGCTATCCTTACGACGTACTATCACTACTGAAAAGGAATAAGGACTAATTATTAGATGAATGATTCCATGCTCTAGCATTTCTTGGACCAAATTTTCAATTTTATAACTTTTGGGGTTGTGGATAGCAATAAGGATGCACATTAGGAGGTACACTTCCAAGGATCAGATGTATGGCATGATCATGTGTGCGCTTAGGAGGTAAATCCTTTGGTTCACAAAAAACTTTATCATATCTATCCACAATATGTTGAAGATGTGAAAGAATAACTGGAAGTGAAGAGTCCAAGGATTGAACCTCAATGTAATTTACTTGGGAAATGAATCCATAACTATGGATATACAAGCTCAAGGATTTGGCTATTTTATAATCTATAAAGTTATGTGTACTTCTTGAATCAATAAACACATTAACATGTTGATGTTTAATGAATCCTTGTACTTTGATAGTGTGATGAGCTTGAAGATCCATAAGTGCATGAACCAAAAGGGCCACAATGTCATATTCTTGTGGTTCTTCATATGCTGATTCTGTGGATGACTTTGGTTGAGGTAAATCTATTTCTTCCTCAACTACTGATGCATCATCATATTCTAAGTAAAATTTTTGACATTCTACACAAGCTTGATCTCTTGGTTTATGTGAATGATATTTAGAGAAAAAATCCTATGGAACATTTGAAATTGTAAAAAGGATGATGAGCGTTAAAATCATGTCTATAGGGAGGACCAACATCTTGGAGTTTTTGTTCTACTGCTTGAGCTATACGTTGTGCATCATCTAGGGTATAGGGATCATGCATGCCAAATTCCTTTCAAATATTATCCTTAAGACCATAGAAAAAGGTAGAAACCACTATTTTTGGACTTAATTCATATGTATAGGTGAGTAGAATAGTAAATTCAGAGATATAGTCGTCTACTAACCCTGTTTGCTTAATTTGCATAAGATGAACCATATATGATGTGGAAGATCCTTTATAAAAATTTCTAATTTTTTTTTCCTTAAATAGAGGCCATAAAAGAGGACACCCATTTTGATAAAGTTGCCATAACAACCATTGATATGCCCATGTGCCAAGCTTAGAAGCCACGAAAGCAACACAACCTATTTTCAGATAATGGTGGCCTTCCATTATTCCAACCATCCATGAGGGTCAGCTCATTCAAATGTGGTCATGTAAATTTGAGGAACTTGAATATCATGAGGCTATTCCAAATAATTAGAAGCACCACCTGCTTCTGGGTCTAAATCATTGGCAAAGCCTTGGTTATAAGCAATCACTTATCTTTGATGAATGTTTAAAGGTTCAATATTGAGAGTATTTTATGACCTGGGGGTATGAGGGGGTGCAGAATTTGATAGGGTGGCTTAAATATTTTTAGCATAGTAAAAATATTGTCAATATTTCCTTCTAGTTGTGTAAGATATTGACAGAAGTTTGGATCAACACTATTGGAAATTGGGATAGATGGGCTAGGAGGAGGGTTATTGGATGGTGGAGAGGGAGGATCTGAATGGTTAGATGAAGATGAAGCCATATAATTTAGGGTAGCATAAAGTTGTTGGTAAAAACTATTTTTGTTTTGGGAAGTATTATGATGCATACCTTGATTTTGATGTGGGCACTTATTTCTGCTCATAGACACATACTCTGGTTGGAAGTTACACTATAATCAATCATCAATTCATGTCCAATTAGCAAGAATTTGATTTGAAATTTTAGGAAATGGTAGGAAAAAATTTAGTTTGCTGTCGTAAAAGAAATTTGTTTCAAATCTCCAAAATCTCCAAAATCTCCAAAAAATTTGGTTTCTCAAATGTCCAATGGTCTAAAAATAATAATTTGAATTTTGAAAAAAGGTTTCGACGCCAAAAAAAAATGTTTTCCACTGTTTATTTTTTGCAATCAACGCAAGGTCAACGGATCATGTAGAATATCGATAGTAACTTATTCAATCAATGGTTAAATCTATCCACCTGACAAGTGTCCAACTGAACGCTTTCCAATGAAGCTTACATGCACACGAGCACAGCCAAAGGTAAGGTGGTTACTGAGTTATATGCGCGTAGCTGGATGTAAAGTGTATTAGGCCCATGATAAAAATTATGTGGGACTAAAGTCTCATAACAAAAGCAAGTCTTCACCTGCTTTTATCCCATTAAAATTTGTCGATGATGCTACCGAAAAATAATGCGGTTAGTGGGAATGTAAATTAGCCACCATAAATTCATTTTTACCGGTAAAATCAACTTATTGCCAAAAAAAATTATCGCTATCGTCAAACCCTCCTAGAATTTTATTCCAAAAAAATTATCGCTATCGTCAAAGCCTCCTAGTATTATTTCTGGTTGAAAAACAAAAAATATTTACGATGCCAAAAATATATTGAATGCCCAAAATCGCCATTACTGTTCGTAAACTCAGAAAACTATGCTACCACTTGTCAAAAGCTGATAGGATTTAGGTTTGTGAATCTACCTGATTGGTTGTTTAAACCTTAGAAAACAATTTATTATTTCTATGAGATGGATGCCTTTATGTCTGCGTGTGATCAAGTTTTTCATCAGATGGAGACGTATTCGATGATTGCAATTATTCCATAGAAATACCATGTGCCAATTTTACAATTAAAACTATTTGAATGCCACATGAAAAGATACGATTGGAGGTAATTTTAGGGTTATCTACATGCAATTTTATTGGTTGAAGTCACCTTAGGTAAATTTAATTTTTTTTATGTATATTTTCCATCTACGAGAGATGTTTTATGTCTGCAAAAGAGCATGGTCATGTTTTACTTCTATCTGGGTTACGTCTGCAGATGAGTATGATCATGTTTTACTTCATCTTGGATTACACGCATGCTACACGGATGCAACATCAAGATTTTTGCCCTGGTTTCATCTGGAATTATCCTCGAGGAATTCAAAAAATATTATACGAACAGGTTACATTTAAAATCTTTACTGTGAACACGGTGGTCTATTCACACGCTAATGTTTGAGAATTATTACTGCTATCCAAGTTAACCTGCACCCAACCAATATCTAGAATCATGCTTTGATACCACTTGTGGTGATTCTATCAGTATAGAATTAATTTAATAGATGAAATATAATATGCAATATGAATTCAATAAGATCTAAATGAGCAATCCAGTATACTTCATCAAATATAGCCACTTAAAGAGGGCAAAGTCTCGTAGCCACTTGGAGAGGGTAAAGTCTCTTGCATATATCTGCAAAGCAAATATATTCTTTGATGATGATAACTTAATAAATCATTCTACCTATTAATAGATGAAAAAAATCAATGAACCAACATGACTAATCAATGAACCGATATGACTAATTTGGGATCGTTACAATAGCCCGAGCACTTCAAAAGTCAAAATATTTGTATTACTAATAAGTCATAGGATAATTTTATCCTAGGATAATCTAATGAAAATGGATTGTTATTTTTAACTTCTTTTCCCTTCCGATTATTACCACCATTCCTATTCTTATTATTTTCATTAGAACCATTATTGTTTCAATTTCTATTATAATTTCTTCTAAAGGGAAGCATGTTGTCACCTTGATATATATTATCTTCTTAAGGTTGTGAAAATTCAACATTATCTCCTTTTTCTCTTTCTATTTTAGCCTATCTATTACTCATAGTATTGAATATTTCAATCATTGAACTTAGTTGTCTAGTTATATTATCCATAGGATCTTGTTCTATCTTGTTTAGGATAGTGAATCCTATATTTTTAGTGTAAAAAGGAGGAGAGTATAGACGGTCTCTTGGGACATTGTCTAATAGTATGAGAACTATGGCAATGGATTCTTAATATATTTGGTAAATGCATGGTGATAAATGACATAATTGAAGAATGGTTAAAGCAATGGTAGAGCACTTTAAAAGTGAGGTGTTACATATAATTTGGGATACATCCAAAGATACAATACTTTGGACTATATGGATGGAAAGAAACAAAAGAATATTTAAAGGTAAGGAGAGCAATTTAGAGTTAATGAAAAGGAATATTTGTTTAGTCATAGAGTCTAAATCATCCCTATCAACTCACCCAATCCCTAATATTGAAACAAAGAGCCTTGATAGATGGAGTCAACTCCAAGTCATCAATTGGACTTATGATGGTGGGTATAGGAGAAATAAAAGGAAGACAAAAAATATAAAGTGGAAACCACTAGAAGTAGAGTTGGTAAAATTGAATTTTAATGGAGCTTCTAGAGAAAATATAGGACCCACAATAGGAGGAATAATCTAAAGTGATAGGGGTGATATTTTGTCATATTATGCTTTTAATAGTGGATTTAAGACAAATAATGAAGCTAAAGCTTGGGCAAATTTTGTAGGATCAAAAATATGCAAATAAATGAAATGAAACAAAGTATGGATGGAAGACAATTCACTAATAGTAATAAATGCAATTTTAAGGAAAGCAAAGGCTCCATGGAACATACAAGAGATTATTGTGAAAATATAAGACCTTGCTACAGAGTTTGAAGAAATTAGGTTTACACATACATTAAAGGAAGGGAACAAATATGTATATAGACTAGCCAATAGAGGGGTTTTAATAGAGGACCGTGAAGTTAAATTCTATTTTCCATGCTTAGAGGAAGTAGTAAGTATAATTGAAGTTGACCAAAAAAAATTGAAAGGAGTAAATTAAAATAATGTTCCAAAGGATTACAAAATGTTTCAAGGGACCCATTTATAGATAAATGTATTGGATGAAACTAACAGTCTAGATTTGGTAAAGTAGACTATGATTTTGTGAAGCAAGAAGAAGTTTTGTATGTTGAATTAGAAGAATATGATATCAAATAGACTTCATGGCTGAATGAATTATTTGAGTTATTGGTTGTTGGTGGGATTATACAAGATAATATGGATTGGAACTTTTAACTTTTTGAGACTGCTAAGATAATTATTAAAATAATACCATTATTATTTGTTAAAATGTAATTATAATATGAATGAGATTCATTTCATAAGTCATTAAAATGATTAATTATTTTTTAATTGGTTATTTTAGATTAAAATGAATTCCAGTTGTATTATATAATGACCCATAGTTTAGTTATTATGCATATATTCCTTGATAAGATTTAATCATGAACTTTCAACATTTGAGATTGCTAAACTATTTATTATAGTTCTTGTGGTTGCACTTATGATTCAGGAAGGAAACTAACAGTCCAAAGCTGGTAAAGAGGACTATGATAACGTGAAATTTTTGAAATATTACTTTACTAAGATGTAGTGCATATACAATAGAGGTGGAGTTTTGGTATAGTGAAGGTTTTTGTAGGAAAATATCAATAGAGAAGGATGTTGAATTTTGGAATATTTGTATTTACAAAGAAAAATGAAGAAGATCTAAAATTTGAAAAACCAAGGATTCAAACTTTTTATGAAAAAATATGTAGGTATCTTGCTATAGTAATTCAATTGACTATTTTTAAACTCTCAAGCTCTAAAGGAGAGAGTTGTGATTTGTTAAGGGTGGAGAACTTGAGTACAAACACTTTTCTCATATATATATATATATTTTGTAGTAAATTTTCACTACATTAGGAAAATTTAGCCTGAAGAAGGAATTTTGAGAAGGATTGCTATCTAGAATTGACTAGGATAAGAGGATCAGAAGCTCCTTCTATTTATCAACTAGTTGATGTTGGGAAGATGTTAAGAATACCAATGAGGGCGAACCTATGCTATAAGTTGCTAGTAAATTTGAAGCTCCCCATGCCAGAGGTAATGTTGACCATTCAAACCAGACAAAGAGAGAACTATAGCCTTTTTAGTGGTAACTAATCCATGCCTCACCTTAGTCAGGGGCTCTAGAGTTCTTTTGGTGGTAACTAACAAGTATTCGCTATTGGAAAGTATTATATCTACTCAATTGATGCAAACTCATCCCTTAACCTAAGGATTGAATTTAGGATAAGAGCCACCCTCTTTTTGTAATTGGGTTTTGGAGAAGCTACTTCAAAATGGTACAAGAAACATGCCTGTTAGCTTTTGATGTAATGAGCACTAGGAGATAACAATTAGAAGATGCAAAATAATATGAAAGAAAGTAAATCTTCTAGATGACTAAGACATGCAATAAAATGGAAATGATATAAATGAATACAATGTAGCTATGGAGAAAATGAAAACTCCATTAATAAAGCTATTGAACTGCATTGCACCCATCACCACTGGATGGTGATCCACACAGAACTGTACTACTATCTACAAAGATGCTCTAAGCTACTATGTCCTCGACTCTCTATATCTATCTAACAATGAGGCCTTCCTTATATAGGCAAAAATAGGTTACTTGGCCAACACTCTACCTAGCTATGCAAGGGACAACTTGCACATTGACACTTGTGCATTTATTACATTGCATGAAGTAACTAGATAACTTCCCCCTAAAGTAATATAATGTCCTAAGTATGTTACTTAGAAGATACAAGTACATGACCCAAATGATGGAATATAATCTATTTCTAACACCCCCCTATATTACATTATTTGGGTATTGAATAATTTTAGTCTTCAATATAGATATTCATCTTCATATCAAGCTTTGTACTCTTCCTCTACATTATTTGTAACCTGTTCAAGCAAATAGTTAGTATTTTTGTAATATATTACATTTACTGATAGATATTTCACTTCATAATCCTATAAACCAAGTGACCTTTATGATTTCTCTTATGATATTCCAGTTGAGGATAATTGGTTGGTCACTAAAATTACTGTTGACGAGGGTTCCTTTGGTATTATCATGGTTGAAACTGATTCCCATTATTCATCTAATTTCCTTGGTTCCTATTTTTTGGATTGTATCTGCAATAGCTGGTATTATGTCATTTCTTTCTGCATATCTAAAAATACCATGCTTTTCGTCCTCTTGTTGATGAAGCAATATTTCCCTATGGATTATCTTTTGATGCCAATGCAGTGTTAGTCATCTCATCTTTCAAAGTGTTTTCTACTTCATATTCTTGAATTATATTGACTAGGTCATCAAAAGAAGTATCTTTACTTAAGACATGTAAATATGTTACCAAATGCTTATAGATGTCTGGAAGTGCTCTCATGGTTACTTGAGTAAGAAGTTCATCCTTTACTATTTCTCCTAAGGTCAAAAATTTCCCTTTAATATCTGCTACCTTCCTTAGGAACAGTCCTATGCTTTCTCCACTATTCATTTTCAATGAGTGAAGTTGAGTTTGGAGATGAGGAATAGTTACCTTATTCTTTCCTTCAAATATTTTCTTTAGGTGTTTCCATGCATCTAAATTGTTATAGCTAAAATGATATAAGGTTGGATCTCATCAATGATAGAAAATATTATTATCATTAGAGCTTTTGAATTCTTTTCTTCAAACTTTAGGATTTTAGTTTAACCTGTGGCAGGTCTCTGTGTTTTCCCTTTGACAACATCCCAAAGTTTTTCATACACTAATATTGTTTTCACTTTATTTTTCCAAGAGAAATAATTAGGACTCTTGAGTAGTTGAGATTCTGCTAGGAAGAATTTGTTTTATGCCATTTAGATCTTCCTAATATCAAACCTTAGATTTGTTGGTTTCCTTATGTCTCCCTAATGTTTTTGGAATATGATATAGTGCTTTTGTAAAATATAGTTCAATTTATGGTTGATTTTGTATAGTTTTGTAAAGATCAAAAATCAACTTTTCTAACACCTTATTTCTCCTAATTGAACTAAGCACTTTTCCAAATTTTGAATAGGTTTTAATGTTGGATTCCTTTTGTCCATTTTTGAGAAATTTTGAGACAAGAAAATTATAAATTTCTATCCTTAGCAAAAAATATTTAATAACCTCTTTTTATAACCCTTAGGTCTTAATTTCTAATTTCCAAAGACCTAGTTTGATGTTGTAACCCTTATCACTCCCGAATTTGGAAAATTAGAAAATTAATAATATTTACAAAATATTAAAGAATATAATCCAAGTAGAATTCCTTATTTCTCCTAGGTTGAGTTGCAAATATTTTTTTAATTTGGTAAGTTATCCCTTATAGATTTTATTTTCAAAATCTAAATTTCAACCTTAACTTGTAACCCTTATTATTGGGCAAAACATTGGTTAGTTTTCCTATGGTTCAATTAATTACCTCTATTTAATTGTCAACCTGAGGTAGGTTGTAGTCTTGTGAGTAACCGTGCACAATATATGCTTATAATTTCTCCTTCAGAGATGAGTCCCTCAGATTTATGGTTTGGGGGATGTTTGATATTCGCTGAAGTTTTGATTCTAAATTCCAAACCAATAATCTATCCTATGTTTATGAAAATAGGACTAAAATGCACACCGAAATTAAAATGGCATTTTGCTAGAAATCACAGAAAATAAGGGAAAATAACAGATAAATAAATTAATATACAAAAAATTAAGTAACAGAAAACAAGGGAAAGTAAGGGAATAACTCTATTGTAAGTGGGCCCATGCTTCTAGAAGGTTTTTCCCACATTAAATATTCACCGAACACTTAGACGATTTAATAGATAACTCAAAAATATTTTATTAACAATTGCAACAAAGAATTTACAAGAAAAATATGGGGGTCTCGTCTTTAGGGGTGGCCTGCATATTTCTAAGATATGTGGCCACACCCTATTACAATTTGCAAAACAAATCGAAAATATGATTCTCTTTTACAACCTTGCATGAATGAAGGAATTGAGAAAAATATCAAGCTTGGTGAGCTATTTCAGCGTATTTTGTTTCTATAATATGTTTGATATTTTTTTTACCCGATTTACATAAATATTTCACCTAGCAGCTAGAAAATAGGTGGCTATTCATATTTTATGTCATCCCTTGTCTTGTTTCAATGCTAAAACTCCATTTATGCTTGTTGCTAAAATTTCACTCTCTTATACCGACCACTGAGTGTTGTTAGAATTTGGCTATAGTGGAAATCAGGCACCTCGTCTATATAAGTCGAGAAGTAGGTGCCTTGTCTGTAGAAGTTGGGAAGCAAGCGCCAACATGGGAGTCAGGCGCCTAATGGGAAGCAGGCACATAATGGGAAGCAGATGCCTAATGGGAAGTAGATGCCTAACAGGAAGTAGGTGCCTAACAGTTAAGTACCAAACGAAATTCAAGCACTTCAAAGGGAATTGGGCGCCTGACTTCATACTTCACACTAATGTTCCATAGATGTTTTACCTTCATGAAATAGAAAGTGCTAGGTCCAAGTGGGACCTCGACAAAAATATGCCAAAATGCAATAATTTCCACAAAATCTACACAAAATACACTTAAAGACAAATATTAAATAAAATTTAGAATAAACTGTTAAATATATTTATAGTTTTTATAAAATATGTACATCTATATAAATAAGTGCTATTGTTTTATAAGGAAAGTGGTAAAAAAAATGAGCATTTTCAAGGCTCATCATCCCCCCATGCTTAAGGGGTGGCACGTCCCTACGCCACTTTATACTGGTAATTACTAGTTCTGTTTACAACATCCCAATAAGCCTTGTTGGTCTTTTTTCTTTTCTTTTCAGTGGCCTTTACTTTTTCCTTGTCTCGGGGCTTTCACTCCTTTGGTGCTATGGGAGTGGCTGCATCCTATCCCTACGATTTTTGGATCTTGCTGCGTCGAACTGGCTGACATGGCCCTACTCATATCTTGGACGGTTCTCTTGTCCAGGCCACCTTGCCTTTTTCAACATTCAAATAGTAGCCAGAGAAACTGGTGGCATCCTTTTGGAATGTAGGATTAGCTATTTTACAGTACTCATGGTGAAGGGGTAACTCTTCACCCACATGTATCACTTCTTTATCACCAAATGGGATGCTAGACTTTTTAGCAACCCTAGCTATGGGTAAATTGGCCCTTATTAGGTCAAGTTAAGGTTCAGCCTTGACTTCTATTTTTGCCATCGAAGGGGTTTTGTTGCTTGATGCCTGATCTACAGGTGGCACAGGACCTAGAAATACCATACTCATGAAATATGCCTTCATATTTGAAGGTTGATCACCTATCGACCCATACAAGCTCAAGAACTGCTCAGGTTGGGCAACTGGAATTCTCTTGGGAGACCTCTTGGCTTTCTTTTTCGCCTCTTTTTTAGCTTCCTTGAGTTATTTCTTAGAGGCCTTCTTAAAATTATTTTTTTCTTCTTTAATATCCTCTTTAAGCTTCTCAAATTTTTCTTTTTAGGCAAAAAACAATTTCTTTGTTGCCTCCCATTCCTCATCAGAATCCAGTTCTGATTCCTCATCAAATTCTATGCCTAATACCTTGAATTCCTCAACTATTGCTCTGGTTTTGGGTCTTCATTGAGATGCCCTTACAAATTTTTGATTTGACCTCAAATTTATGTGCTACATCCCAGGGTATGTTGGTGGTGTTGTTGCTTCCTGGTTTTCAGCAGATCCAGGCTGTTGAGCCTCTTCTTCGAGTGCAACAAATTACTACTCGGTTGGAACTACTTATTCCTCCTGAGGCTGTTCGGCCCTTACATCAACTGGAGAATGCTTTGATTCTTCCTCCTTTTATGAATCTTGAGGCTCTTGAGCCTCTACTTTATTCTCCTCTTCATCTCCTTTGTATGTAGACTATTCTGAATTCTGAGGTTCTTCAACCTCAACTTCATCTTCCTGAAGTACCTATTCGACATAATGAGATATGGAACAGGGATGCTCTACATCCATTGCAGCATCCACTCCCTACTTTGTTTCTATATTAGTAGGGGTACCTCTGTTGCCTCATCAGTCTGCACTACTGCATATACTTTGGTTGGTTGCTCAGCTCCCACTACTCTGCCCTGCAATTACAATTATCCTATTTGCCCTTGTAGTTACCAAATTGTTTGATACAATTTGTGCATCTTCAATGAAACTTCTTTCCTAGAATCTTGAAATAGAGTCCATTCTTCTCTATATTTGGCTTCCCAAGTGGAAGCCTGCTCTCTCAATACCTGTAGTTGTTGCTACAAATCTTCCTCTTGTCCCTCTTGTGGAAAATCTTCTGTAGAAACCTCCTGTTGAGGAGTTTGGCCCTTTGAAATATCTTGTAAAATCTAGGCTAGGTAATATTCTCTATTTAGCTCATCGATCGTTTCTTCATCGTATGATGAGGTCAAAACCACCCTAGACATTTTTGACCTTCTACTTCTAGTTCTAGTGGAAACTAGCATGAAAGGAGGGCTTGGTGGATCCTGCCTTGCCTCATCATAAAATTGAGGGTCAATGGGAGACAAAGACTATCTTGCTTCCTCATTAAATTAGGGGAAAATAGGGGAAAAGGCTATTCCTACTTCCCCTATAATTTTTATAGGTTGGGATGCAGGCACCGCATCTTCTCATTCTATCACCTCTTGGGCTGACTGCTCATCATGTATTAACACCTCCCTCTCTTCTTGTGCCCTTGTAACTGCATCAGTACCCTCGATATCCTCAACCATCACATATCTATGTGACTCCACATATCGTACCAGGGCCAAAATCAGGCCATGGTGAGCCAAGGCAGATGTTGTGCCTACCTAGTACCATTTGGCCTCATATTTGAGGGTGCATGCAAGGTAATACGAGATGTTGATTTTATGCCCATATAGTATGTGATTGAGAAAGTGAAAATGATTTGCATTCAATGTGGAGTACCTACTAGAGCAAGTGAAGAATCACACGATATATTCAAAGACCGCTCTCTAGAGCTCAAGGATGTGGCATTTGGACAAACCATCACACGTTAGGTGCTTAGTTAGTCCCCTAAATAATCTTTGTGCACAAAGAGTGAGGTTATATTCCTTGTATGTGCACTCCCCTATCAGAGAGAGACCCGTAACTCTAGCAATATAATCTTTAGTGATTGGAATCTCCAGTACCTACATTTGCACGATCCCATCCATCATGGATGCAACAAATTTGGTAGCTACCGTTGCATCCTGGCCCTGATTGACTAGTTGAAAATACTCCATCCATATTGCAGTGTCAAATTGAATTTGCACATATGTATAAATCCCTGAGTAGTCGATAGGTTCAATTTTCTTAGGTTGTGGTTCTTTGATCTTCCCCCTATGCTTTTACCTTGGTTTACAATTCACTCGATAATGCTTCTGGTTTTCTCCCTGAATTGCTACAACACTTCACACTCTAGTTTTTTTTCTTTCTAAATACAACTTACAATAGTAGTTTTAGTAAGCAAATTTTAAAACAATTACTTTCTTGCATGCAAGTAGTTAATTACTGTAATCAAAAGCAATTATGGTTATCCGTGGTAAGTTTCCTTCGAGCATGTACCTGATTGTACGGAGGTGATAACCATAGTAAATTGACCAATCAGAGCCGTGACATGTAGTACAGTCCTAAGTGGAGTTATTTGGGTGACTAGGACAATAATGGGGGTTGTACCGACACTTTTCCATAGACACATGCGTATGAAAAAAATATAGACATAAAATAGAAAATTTAATCATGCACCTAAATTCATTCTGTGGGTGTATATGCGTAGATATCCGTGGTGTGTTGCTATTGGATGGTGTTTGATGACTAGGCAAACCACAATGGATAATGATGGCCATATTTCCCATACAATGAATTCTCTTCCATGTGATTGGTTCTTGGTAGTTGCAATATGACTTATTCAAGATATCCTACAAAATTTAAAAACAAAGGTTAGAAAAAAATGTCTCCATGGGATGACAAACATCCCCTCCTCAAAATTTGGTTGATGTCAACTTTTAATTTCATCCATGATAGATTTGACTTTGTACATGCATGGGGTGTTGACGTGGCTCGGGCCACATCCCAATGTTGATGTTTTATTCTTCCAAGGTAGAAAATGACTGAAAAATATGGAAATAAGGTGCCTTTTCCATATGGAAATCAGACACCTTATTTTCAAATTATGGCATGTAGGTGCCTTGGAAATTAGAAGCAGGCACCTTAGAAATCAGGCACTTTGCTTAACATGGGAAGCAAGCATCTTAGTAATCAAACACTTATGCCTAACATGGGAATTAGGCACCTTAGAAATCGGGTGCTATAATTAACATGGGAAGCAGGTACCTTAGCAATCGAACACTTTACTTAACATGGGAAGCAAACACCTTAGCAATCAGGCACTCTACTTAACATGGGAAGAAGGTGCCTTAGCAATCAGGTGCTCTACTTAACATGGGAAGCAAGCACATTTTTGCTAACTTTTGGGTGTCGTACTTATAAATAAAAATTTATACAAACTCAAACTTTTTTTTTAACAAGAAATTTGGTGTCGCTATCCCGACAAATGGAAGTCGAGTGCCCTTTTTCTTGGAAAAACCAAAAATTAGGTGTTGGTATGCCATAATACGAGACGTAGGTGCCATCTCCTTAACATACTGGGAGTAAGGCACACTGTATCATATAACAAGAATTAGGTGCCTAATTTTCACAGTATGGGAATCAAACACCTTTTGTTGTAATATGAGAATCAGGCACCTTCTGTCGTAAAACAAGAATCAGACACCTTTCCCATCATAAAATAGAAAACTAGCACTTCTCTTTATTCAACAGGTGTTGAATTTTTCTCATAAATACACTGTAAGGTTGATCAGGCCTTTCAACGCTCTAGTTTAAGAATAGGGATAAAATCAGCATCCGCCCCTGAACCAACACTTGAGTGTTTTATTGTCCATAAAGACCAATCCAAACACTCTTATGTAGATTCAGGTTTAGTATTCCCCTCTCTAAGTGGGGACAAACTACTCCTACTGCAAGAAATTTCTCCTAGAAAGCTGGGAAGGTGCAGGTTCATGGATCCTATGCTTGTTAGGCCTAGGTTTCCTAGGCTGCCTAACAGTTGCACTTAGGGCATTGTTCTTGCAAAACAAAAATACAACTAAAAAATGAAAAATTAAAAGAATAATTGTCTTTGGTACTATGTTGACTACGTCCACATATTACTGACTCAAGATAAAATAAGAATCAACTGGGGTCTCCCCCATGCCTAATTTAGACTCAATCATGTATGCTTCAAACATATGGTATGGACACAGGCGGTGGCGATTGACTATTAAGGTAATCTTACTGCCGTTAATTATTCTGATCCTCAAAGCCCCATTGTTTATGACTTTTGTCACTTCAGATGGCCCCATCCAACATTGTATGAGCTTGCCTTTCCTTTCCTGGAACCAAGAATCATATAGTAATGCCCATTCTCCCACTTTAAGATATTTTTGCCTAGTGTGGCGATTATGCCACTTGGTCATTTATTTCTGAATGATATCTATTTTTTGCAGAGCATCAAGGCGATATTCATCTAGCTTATTAAGCTTCTAAATTCATTATTTCTATGCATCATCTAGGTTTATATTCAATTCTATAGCAATCCTAAGTGTTTTTATTTCAAACTCTATAGGCATCATAACACTCTTCCCATAAACTAACTAAAATAGTGTGAAACTAGTAGTAGTCTTCCAGGTGGTCCTGTAGGCCCACACTGCTTTTGGTAATCTAGTATCCCAGTCCTTCCTATGTTGATGCACTATCTTTGTTAGGATATTTTCCAATTCTCGGTTGGTTACTTCAACTTGTCCATTCACCTATGGATGGTAGGGAGTGGTTTTGTTATGCCTAATTTTGTATTGTTGCACGAGTTCCTGAATCATCCTTGGAGTAAAATGAGGTTCTTGATCAGTTGTGATCTCCCTTGGAACCCTAAATCTTGTAAAAATTTATGAATACAAAAAATCTACTACATTTTTCTCCTTTGAATCATGCAAACCCTACACTTCAACCCACTTAGTCACATAAACTAGGATATACCTCTTACCTCTTGACTGCAGATTAATGGGTCCTATGAATTTCATCCCCCATTTATCAAATGGCTCAATGTGAACATGTGGTTGGAGTGGTATCTCATCTCTAAGAGTAGGTCTGCCCATCCTCTGACATTGATCACACTGGCTCACATGTTTGGCTACATATTTAAATAGTAAAGGCCAGTAATAACCAGCCTGCAACACTTTATATGCAGTCCTTTTTCCTGCAAAATTGCCACCACAAGGTTCATCATGGCAAGCCTTCAATATTTTAGTTATTTCATTCCTAGCAACACATCTTCTCATGACCTGATCAGGCCTTGTTTTAAACAGGTACCCATAAATCCATGATAAATCTACACTTTTCTCAATTAAAGTCTATTTTTTAAGAGGTAAAAATGTAGGGGATACTTTACCAGTGGCTAAATAATTAGCCATATCTGTGTACTAGGGTATTTGATCATTCAAAGAAAACAAATGCTCATCTAAAAATTGGTTTTCTATAGCTGCATAGTCTAGAGGTGTTAATATGGATAAGAAATTAGCTACCACGTTGTCCTTTCCTGGATTATCCACTATTGTCACATCAAATTCCTGCAAAAAAAATAGCCATCTGATAATTCTGCCACTAATTCCAAGTTTTTTTGTCAAGTATCTGATCGCTGAGTGATCAGTGTGTACAAAAACCTAATATCCTATGATATAATGATGAAATTTATTAAGAGCATGTATTTATACAAGAAAATTATTCTCTGTGATAGTATAATTGAGTTCATCACTTGTGAGGTTTTTACTAACATAATAGATGGTATATAAATCATCACCATATTTTTGTCCTAGTACTGAGCCTATTGCAGTGTTAGATGCATCAACATATATGTGAACAGGTATGGTCCAATTTGGACCTCTTAGCACTGGATAAGTAATTAGTTTTTCCTTTAAGGTGTTGAATGCTTGTTTACATTCTTTAGTCTAGAAAAACTCTATATCCTTAGTTAACAATGTGGTAAGAGGTTTAGTAGTTTTTCTAAAGTATGATATAAACCTCCTATAGTAACCGACTGATCCTAGGAAACTGTAGATATCCTTCTATGTTTTGGGAGTAGGTAGGGTTTGGATGACTTCTATTTTTTTGTCTACTTTGATCCCATTTGTAGAAAGGCGATGTCCTAAAACTATCCCTTTCTACATTAGCATATAACATTTCTCATTGCTTAGGGACAGATTAGTTTCCTCACACTGTTTAAGTGTCTTTTCCAAATTTTCTATGGCTATTTTAAAATTTCTCCATATACAGTGAAAGCATCCATGTATACCTCCACAATCTCTCCAATCATGCCAAAAAAAATTCTTAGAACTACCCTTTGAAAGGTGGCAGGTGCATTGCATAGACC
The DNA here is from genome assembly GCA_028583015.1 of Wollemia nobilis. Lineage (NCBI taxonomy): Eukaryota > Viridiplantae > Streptophyta > Pinopsida > Araucariales > Araucariaceae > Wollemia > Wollemia nobilis. The sequence continues at coordinate 1,735,750 of JAQPPZ010002592.1, forward strand.
AAATGGTAAAACTTGATAAGCAAATGTCCCTCATGGACAAGTGAAGGTGGTTTTATCTTGATATTCTTCCCCTATTTAGATCTGATTGTATCTACTGAACCCATCTAGGAAAGAAAAATACTTCTTGCCTGCTAAGGTGTCAAGGACCTGATCTATGAAGGGTAAGGGGAAGTGGTCTTTCTTAGTTTATTTGTTCAAAAACCTATAATCAACACAAGTTCTCCACTTTCCATATTTCTTGGGAACCACCACTAATGGTGATACCCACTCACTCTCTGAAATTGGATAGATGAATCCAACAGTGAGAAGTTTTTGTAATTATGTTTTGACAATTCTTTCATAGTTGGGTTCATTCTCCTCTATGGTTGTCTTACTGGTTTAACATGGTCTTCCAGATATATCCTATGAGTACATATCTCAGGAGCTATTCCTATCATGTCAGAATACTCCCAAGCAAAGACATCTTGATATGTTCCAATGTTTGTTTTAGTTTGGTTTTTTGTTCAACTGTCAACTTGTTATCTATGTTCATCATTCTACTAGGTGCAACTTCTATTTTTCGAGTATGGTGGTCTTTTTCTCCCACTAATGGCAACTCAAAAGGAGGACATGAGATTTATCCTTGAAAAAAGTGAGATATCATCTTATCCTCATCATTTTCATCTTCCAACTCATCAAGTGTTATGATAGGTTGGATCATTGATAAACCACAAATGTTTTGACTCTCATTCTCAAGTTTTACCAACAAATCTGTAGACTATGCAAGTGGATGTATGATTATTTTCTTTATATTTTGATCATTTGAAATGATCATTTGCCCATATCTACAACTTATATAAGCATCAACTATTTTCATCCAAGGTCTACCTAAGATTAATGGGTATCCATCTAACCCAAACTTAGATTATAGCACTAAGAAATCTACTAGATACTCCCATGCATCCACTGTAATAGTGATATCTTCCAAAATTACCTCAAGGAGCATTGTAGACCTGTCTACCAACTGGAGCACAGTTTTAGTGGGCTTTAGATTAGTCAATTTTAGTTTTTGCATGGTCTCCTAGGGCATGACATTGATGGCAATCCCCAAATCTACTAGTGTATTGGGTAAAACACAACCCTCTATTTTTATTGTTAACACAGGGCTTCTTGGATCTAAGTACTTTTGGCTATAGGAATTATCTAACATAAGATCATCTAAATAACCTACCAAACTAATTTATTTAGCTGGTTTCCTCCCTAGTTTCTTGAGGCACAACTCTATTATGGCCTTACCATATATAGGTATGTCTCTAATGGCCTGAAAGAGAGGGATTGTGACCGTTAAGTTTTTTAAACTAGAGAGAATATCAAACTCTGTTTATACTGGTTTCTTGAGTTCTTGCAACCTTTGTGGAAAATATGGAACCCATTATTTGTTATTTATAAGAATTTATTCTTCTTCTACTTCCTCTATAAGGGGTGATTCCATTTTTCCTATCTCTATGTGTTCCTCTTATTCTACAAGAGGAGTGGCTTCTACATCTAATTGTTTTCCTAACTGTAACTGGATTGGATCACAATATACCTTAATATTATACATGGGTTACATCTCATTTTCCATTTGATAGGCTGTATACTGTTTGTTGTTTGGATTTGTTGTAGGCTATGTTGGTAACTGAGGAGTCCTTGAAGCAAGAGGAGTAAGCAGACTTGGCTGTAGTGGAGCTGGAGTAGGATGTTGTGGATACTTATTCCAAGGATTTTGGTTTCTCCACTACTGCCCAGGATACTGGTATTGCATCCAAGGGTAAGGGTTGTAAGGATTATCTCCTTGGGGAAATGGATTCTCCACTACTGCCCATATTGGGTGGCTGGGATTGACCTTGATTTTGTTAATTACTGCCCCCATAATATGGCAGTATTGATTGCATATTGTTACCCATAGGATATTGTTGCCAGTTTCTCCTATTACCCATGAAGTATACTTTTTTTACTTCAGTTCCTCTTTATATTTCATTAGCTATGGACACAGCTTGGTTTTATGATCCTTTTTACAAATAACACATACATGAACTTTGTTTTATGGACACTTGTTTTTGGGGTGTTTGCCTCTACATTTATGACACAATTTGGTCAATGTTGCCTCATTCTCCTACTTTTTTTGAAGCAGAAGGGTATCCATTTGAAGAGCCAGAGATGATAACATCTCACTCTTAGGTCTTCAAGCATGTTGCGTATTTCTGTTTTAGTCATAGTGGCTGATTGTTTGATATTTATTGCGGTCAACTTACCTTTTCTTCTTGAAAAGGTTCAACACAACTATTGAATATCCTTCATTTGATGTTGGTAAATATCCCCTCTAGAGATCATGTTTGAGGCTTCCACAGATTCATTCATTAGTCCTTTCAAAAAAATGCTTCTTATGGATCTATCTCCTAGTTTTAAATTGGGTGATACTTGCAAATTAAATCTAAACCCATCCCAATATTCTTCCACAAATTCACCTTCATTTTGTGTCATATCTAGGACTTCTTCTCTTGCATCACGTGCCCTAGAAAAATCCTGATATTGATCTAGAAAAATTATCTTCAACTGTTCCTAGGTAGTTATCCATTTATCCCCAAAGCTGATGAACCAGCACAAAGCTAAATCATCAAGGGTGGAAGAAAATAATTTTAGTTTTTGAGCATCTATGTTGTAATCCATAGATCTGTATAAAGCATAAAATTTAAACAAAAATAGATCTAGATCTTCTGTTGGTAGTCCTTTAAATATTAGAAGGTGGGCAGGAGATATGTGCTTCATATTGCGATCTCCACCTGCCTCTCTTATTGGAAAACTAAAACTAGTGGATGCTTCCTCTAGATTTTCTACCATTCTGTTGGCTATTGGAGTTTTTACACCGACTGCATTTAGAGTAGCTGTCAATGCTTCTAGTTTGTTTCTTTTATCTTTCATAAGGATGGATAAGTCAGTATTTGATATTGTTCCATCTAATACTACTTGCTAGCATTCGACATTCAGTAAATCTTCCTCAGATTGAACTCTACTTATCTTCGATACTGCTCTAAGATTCTGCTTAATTGTTTTAGAAGGATATTGTACAAATAGTGGGTGTTCTTACCAATGCATAGGTGGATATTGTGATGGATGGATTTTTATTCTCAGGTTTATATTCTATTGAAGTAAAAGGGTTTTGAGAAACAACTTATTTTTTTTGACTAAATGACCATCCGGTCCTCTATTCTTAGGTGGACTCATACAAAGTTTCAGATGAAGGTTTTGGAGAAATCAGTCTAAACTACTACTACTATGCTTCCTTAAAAACTAGAAATTACAATGGCTACTCCCTGGTAACGGTGCCAAAATTTTGGGTAAAATATTGGTTAGTTTTTCTATGGTTCAATTAATTACCTCCATTTAATTGTCAACCCGGGGTAGCTCGTAGTCTTGTGAGCAACCATGCATAATATATGCTTATAATTTCTTCTTCAGAGATGAGTCCCTAAAATTTATGGTTTGGAGGATGTTTTATGTTTATTGAAGTTTTGATTCTAAATTCCAAACCAATAATCTATCCCACATTTATGAAAATAGGACTAAAATGCACACATAAATTAAAACGGTACTTTACTGGAAATCACAAAAAACATTGGAAAATAATAGGGAAATAAATTAATATAGAAAAAATTAAGTAACAGAAAATAGTGAAAGTAAGGGAATAACTCTGTTGTAAGTGGGCCCATGCTTCCAGCAGGTTCTACCCGCGTTAAATCTTCACCAGGATGATTTAACAAAAAATAACTCAAAAATGTTTTATTAACAATTGCAGCAAAGAACTTACAGGAAAAATTTGGGGGTCTCATATTCAGGGGTGGCTTGTATATTTATAGGATATGCGGCCACACCATATTGCAATTTAAAAAAAAAATAGAAAATATGATTCTCTTTTACAACCGCTTGCATGAATGAAGGAATCGAGAAAATATCGAGCTTGGTGAACTATTTCAGTGTATTCTATTTCCATAATATGTTTGATATTTATTTTACTTGATTTACATAAATATTTCACGTAGCAGCTAGAAAATAGGTGGCTAGTCATATTTGACGTCATCCATTTTTTGGTTTCAACACTAAAATTCCATTTATGCTTGTTGCTAAAATTTTACTCTATTCTGCCAACCACAAAGTCGTACTAGAATTTGGCTTTAGTGGAAATCATGTGCCTTGTCTATAGAAGTCAAGAAGCAGACATGAACATGGGAGTCAGGCATCTAATGGGAAGTAGGCACCTAATAAAAAGTAGGCACTTAATGGGAAGCAGGAATCTAGTAAAAAGTAGGCGCTTAATGGGAAGCAGATGCCTAACGGGAAGCAGGTGCCTAACAATTAAGTGTCGAATGGAATTTAGGTGCTTCAAAGGGAATTAGGTGCCTAAATTCATAATTCACACTAATGTTCCATAGATGTTTTACCTTCATGACATTGCAAGTGCCAGGTCTGAGTGGGACCTCGATAAAAACATGCCAAAATGCAACAATTTCCACAAAATCGACATAAAATACACTTAAAGACATATTAAATAACATGTAGAATAAACTGTTAAATATATATATAATTTTCATAAAACATGTACATCTATAAAAATAAGTGCCACTATTTTATAAGGAAAGTGGTACAAAAAATGATCATTTTCGAGGCTCATCACTTATATCTCCAAAATTGATAGCAATAATAAAGTGGTATTTAAACCTTACCTTTTAATGCTAATCTCTTTAGTGTTCGATGCTTCCTTAGGCTGGATATAGCAATAGTATTGAAGATACCTTGGGTGTTGAAATTAATGGAGACACTCATATTCAGTGCTGGAATGTAGAAACTACAAAAATAGGAAGGTTTAACCTTCAAAACCATGAGACTTTAATGCTCCTTCTTCCTTCCTTTCACATTGTGCTTTATTGGATTTGATTGCATTTTGTTGTGCTATGAACTTTGGACTTCAAGTGTCTTTTATGGAGGAATAATATTGAGCTTTGTGACACGTGTCACACCCGTTACGTATGAGCACTCCTCCTTTTCTTAACATACCACTTTCTTGTTCAATGCCTCTTGGTCACTCATGTGGGACTTGTGGAGGATAACAAGTGTCACCATGTCCTTGATATTCCCTGTAACGTATGTGTGAGGTTTCTTGAGCATTGAGAGATGAAATCCTTGTAACGTATGTGCTTTAGAAGGTTGATGCCAAGTGGCATTCAAGCTCTCTACATGAAGTCCTTTCCTGTAACACCTTCCAAGGAGAATATTATAACTCCTTAAGTCCTTTCGTATGACATTCCTTTGCTTTCATACATTTCTTAAGCAACAAGAAAAAATTTATCTTGCAGGTTGATTGATGAGGTGCTAGGGAGCTTTAAATGGTATTTTCGGTGCTTCCTTCGGTGGATGATATTCACCAAGTTTAAGACCTCGAATGTAGCTCCTTTTATTTTTATCTTCTATGCCTCCAACGTGTTGATTCATGTGATTTTTTGTAGTGTATATAGCCGCTTGTTATGTTGTTTTTTATGTTGGTAGAAGTAGACACCTTCTATTTTTAGTGTAGATGCAGTTCATCCCATGTTGGTAGATGTAGATGCTATCCATTAGTAGATGTGCACTCTTTTTTATCTATGTAAATGTAGCTTGATGATAGCCTCTTTTGGGCTTTATTTTTGCAGGTTCATCCATCCAAGATGAGCCCTTTGAGTGGCTCCTTTTGCTTGGGAAGAAGAGTGCTGACGTTCAACATTTCTTGGATAATTTTCCCTATAGTTATTGTGCATTTTGGGGAATATTCCAAATATGCTTTTTTTCTGTAAAAACCATATCAAAGTAGTGAAATAAAATGTACCATAAATTGTACATAAGCCTCCTTTGATGCACCTTCTTTTGCACTCTTTTTTTATCTGAAATTCTAGTTTTATGGTAGATTTATCTCTTGCAAAACAAGGTTTTTGGTGTTGTATTTTATGAGTAGAAACCTTCCCTTTTTTTCTTGGATACTTTGATAACAAATCCAAGCTTGGATAATAGTAGATATAATCTCTTTAATTTATGCAATTTTATGCTAATTCTTTTCTTGCATCCAATCTTGTAATGCTTTGGATTTGAGACTCACCAAGTCTCAATATTTGAAGCTTCTATTTCTATTTTTGGTTAGTTGTGTTCTTCTCAAAGTTTTGGAGGATTCTAACCTATTTTTTATGGCTTCACTTGGCCACAATGTGTTGCAAATTTTTGTGCTTCAATAGTGTCTTTAGACACTTGATACAAATCAGATTTTGTGCCCTTCAAAAGCACAAAACTAATTTATTTTGAGATTAGTATAATAGTGCAAATAAATATAATAGAATTACTTTTCAATGCACTAACAATTTCACCTTATCACTCCAATAAAATCTCAAGATAATGCACTTAATAAATTTACTACAACTAATCAAGAATAATCTAAAATGAATCTTCAAGAGTTATTCTACAAATTCACTACAACTAATATTGTAGGGCTTAGTCTTCTTTTATTTTTACAAAGTAGATGATAGGTAGTTTATAGATATAATTATGAAATCTAATAAACTCCTAATTAATGTGCAAATGAACCTTTTTTCTTTTTGCACTTTTGAAGATTGTAATCTATTTTTTTTCCTTGCAACTTTAATCCAAATAAGGTGCTCCAATGAGTCTGATAAATATTCTAATTAATGAGTTAGTTTAGCACTAGTAGTTGCATATCTTTTTTAAAATATTCTATAGCTCCTTTTTATGCTTTCATAAGGGATGTGGATCTTAATGTCTAAGATCATCAAGTTGCTACTTCGAGTAGGATCTTGCAGCTTTTTGTAGACTATCTTGAACAACTCCTTCTTCACCAAATGATGGTCTCAAACTTTCTTTTACAAGTCTAAGATTTGATGGCTTGTTCTCCTCTTCTACTATCCTCATTCTACTATAGATTTGGAGAAGTCTCTATCTCTAAAGCGGTACCTTTTTGCTGTGAGAGGTAATCTTCAAATCTCCTATATTTGATGAGCTTCTTTTATCTTCAAGTCTTCTTGTCAAATTTTGACTTCAATTAGGATCTTCTTCTCAATATTTTTAATGTCTTGAGGTCTTCAATAGATTCTTCTTCTTGGATTTGGATCTCCTTTCCAAATTATCCTTCTCGAATTTGGCACTCCTTGTCAAATTGTCCTTCTCTTGGGCTTGTTTTCGGATGGCGATAATTATCCCAATTTCTTCACTATCGGGGGCTTCTCCTTGGTAGTGGATTTCTCCAATGAGTTCTCCTTTGATGATTTATTTAGTAAGGCTCTCCTAGAATTTTTATGCATGCTCGATGAGACCTTCCCAAGATCTTTGATCTTGTAGCTTCTATTGGCCTTTCCTTGAGACCTCTTCAACATTCTACTCTTGGAAGTATTGGTGGTGAGATATGCTTTTGGATCTCTAATTCTACTACTTCTAGATTTGATCAGGACTCTCATAGTCCTTCTTCTTCCAAGTATGGAAGTTCTTCAATGAGATCTTCTCATAATATATTTTGCTTTAGGTATTGAATTGATTATGAATAATATACTCTTCCTAACTTTCTTGTACGAAGTCTCCCAACTCACTGAATCTTCTTTCCTTGTAACAAAAATATTAGTATTGAGATCTTAATCTACTTTTGAATCAAATATTCTTTTTGAATTCTTATTCAGGATCAAGGCTTCTATGACCTTTCTCAGTATTAAGGCTTCTGTGGCCTTTTTAGTATCAAGGCTTCTATGGCCTTTTAAATATCAAGGATTCTATGACCTTTTCAATATCAAGGATTATATGCCCTTTTGAATATCAAGAATTCTATGGCTTCTTATTCAAGGCTTCTATGGCCTTTTCTTCAAGGCTTCTATGGTATTTTTGTATCAAAGCTTCTATGGCCTATTATTCAACTATGAAGTTCTTCAATATTGTAATGGAGATCTTCAATCTCCTAAATTCACCATGGCTCTTCTTTAGAAGTCTTCTTTAATAGTGTTATGCTCTTATACAAAGAACTAATCTATGCACTATGAGGGCACACCGACCTTCAGGCAACGAAGTTGGATTCTCCTAGATTTCTATCATAGGAGGAGTACCAATCCTCTAAGAATTAATTATATACAAAAAATAAAATTTGGATAATAGTTAGCAAGTTCTAGATATCCTAGATGATATTCACTAGATGATCTGTTAATCTAGTGGATTGAATGCTGAGTCCTGGTCTTCACAAGTTTTTCCTGCAACTTTGTGGAAAGACTAGTCAAATGCAATCTCAGTATTTTTGAAATTAATATTTCTTTCAGTCCTCACTTGGGCTCTCCCTAATTCTACCACCTAGACACTTTTGAGAGTTTTTTATAATTACTGGTCCAACAGTGTGTTAGGTTGATAAAAAACTCAGGCTCAATAATGGTGGTGGTTTTCCTATAGATCTACATAGACTAGATTTACCATGGCTTTGATACCACTGTTAGATTTTGATGTAATGAGCACTGGGAGATAGAAATCACAAGATGCAAAATAATATGAAATAAATTAAATCTTCTAGATAACTAGGACATGCAATAAAATGGAAATGATATAAATGAATACAATGTAGCTATGGAGGAAATAAAAACTCCATTAATAAAGCTACTGAACTACATTGCACCCATCACCATTGGATGGTGATCCACATAGAATTGTACTACTACCTATGAATATGCTCTAAGCTACTATGTCCCCGACTCTCTATATCTATCTAACAATGAGACATTCCTTATATAGGTAAAAATAGGTTGCTTGGTCAACTCTCTACCTAACTATGCAAGGGATAACTTGCACATATAAAACTTACACATTGATACTTGTGCATTTATTACGTTACTTGAAGTAACTAGATAAATTCCCCCTAAAGTAATCTAATGTCCTAAGTATGTACCTTGGAAGATACATTTACATGACCCAAATGATGGAATATAATCTATTTCTAACAATGCCCACAAAATGAAACCCAAGGGTCATGGAGGAAGAATAGAAGGTGGAAAATGTTTGTAGGAGTGAGGTTGGTAATCTTGTCAAGTTGGATTGATCATATGAATGTTCCTTCAAAGGATTGTGGCAAAAGGACAAGAAGGAGCAACCTAGACCAAACAAAGTAAATAGCTTAGGTACACTTTCCAAATGAAGAGGTTTGAATGGTCCCTGTATAGAGGCAGATTCAAAGCATAAAAATTTAGACAAGGAGTAGAGTGATGTCGATTGCAATATTTATTAGACTAGGAAACAACCAAGAAAGTGACAACCAAAATTCTACAACAAAATTGATGCAAAAAAACATTACCAGAGCAATTTGGTCCCCTAGAGGAGCCTCAATCCAAGGGTTATGACCAAATTCTGGTGGTTTGAAAAGGTGGTAGGATAGAGTGAAACTAAGAGAGCAATTATATTCTAAAGATAATATCACACATAAGGACCCAATAATTGAAAACCCATACAAGAATCAGTTGATGTAGGTGCAAACCAAATCCAATGAAAGGTCAAACAAGATAACAACTTAGTGATTGAGGTAAGCATGAGGAGGGGGTCCACACTACCTTGATATTGGTGGAAAGGATTTTACAATAAGCAAAGGCTAACATTATATAAGTTTAGGTTTCCATGAAGAAGAGCTTCCATTAATGACACTACTGAAGCATACCACTTTGTCTGTAAGGCATTATGATGATTAGACCCTAGATCAACCCCAAATCTACCAGGAGTGAATACAACATGATATCTTGAACTTGGAAACTAAATAATATAGGCTTTCCTAATACAAATAATTTAGGAGGTAATTTTAAATTTTGAATTTGGATTCAGGTTGTATAAATAGTCAATTTTATATCTTAGATAGGGGGAAGAACGATATTTTCATATGCCTAGTATTTGGTCCAAAATAGAGGTTTTATCTCATTTTTTCTTGTGTATTGATCTTGACTCAAGGTACAAGCCAATGCATGTAGAGGTCCCTTCAAGACCCTTTCATTCAAGCATATGTATTTGGTCATTTTAACATATATATAAAATATTTGTGACTATTTGTTTTACATCTTGTTCTTTGTGTATGTGTGAATTTGTAGGAGGGAGTTGCGACTAGTATATGTCTTGTTTTTCAATACAAGTTTCATAATAAATAGATATACCACTTTGAAAATATGTTTATTTTAACATGGTTGACGCATGTTTCATTCATCCCATAAATGCATAGAGAATCTCTATAATTATTAGCACATTGAAACCCTTAGGCTAGGCTAGTTAGCTTATTATTTCATTTTACTACTTTTCTTTCATCCCTTTTTCTAGACAAAGCCTAGTTTACTAGGCTAGATTAGGAGAAAGTGTGCCAAGATCATATTAAAAAAAGGAGCTAGCCTTTATAGAACCTCATATATTGTCCTTGTATCCATATCCCAGGACCCATGCTTTTTGGGATTCCCAAATTGTATGCTCCATGCGAGGTGTGGGCATCAAACACACCCAAAAACCATAATGGATGGTCATTGTACCCAAGGAATGAACTGGATATAATATAGTTCCCAATAGTTTAACTCACATGCCTAGTAGAAAAAATCCTCACAATATTGGTCCCATGACCATGATATCAGACTAAGACCCTGATGAAAGTATTAATTATCTGGTTATTGAAGCACATTCAAATTTCACCTAGTGACTCCACTATTTAAAGAACTCATTGAGTGATGACTCTGCTATTTTGAAGGTAAAGCCAGTAATATACAAGCTATGGGTCTATCCCAAGGTCCAACATAAGGGTCAAATCCATCGTTGCTATTTCCATTGCTAAAACATAGGCTTATAAGGAGAGGCCAACAACAAAGCATAGTTGTTGTACCAAACCAACAATAAAGAAGGCTATCGATGTGGAATGATACAGGTCCATTACAACCATTGATACCACCTACTACATGGTATGAGATTCTAGTCTTAGCACTAAAATATTTTTCACTCTTCACCAGGGAAGATGTCACAACTCCAACCGAGCACCTCTAACATGTGGTCACAACATTGATCAATAGAATGTAGCGCTCATGTTACTAGCAACCTCTTTTAGGGAAAATATGAAATAATGGTATATTTCATTCACCCTACACTCCATTGTTGAGTGGTATCAGCTTGCCAACCAGTTGGTAGATAGATTCAAAGAAAATTATGGGATATCTCTCTTCAAGCAATTAACAACCATCAAAAGAGCTCCCATGGAAGCCATCGATGACTTCAATGTTAGGTTCCATAAGACCTAGTACATGATTCCTAATGAGATCAGATCACTTTTAGGTATGGCTTTCATTTATTATCTAAGGCTTTGTATTCACATATAGCTTTGATGGTGAAATCTAGAAGAGGGAAAAACTTTCCATAAGCATATCTACTAACCACTTGTTGAGTTGTAATTTTGCCCAAGTGCAAAACCACACTCATAGTTAGGATTTTGATTAGAAAACCCTCTCTTGCAAAGAAATAAACATTTCTCTAAGGTTCCTTTTACTTAATGTGTGCATGTATGTTTGTCAAATGAGTGCTTGGAATACCTTAGTGCTCTGGAAAATTATTGTTAACAAGGGGCCTATGCTGGGGTTACTTTATTATGCTATGCTATTGTTGCTCATGAAACTTGAAGAGAAAATAAAAGTGATTGACCCTCATATGACCACGATGTAGAAGTGAAATTCCTTTTATCTTGAAATATTTTACATAAATTCTATATTTCTTTATTCAGTAAGTTTTAACCAATTTTACCCTTTATTAAACCGTGCTTTAACTTGAAATAAAAGATAAAGATCTACCTCTAAAATGTGAATCTAAAAATAATGAGTGGATTTATTTCATGTTGCTTTGAGTATGAGAAGAAGTAAGTGTGCATGAGTAATTCCTGAAATGTGATGGCATTTAGAATACCATATAAATTAATCCCTCTTTATGAAATTGATATTTTCATAAAGGGAAAGTAACCTATCGCTTTAAAGAAAATAAATGAAAAACTTGAAAATTTTAATTTTATTTAAGACCTGTGAAATCATGCAAAACTGAAACTGCAAAATTTCTATTAACAATATGAACTTTAAATAATTGTGGAATTTTGCATTTGCCTTGAAACAAAATTGAACTTGCTCTAAATGGAACTTTAGAGGTTATTTTATGAATCTATGTCTATGTTTTTGAAATTTTATATTTTTTAGATTTTTTTTTGAAAACATAAAAAAAATGGAAAAAGTTAGGGTTAGAAAAATAAAATAAAGATAAAACTAAAATGAAATAAAGTACTGCAACTCGAAAATCACCATAGACCATGTAATGTTAGTATCATGCACATAAAACCACCACTAAATTGACCCGCATTCACGTAATCCAACCTCTAATGAGGTGCGATATCCTAAGGAAAATAAAAATTACATTAAACATAACATGCAAGTAACCATATATATGCATAAACTCGTTGTATATCAGTGTATTGCAAAAAATAAGATTTTCAATAAGCTTAAAAAATGTAGAATAAAACTTTCTATTTGGCATCAATAGTGAAACCACAGTCCAAATTTGAATGGAAGGAAAAATTTTCAGAAAAGAAACCGAGTGTCAAAGCTTTCTGCATTCATTTATGCGATCTTTTTCCAAAGGTTTCCAACCCATCTTCATAGTTTCAATCATGTATTTAAAATCTCCTGTTTTGATTTCGTATCGCTTCATTTTCCCGTCTTCATGGTAACATTTTTTTCTTTTTGTAACATTTTTTTTTATTCTAATTGCTCCTTATTCTCTGCGTATTATGCCTCCCAGCACACCATACTCTGGTCACACATGTATACCCTATTTGTTGTAAAATAGATAACATATTAAAATCAACAAGACATATCCAAGTATACACTTCACTCCTTTGTAACCGCTAAATTGTGAGCACGTTGATAAAAGAACGTAAATAAACCCTCCACTTGGCATACAATACCATGGCGTTACAAATAATTAATATTATTTTAATTATTATTCATCTTGTTTGTTCACCTATGAGAACCAATTTGACCCGTCATAGGTTATACATATACTTCTTTGCCTCCATTTCATATATGGCTCTTGCCCGTAACATTTTAACCTTTTTTAACACCATTAGTGCATCAAAATTTGTGCAGGTTCCATTGAGCTCATTCTCCTTCATGAGTACATTTGTTGCCTTGTTATCCAACTACATTGTACCATTTAGCACGTGTACATAGGTGTCCATTTCCTTAGTATATTCATATGCACAAGTATACTGTTTGAGTACGTAACCTCCCAAATATTGTACCTATCATAGTCTGTTGTCAATGATGCATCTTCCCTATCCTATTGCTCGGATGTTGCTTGAAACTATTTGGCACTACAAAACCTCTTTCTGTTCCATATTTTATCATTGCGCCTAAATCAAATGTTGTTATCTCTGTGATCGACATTTGAATGTCATGAAAATTTAATATCGATGTCTGTGTTCTAACTTAGGACTAACTAATCACCTCTAATATCTCTATTCGAGATTTCACCACTATCTAAACCATTCGAATATCATCTTCTCCATATGGGTGAGTAATCCTTGCCAAACTACCATAGTCAACTTTCCTAGTTCACCTAAGCAGCACTTACACACCCTCCTACTAGGTTTGGGCATAATTTATTCTGTCTATCAATCAATTTTGATACTATCCAATATGCATATATCTCTCTAAAATGGAAAACACAAATGTAGCTACAATCATAGACCATTCTCACTGTAGTTCCTATTCTCATGCAGTCCATGAAATCGATCCATCCACGAGCATAGGACTCTCTACATCATCCTAGAGACTACACAACTGAGTTTTTTGGTGTATACTTTTGCTTCCATGTTTGACATTATATTATCCCATCCTCATTTTCTGGTGTCATCTAAACTATTCCAAGTATGCTCTGTGGTATACCCTTCATCGACTGTGTAAACCTGTAATATCCAACGGTAACCTTCTCATCCAGTTTTAGCTGCATTTATATATCCCATCAAACATGACCAAGTAGTCAGTGCTACATCGACGTCTTGTCGTGTTATTCCCTCTGCATCGACTATTTCCTCCATCATCTAGTTGTTTCACATTAGAATTTTATTCCACTTTAATACCTTTTCTTCTACACCATCTCCACATTGCTACCATCGATGCTACTATCCCAACACTACATTCTAATTTGTGCCACTATTATCTATCTCAAGTTTGGTCCAGGCCCAATGATGTCATCTAAGTGTGTTTGCCCATCTTCAATTACTGTCAACTCTATCATGGTGATATCTAAGGATTGAATGTGCGAGAAGGAGTGAACATATTATAAAAACCTACACATCCATTCCTGCTAATAGATATTTCAGTTAAGGCTACATCTATGTGAATCCCAACCAAGCTGAAGATACCCCCTCCAACACAGTCAGTGATCTCCATCTCAAAATGCTACCTCTAATTTACGATGTCAGCAAGTAAGAACGAAAGACCTCTATCAAATTTTGCCATGCCAACCTTCACATTGAGCGTGTCATGGCTCTGGTGTGTTTGGTTATTCTCAATTTCATCCACCATGACATCACTAGCGATTTCTATATTGGCACCCAAAATACCTTCTCTGCACCCCATTTATACGAATGCATGTATATCTCCAAGTTCAAATCGCATTGGTATATGTCATTCGCTAGATATCTGATAAGTGTGGGTTGCTCGTATTCAGTGGTCTCCGATGAAGGAGTCAACATCTACCACTCTCAAAACCTAGTCACATGCCACCTATAATCTATGTCTTGCTGCCACCGTCGGACTTGTAAATCCCTATCATCACTATTTACAAGTTCCACATCTCAGTGGCTTACCAATGCTCTCTACCTTCTAATTAATCATTGCTCCATTTTTATGGTGCCTGCATATCTCTATTTTGATGTCATATCTCACCAAAAACACACCCCAGAAGTTGTTTATCATGAAATGATTTTGGAAATCATAGGTGCCATCTATAGCAAGTTTCCCCATTAACGCTTATTGTATGCCCGCATAATTAGCCTCGTCAGCAATTGAACTCACCATTGGTCCATCTAGTGATCGTGTTCATCACTTCAAACTTTCGTCCAGGCTATCGTATGCATATGCCACATCACCCTCTGATTGTATATCTGCAGTAGAACACATTTAAGTTAATGGTAAATAATCAAACTACTTGAAATCCAAAAATATAAAAAGAAATAACATAACACAATCGAGACATTAAAGCCAAATTTTTCATTAAAATTAAGGATTTCAACACTAAATAAAACAACTATATTCAAAGTAAAAACTAAATAAAATAATATGTAAACTATTTACTTTCATTCTTGTTTATTTACTATTATAATTTTTTTTAATAATATATATGTATATATAATATACATATATATATTATAGTTTTTATTATTATTTATTATTATTATTTTTATTCACATTTACATATATAAAGGAACATCAAAATGCACCCTCCTCTTAAATAAAAGGTGCCACTACAACCATCCTAAGCAAACCAAAGTAAAACACATTATACACTAACCAAGGATACTAAAATAAATGACAGAAAAAAACAACTTTTACTAGCGAAAAGCAAGACACTTTTGTCAAATTGAACAGACACGCACACCAAAAATGAATCTCAACCCCTACGCGATGAAATACAGGGGTAAGAACTCATCAAAAATACCACTTGAAGAAACCCAAAATACTCAACAACCAAAATTAAAATGTGGGTCCCCAATTTGGGGCTGGTTATGGAATGGCCACAAAAAACGGTGACTCTACTAGGCAATGCTCCTGAGCATTCAAAATGAAAACCCAAAATCTTCGATTCTGAAACCCAACCAACCAAATATTAGAAACAAATTTATTCAGTAACATCCAAATATGATGGGGATAAACAACTTCAATCGAAAACATATGAACCATTGCTTCAGCTAAGTGTGTGAAAGTGTTTTTATTTTGACATTCTTGACACTATTCAAAATTCATAATATAATTTGTATTTTAGGCTACAAAAATATTATTCATGAAAGAATATGCCTTTGCATTGCTCCTCGGCCATGTTAGAGTAAATATTCCATTACTTGGGATATTACCCTAGAGTAGATTAGTTTTAATTTCTACCTAGGTTAGTTTAGTGTATTTCCTTTACCTAGATTAGTTTTAATTTCTACCATTACTTGGATATTACCCAGTAGATTAGTTTTAATTTCTACCTAAGTTAGTTTAGTGTATTTCCTTTACCTTTACCTAGGTTAGTATCTTACCTATATACGTAGGTAAGTATCTTACCTATATTTCTTGTCGGTACATATTATATTGTTAGTTAGTGCAATATCTTACCTATATTTCTTGTTATGTTAGTGCAATATCTTATTTTTGGCTATCTTTAGCCATTGCTTTTGTATATATTTATTTGATTATCAATACCAATCAATTCTCTTATATCTATTTATTTATACGATATTATGTTATGTTAGTGCAATATCTTATTTTTGGCTATCTTTAGCCATTTCTTTTGTATATATATATTTGATCATCAATATCAATCAATTCACTCCTATTGTTTCAGGATTTGGATTTGCTAGCTCCACTCTGATTGTTTCAGGATTTGGATTTGCTAGCAGGTATTTGCTCTCATGAGGAAACATACCTCATAGATCTGATCGATTGGAAACATGCCTCATAGATTTGATCGACCATTTGCACAGAAGCAGGAAGTTGACTAGATGAGCTGGACGAGACCACTAGATGACCTATGTGGCAGACTACTCTAGCCGACACAAGACCCGACGTGGGACCTACCGACTGAATGTTGTGGTAGGACACTGATGTAGCACCGACACAAGACCTGACGTGGGACCTATTGACTTACTGTTGTGGTAGGACACTGATGTAGCCGACACAAGACCCAATGTGGGACCTACCGACTGACTGTTATGGGAGGACACTGATGGTGGACCGAGATTAGACTGACAAACATGGTGACTAAAGTGGACTGAAACTGGCCCGACAAGGTGACTACATAGACTGACAAAGATGTGACACGATAACAGATAAGACCTGGTGTTGTACAATGGGACCTAGGTGGATAGCCGAGCTAGACAGTGCGAGCGACAAAACGAGAAAAATGAAGTTTTGTCCACCGTAAGGTGGATATTAAGATACTTGAGCCTATTTATTTTTATATGTCTATTTGTCCCATGATGTCCCTCATGTGGGACTAAATAGCTATAGTTTTGCCATTTAAAAAAAAACATAGTCTTGATTATCTTACTCACATCCAGCGATCGAAGTCAAAGAATTGGTGATTGAAGTGATCAAAACCAGGAAGAATCGCGTACAACCAAACATGTTTCATGCAATGGAGGCCTGTATGCTAGGTTTCAACCTAATTCTTGAAGAATTTGGCCATGATGAAAGACTGTGATTAGCCGAAGTAGGATAGAGAGACATCATTGTGTTGTCCTTTGGGACGAGTTGCAGGCATTTGAAGCTAGGCACATTTCGTTTGAAAGCGATGAATTTTATCTGTGGCTCATTGTGAGAGTTTGAAGTAACTAGCACCACCATGTGGATTGCACCAAAGATCAAGATAGGCATTTAGCTGGAAACACATGATACTACATACATTCATGAGAAGATACGTCGCATCGTCGATTCGACGAGTGCAGGCATCCACATCGGATCACGGGAATTGTGAGCAACCCGATTATCAGATCGATCTGTAGTTATTTGCAGATGATACCGATTATTTTTGGTAGTGTCGAAGGATGGAAGCAGCCCATGGATAACAGTAGCAATTTGATCATCGAAAATGAAGCATCTCTCCTACAAATGGTGCTTTCCTTCCCTATCAAACGTAGCTAAAAGGATGTGAGCGTAGGTTACTTTAGAGCCTTTCTCGATGCGTTCTCCACTAGTTGGATGTTTAATCCATTGACAATGGATTTACAAGAGATTGTAGCCACCTCGCAAACCTAAATGGTAACTTGTCAGGCAACATTCTAGCATCGGTGCAGTAGAATGCATATGTAGTGTCGATTTGTAGATCGCGACGATTTTTTGGTTCATGGGCAATTTCTAAATCAAAACAGTGCAGACCAGATCCATGATCTTGCTACAAAGGAGAGCGTTTGATTTGGTTAGGAGAGTGTCTATGCTGGAGGAGAGCATCTAAAGAAGTCTTTCAAAATTTTTTCTGATCGACGATGATTGTGATGAAAGCATTGTATTCTGGTCGTGATTGTTCAGTCTGCGATATACCCCAGCTTGTCAAAAATGTTAGCAAGCTTCATCGTAGTAGATGAGCCACCTGGTGGAGCACAATGCACCGCAAGAGACAGATCGATGCCATTGGAAGCACTGCCAGGTGGCGGAGGAGTGGTCATGCCCTTATTTTCTCTCGTCGCCTCAAATCGAATAAACTAAGGGATTATTCCATTTAATTATCATCGACTACCATAGCCGAGGTAGTTACTCCCTCGGAGCTAAGGCGCGGGTTCCTTTAGAGTCGGGAGTTAAAATACCGTGGGTGCTCACATATTTTACACCCCGACAAGAAGGTTTATAAAACAAAAAAAATAGGTATAAATTTTGTTTAGCGATTTTTATTAATTTATTTTAAATTAATTTCCATTAATTTAATTTAAAATAAATTTAAACTTTAAAATTCAAAGTTTAATTATTTTTTAAACTTTAGACAAATTACATTTTTTTTTGCAAAGTTGTGTAAAAAGTGCCTAAGAGGCAAATTTTGTAACAAGTCTTTTCGGCTTAAACATTGCAATTTTCTCCAACCAAGGGAAGATGTAATTTTGCAAGAAAGGGGATAAATTATAAATTTACAAACAAAAGGGGGGAAGACTTATAAGGGTGCATTTTTGGCATAGACCAACAACTTAGTCACATTATTTTTTCCAAAATTTCATTGTTAAAAGGTGCATTTTCGACAGTGATCGACACCTTAAAATATGGAAAGATCAAAGAAGAAAACTACCCCAAAATCAACTGATGTTGCCAAATCAGTTAAAGGTCCATACTTTTCCCCACACATGGATGTGATAGACTTTTATGAATATGGCACATTTATCACACTAATGAATGGTGTAGATGCCATAATCAATGATTCTGCATCTTGTGAAGACATGTAGAAAAATGGTGTTCTAATCCCTATTAGAGCTATAATGGCAATATACATGTCATTTTTTTCTCTTGACATTACACAACGTAAAGTGAAAAGGGACATTAGTGAGGAAATAGAGTTCAAACCTTTTATGGTCGATGCTTGTTGTGACACAAGTGACCTTCAACCCACTGTGGTGAATGCTTGCTGTGACACGTGACCTTGAGCCCAAGATGGCCAATGCTTGTTGTGATACACGTGACCTCCTACCTTCAATGGTAGATATCGGTTGTTGCATAGGTGATCTCATTTCAATAGCAGATTTTTCTTGTGACGCTTGTGACTTAAAAATTGAACCTCCTAAAAAAGAGCTCCATAATCTCATCAATAGAAACAAATGCAAAATTTGTTAAAAGCATTGATGAATATGATAAAATTAGGTGTTTTGAACAACACACCAAAGGATTTGGTTCCAAAATGATGAAGAAAATGGGATTCAATGGTGAGAGATTAGGTAAACAAGAACAAGACATTAAAACTCCTATAATGCTAAATGTCAGGGCAAAGAATGAAGGCCTTGGCTATACTGGACATGCAAGTACCAGTAATACCATGTTTGTAAAACCTAAATCTCCTACAACTCCTAAAAAGCATTATTGCAGTCATTGTGGAAAGACAAGACATGTTGTAGCTAGATGTTGGAAATTACATCCTTGTGATTCATGTGGATGTACAAATCACTCTTCTTCTAGTTGTTGGTACAAACTAAAAATGGCCAACAAGGTTCATATCAATTGTGGATGGACAGATCTCACACAATGGACCATGATGAAAGAAATTTTGTATGGCTTATATCGAAAATGTAAAACCTATGGTAGACCCCGAGACAAATCTAGAGATAGACCGAGTGGCAGTCCCAGAGACAATGACCCAGAGACAGACCTAAAGACAGACCTAGAGATAAATTTTTAGAGGCAGATCTACAGGCAGATCTAGAGGTAGATTCATAGGTATATCCTAAGATAGATCTAGAGGTACACATATAGAGGTACACTTAGATCCAGAGCCAGAGCCATGATCCAGAGCTAGAGCCAGAGATAAAGCACGAGCCATCATTCTTTCATTTCTCTTATTCTTCTTCATTGTATTGGGGTAGTTATATACTTTACCCAAATATTGTTGTATGGGGGGATATATATGTATTACCCAAATAATGTAATAAGGGGGGATGTTAGAGTAAATATTCCATTACTTGGGATATTACCCTAGAGTAGATTAGTTTTACTTTCTACCTAGGTTAGTTTATTTCCTTTACCTAGGTTAGTATCTTACCGATATTTCTTGTCGACAAATATTATATTGTTAGTTAGTGCAATATCTTATTATTGTTAGGGATATTAGCGATATTATTTTATCATTAGTTTTGGCTATCTTTAGCCATTGCTTTTGTATATATTTATTTGATTATCAATATCAATAAATTCGCTTACCTTCCACAATAAGCCAGTTAGGCATTTATAACCCCAGTGGAGATGATCTTGCTCACCTAGGTATCATATTAATCATGCATTTGTATCTTTTGTAAATATTGCTCCACTACCAGCCAAGCGTCTATAGCCCCGGTGGAGATACCCTACGCCATTCGATTGATTTGGATTTTTTTATCATTTTATTGTTTTTCAAACTTCACCTACCACCTGGGTTAGAGATCAAGTAAGGTTAAATATTGAGTATATATAAATTTTTGCCTTAATTTGCAAACCAAATAATTTCATCTTTCAAGATTCCAAGAATACCCCTTAATATGATGTATTCATGTGTAGCTTCAGCAAAATGATTCATCATTCCAAAATTCACTATATTGACCCCTAGATCTAAGAATGTTAACTAAACAATTTCATCTCCTTTTCCTTAATCCACATGATAAATAATTCATTTGTTTAGGGGCCATAATTCAATAGCTACCACAAACACTACCACCAATCGAGGGAACAAACCAAAATGTAAAACTCACAAACCAAAAATTGGAAACAAACCCAAAACCTAATCTAATACAAACTTGACAAGAAAATGAACACAAAACTCACCAAACCAAAAATCTGAAACAAAACCCAAAACAGAAAACCAACACAAAAAACATGAAAACCAAAATTATATACAATAATATACAATATGAAGCAAAATTTTTGGCTATCACTTCCCTGGATCCCAAAAATGATTAGCACACTTAAAAAATATATATTATGATATGCATGCCAGGATTTACACAAACCCAACCAAAGTAATATTAGGCCACACCATTCAACAAATCTCATATTGCCTCTCTCACACAACCACTTTGATTCAAGTTTATTAGCAATTCCATGTTGAGCATTTGATTCATTAAACTTACAAGTGAATACATGCTTATTCAATGAGATGTAAATTTCAAAATTAGATTCACTTT
The DNA here is from genome assembly GCA_028583015.1 of Wollemia nobilis. Taxonomy (NCBI): domain Eukaryota; kingdom Viridiplantae; phylum Streptophyta; class Pinopsida; order Araucariales; family Araucariaceae; genus Wollemia; species Wollemia nobilis. The sequence goes on from JAQPPZ010002592.1 coordinate 1,757,417, forward strand.
TACAAGAATGTAAGATTTATTTTAAACAAGAGGCTATCTCTGAAAATTTTAAAGCAAAGTTTTTATCCATATCTTTAGGCCAATCATATTCATATAACAATTTAGAAGCATCTAGGACATCGACTAAATGAGGACCATTATAGGTTTGTATCCTAGATTCAATTGTTAGTTATTGATGCACATGGTTTAACAATTCAAGAATGTCTACTTCTCATTATTTTAACAAAGCAATATCATTAGCGTAAATCCACTCTAGTTCTTCATTCCCCTCTAGTGGCATTTTGTCATAAATAGCATTTGAATACAATAAATGATTATACAAATTTTCACCTGAAGCTTGGATGTTAGGACACAAAAGGTTAGATTCTACCTTTTGTACATTTTTATTTACCAACACTTGGTGATCCATTGTGATCTTTTCTTCTTCTTCATGGGCTTCATCATCATGATCTTGTAACACTTCATGTGATATAGCGATTTCAACATCCTGCATATCAAATGAAACAAAAATTTTGTTAACAGGAACGTGAGAAGCAAATAAGTCCTCATATCTTCCCCAACCATTATAATAATCATATTATAAACCCATGAGATAAAATTCTATTGTGTTTTTGAAAGGCATATGATTCTCAAATTATTTAGGAATTGTAGGCTCTTCTTTCAAGATGACAACTTTAATATCCTACACATGAGATGAAGAATGTTTTTTATTAGGATGCGTGAAAGGAACACATTCCTCATACCTTTCCAAAAAATAATTATAATTATATTTTAAGATCAAAGAATCAGATTCTATAAAGCCTTATGTATAGTCTTTAGATTCATCTATTGATTCACCCTCCTCAACTTCAAAGAATTCATATTTCTCAGATTCATCCTCTTCAATTTCGAAAAACTCATCTTCCTTAGATTCATATAGTGGTGGGTTAAGGATTTCTTCAATGGGATCAACGCTTATATTATGCTTCCTATGATTCTACCAATCCTCATTTTTGAATAAAAGTAAACCAATCTCTAAATCTTGATGGGTTTGTTTACTCCAACCCTCATTGGTGGACATTGACCTTGATACTTGCACCTTCTCTTATATAATATCTAAGGTTGATGTATAATTCAAACATGAAGCTATTTTATTCATCCATAATGCTAATATATATAGGAGTACAATGGAATGTTACGTGGTTAAGTGGTTGCAACAATTTACCACTCATGGCCAACCACTTAACTAATGGTTAACAACATGCTAACCTAGGATGACAACTAACTGCTAGAAGACAAAGGAGATCTCTAAAAGCTAACTAAAAACTAAACAACCTATTTCCAACATGGGCATACTATGCCTCACTTGAATACAAAGTGCAAGAAATAGGAAATTAATATAATAATAATTAACTTAGGCTTAAGTGGATAAGCCTAAGTTATCCTCAACACTCCTCCCAATCATATAAGCAATGGACCCCAATGCTCTCAACAAATGTGGAAAGTCATGGTCCATCTCATGGTGAGGAATCCAGCGAGCCATGTGTGGAAAGTGACCGTGACGAGCGACAAGGTATGAAGTGGAAGAACCCTATCCAGTGTGATGAATCTTCATCTCAAAAAATCTATCTGAAATGAGTGGAAGTTGACAATCAGGTGCCATTGCTGTTGTAGGGATAAAAACAAGATCAGGTACCAAAATAGGTTCCTAAAATGGTGTCTCTGGAAAGTAGCACTCATTCAAAATAACCCAAAATCTACCTCCAACCTGTGGTGAGTGAGGATTGTGATGCTTACGCTCCACTCCCTACGGAGTCTCCTACAAGTCCTGTGGTATCTTGTCAAGAAGGCTTTGTCGGTGCTCAGTGAATAAAGTAACCTTAGCTTGCTCCTCCATGTGTGAAATGGTGGGAGTGGGCAAAGCCAAAGGTAACTTCTGTGGAACAAGTGGTTCTATAGCTGTAGGTGTACCCAAAATTATACCAATGGAGTGAATGACATCTTTCTCATGAGTGAGAATGGTGGGTTCCTTAACCACTTGCTCTTGTGATTGTTCATTAGGTGGGAGTGAAACTTCTTCCTTTTCATGTTCCTTAGATGGTGCTTGTTCTTCATTTTGTGTGGAACTGATGCTAGTAGGAGCCAAAATGAGTGCTTGAATTAATGGCTTCCTTACTTGCCTACAACTCAACATCAAATTGGAAGTAGGTGTAGTGATTTATATCAAGTAGGTTTTACCATGCAACTCCAATGTGTAGGTGTTCTTTTTAGCATGATAAATAGCATTCCTATAAAATTTATAGGGTTTACCTAGCAATAGCCCACAACAATCCATATCTGCGACATCACACCTAACTTTTTCCACAAAATTATCACCAAAATCAAAGGTCAAGGTGCAAGTGTGGGTGATGTTTGATGTGGAGTCTACATATTTCCACCCAAGTGCATATGGTTGGTGATGTGGCTTGATGGGAAGTTTCAACTTCTCCACAACGAACTTTGCAATGAGGTTCTTTTGTGATCCGTTATCTATGATACAATCAACATAGTAATCATGTGTAAGGTGGGCTCTAGTAACAAACAAGTTGTCACGACCCCCTTGAGCAAATACATTTGACATAAGGGTAAATTTGTTCAGTTTACCCTTTAAAGCAGGATACTCTTCTTCTATCCTTGTATCCAAAATAGGACCATTATGTGGTTCCTCATTTGTAGGCTGTACAAATAGGGATTTATTATTGTTAAATTTTTCAAAAGTAAAGCATTTGGATTTTATATGACCATGCTTTTTACAAAATTTACAATACAATGAAGAAGAAGAATCTTTAGCATGAAAGGAAGAAGAATGTGATGTAGGAGAAATGGGATGAGAAAAAGAATGAGAGGAAGAATGATAATTGTTCTTCACCTTCCGTTGATGCTGATTATTGCCTTTGGAAGAGCTCTCATGTGATAAACGAGATTTGTGATATGCACCAATTTTCTCCTCTGCAAGAATGACATGATTGAATGCCACATCCAAGGTGAGGAAAACATTGAATTTGATTTCCCTAAAAAATTGATCTTGCAATCCACGAGTGAACTTATTAATCAAGTCCTCTTCTGAATCTTTCACACCAAGCAATACCCTTAGCCTATTGAATTGGAAAATGTAGTTAGAATCAGACATCCCATAGGTTTACCTCAATCTATACCACTTGGTAGTGAGGTCACTTTGGTAGTTTGATGGAAAGAATGTGTTTTTCAAAATTTGGGTTAATTATTTCCAATTCATTGTGGCATTATGGCTCTATCTTTATATAATTAGAAATTTTGTTAAACCTGTAAGTTTGATTGTAGCAAATGTAGCTTGTTCATCCTCCGAAATTTCAGCATAAGCAAACCAAGTTTACATATCCAAAATCCATGTAGATAAGACATCCGGATCTCTAGATCCATCATACAACTTGACCTCACATTTTTATTTGTTGGCATGGTTATGATGAATTTTGATATCACTCGGATTGAAATGCACAACAATATCTCTTACCTTCTCTGCTAAAATGTCTACTCTAGAGGTAAGGTTTTCCATATTTGATCTGAGGTCTTGAGACATTTTTTTTAGTATATGCCAGATTAGGAGGATTACAAAATGGTCTTGCAGGAACTTAATCTAGGCTTACGAACAATTTCAGTTTCTTAATGCAGACAATTGCCTATATTTTACAATATTTGCTCTCCAAAAATTACAAAAATGGGCTATTTAGTGCTTTTACAAAATAAAACTTCAATTTTGCAATTACAAAAAGTGCACTAAAAATTACAAAAATTAGCCCTTTTACATGCAAAATTTGTGTTAGGAGGCAAAAATTTATCAATCTGCAGAAAATTTGCAAAACATTTCACTGAAAACGGACCAAAAACGAGAAAGTTATCACCTTTTCTATCTTGTTGTCCTTTGTTGCAGGTTTTGGCACCAATTTTCAAATTTGTGTTAGGAGACAAAAATTTATCAATCTGTAGAAAATTTGCAAAATATTTCACTGAAAACAGACCAAAAACGAGAAAGTTATCACCTTTTCTATCTTATTGTCCTTTGTTGCAGGTTTTGGCACCAATTTTCAAATTTGAAATTTGAAATTTTCCTCCTTCTTGGTTTTTCCCGCAAAAAATATTCTTGGGCGCCAAAAAAATAAAAAATTTGGGAGGTCCACGTGGGCCGGTCAACTTCCCGATGATCGATCGAAGTCCCAATCACGGTCAAAATCTCCGACTTACAATTTAGGCAGTCCACTGCCTAATGAATAACCTCAAGGATCGTGCACCCCCCACAACTGGTCGCTGCCTGCAGTGCGCAAGCATGGCTAAGGTGACCACCGAGAGGTGGTTACCACCTTGCGTGCATGGGGGCGGTAATAAATCATACACTACCCCCCCACACGTTAAATGTGGGACAAATGGTCCCTAGTGAAACAAGGGTGCCAATCGTCCCAAACTACGTTGCCTACCTAAAATGTCTATCGTTATCGGGAAATGAAAACCTGTCTGCCAAAAAACCTTTTGCGACCTCTGGGAAAAATATTAATGTTTGAACCTTAGGTTTATTCAAATTTTCTCATTGGAATGATAAAAACTCGTCATGATTTTTGTGAACCGTTGGAAAAACACAATGCCTGTCAACCCAATCGATCGGGTTTCCAACCTCTGCTGGAATGGATTTCTCAGTCGCGAATGCAAAATTTTCGTCGAAGAATTGTGGAATATCGTAGGAAATTAACTATCACTATGTAGGAAATGTCACTATTTTTTGCCAGAATTCTCCTGCATCTGGTTTCATCTATCCAATGAGCATTGGCATCTTCTTTTTTTCAGTGTACATCAACCACAAAGATAGAGAATCATCGTGGAATTTCGATGTTACCTGAAGCCTTCTATGGGAAACTAGTAACTAGACAGAAAAATTGAACACGCACCTGCGATCAAATGGATACCACCATTGTCTGCCTGTGCGCTACAATTTTGTGAATGTCGGGAGGAGAGCACCATTCATCAAAGAGGCTACTACGACTGTGGGTGGTTGGAAAGGCTACCAATGGTAGGGAGTAGGGCCATTAGTGGTTGATGTTGGCGATTGGGGGTAGTCGGACATTGGCCCTTTGATCGTCGATCGATTGCTGGTGCTTTGTATGGGGACCATCGATGGTCAGCGTCGGCTACTTGGTTGACTGGTTCTAGTCATGTCAGCAACTAGGTCGACGTTGGGGCTACCATCAGCTGCTGGTTGGCGTTGCTAATGTTGGTCGGTTGTGGCCTACCGGTTGGCTGCCATGAGGTGGCCGGCTAGCTGGTGGTTGGCTCTAACATCGTAGGTGGGTGCCTAGGCCGGTGAGGTGGCTTGCCAATGGCCCACCAATCTAACACTCCCCACCTAAAAAAATCATGCACACCATTTTTTTTAATAATAAAATTAAATATTAATGTTAATAAAACATTAATATAAAATTTTAATCTTTTTCCATGCAAACTTTTTCATGCAAAATAAGGGAACTCCTTTCAAGTTGTGAAGAACCTGACTCCTTTTTTTTACACAAATTTGAAGCTCCAACTTGAACTCAACTTGAACTGATGAGATAAAACTTAACTTCTACTTTTCAAGGTAGATAATTGGTGCAGGGGTAATTGCTGCCCTCTACTACCTCAACTTAACTTGGTGCTTCGGGTGGCTTCAAATCAACTTCCAGTCAACACCTTCCTAGGACCTGATGAACTAGTTGTAAACTCCAATGAGAAACCTAGCAAAAAGTAGATCAAATTGCCCTCATTTTTGCTCAACTTGCCATAGAAATATGATACCAGTGATGTAAAATTCAAATGTGAAGCTATTTTATTCATCCATAATGCTAATATATATAGAAGTACAATGGAATGTTACATGGTTAAGTGGTTGCAACAATTTACCACTCATGGCCAACCACTTAACTAATGGTTAACAACATGCTAACCTAGGATGACAACTAACTTCTAGAAGACAAAGGAGATCTCTAACAACTAACTAAACATCCAAACAACTAAACAACCTATTTCCAACATGGGTATACTATGCCTCACGTGAATACAAAGTGCAAAAAATAGGAAATTAATATAATAATAATTAACTTAGGCTTAAGTGGATAAGCCTAAGTTATCCTCAAAAAAGGTGGTTCTAATATATGGATATTCAACCCTATCCCCTTGATTTATCATATTAGACCTCATTAAATTTAAGGGTATCATATTATATGGTTGGTATTGGATGGAATCTATAGTTCCTAAAAAACAATCCATCATGGGAGAAGGTGGTACCTCAACCTGACTCATGCGTTCATTAGGTTATTTAAAAATAGAGATAAATTAATTTGATATCATATTTGGGTCAACTAGATTTCCAAAATGTTCAAGAAATATTGCTTCTAATTAAACCCAAGAAGTGATAGAGCCTATAGGTAAACCCAAATACCAATCATAAGCAAATTCATCTAATATTAATGGAAACATGTTATAAATGACATCTTCAAGCATCATTGACAATTGAATTAAAGTGTTCTTGTATGAATGAATATGTTCCTCAGTCCACCTTATTCCATTATATCTAAACTGAGGTAGATGATCCAAAATATCTATGGGCATAGGATGTGAAGGCCCAGGTATGTTTAAAGGGCAACCTGGCCTCATTGAATTCAACCAAGCCATAAGTGGACCTTAAAGAATACAACTTTAAAACCAATTTTGTTAGTCAAAGAAATGTCTTGCAAAGAAGCACGAAATGACTAACAAATCTCAAAAGATATGCATCAATTAAACCATGACATTAAAGGCCATTCTTCAATTTACAAAGGTTAGTATCCATGCATCATCAATTTCAAAAATTTCAAATTAATGGATACAATCAACAAAACCTCATTAGAAGATAAATGCCTTCAAACCACTCTTTCAAATAACATGAACAAGTTCGTATCTATAACACAAACAACTAAATCTGGCCCTCCTTCTAGCACCAAAATGTTGAGTAGTAATTTTACCCAATTGCAAAACCACACTTACAGTTAAGATTTTGATTAGAAAACCCTCTCTTGCAAAGAAATAAGCATTTCTCCAAGGTTCTTTTTACTGAATGTGTGCATGTATGCTTGTCAAATAAGTTCTTGGAATACCTTAGTGCTCTACAAAATAACTGTTAACAAGGGGCTTGTGCTAATGTTACTTTATTATGTTGTGCTATTATTGTTCATGAAACTTAAAAGGAGAATGAATGTGATTGGCCCTCATATGACCATGATGTAGAAATGAAGTTCCTTTTATTTTGAAATGTTTTAGGATGATTTTTATCTTTCTTTGTTGAGTAAGTTTAACCCATTTTATCCTTTATTAAACCTTACCTTAAACATGAAATAAAAGATAAAGATCTGCCTCTAAAATGTGAATATAAAAATAATGAGTGGATTTATTTCATGTTGCTTTGAGTATGAAAGGAACTGAATGTAAATAAAGAACCTTAAAATGTAATAGCTTCTGAATCACCTTATAAATTAGTCTCCCTTTGATGAAATGGTAACTTTCATAAAGGTAGAATTTTCTATAAATTTAAATGCAATGGCCTTGAAAATGCCATCTAAATTACCCTTGTTTATGAAATTGCAATTTTCATACAGAGGAATTAACTTACTGCTTGAAAGGAAAAAAAAACTCAAAATATGAAATTGTGCAAAATTGAGACTATGAAATTCCTTTTAAAACTGTAAACTTTAAATAATTTTAGAATTTTGACAATGCTCCAAGACAAAACCGAAACTGCTCTAAATGAAATTTTAGAGCTTATTATTTAAATCCGTGAATCTGTTTTTGGATTTTTTTATATTTTATATTTTATTTTGAAAACATTAAAAAAATGAAAAATTTAGGGTTAGAAAAATAAAATAAAGATAAAACTGAAATGAAATAAAGTACTGCAACTCGAAAATCACCATAGACCTTGCAATGTTAGTATCCTGCACAAAAAACCACCATTAAAGTGACCCGCATTCACGTAATCCAACCTCTAATGAGGTGCGATATCCTAAGAAAAATAAACAATACATTAAACATAACATGCAAGTAACCATATATATGCATAAACTCGCTGTATATCAGTGTATTGTAGAAAAGAAGATTTTCAATAAGATTCAAAAAATGCAGAATGCAAATTTCTATTTGGCATCAATAGTGAAATCACAATCCAAATTTGGATGGAAGGAAAAAATTTCAAAAAATAAACCCAATGTCAAAGATTTCTGCCTTCATTTCTGCAGTCCTGTTCTAAAGGTTTCCAACCCATATTCACAATTTCAATCCTGTATTTAAAAGCTCCTGTTTTGATTTTGTATCGCTTCATTTTCACTTCTTCATGGTAATGTTTTTTCTCTTTTTGTAACATTAATTTTTTATTTTAAATGCTCCTTATTATCTGCATATGAAGCCCCCCAGTGCACCATACTCTGGCCACACATGTATACCCAATTTGTTGTAAAACGAACAACATATTAAACTTAACAAGACATATCCACATATGCACTTCACTCCTTTGTAATTGTTGACTTGTGAGCATGCTAATAAAATAACGTAAACAAACCCTCAACTTGGCATACAGTACCATGGCATTACAAATAATTTCTTTATTATTCACCTTATTTGTTTGTCGACAAGAACCAATTTGACCCGTCACAGGTTATACATATACTTCTTTGCCTCTATTTCATATATGGCTCTTGCTCATAACATTTTAACCTTTTTTTGACACCATTAGTGCATCAAAATTTGTGTAGGTCTCATTGAGCTCATTCTCCTTCGTGAGTACGTCTGTTGCATTACTGTCCAACTACATTATCCCACTGACCATGTGTACATAGGTGTCTGTTTCCCTAGTATCTTCGTACACATGAGTCTGTTGTTTGAGTACATAACCTCCCAAACATTGTACCCATCATAGTATACCATCGATGATTCATCTTCCCTATCCTGTTTCTTGGATGCTAATTGAAACTATTTGGCAATACACAACCTCTATCTATGCCGTATTCTATCACCATGCCTGACTTAGATGCTATCATTGCCATGATCCACATTCGAATGCCATGATAATTTAATGTTGATGTCTGTGTTCAAACCCAGGATTGACTAATCACCTCTAATATCTCTATCCAATATTTTACCACTATCGAACCGGTCGAATCACAACTTGCATAACATATTCTCCATCTGGGTGAGTAATCCCTACCAAACCACTGTAGTCAACTTTTCCATTCCATCTAAGCAACACTTACACACCCTCCTACCAGGTTTAGGTATGATTTATATTTTCTATCAATCAATTTTGATACTATACAATATATGTATATCTCTCCAAAATGGTAGGTGCAGACATAGCTATAGTAGTAGGCCATTCTCATTGTAGTTCATATTATCATGAAATCCTTTATGAAATCGATCCATCCATGACCGTAGGACTCTCCACATTGTTTCGAAAACTACATATTTATTTTTTGTTGTATACTTTTGCTTTCATGTTCGACGTTATCTTATCCCATCCTCATTTTACGACATCATCTAGTCTATTCCAAGTATGCTCTATGGTATAGCCTTCTTCGACTGTGCAAACCTGTAATATCTGACAGTAACCTTGTAATCCAATTTTTTGTTGTGTTTATATATCCCATCAAACATGGCCAAGCAGTCAGTGCTACATCGACATCTTGTCACGTTATTCCCTCTGCATCAACTATTTCCTCCGTCGTTTGATTGTTTCGCATTGGAATTTTATTCTAATTTAATACATTTTCTTTTGCACCATCTCCACATTGCTACCTTTGACGTTGCTATCCCATCATTGCATTTTGCTTTGTACCACTATTATCTATATCAATTTTGGTCTAAGCCCAATGATGCCATCTAAGTGTGTCTTCCCCCTCTTTAATTGTTGTCAACTATGTCATGGTGATGTACGAGGATTGAACATGCGAGGAGTAAAAATATTATGAAAACCTCCATGTCCCTTCCTACTAAAAACTATATTAGTTAAGGATGCATCTATGTGAATCCCAACCAGGCTTAAGATACCCCCTCCAACACAGTCAACAATATTTGTCTCAAAATGCTACCTTCAATTTACGATGGCAGCAAGTAAGAACAAAAGGTCCCTATCAAATTGTGCCATGCCACCCTTCACATAAAGTGCATCATGGCTTTGGTGTGTTTGGTTATTATCAATTGTGTCCACCATGACATCGCTAGTAGTGTCTGCATTGGTGCCCTAAATACCTTCTCTACACCCCATTTCTACGAATGCCAAGTTCAAATCACATTGGTATATGTCATTCACCAAATATTCGATGAGTGTGAGCTACTCATATTCGGTGGTCCCCGATGAATGAGTCCACATCCACCGCTCTCAAAACCTAGTCACATGCCACCTATAATCTTTGTCTCACGGCCATCGTCTGATTTAGAAACCCCTATCATCATTGTTTATGAGTTCAACATCTCAATTTCTCACCAGAGCTCTCCACCTTCTAATTAATCACTGCTCCCTTTTTATGGTGTCCACGTATCTATGTTTTGATGTCATATCTCACCAAATACAAACCCCAAAATTTTTTGATCATGAAGTGATTTAAGAAATCATAGGTGCCATTTATAGAAAGTTTCCCCATTAAAAATCATAGGTGCCATCGATAGCAAGTTTCCCCATTAACGCTTATTGTATGTCCGCACAATTGGCCCTGTTAGTAATCAAACCCACCATTGGTACATCTAGTGATTGTGTTCACCATTCTAATTTCATCCAGGATATCATATGCATATGCCACATCACCCTCTGACTGTATATTTGTAGTAGAACACATATAAGTTAATGATAATTAATAAAACTACTTGAAATAATTCTTCCAGAAGAAGCCGATTATCCCACCCATATTGTGTCTTATAAACATGCTCTCATTGGCTTTAGTTGTCAGATTCTAAACACTGCTTGGTTTCCCATTACTATTCCCATCTATTGTATTCCTCTTAGAAGCCCCATTATGAGTTACACCGAGCCATCTGTGATGGAATTAGACCCAATCACTGAGAGAATCCTTATTGAGAGGGGCTTTATTCCATTATTTAGTATTTTTTCTAGGAGTGACCTCGACATAACCTTGCAATTACTTAAAAATTGGGGTGATGGAAGAGTGACTGTTCATGACAAGGACTACCTCATCGATGTCAACTTGTTGGCCACTATCACGGGGTAGCCAGCCAAAGGGTGTTTGATCTGGAGTGAAAAATACAAATGGGAGGTCGAATTAAAAGAATTAAAGGATTAGAAAAAGCTCTACAAGTAAGCTAAGGCAATAGTGCTTCACATGAACCTGCCTTCTCCCTAGAATTTGATAATAAAATTGGTAATGCAATATTTAACTATTGACGATCCTAGAAAAATTTTGTGTAGTTTTCATTTTGCATTTGTTAACCATTTCATAGATATGAAAATATCCCCTAGTTTATTTTCATCTCTATGAGCTATTCCATTGAATCATACAAAAAAAAAGGTGATGACCTCCCTGCTCATCAAGGACTTTTAAAAGTTTTGTATAAACATTGGTTAACCCATTGCCCATCTGGTTTAACCCCTACTCCCACTACGATCGTTTCTGCTAAATACAAGACTAGCCCAATTCAAGCAAAACCTAGTTCATCCTTCTCCTCTTCCCCAAATATATCCTTAGTATCTAGAAAAAGAGCTGCTATTGAAGCTATCAGGGAACTAAAAGGAGTGAAAAACTAGGAACCCAAAGCCCCTGTTAGATTCTCTCACCATCTGAGGAGCAAGTTTGTTGATGATCGAAAGATCCTTGATATTGAGTCGGATGAGGACAAAAATATCAACAAAAAATAGATATTGCAGTAGTTACTCATATCCATGGATTCCAAAGGTATTTCTTAGTTAGATAGAGTCATTTTTTAGCTCAAATATGTGGTGGAGTCCTTTACAAATTTTTACAATGATCTTCACATTCTGTTCTTCCAAGAGGAATTTGTTGAAACTTTGCAAGATTAAGGTAGGACTGTTGGGGCCATTATCAAGGATGATGCTAAGGACAAAGATAAGGATGAGGCCAAGGATCATGAGGATGATGCCAAGGATCGTGATTCCAGGGATCGTAGTGAAAATATTTGATATGGTTTCCCTGTGTTGTAGTGTCATCGGGTCTTCCACTCATGGAATTCTTTTCTCCTTTTCTCTTATTTTTTTTGCTATGTTTGGGTTGAGGATGAGGCCAAGGATCGTGATTCTAGGTATCGCAATGAAAATATTTGATATGGTTTCCCTGTGTTGTGGTGTCTTCGAGTCTTCCACTCATGGAACCTTTTTCTCCTTTTCTTATCTTGTTTTTTTTCTATGTTTGGGTTGTGTCCCTCTTTTGGCTTACGTAGTCTGGACAAACCAACCTTCCAGGATGTTTTTGTAATAAGGTTTTGGGAATTCCTATCAAATTCTGAATAAAATTTAACTTACCAAAAAAAAACAAACTACTTGAAATCCAAAAACATAAAAAGAAAGAACATAAAACAATTGAGACATTAAAGCCAAAATTTTCATTACAATTAAGGATTTCAACACTAAAGAAAAAAAACTATATTCAAAGTAAAAACTAAAGAAAATATGTAAACTATTTATTTTCATTCTTGTTTATTTATTTATTATTATTTTTTATAATATATATATATATATATAATATACATATATATTATAGTTTTTTTTAGTTTTTTATTCACATTTACATATTATATAAAAAGGAACATCTAAATGCACCCTTATTTTAAATAAAAGGTGCCACTACAACCATCCTAAGAAAACCAAAGTAAAACACATTATAATCTAACCAAGGATACTAAAATAAAAAACACAAAACAAATTTTAGTAGCCAAAAGCAAGACACTTTGGTCAAACTGAACAGACACACACACCAAAAATGAGTCTCAGTCCATACATGGCAAAATCCAGGGGTAAGAATTCATCAAAAATGCCACTTGAAGAAGCCCAAAAAACTCAACAACCAAAATTAAAAGGTGGGTCCTCAAATTTGGGGCTAGTTGTGGAATGGCCACAACACCACTCAAGTTGAAAATGACATGAACCAAATAGGAATATTAGATCCTAGACCCCCATAACCCTTTATCCAAGATTTCAATGACCCTCCATCCACTACCTTTCATCCATTCCCTATCATAAGTTTGGTCCCAATACAAACTCTCTTTTTGTTATCGAATCAATCCTATGTTAAATCTCATGCAACAAAGATCGAGAACTTGTAGAACAAAGTGAAGATGATGCCCAATGAAATTGTGATGCTTAAGCATCAATAGAATACCCTAATGTTCCCATACTAGGGTATCCTTAGCACCCTCTTTCAACTAGGTAACCAGAGTTACTAGCCTTCATAAAATGGTTATCAAAGGTACCCACCATAGCCTTTTTGGGGGTCCAATCAAACCCAAGCCTTAGAGTAGCAAATTGCATCCATTTTGATCCCCTTAAAAATGTCATCACACAACCTAATCAAGGATATTGTACCAACTTAGAACAAATATATGAAGGATTTGTATGCTTGGCAATACTCATTTCTAGATCCTTGTTGCTATAGCTATAATAACTTCCAACAAGTCAAATCCCTCATAGCCTAATCCACCTACCACCAACCTATTTCAAAATTTTTAGAGTTTGCTACTAAAATATCTACGTGATGCTACTCTAGATCTTAGTACCAAACTACTAAAACAAGCATTGGCGACTTGGGATGAAGGTGAGATATACACTATTTTTGGTGGGACTAATGCTCCAGTGATTGGTAGAATATAAGTCCAATCTGGTATCCCCATCAAAAATTTAGAAGAGGAATCCAAGAAACAATATCAAGGGAGGATATAGGAGTTTGTATAAGAGGAGTAAAGAATACCAAGATCCCCCAAACATACCCTAGAGAAGTTTCCAAGCATACATAGTTATCCAATTTGGGGTCTAGCTCAAATCCAACAAGTCATCAAAGTGGATAAGAATGAGCCTCCATCCTTTTACATATCCTTATGTTTGTGAGGCTATATTTTCCATAATTTCATGGTGGATTTTAGATCTTCTACAACGGTCATGCCCAAGTGATGAAATGGATATACAATTTAATTAGACTAGTTTTGATGTACTACAACTAGAAGGGTCCTTGATTTGAGTAGTAGGAGTGGTGAAGGATATCCCAATGGTGTTGTATAGGTTTTCAAACATCTCGATGATAGAAGAGGTGATGGTGGTGGATCTTCCTCTAAAATCTAGGCTATGCCTATCAAGGGATTTAATGAAAAAACTTGTGGGACACCTATCCCTAGATTGTTCTCACATGGTGGTTTCCCATAAGGGAAGGGAGGTACCACTCTATATGGAAAACCAATTCCCTATCACACATAGAGTCTGGAAAAGCAAAATTTCCACCCAATTGATATTGATCCTAGAGGCTCCCACATGATAATTAAACAACAACCAAAAATACCAGAGGAGTAGATAGAGGATTTGCTAACAAGAAATAAGTTTCTTATACTCAATTTTAATACAATAATCCATATGGGCCTAGGAACTCATAACTCACAAAAATCACTTGCCCATCGACTTCTTGCTGCAACAAATCACAGGTTCAAGGTGACAAATAGGGAAGAATGATGAAAGTTCATATCACTATGGTCAAGACATTGCAAGCTCCGATGAATGAGCTCCATGTGAGGCATCTGATGCATAAAATATGCCAAAATCATGTATCATAGTGTAAATAAATGATATTTAAAATAAATTTTATGGAAGCCAAATATTGTAAAGTCATTTACTAGAGCAGGTAGTGGCATGTAAGAAGGGGAAACAAGTCAAGGTGATTGCATAGAGCAAATTTTGGAAGGCACAATAGGAGGTTCATGTGTATGTTTAAAGGAGAGTCATGAAAGTCAAGAAGTCTAAAATAAAAAAAATCACGAAGGAAAAACAATTTATATGATCGAACACAAGGTGAGAAAATGGATATCCATACCTTTTATTGATTTGACTATATGAAAGGACTATTTTCCAATAGTTTTCCTGAGGAGAATTGAAGAAAAAGGGGCCAATGGGGTAGGGTACTTCATGTCTTTCTTGATGGGAAATACGTATAAAAGTAGAGATTTTCATGCAACATCTCACAAGCTCCTAATAAAAATTCTTCAAGCAAGAAATCTACCTCTCATCCCCTAAGCTCAAAATCCCTTGGATATTACTCCATAGACTCTACACCTAATAGATAAGGCTACAAATTTTGGGTCCCTTGTCTCTTGCAAGTAAAATTTACCCTTGTAAATTACCAAACCATAGTGCATTTTCACTACATTAGGAAAACCCATACTAACGAAATCTAGAGCCAAGTAGGATGAGAGAACCAATAGCTCCTCCTAGCTATAAAATAGCTAATGATGGAAAAATGCTAAGAATGTCGATGAGGGTGAGCCAATGTCAAAATTTTCAAGTAAATCTGAAGCTCCCCATGCCATGAAGTTATGTTGACCACCTAGATCGAACAAAGAGAGAACTATATCCTTTTCTATGGTAACTAAGTTGGGCCTCACCTTAGTTAGGGCTTTGGCCTCTCTTTGGGAGGTCCAAGGTTCAAACTGTGGCATGTGTGTGCATGTAATTTTGTGTGGTTTGAGCTTTGGTTCTTGTGTACATCATGGAGAATCACTCATTCTAGCATGATGGTGTGCATTGTGTGTTAATATATATATATATATATATATATATATATATATATATATATATTATTAATCAACAAAATAATATTTTTTTTCACAATCTCAATTAGAAATCTAATTATTAGACTAAATCATTATTCTATATTATAAATCTAATTGTTAGACCCATTGATTGAAACTCAATGTGGTGCAAGTTAATTAATCAAAAGCAAAACCATTCACAATATTTTTTTAGTTGTATAGAAAAATTCCAAATCAAATTTGAATATTACCACTATAAACCCTAATAGTTTTGGAAAATGAATCCTATTCCACTTTCTCCACCAAGTTTATTTATTGGCCTGAAGCCTTTTTTTTCAATGAATTTACATAGGTTTTTATGAGGGGTCCTGGTCCCCTCATACTGAGTGGGGTTTGAACCTTGAACCTCTCAAAGATAGGCCAAAGCCCTTACCACTATAGTAAGCTTTCAGCTTGTTTAAAGCCTTTATTAGATAGCATATTACTAGTTTATTATACTAAGTTGGATCCTTTGTAGGATATGACACTATTAATCTTTTCCTATATTTTTTTTATATACATAATAAAATTGGTAACACAATTGGATGATGTCTCTATAAACTCTATTTTTTTGGGTAAGATAAAGTCAATGGGAACATGACCCTCCAAGGCATCAAAATGGGATAGCTAACTAGTAAACATTCGACCATTTCCATTGAGCCTATTCCCTTGTAGGTATGTTGTGGTTTGAATCTTAGACCTCCAAAAAAAACCAAATACTTAACCATTGTGTTATCCTAAAAAAACTAGATAGGTATTGTACTATGGCCTATAATGCTCTTCTAGAATTTGCACATTTTAGTTTTATTTTTTTGGGTGAAATAAGTCAACAATTCTTCTCATACCAAGTTGATGACATCATTCATTTTCTCAAGGTAATGGGTGCAATACTATTGTCAAATGTTAGGTGATAAATTTCTTTATGTATGTAGGATCATGGGTGAGTTACTACACCAACCTGATTGATAGTTGTGAGAGTGCAAGATGTGACCGTTTAGAAGCATTGACCACCAACCATGATTATCTATAAATACTTGCTTAAGTTTTTGTTATAACTATGTATATTTTTATGTATAATTTTTCACCACCTCTAAGTATAAGTTAGAGTATTGTTCTTATATGGCTCTATTAAGTGTTTAATTTTTTTTTATATCATCAATTTTTTAAGGAGAAATTTAGTTGCATATGTAAAAATAAGGGTCGGGTAGAACTTTGTTTTATAAAGTTTTTTTTTTCATTTGTTCACTTTTTCTTCTCTCTAGTTATGCTAGTTATGTGGATATTATTCTTAGAGGTGAAAAAATTGATTCTAAATTAATTTGGGGTATTATATTAGAGATTAGACATGATTTGAATTAGATGTGACATTGTTTCTATAAATTTGTAGAGGTATTTTTACCCAAAACACCAGGGTCTTATTAAGGTTTTTTAATTATTTTTTTGTTAGTTCATTTCAAGCATGTAGGTTAGGTTGTAGGGCACCCAATTACTTATTGCTTTTTTCCTCTTATTTAAAAATATATATGGATTCTTCGGGTGAGGTCCTTAGAACCACCATAGGTAGCAATGATCCTCTAAGTACAACTCAACCAACTCTTTCAATTGTAGTCCCAAGTCCAAGCCTAGAAAGAGACCCAATGTGGAAGCATAAGGTAAACTTGTGAAATCAAGTATTTTGTAAACATTGCAACAAAAAAATGTGAGAAGGCATCCATTGTCTCAAATACCATATGCTTGTATCATACAAGAATGATATGGACCCTTGCCCTAGAGTAGATGATTTTATTAGAAATGAGGTGAAGGCTTGGTTGTGCAGCAAAGAGGCCAAAAAAATAAAGCATAAAAGGACAAGAGTTGTAGTGGGACATGGAGTGGGACATTGAGTGGTGCCTTGGGCCTCTTTTATGGCAATGAGACCAAACTGGAGGATATTGATGTTGTGGTAGAAGAATTTATTCTTAGCTCACATTCAACAAGGTAGTACGAGTGGAAGTGAGAGGAGTGTTGGATGAGGCTCCAACACAAGACAAACCACACTTTAGAATATAGCATGGGGATGGGGCAAGGTGAAGGATATAAGGACAACTATGATTAGTTTTTTGTATTACTGCAACATTGCCTTCAATTATGCTAAAAAACCCTTATTGGGAAGCCCTATTGAGCTCATTGAGTGAGTTTGACAAAGGGGTTAAGACACCTTTAACAAAATATTTGTAGAAACCTAAAAATAACACATTATCCATTATGCAATGCTAATAATTAATTGATTTGCAAAAAGTTCAAAAAATCTAATTATTTTGTATTAAAAAATTAATTAGCCATCTTAGCCCCATTTCCCCACTAAACCCCATCCTACACTTAGCCCATGGTCACCATGTGACCATTCCACTAACCTAGCCTAGGTCCACCTCATCCTAGTCTACCCTTGACCCTAGTCTACTCTTGACCTTAGGTCCACCTCACCCTAGCCTACCTTACCCCCTACTCTCCACATCCTCATGCTCATTTAATGTCTTAAATAGGATGAATACTTTCTCCACCCATGTACATTGATGACATGAAGACTTTAACCTACATACCTTAAATGGGGTGAAGACTTTCTCCATCCCTATGCATTGATGAGGCATGGTGTATCCATGCTCATTTAATGCATATGTATGGGGTGAGGAATTTCTCCACCCAAACTCATTGATGAGGCATGGTGCACCCATGCCACCTCACCCCCCAACCCTTGCCAAATTCTATAAATAGATCCCTATTTCTTTCATTTACAATAATGTGATAAGTGCTTAGAGAAACTCTGCCAAAATCACTCCAACCCCCATTTGTATGCAATCCCTCTCTTGTGCTAACCCCATGGATGCCACTTTGTGCCTCTCTTTGTATGCCCTCATTTTGTAAATAGGTTGTAAATATGCATTCAACCACCAAACTCAAAGCAAAACTACCTGGACATTAGAAGAAGATATCCACCAAAGAAATTTTCATCCAAGTCAACACAACAAAGACTATCAAGTACGATCATTGACCATCTAGGACGATTATCTACAACCATCCCAAATAGGATGGTTCCTATCAAGAACTAGTTTCAAATATCTGTAAACCGAAAAAACATCCACATAGGTGAGTAAAATGTTTAAATGTGCTTTTAAATTATTTTAAGTTATGTTTAATACATTAGATTAAGTTTTTATTGTTTGCACTCTTTTATAAACTTGGGTCTAATTGAGGTAGGCCCACAAGTGCTACTAACTATTGATTTGGTTGTGTAGGTATGGAAATTCTACTCAACCAATGATGGTACACATAAACCCACCCCTCTCAAGGTGATCAAGAAGAAAAATAAGTGCCATAGACTTGATTGTAAAGGGATTCCACCTTGGAAAAACCTCATTTGTAGCCCAAGGGGTATTTTTAAGATTCATGTTGTAACACATATTTTATGTTAATGAAATGGCATGTTTTCTTGACTATATTTTGGTGATCATGGTGGGACTTCTAAACCCTAAACTACACATATGCAAACATACTTTATAGGTTGTAGAATTTTGATTCTCACCATCTCTTTCACTTTTGCCTTGTGTATTTTTTTTTTGTTAGATTTTGGTCATTTTGCTAACTTTTTGTGTTTTGAAGGTCTAAAATCCATCACAGACCCCCAAAAACTAGGATCCATCATGACTAGTTCAAAGTAAAGTCCCCTAGTAGGAATCATCAACACAAATATGATTTACAACCAAAACCATTAGGAACCAAATGGTTTTGATCTAGAATCATCTAGACCAAGACAATTGTTTTTGAGCTCAAAACCAAGAGCCACCATGGTAGGTAAATGGTTTTACACAATGATCACAATAGATTCAGGTAGGTGTTAGGTAAAATACCTTGTCTCCTTGTCAATTTTCATCATCACAGTCAAGTTCCTTCTTAGGAAAAATATATCATACTTGGAGACAATGGAGAGGTGCCCACTTTTCCACCTATCATCTCTCCAAAATCAGTCTTGTCTAATCTTTTTCATTGCAAATTTTTTATTTTGTTAGCCTAGATTCAATTTTCATTAGACTAGTTGCTTCAAATCACTCCTAAAGTTAAGTTAGGTTCAAATTAATTTTTGCGTTTTTCTAGATTCAAATATAATTTTTTGATATTTTGGTCTAGTTTTTGCAAGAAAGTTCACCAAAACCAGTCCTCTATGGTAGAAATATAGACTTAGCAGAGAGGAAGGTCACAATCTCCTCTCAGTAGAAATCATCCAAACCATGATGGTTTCTACTTTAATCATCCAGATGTAGAAACCTCTATGTCTAGATGATTTATAGCAAAAATAATCCAGATAGGGATGATTTTTGCTATAAATCATCTAGACCTAGAGGTTTTTACCGAACAACAAGATTTAGGAAAACAGAGCCTTTACAAAAATCCCATACAAAAACTAGAGAGTGTTGGACCTCAGGTAAATGCTTCTTAGCATAGGTTTACTTTCATGTTTCGTGCCTTTATTTCCTTAGAATATGTTTCCTTGCAAAAAAAAATTACTTTCATGCTTCACACCTTCCATTCATTAGCCTACATTTGCTTTCAAGTTCTTTGTTTCCCTTCTTTGCACCTTCCCTTTCTTAGCCTAGGTTTGATTTCAAATTCTTTGCTTCCCTACTTTGCACCTTCTCTTTCTTAGCCTAAGTTTGGCTTCAAGTTATTTGCTTCTCTGCTTCGCAGCTTCCCTTCCTTAGCCCATGTTTTCTTTCAATTTCTTTGCTTCCCTACTTTGCACCTTCCCTTCCTTACCCTAGGTTTTCTTTCAAGTTCTTTACTTCCTTGCTTCACACCTTCCCTTCCTTAGCACTTCCTTAGCGTAGGTTTGCTTTCAAGTTCTTTGTGTCCGTGCTTCGCACCTTCCCTTCCTTAGCATAGGTTTGCTTTCAAGTACTTTACTTTCCTATTTCATATTTTGTTTTACATAAAAAAGGTTTGCTTATGTGCTTTGTCCATTCTTTTCATTATAATATATTTATTTTATTATCTTGTCATTTGATTTTAGTAGTTTATTTTACTTTTCTGTATCACAATTTGCTTTCCTTAAAAGTAGACTTTGATTATTGCACATTAGCATAAAAATTTGCTTTCTTGTATATTATCTTGGATTTATTCACTTCTTTATTTGCTAAATTAGGAGCTTGTCACTGCTTTTCTAGTTTAGATTTCCTTTGCAAAATCACATTTTGTTTGATAAGTCTCAGCTTTATTTTCTTAGGTTAGTGAAATCACATCTTATTTTATAAAATAGGTTTCAATTCCTTGTCATTTGCTTCAACTTAAATTATATTTCATTTCCTAGCATAGGTTTCAATTCCTTGTTATTTTCTTCAACTGAAATCACATTTATTTTTTTTGTATCAGTAATATGTAAAGTGGGTTTTTATCAAAGGGACCCAAAACCTGATTACATCAAGTCAAAAGACAAAATGATCAAGGCCACAGGAAGGATGTAGATAAGGACAACAAAAAATCAAATGAAATAAAAAGAATGGCCATTCAGGACATCCTTACAGGAAAGGCTAAAGGATAGCCTTACAGGACAAAATTGATTTTTTTATTTTTTATTTTTTACAATTGAAATCTGGGATAGGGATATCCCACCCAGGTCAAACATCACGTGTGAAAGGATGAATAAGATAATCAGGGCCATCCATCCCAAATAACACGTGCTAAGAAAAATTAAAACAAGGCAAACCCACCTAGGATAATTTTGAAATAGGGTTGGCCTGCCCACCACAAAAATTTAAAAATTTAAATTTTAAATTAAAGTGGGAAATATAGAACATTCCCGTATGAGGATGCATAGGGATGCAATAGAAGGATACAATAGCAGGGAACACCATCCCGTATATGCCTAAAAGTGGAACAACAACCATGGGACTCCAAAGGCCATGAAATCCTATTGTAACAAGGAAAACTATTCAAAGGCCAAGGGGGATAGAGGAAACAACAATGCAAAAATACGATCCAAGGGGAAAAGGTGGTGAGGTTCTAGGAAACCTCAATAGAGGAACTATAAAGCATGATCTACCAATTAAAAGCGTAGGGCCCCACCACAAGCTAAAACAAAGTAGCAAGAACTCCACAACAACCTCCAATGCCACCGAAGAGTAGCTTCGGGGATCCAAAAGAGGATGACCTGTAGGAACACAGTGGAAATCAACATAGAGGCCCTCCCCAAGACATAAAAATCTAAGAACCCACCATTAAAATTGCAACCAAAAACCCAAAGAGCAACACCACAGGAATAAGCATGAGATGCCATCCCAAGCCAAAAGATACTATGAAGAGTTGCTCATGAAGCTGAAAACCCAAGCCACAATGCATTGCACCAGAATAACCTCTAATCCTTAGCTCCAAATAGGACCCTACAAGAAGAAGGAAAAGGATTCCTAAAGGAATTCAAGAATCTCAAGGAAGGACCTAGGAAAAAACTAGCGACATCCCAGTTCATAGGAACCAAATGAAGACCCTATAAAAAGCATGGAAAGGGGTAGACAAGATAATAAGGGACCTTCCAACCCAAGGAGATCATTTGCAATACTATCCAACCAAGGAGGAGGGCAAAAGGAGTGCCAGGGAATTGAGACAGGATCCAGGGACATCCCAAAAAAACCCAAGGACATCCCAGATCATAGGCATAAAAAAGAACCCCACTATGAACCAAGGAAAGGGGTAAAAAAATGGAAAAGTGATCCCTACCCCAAGGGGATCGTCTATAGCACCTACCAATCGAGGAGGAAGGACAAGGAAGTTTCAGGGATCTAGGACAAAACCAAGGATCTGGCAGGGTTATGCATAAGGGGTCAACCCCAAAATCTATTTATAAAATCAAGGTGAATTGTCTTGGAATCTCGGAGATATTTGTAGAATTATACATGGTGAATTACATTTATTTATTTCCAAAAATTTTCAAACTATGGCGATTTTCATTAATTTGTCTCCAAAAATTTTCAAACCGTGGCAAATTTTTCTGTGTTGGGGAATATGAATATTGGTTTGTAAAATATAAAACATTTACGGTATACTTAAAAATGTTAGGCTGATATGAAAGACTTTAGGCTAACATGATGATCGATAGCATGACGATTGACTGTAGGAATACCGATCGAATGTAGGAATACCGATCAGCTATAGGCATGACGATTGGCTATAGGCATGTCGATCGACTATAGGTATACCGATCAACTGGAGGCATATCAATTGGCTATAGGCATGACGATCGACTATAGGAATACTGATAGGCTACAGGTATGCCAATCGTATGTAGTCATGATGAGCAGCTGCAGGCATGACAATCAGCTACAGACATGCCGATCGACTGTAGGAATGCCGATCGGCTGTAGGAATGTTGATTAGCTGCAAGCATGATGATTGGTTGCAAGCATGACAATCGATTGCAAAAATTCCAATCATCTCAGGCATTTTGATCAGCTACAGGTATGATGATCGACTACAAGCATGATGATAGGTTGTAGGTATGTTGATCAGCTATAGGCATGTAGATCGACCGTAGGCATGTCAATCGACTGTAAGCATGTCGATCGATTGTAGGCATACCGATAGGCTATAGGAAAGCCGAACAGCTACATGCATGATGATTTGTTGCAAGCATGATGATCGATTATAGGTATGACAATTGGATACAAGTATGATGATCGGCTATAGGAATGTTGATTGGCTCAAGCATCCCAATCGGCTATTGGTATGACGATCGACTGTAATCATAACGATAGGCTGTAGGTATGCCGATCGGTTGTAGGTATGATGATTGACTACAAGCATGACATACATGACTCTACAACCGATCGGCTTACGTCAACATACATGGCTCTACAATCTATTGGCTTATACCGATAGACACGACTTTACAACCGATCAACTTATACTGATAGACATGACTCTGTAATCGATCATCTTGCACCGATGGAGAATCCTTTGCAACCGATCGACTTATTTCGACAGTCACTCCTCTGCAACCTTCTCAAGTTTTTCGTTGTGTCATAGCTATTTTTGAGTTAGAGTATTTTTGATGTATTTTTATCGATACCCAGTACAATATATATACGAGTAGTATATGAGGCGATTTGGTGAGAAAAATAAAATCATTTATAATTTGAAGGCGATTTGGGCGAGAAATATAAAATCATTTATAATTTGAAGGTGAATTGGGCAGGAAAATCAAAATCATATGTAATTTTAGGTCGGCGAATTAAAATAAAATTAGGTTCATGATTATCAACGATGGGCGAATTTATCCAAAAAAAAATTTCACCACGTAAATTTCGGGCGAATGGTCCCCAGTGAAAGGATCCAAAATTAGCATTTTTTAAATTTTAAAAAACCTAAATAGAGCCAATTTACGATATTTCATGCTTATGCATAACCCTGGGATCTAGTATAGAGCCAAGGATGGGTTGCAGGGAAGTGGAGGACTTCCCAAGGAAGTTCCCTACAACCCTAGGTCCCAGATTGTAACTGGAATCACATTTTATTTCTTAGCATAGGTTTAAAATTCTTGTCCCTTTGCTTAAATAAAATCACATATTTATTTCCTAGGTTAGACTTGTTTCATCGCATTCTAGGTAGCAAAACATCATTCCTAGTTTAGGATTTAATTTGCAACATTTAGCTTAGGAAAAATAATATTTTGCATTTGCATTCCTAGGGTAGATTTTGTTTGCACATCATCATTAAAATCAAATCCATTCACATAGTTTAATTACACACACATACTTCTATAAATAGATCGACGATATTGGATTTCATCACCAACCATCGATTGAGATCTACGACATTGTATTTCATCTCCAATCGTTGACTCACCCCTTGGAAACCATAGTAGCCTACACATAGTTTCTAGACTTCATCACCAGGAAACTCATTACCCTTGGGATTATCTTGGGATGGTCTAGGTTAGAACCCTTACTCATAAGGCTATATAAATAATGAGTGTGAAGTTGTCATTTTTGACCAAGCCCACCTGAGGATGAAGTGAAGGAAAATTGGTCCAACGCAGGTTTAGATAATGTCACCTCTTATATCCCTTAACAAGGATATTAGAGGTATTTTTTTCATTTTAGTTATCCTGATCCATATCTACCTTAGGCAACATTTACCTATTTATGCATATTATCTCTATTCATGTACCTTCGAGTATATCAGGTAGCATGCATAGACATATCCTTAGATCCTATGCATCCACCTTTGGTTGATTTTAGGGGTCATTAAAATAAAATACACAAAAAAATTCAAAACAACACAATAATAACAAAAAAAATCAACATAATGACAACATCAAATCATGTCAAAACCCTATGAAATTATTGTTTGTTGTATGCTTGCTTGCTTGTTTTATTAGTTAACTTCCTTGTTCAAAAACAAAAAAAATGAGAAAAACACGAAAAGAAACCACACCTCTTCTTTTCCACCACCACTTCCTCTACTTCTCCCCCCATCCAATAGTCTCTCCCAACATAAATCATCTATACAAGGATATTTTCTATTGTAAATCATCAAGACTAGGAAGGTTTCTATAAAACATCAAGATTATACAAAAATAGAACCTGTGTGATAGTCCCTTATGGTCATAATCCAAATTCAAGCTTAAGTACAAGAGCATCATCCAATGGATCTCTTTGGGGTAACCCATTTACCTTTGATAAATCTTCTTGGGTGGTAGAATAAAGCATCCTCCACACCGTCTCCTAGTTTGTTTACTCTCTCTCATACCCTATACCTAAGTGACGTGGGCCATCATGATCCTTCGTACTATAATTAGGGCCTAATGCAGCAGGTCACTCACACTTCCTACCTAGCAAGATCCCTAAATTAGAACCAATTTATTGTCTTCAAATCCCATTATGTACTTCCACATTGACATTCCTCAACATTATTTTCCTCCTCATTCTTCTTCTCTTTTTCAACATTATTTTCCTCCTCATTCTTCTCTTCTTATTCAACCTTCTATTCCTCCTCATTATTCTCCTCTTCCTCAAATTTCTTCTCATCCTAAACCTTCTTATTCTTATTCTTCTTTGTAGCA
The DNA here is from genome assembly GCA_028583015.1 of Wollemia nobilis. NCBI lineage: Eukaryota > Viridiplantae > Streptophyta > Pinopsida > Araucariales > Araucariaceae > Wollemia > Wollemia nobilis. The sequence continues at coordinate 1,783,329 of JAQPPZ010002592.1, forward strand.
TCCCGATTTTTGTGTCAACCCCTCTCACCTTATCCTCCACAATATGACTCACCTTTAATATCCTTGATCCCACTCTGTGTTCCTAATCATCCCTTTTCGCCTTTCACCCAAATTTTGATCGACCCTTACCCTATCCATTTCACATCCATTCTGGATCCTCCTCTCATATCCCAAGCTGGGGGAAGATATCACTAATATTCCATATTGAACATGTCTATCCACACACTCAATATTGAAATCACATTTGTTCATGAATTGTTTTTGAGATTATCATTAGCCCTCCTCTATCGGGGTAAAGGTAGAAATTCTTCTTATTATTCTCTTTCTTTTTCTCCTCTCAACGCAAAATATCATTTAATATAAATTGAGTTGCTATTAGAACCCCATCCTAACACTATGATGTAATATTCCTTGTGAAGGTGGGGGATACCCATAATAATATTTTGTAAACGTGGGGAACACCCATGATAATGTTTTGAAATATTTTGTAATATTTGTAACTCTAGAAGCACCTAGACAAGTGGTGCCATCATATGTAACCATTATTAATAATGTAACTATTTTGTAGGTAGGAGATTCTAGCTCAAGTGGCATTTTGCATGTAAGCTAGCCTTGAGAGTTTAAACTACAAGGGGCAGTAATGTATGCATATTTTTGCATAATTGAATGAAAATGTTGAAGAAAGTTGCCTCCTTGAAGTGGCCTACAATTTTGTGTTAATTGTGAGATTGTTCATTTCTACATTTATATTTCATAGTTGTGTTGTGAGAATTTATGTTTATTTACAATATTTATGTGAGTGTGCTTATTTTTAATAGTATGTTCCTAACAAGTGGTATTAGAGTACTTTCTAGGGCTGTGTTCTGCTGCAACTGTGATAGTTCTTGTCATTTTGACTATTAGATATAATATTATATTTCTTAGTTTTTTTGCTAGTTTTTCTTATTAAGAAAACATCAAACCTCTATTTTTTTGCATTAGTTAGTTATTTTAGAAACCCTAGGTTTGGGGTTTTAAAATATCATGGAGGAGCTATCCTTATTGGATAAGATAGATTGCCTAAAAAAATATATAATGTAGTGAGGGGCTATCAGGATCTAATACCTAGGCCTTAGACAACACCTGTCTATGGAATTGAGCTCCCATATATCTTTGGGTATATTGGGAGACCCCCTAGGATTGGGAGAGATATTTAGCCCTTAGGAATATTTTGAGCCTTGTATTATCCATAGTGCATTGGAAAAAATATTTGGGAGCATAACCCTCCCGTACTAATAGAGAGACAAGTAGTGTGCTCAAGGGTATGTATGGAATCCTCCTTGAGTAGTGGCCTGAAATATTAGTTTGAGCACTATCGTTCATAACTGTAGTATAATAGAAGCCTATGGGTAGTACATACACCTTGGATTAACATATCTTGTTATGTTGAATATCAACCTACAACTAAAACACCTGTAATTTATGTTCTGTAAATATTGCACCTATGCCATAACCCTATTACAAAAATTGAGCATATGAAGAAGACAACCCTATTCCATAATTCTTGAATGTAAAATAGTCATAAACAATTTTTATATAAGAATATAATGGGTAGGCATAAATTCTCAAAGTTTTAACAATGGGAATAGGAGGGATCAATGTTAGTAATATTCAAGAAATTTTATCAGTAACATTTAGTACAGGATCATCAGTGGTTAGTGCCAGAATAGTTACCTATGACAGTGAAAATTTAAAAATAAAAAAAATATTTGTGATAGTCAAATTAGGTAGGTGCTAGTATAGTGTGAGGAGTGATCAATAGTTAGAACAGACAAGATAGAGAGTTAGAAAGAGTTGGTCGACATAGTACCCAACTTTTAAACCAAATATCCAAAGGAAAAACTGACCACACCAACCACCTTGATAAAAAACAATATATATATAAAACACTTGGGTGTTTAAAACCAATGTTGTGGTATATAGCTCATTGTTATCATCTTCTCGATCTGATCATTTTTATATATAGAACCTAAACCACTTTTTTGGCTCCTTAATAAAAATAGTGACCCTTGAAACCACCTTTCTATTTTTAGTAAGTTTCACCAATAGGACATAACTCTTAGAACATGGCTGCTAGTAGAATTAGATAACCAAATTTCTCAAAACATGGATACTATAGAAAAAAATATGGTCTTCAGTCACCCACAACTTAAATGAGATAAAGACAAATAAAAAAATTCTAGGCAACTGTGAGTGTGGTCATTGATGCATAGAAAGAATTGAAGGCCGAATTAGATAGTTGTATCCCTTCTGATTCCTTGGGTCATCAGGATCAAGAAGATACCAGTACAAGTCACCACCAATGAAATGTACCAAATAATAGTGAATTTAAATTGCCAAAACTAGACTTCCCAAAATTTTATGGGAAATATCCTAAGGGGTGGATTTGTAAGATAGAACAATATTTCAGTCTCCATAATATTCCATGCTACATGCATTTGACAATTGTATTCTTCAATTTTGAATCAGATGCACTACATTAGTTTCAATGGCTTAGGAAGGCCATAAACGACCTCTCTTGGGGAGAATTTGAGCAACATCTACTCACTCGTTTGGTCCTAGTGAGTTTGAATATTTTATCGGATCCCTTACAAAACTAAAAAAAACTTCAACTATACGAGAGTACCAAACTTAGTTTGAGAAATTGGCCAATCATACCACTGGTTTAGGTGTAAACTTCTTCCAAAGTTTTTTTGTGAGCGGGTTGAAGGATGACATTAGAACAAAGGTTAAAATGGAAAGGCCACAAACATTATACGAGGCAATAGAATTGGTTAAATTAGTAGAAGATAAATTCAAGGCTCAAGGTTGTATCACTAAATTTTCTCAATCTTGACTACTTTTTTGTCCAAGGTCATGATAAATCCCACCACCAAAGTTCCAACTATAAAATAATTGACCCATAAAGAAATGGAGAATAGAAGGGCCCAAGGTTTATTTTATAATTGTGATGAAAAGTATTCTTGGAGGCATAATTGTGTGCAAAAAAAATTGTATCTACTCAATATGGATGAAACACCAACCACATAATATTTAGAGGAAGAGAAGGATCCTCAAGAGGGGGAAAAATTATATCAGGTAGTAGATTCAAAGGAATCCTAACCATAAATTTTTGTGTATAATTTAGTAGGAGTTTTCTCTCCCCAAATAATGAAATCAATTGGCTAATTCAAAGGACAACAGATCATCATTCTTATCGACTCTAGAAGTACACATAACTTTATTGATCCACGTGTAACCAAACAAGGAAACTATTACATTACTAGATGCCATTCCTTTGAAGTCATTCTTTATAATGGAGGCACCCTTCCATGCAAAGGAAAATATCATAATTTCAAACTTCAAGTTGGAGACTATAATCTAAAGATAAACATGTTTGCCTTACCCCTTGGTGGGTGTGATATCATTTTGGGAGCACAATGGTTGAGAATGTTAAGACCGGTTTTGTGGGATTTTTCCAATTTGTGGATGAATTTCAATCAATAGGGGAAGGAATATAATTTATGTGGAATGAAATATAGTGTGACTAAGTTTATTTCTACCCATAATATGGAAAAGTTGTTTAAAATATTTTCTCATGGAGTGGTGGCACAAATTTTTGCTATAACTTCCCCTGAGAAAAAAGGAATAAAACCATCCAGTGCAATTACAAGGATTATTAAATAAATATGCTCAATTTTTTGAGGAACCCAAGGGACTACCTCCTCATCGCTCACATGACCATGCAATACAAATTTTTCCTTGTAGTCTTCCTTCTAATGTTCATCCATACCGTACCCTTATACTAAAAAATTAAAAATTGAGAAAATAGTGCAAGAGCTTCATGCTATGGGGGTTATCCATTCCAATGTTAGCCCCTATTCTTTGCCATTGCTATTAGGATAAAATAAATATGACACTTGGTGCTTGTGTGTGGATTATCAAGACCTCAATAAGATAACTATTAAGGATTAATTTCCAATTCCAATGATTGATGAACTAGTTGATGAGTTGCATGGGGTCCAATATTTTTCCAAGTTCAATTTGCAGTCAGGATATCATCAAATTTACATCAAGGATGAGGATATTCCAAAACCAGATTTCAAAACTCATGAAGGGCATTATTCTTGGTTGTGCAATTTTGGTTAACCAATGTACCTTCTACCTTTTAGAGTCTAATGAATTCCATTTTTTGCCCTTTCCATCGCAAATTCATTCTAGTCTATTTTTATGATATATTGATTTATAACTATTCATGGGAAGAACATCTACAACACTTGGATAAAACACTCAAATTTTTATTTGACCATCAAATTTTTGCTAAGATTTCCAAATGCTCTTTTGGATAGCAAGAGGTTGAATACTTGGGTCACATTATCACTAAGGATGGAGTTCAGGTTGATCCAAAGAAAATTTAGGCTATCCAATATTGGCCTAAGCCTAATACCCTAAAGGGAATTCATGGTTTCTTGGGACTCATGGGCTATTATAGGAAATTTGTAAAAAAATATGGCAAGATAGTAGCTCCCTTGACTGCCATGTTGAGGAAGAATTATTTTCTATGGAAAAAACCTGTCGAAAAGACTTTTGTTGATTTGAAATATGCCATGACCACTATACCCATGTTAGAAATGCCAAATTTATCTAAATATTTTATCATTGAAAGTGATGCATAGGGCATTGGCATTGGGGTACTTATAATTTAAGAAGGCAAACCCTTGGTCTTCACTAGTAAGGCACTCTTAAGCCAGAATTTGGGTGTCTACTTATGAGAAGGAAATGCTTGCCATTTTACATACGATCAATCATTGGTGACCATATCTTATTGGGAGATATTTTTCCATCAATATTGGTCATTAGAGTCTCAAATATTTTTTAGAACAATGGGTGGCCACTCCAAAACAACAAAAGTAGATTTCCAAATTGTTGGATTATGACTATGATATCACACATAAAAAGGGTAAGCAAAACATGGTGGTAAATAATTTGTAATAATTATATGAAGAACATGTTATACTACATGCTATATCCACACCACATCCTCAGTGGATTCATCAACTACATGAGGAACTAATCAAGGATTCCTCTTTGGAAACTCTCATTTTCCAACTTCACGTATATCCTCATACATACCCTAGCTATACTTGGGATAACCACGATTTACAGTACCATGACCATATTGTCATACCCAATTAATCATAGATAAAGGACCTCATTATTTAGGAAATTCATGCTTCTACAATAGCTAGCCATTCAAGGTTTCTCAAGACTTATACTAGGACCATGTATATTTTGTTTTGTTGAGGTATGAAAAAAGCTATTCATACTTTTATGGCTGAATGTGATCGTTGCCAACATATGAAAGATGAAATTATGAGTTCCCTTGGTACCCTTCAACCTTTGTTGATTATTGAGCAGGTTAGGCTGGATATCTCTATGAATTTCTTTAAAGGATTGCCTAAATTTGAAGGTAAATCAATTATTATGGTGATAGTGGATCGTCTTACAAGTATGCTCATTTATGTTCCCTATCCCATCCATATACTGCATCCATTGTCACTCAAACTTTCTTTGACTCTATATTTCACCTCCATGGAATACCTAAATCTATTATCTATGATAGGGATCCTACCTCCACTAGTCACTTTTGGTAGGAACTGTTCATGTTGTAGGGAACACAACTCAATATGAGTTTGGCTTATCACCCTCAAACTGATAGCCAAACTAAAATTGTGAATAAATGCTTGAAAACATATTTTCATTGCTTCACCTCAAAAAATCCTATACAATGGGCTAGGTGGATTGCTTTAGCTAAATGGTGGTATAACACAACATATCACATTGCCACTAAGGTGAGTCCCTTTGAAGCAATTTATGGCCAGCCTTCAGTAGCACCATATTATTACATCCTTGGCAGTTCCAAAGTTCAAGTTGTGGATTCAAATCTTCACTAGTGTGATTTCATTCTTCACCAACTTAAGGTCAATTTGGACGTAGATCAAAACCGTATGAAACAACAAGATGAACAACACCATACTTAATGTAGCTTTGATATTGGAGATATGGTTTTTCTTTGCTTGTAGTCATATAAAAAATCCTCTCTCTAGATTTAAGATTGTCGAAAACTTGCCATAAAATATTATGGGCCTTATCAGGTGTTGCAATGGATCGGGTCAACCATGTACAAACTAGCCCTTCTGACTAGTTTCAAACTTCGTCTAGTCTTCCTATAGACACCTAAAATGCGTCATGTCGAGGTGACTACTCATATGGGACATGCTAACAGACCATATGAAAGATCTTGGATAGATTCCAAGGTGAGGCAGTGGTTCTAACCACTCAATTTAGGCATTTTGGCCTAGTCAGTGTTGGTCGTGGCTGACACCCATGGTTAATAGGTCTGATCGCACCTTAGAGCCATGGTTAGCCTTCAAAGTAGGTTTGATCTCAACCGACCCAAAATTGGTTACAATGACCAAGTTGTTCGAGTTTCAAATGGTTTGGGTGCGAAATATTCTATAAGTTTCCATTCAACTGCCCTAATAGAAAGTTTCTTGATCTTGGCTTCTCCATGAAGCCAAGACAAGGCCTTCCTAAGAGCTATAAGACCCCCCTCAAAATGGGAAGGAAGAGAGAGATAATTTTCTAATTGTGAGTGGTGAAGCCCTATCGAAGTGCATACTCACTTGCATCCATTGAGAGGAACACTTTTGCTACCCAATTGGAGATCAAAATGGCACTTGAAGCCATGAAGGTCCTAGGAACCTAGGAGAATCAAGAAACCCAATTGAGGGCCTTCAAGCACAAATCTGAGCAATTCAACCACCAAATCCATCGAAGGACACCGAGGTGACCCTTGATCATCAATTTATCAAGGGGAATTGGAGATCTAAGCCCGACATTGGAGAGCAAACATATTTTTAGCTCAGTTATGGCTGTCAACCATGGTTAACAGTACTCGTTGTGCCACAGACCCATGGTCAGGTTTAATCTCCATTTTTCCTTGTTATAGTAGTAGGTTTGTTTTCCATTGTATTAGATTAGATGAATCTAACTTAGATCAGTTTTCTTAGAGACAATTATATGGTTGAATCAGTGATTTAGGATATTCTTCCTTTGTTTCTTGTCATTGGGCAACTATATTAGTTATGGCTATACTTCATGCATTTTAGGCTCTTAAATGCTTAATTAGGATGTTATATGACTAGATCTAGATTTTATTTACATTCTTTATGGTAGATTTATAATTTTTAGCATATATTTACATATTTATATACTTTCTTGATTTCATGTTACCTTTAGCATCTTTTAGACAAAGTTTCATTCAAGGCCTCATCAAGAGAGGCTACCTTTGCTTCTAATGTGTTTCTTGTTGTTTCTTGATCATAGGGTTTTTAGGACTCCTTCGTCAACGCATTCAAGGCAAAAAATACCTCTTCATAGGAGAGAAGAAGGTCATACTTGACCTGGAGCAGTTCGTGTCATTCTGAAAGGCCTACGGATTACACCTACCCTTGCGAGGGATTTCTTATGATTGTAACATTGTATCACATTGGGTATCCCTAAGAGGGATGAATTTGTAACCATGAATTGATTCAATTTTAATAAAAGACACCTTTCTTTTGGTTATTTCAATTTTGTCAATTTATGTATGTGCTTTATGTGATTTTCAATTGTTACTAGATTAGGTGTATGCTTTTTAGGATCGTACAAAAGGCGATCATGGTGGAACCCCACAATTTAAGTGATCTAAAGTCTAACTTGCTATGTTTTTTTATGGTAGGTCTCAATTGTGGTTGATAACCATAGGTAACAGTTGCAGCCGTGCCTGACAGATGCGGTCACTAGAAAATAGAACAATAGCAGACAACAGATAGCATGATCAAAATTGGATTTGAGTTAGGTCCCATTTCCTTATGTTTTTTGTTCTATATGTGTTTATTTTGTTAGAATGCAATAGACGAATAGGTTAAGTAGAAAATATAGCAAAAGGTAGAATGGAAAATTCATAAATGCTTTGTAGTTTTCTACTAGCCATTGCTAGGAACAGTAGATCTCTGATTGTAGTCTGCCCTAGTCTCCAATGGTCTAGGCCATTTCATGTTTCGATTTTGCATGCATGAGGCCCAATTAGTGGCCATTCCTTCATAGGTAGAATTGCATTCTCTAAAAAATCATCTAGCATAGTCATGCATTCTCTTAAAATCAAACATTCTTTTTCAAAGCATGTAGGGAAAATCATGTGAATGTTGTTTGATGCATTTTATTTTTCATGCAAAGTAAAAAGAACCACACACACCATGACACACTTTAAACGCTAGTGAGTTGGAAGTCATATCCAACCACTAGTAGGGTTCAATGATGGTGGTAGTGATTTCCATCCATTGGCCCAACTCCCTCGATCTTTGTTACTAGACCAATACCGGCTCCAAGAACCATCATAGCCCATGCAAAATAGCATGCATTCCTCTTTGAAGGGGTGTATCACTATGCACGGGTGAACTGGGTGAGGATCGGGAGGACCTGTGCTCCCTGCTCGAGTGTGGGTTTCATCTCCACATTTTGGGGGGTTTACATGATCGTGACTTTCATTTTCGATTGTCAAGCTACGAGTATACAGGTGAAAGCCCTTAAACAATTGAGTATATCATCAACATTCTGAAAACACGATGAGAGTTACTTTTTGATACAACAAACTTGAAAAATCATCAAACAGTTTAGGGCACATTAAAAATTTAAAAGAGATAATCATCATTGTATTCTTTGTGTGTTAATAAAATTTAAATCTAGACATAGGATACACATTATGGTGGTTACATGGAGGGGCCGATCTCAACATAGATCTGAGGTCAATGCCCAAGCTCCACCTGATACACAACAACATGCGTCGGACCCTCAACCACAGAATCCTCCCGAACGTCGTTCGACGAGTATTAGAGGGGACAATTCTATGCACGGGGATCCTATTGAGAATACCCCAGTTAGAGGAGGTACTAGACACTCCTCAAGACATAGATCAGAGCATGGGGCTTCCCAACATGGGGGTCCCAAACATGGTAGCATTTACCATGATCGCACTCCGCATGCATCCATGGGATCTACTGAGGAGTATGTCATAGAGGGATCTAGGTTGGTACCCCTTCAACCTGTATCTAAGGGAGGCTCAAGGCCCCCACCATCTGAGTATAGATAGGCTCAAGATCCACCCATTCAAGGGTAAGTAGAGAGGGCCGCTTTCGAGCGTAGGCCCATGCAAACTCCCAATAGAAGTGAACCTTGTAGGATCACCATAGACATGTCTAAAGTGGGAGCAAATGGTATGCCACCACATGAGCCATGGCATAGTAGATAGTTAGATGGTCTGGATAGAGTCTTAGGATAGCTAGGTTATAAACCTTCGCCTGCACCCTCTCATTCTATGAGTGTGCATAGTGGAAGTACAATTAGGACCATCAGGGAACCTGGAGAATGCTCCAAGCATTCTCATGATATGCATGCCCCTGCATCCCATGTGGGCATAGAGTATAGGTGATAGCTAGACGTAAATGCCATCTTCACAGACAAGGGCAAGAGCATAGCAAATCAGTCTATTGGGGGGCACACCCACAAAGTCGCTCGAATAGAGTGCACACACTAGAGGCCTCATACGGCTGATCACATAGATAGATCTCACAAGCTGGTGTCAGAGCAGAGATATTAGATCTTCCAAGACCAATTGGAAGATGTTCACGTAGAGTGGGAATGCCTCAAAAATGAGGACACTCAGAGGCAAAGGTTCATAAGACAATACTTATATGAACAATGCATGCATGAGCAACGCATCCTTGATAAAAAGGAGTGTGTTGAGAGGGAGGACCGATTGGCCAGTGCTAGTTTACCTCCCCATAGTGAGTACAGGGAGCGCATTGACAAATGAGCTGCTTCACAACCTGAGTTGCACCCTGAGCATATAGACACCCATACTCACCATACGGCCCAACATAGGGATCAACGTCCAATGCTCGAACATCGTGGGCATAGGAAGTATGAAGAAGAAGTGGGAGATGAATTAGATCAAGAATATCCTAAAATATCCCTAGTCAAAGTGGATGATGAGCCTAGTCCTCCACCTCGACCAAAGAAGAATCTACCTCCAAAGGTGCCTCAAAGGCAATCTAGAGAAGATGAGATCCTATCTTCGTAGGCCTATAAGGCCTTGGAAGAAAAGGTTAAAGCTATCGAGAAGCAAGGAATGACTTATCAAAATCCAACCTTAAATAAGATTCATAATGAACCTTTATGCCCGTCAGTGCCTATTTTGGCCTATCCTGAACATTTTGAGATGCCTAGGCTAGAAAAGTTTCAAGGAGAGGAGGACGCTCAGGAGCACGTCACGAGTTTTCTAGACATGTGCTTTCAGATCGAGAGCAATGATGCCTTGCTCCTATGGACCTTCATTACAACCCTCTCAGGCCCAACCCAGGAGTGGTTTAATCAACTCAAAAGGCACAACATCACCAACTTCGAGCAATTGGCCGATGCATTTCTTGAACGCTTCTCCTTCGACATCAAGAAAAAGGTGAACTTATCCGATCTGGCTGCTTTAATGCAACATGATGATGAGCCAGTTATGGATTATGGGAAATAATGGAGAAAATTGATGGCAAAGCTGCCATTCTCCATCCCTACCATAGAATTAACTTGAATGTTTACGAAAAGTTGCGCAAAGCACATTTCGTTATTGTTGCAGTTGCAGCAATATCAAACATTTGAAGAGGCTTTGGCATAAGCCAAAGTGATAGAGGATATCAAGTTATAGGAGGGTAACTTGAAACTCAGAAACAAGAAGGAATGGAACAAGAAGAGCACCAAGAAACAATAGGCCAAGCCGACCCACATTAATCAGGTGGTTTTAAACCTTCAAAAAGGGGATAAGGGGCAGCAGCAATGAAATTATCAAGCCCAACCTCCTCCTACGCAATATGAGTAGCGCAAAAACAACCAGAAGGGTAAGGACAAAGAAATATGTCCTCCTCGCATATTCACTCAATTATCAAAATTGTTGACATCGATTTTCCATCAATTATGCGAGGCAAAGGCAATAAACTTACTAAAAATAAAATTAGTGGACCCTAATCAACCCAAGCCTAAGGGATATAAGGATGATCAATATTGCATATTTCATCGAATGAAAGGTCATGACATAGAGGTATGTTGGTATTTCAAACATCTAGTGCAAAATATGATCGAAAGAGGTAAGCTTCTTGTTGATAATCCACAAGCACCAGATAATCAGAATATGGGGATTTTCAAAAATCCTCTACCCAACCATGAGGCACCAAGGAATAATGTTGGCCAAGTCAATCAAGTATGCATCGAACCACCAACCCATGGGTTTTTCAGAATGGTTAACATCATCACAAGACATGCGAGGTATGAAAGACCAAATCAACCTCAATCTCCCATTAGGGTCCAAGCTGCGCCTCCTCCAAGGCCAGCCCAAAATGCGCCAGGCCCACCAACTAGACCGGTGGTAAAAATAAGGAGTAGGTTAGTTCAAAACCTATAGATGACTCCAACAAAGTTGTCAATTTATGAGCTGATTCAACAGTCTCCCAAGCATAGGGAGACACTTATGGACATTCTAAGGTCCATAGAAGTGCAATCCTAGGATCTCAAAGCGTTCACACACTTTGTGGGACACATGCAATAGTGTCAAGAACCGATCATACAATTTTATGATCATGAAATCAAGACGGTTTCCACTGTCACAACAGACCCACCGCTCCACATCATTGCATGTGTAAATCACATACCTTTCAAGTGGGTTTTTATTGATACAAGATCATCAATCAATATAATCATGACCAAGGCATTGACATACCTGAAGTTTCCAAAGATGCATATCATACCTTCTGCCTTCACATTAAGAGCTTTTAATGATGCATTATGCTCAACTATAGGCACGATAGTCTTACCTATTCAGGTGGGACTAAAGACCATCCTAATGATGTGTCATGTGATTGAAGGTGCTATGCAATACAATATCCTTCTAGGGAGGCCTTGGATAAGAGAAATGCATTGTGTCCCTTCCATTCTCCATCAATGTATTAAATACGTTCATGAGGGACAGGTTCATGTGGTACCTTCAGATGAAGAACCATTCAAATACATGAATTTAGTAGATTTTTTGGGGGACTTCGTGCTCCCCTCAACGCACCTAGACATACGACCAGCATCATCGATCAAAGATCCAGGAGGTAAAATGAAGGAAGTGTGTGCCAAACCTACAACATCTACATCTCAACGATCAGGGCACATGATAGCTGCTTCCACCAGACCGATGGCATCCATAATGCCTCATGATGATAGGAAGCTAAAAGTAAAGGTGGGTGAAAAAGAGATAAAACAAGCACCCAAACTAGCTACTATCGAGGTCCCTACTCCCATGGAAGTAGAGGATGCTCAAGAAGAAGTCGAAGAGGCACCTCATCCTGCTTTACCTGCATCTTCAGCAGGGTCATATACACCGCAGGTGACCATTCATTTGGTTAATCCTGGATTAGGGGAGTATATCATGCAGAATGTGACATTTACACCGATCATCGAGACTGCATAGGATATGGGCCGACCACAAGCCCATCGCCTTCCTATAGGGATGGTGGTACCATTGGGGGTACCTCCTAACCAAACCAATTTCATCTATGGAGGGCTCGACCAACTTACATCTCACACTCCCATGGATGAGGATGATGATGAACCATTCACTATGAATGTTCATTATCTCTCTAACCCAGAATATGCCTTACATTATTTTGAGTGTCACCATTGGCATGGTTACGATCTCAGATTATTCGAGCAGGGGCGTAGGAGGCCATACGAACCATAATATCAGTTGCCAACTGATAGGTTTGGGTTAGGGTATTATATTAGAGGATAGGATGAACTCCTCATGGCATCTTTAGACCACTTGTACCTCAGTATGGGGGGTGAAGTAGATTTCAATCCTTATCACCCCAATCCCTCCTCCTTTCAAAGGGATAACTGGTTAGTGTCTTACATCACTATAGAACCACCTGAGATATATCACGAGAACATCTTGGTGGAGACTAGTTCAGAACACATACCAAGAGACAACTTGGATGAACAAATCCATGGGGCAGCCAATGACATAGGCCTACAAGTTTAGAATGCTAGTATAGCAGAATATTCTGAGTTAGAGGATCATTCTGACGAGGATAAAGCAGAGTCCATATCTGAGAGAGGGGGACCAAGTTGCATGTATGAGAGTGATGATGATGGTGAGTCCTTGAAAAATGAGCAATATGAGGATGAAACTGAGGTGGCTTACCTGGGCCCCCTAAATTTACATCATCTGTTACCCTTGGAGATAGTCATAGAGGATGAGCAATCCTCCATTGATGATAGTGGCTATCAAGAGTGGGCTTACATGGGGCCCCATATTCCTAATCTCCTAGTTCTAGTAGGTAGCGGTGAGGGTTTTTATTATGATAGTGATGATGAAGATGAAATAGAGAGAGCCTATTTGGGGCCTCCCTACTTGCATCATCGTAATGCACCATACACTACAGAGGATATGTACAGAGATATCAATCTCCACCCTCACCTTAGGGAAGACCACCAAATCTCGATGTGATTTATCATATAGTCTTCCCTAATCTACCGACATACATGGAGCTCCTTGAGCCCAATGATCCTATTTTTGAGTCTATCCATAGATCGGATCCAGATATCCCCATACCCCTAGAACCACATCTCGGGGATGGAAGTTATATCAATGTAGAGTCACATGCACGTGGTCCTAGAGATATAATCCATTCCATAAATATGATCTCCATTGATTTGACCACTCCACTTCGTAATCTAGCCGATCCCTCCAAACCATTGTATCTTAATGTAGATGCTATTGATTGGGATCATGCTGACTCACCACTAGAGCCTGAATATTTCTTCCCCAATGAAGAAATGCTGCAACCTTTTCATTTTGTGCTAGGTTGTGCACATGATGTTTATCATGTTGAGGATGCTTCCAACATGGAACCCATAAACCTAGCAGATGACATCCACTTGATCCCTATGCCTCACCAGCTTGAGGAGGGATCCCACATGTCAATAGAGGAAACATTTGAAGTGGATATCAACAATGATCCCACAATTCCTAAGAAGGTTAAATTTGGAGAAATTTTATCTCCTGATGAGCGTGCCAACCTCATCCCTCTACTAAAAGAGAGACCTGATATCTTTGCTTGGACTTATAAGGACATGCTAGGTCTAGATCCAAAATTGGTTACTCATAACCTTTTGCTAGATCTCTCAAAAAATCCAATCAAGCAAAAACTCAGGAAAATGCATCCAACAGTAGCCTTAATGGTTAAAGATGAATTGCAAAAATTGTTGGATGTAGAGTTTGTCATTTCCATCGACTATCCAAAATGGGTATCAAATATGGTGCCTATAGGAAAACCTGATGGAAGGATCCATATCTGTATAGATTTCAGAGACCTCAATAGGGCAACACCAAAGGATTCATTTCTATTGCCAAACATAGATGCTCTTGTAGATGCAACTACGGGTCATGAAATGCTCTCCCTAATGGATGGTTTTTTTGGTTACAACCAAATTTGAATTAAGCTCGAAGACTAGCATAAAACCATGTTCACAATGCCATGGGGAACATTTTTTTATAAGGTTATGCCATTCGGCCTTAAGAATGCTGGTGCTACATACCAGCGGGCTATGACATACATCTTTCATGACTACATGCACAAGATCTTGGAAGATTATATCGATGACTTATTGGCAAAGTCATTGCTACATTCAGAGCATGCAGAGGTCCTAAGAAAGGTCTTCGATCTCCTGATAGAGCATAATGTCAGGTTGAATCCCAAGAAGTGCGTATTTGGTATGACTTCAGGAAAACTCTTGGGATTCATCATTTCAAAACGAGGGATCAAAGTAGACCCAAAAAAGGTCAAGGCCATTTTAGAAATGCGTCCTCCCACAAATATCAAGGAATTAAGAAGCCTACAGGGCAAAGTAGCATCCATAAAGTGATTTATCACACAATTATCGGATAAATGTCAACCCATGAATCGAATGCTACACAAGGGGGTCCCATTCAATTGGGATGAGGACTATCAAGTTGCCTTTGTTGAGATTAAGCACTACTTGGTGACGCCGCCAATACTAGCTCCACCAAGAATAGACGTACCATTCTTGCTATATATATCGACTACTAAATTTGCATTAGGGACCATGTTAGCCCAAAAGAATGTGCAGGATAAAGAGCAAGCCATATATTACATTAGCCGAACCTTGGTGAGTTATAAGCTAGGATATGCCTACGTGGAAAAGTTGTGTTTAGCAGTAGTGTTTGCAACAAATAAATTGCGGCATTATATGTTAAGTCATACGACGTATGTCATATCAAAACAAAATCCTTTGCAGTATATGATGAGCAAGACGTATCATAATACACGTACTGCAAAGTGGATCATGCTATTGATAGAATTTGACTTGGAATTCATTAGCCAAAATTCCATCAAGGGATAGGTCATAGCTGATCAACTGGTAGAGGCACCACTAGAAAATAGTAGGCCTCTCACCATTGAGCTTCCTGATGATGCAGTCTTCACATTATCATAGTCTCCCAAACCCAAAGATTTGGATAACAAAGCTGATATGACCTTATTCTTTGATGGTTCGAAGTGTGAGCAAGGGGGTGGTGCAAGAATAGTGTTGTTCATGCTACAAGGTGCTCCCATGCCCTTTTTATTTAAGTTGGACTTTCCTTGCACCAAAAATAATGCTAAATACGAAGCCCTAATCTTGGGTCTCCAAACAACTATCACCATGAAGATCAAAAGGTTAAATATCTTTGGCGATTTCCTTCTCATTGTCAACCAAGTGAAGGGACTTTTTCAATGTAGGTGTCCTATCCTGAAGGTCTACAAAGATCTTGTTGACACTTATCTAGCTCAGTTGGAGTGGTATGACATTGAGGCAATCCCTCATTCGTCAAACAAATTCGCAGACACTATGGCATCTTTGGGATCCTTAATTCCTCAAAATCCGTCTACCAATTTTACTACCATCCATGTAAAAACATTGTCACACTCTATCGTACAACACGAGGCTTTGGATAACAAAGAATTAGTCAACATGATTCATATAGAACCAAACCATGAATGGTTCTATAGAGCTAGAGAATTTCTCAAGAGGGTGCCCTGGGGGTCACTGATCTCGTAGGGTCCTACAGGGAATGGTACTACCATTCACCATAAGGTTGTTTCCCAGTCTGCATTTGTGAATGTTAAACCGTAGGGGGAACATGTTGTCTTATTAATTGAGGTTGAGGTCTATCAAAATTGGATGTCACAAATACATGACTTCCTAAAACTTGGTGTAATCCCCCATGGATTATCACGTGCCATAAAATGCACATTTAAACAGAAAGTGATAAAGTATGTCTTGTTAGGAGATATTTTGTATTTTCGAAGCTATGATGGAGTGCTCCTTCATTGTCTTGAACCCCAAGAATCAACTTGGATGATTTTGCAAGCTCACGATGGTACATGTGGTGGCCATTTCAGCGGTATAGCTATCGTTAAGCGTATCCTTTGAATAGGCTATTATTGGCATACTATGGAGAATT